>CM064428.1:22400000-23600000 GCA_032690845.1 Eleusine coracana subsp. coracana | reverse complement strand
GATAGGTCCTGGTTTCTATCTACCAACTGATTATATATTTTCCACGTGGAAATGTGCTACAGAACAAACAAAATCAATAGAAGCAAACCTGCAGGCACAATCTAGCAACAATCACCAATCTTCAAAAGCCCACTACACTGCAACGAGCAACCAACTATATCATGAATGACCTTTCTTTAGCCAACTCAAACCAGAGGCGGAGCCACTTGAGCAACAAGCCCTAACAGGACAACTAAACTTGCTGACACGAAACTACTATGTTGGAACCACTCGCACAAATCACACTGACTGGATCCTTTGAGATTCCACTACACTAGAAAATAAGGCCTGCTTAGTTTCAAATTGGATGGGTCGGACCTGCTTACACCACTTGGCGAGGACGTGCAGACGGAGCATCCGCTGGCGTGTGCGGGCGATGAACTTGAGCAGGTCGATCTTCTTCTCGGCGTCAGAGCGCTGGCGCCCGCCATAGGCGCCCCCACCTAGGCCCTTCCCCTCGGCTTCGGCCTGCGACTTCTCGACGAGCTCCCGAAGGGCGAGGTACGACTCCTCGGCCGCCCGGCGCACCACGGAACCGAGCTCCACCGTCTGCTGCCCCAGCTCCGTCGCCATCCCCGCCCGCCGGAGCTAGGGTTTCACCCCTCGCCTCGAGCTGCTTCCCCTACTGAAGCCCCGCGCGCGCCGGCGAGGGCACCCGATCCCCACCCGCGAACGGGCGCATTCAAGGGTGGGGAGCACTCGCGCTGGTCTCTCGAGGACCCGCCGCGCCACGAACTGGTGTGGAGGCGGGGAGCGAGACGGAAATTGGGCACCAATCGATGGAGGTTAGGGTTCCCGGAGGCGGCCGAGGCCTGTGGCAATGGAACACGAGAAAGGGAAGATTCGGAAGGAATGGGCGAGAGAGATCGGCGGCGGCGAATCGGCGGCGGCGGCGGCGGCGAGGGGGCGGGGCTGAGGCCTCCTCGTCGCTCTCGCTGCTGCGATCGATCGGTCGGGAACCCGGACGGGAGGTGTGACGGCGCTCTTGTCGACGCCGCCTGCGCGGACGCGCAGACGGCAGGTCCGAAGGTGTTGTGTGCCGTCCGATTTTGATGGACGCTGACGGGTGAACGGCTGGATGGAGACGCTGTTACATGCGGCAGCCAGTGTCGAGAGAGTGCGAGTCTAGTCCACTCGTTACTCGTGTGTTCGGTTTCGGGATTTAGGCTCACTCCAACTGCTGCTCATATTTAAATTGGGCTTTAAAGAAATTAAAATGAGTAAATTACATAAAACTACAATATTTATATTATTATTATAAAAAACTACAACTTTTAATTCCTATTTCACAAAACTACAACTACTTTGACCTCGAGTTGCAAAAAACTACAATTTCAACAAATTCCGTTCTAGAGTGATCATGGGTCCCACCTGTCAGTCTAATAGTGTCATTCTATTTGTCACGTCAGACGCCATGTTGTCGTGATGATGTGAAAGATATCAGAACAGACCTTTGATGTAATTTTCTATGTCGTGATGAGCGTTAACATCATGAGCATCAAGTGGAAAAGAGAAGCCAATAGATGTGATCACCAACACAGTGTTGCTCCATGTGCGTGCTGACCAAACGCAGGGGGGGGGACGCCAATGTTTTTATGGGTGCTATTGGGTGAGGAGAGAAGAGGCGAGTATTGTAATTTGTTAGGCCCGACCGACGTCCCATCCCGTCAAATCCTCATTATGATCACAAACACCGCTCTCACGATGATGTGGCGTCTGACGTGGGAAATGGAATGACACTATTAGGCTGACATATGGGACCCACGATCACTCTATAACGGAATTTATTAAAGTTATAGTTTTTTACAACTCAAGGTCAAAGTAGTTATAGTTTTGTGAAATAGAAATAAAAAATTATAGTTTTCTACAATAATAATACAAATAGTTATAATTTTATGCAATTCACTCAATTAAAATAGGTCTCAATAAGAGATTCATCATGAAAATCAAGCAGCACCAGAGCCACGCACACGGACGGAGAAAGAAGATAGGGTGAGGGAGAGAGCGGTGGTTGCGGCGGCAGACACTCACGGTGACGGCGGTTGCAGCGGTGAGTGCTCACGGCGACGACGGTTGCGACTCCCACGGCGACAATCGAAGGTACGTGTCGCCTGATTTGCCTTCCCTATTCCACAATCTTGAGCACATGTGACGCGGCGGAGGAGCTCAAGCCGGCGGCCGAGGACAAGGCGGGGCACAACGAGGCTGCTGTTAGGCGCCGACGCCGGGACCGCGATGGTGGCTGCAGCGAGCGTTGCCGCTTGCTGCACGCATGGGTCCTGCTCATGGAGCAGTGAATACGCTTGTTCAGATTTGAATGTCAAAGAAACTGCTATTTTTATTGTCTGTAGAATATCTCCAGTGCTAAGTTTAAAGCAATTTTGTATAAATAATTTATAGCTTGGAATTAATTTGTTGTGTAGAGGATGGAACTTGATTTCACTGGAGAGGGAGAAGTTCCATAACATTTCAGTTTTGGTGCTTCAATTGAAGAGATTGATAAGGCTATTACAGATGAGGTTTGATGGTAATTTTTTTTACAATGTACATCCAGTAATGTAGGAAATGGTCCAATTACTATTGTTCTTGCCTGTGTAGTATGCCATGCACCGAGGGAGTATCTTGGCTGGGCCTGAAGATATTCATTTGATGTCTTCTGAATCACCGATGCCATCATCCTTACTAGCCAAAAAACAATCACGGGAAAAAAGAGTTGCTCACAGAGGGAGTGCATTCACAAAGGAAGAAGATTGTGTTCTTTGCTCGGCATTCCTCAACATTAGTAAGGATTCTATTACTGGTGTCAATTAAAATATTGATGATTACTACAAGAGAATATATGATTATTATCAAGAGCACAAATCAGAAGGCTCAGTGCGTAGCCAGATTTCCTTGAAAAACGGTGGGCCACTATCCAAAAGGCTGTTACCAAATTTTGTTCATTCAAATTTGTAGTGGATAGGAGAAATGAAAGTGGGAAGAATGAATATGATAGGGTAAATTCTTTGCTGATTTCAATGCTACTTTCTTTGTTTGCTTCTATATTTTCTTTTAGTACATATTCCCTGACTTGTAACATGTTTAAATCTCAGATTGACGATGCAGTGAAGATGTATGAGAAAACTGACCCGTTTCATTTTATGCATTGTTGGAAGATGTTGCGTAACGAGGCTAAATAGAATGATAAATTGATGGAAGTGAACACTCCAAATATTGCAAAAGCAGGTACGGCTGCAGCCTCTGCTCCACCAAATGACAATGACAATGCACCGATGCAAAGGCCTGAAGGTCGTGATAGTGCAAAAAGACGGCGGTCTAGGGAAGACACTGCATCATCTAGCATTGCGGTAGAAGTGTTGCAGAAAATACATGATAGAAATAAAAATGTATAAAGGAAGCAAGAGCAACAAATACAAGAGATCCTGAATATGAAGAGGGATAAAATTCAGCTTACTAAAAAAATGTTTGAGTTGCAGAAGCATGAAATGAAAGTTAGGAGCAAGTTTAAGGAAGAATAACTCAATATTAATAAGCAGCAGCTCAATCTTACTAAGCAAGACATAGAAGTGAGGGCCAAGCAAAGTGCCAGTTGCTTACCATAGAAGTTTTTTTTTGAAACCCTTACCGTAGAAGTTGGAATTATGGGAGCAAATTTAGAGAAGCTTTCTCCTGCAGTTAGGTCCTACTACATCATGATGCAGCGCCAAATCATGGAACGTAGAGGTGTCATGAACCCAGAGAATAACAACGGTAGTTAGGTCCTACTAGTGAGAGTTGTTGATTTGTTTGTATGTGATTTGTGAGAACAATTAAATTTGGTGTCCTGTTGTATGTGGTTTGTGAGAACAATTAAATGTGGTGTCCTGTTGTATGTGATTTGTGAGAACAATTAAATATGGTATTCTGTTTGTATGTGATTTGTGAGAACAAATCTGGTATTTTGTTCTATGTGAGAACAAATATTAGTGTCCAGTTATTTCGGTGAAGTTGTTTGCAGGTATACTGCAAGTGCATTTTATTGTGTGTATCTGTGGTATGTTTCTTTTGATTTTTAGAACTGTGGTTCACACTAAAAATTGTGTGAAAGTGCATCTAGGCCCCCGTGTGGGTTTTGGTTGATTAATGATGAACAATTAAAGGACTAATTACATCTTCTAAGTGTATGAGCAGGGCAAATACTTCATGCATCAAAGATGACCCCTCAAAATGAAAAGGAAAAAGAAAGAAGGCAACCGGCGACTCTTAATTTTAATTCTCACTTTTTGAGTCATAGGTGTGCCGTACTATCAAGAGGGATACAAGAAAGAAAGTGGTGAAATTAACCAAGTGCTACTAACTTTTAACATCATATTGCATTCCCACACCGATATTTCTTTCTCCCCTCTCTGGAACCCAGACTAGGCCGGATTAGGCCGGACTAGGCCGGCTAGGGCCGAAACAGAACCAGTTTGGTTCTGGAATCGCTCAGGCCGGACTAAGACGCTGAAATTCGGACTAAGCCGGGAACCAGGGGAGGCCGGACTAAGATGGCAACAGCCGGACTAAGACGGGACAGGGCCCTTCCAGAAACCTTTTCCTCGGAAAGCTGGCTGATCCGGACTAGGCCGGGATTTTCCGGACTAGTCCGGGTCACTAACACTTAGCCATTTTTAGGGGTCGGCTAAGCCTCCGTGTAACTTTTTGAACTCCAGGGCCGGACTAGTCCGGCCCCCGATACCGGACTAAGCCGGGTCCCTGACACCCCAATGGCTCTTTTACTTCCCCCGACTATAAATACAACCCTTCATCCCCAAAATACGGTAGGCCACTCCATTGAGCTGAAAAATAGATCTGAGCACTCAAGAGCTTCTCCAACTCTCCCCCAAGCTTGCTACTCCGATTCTTGAGGGATTGAGAGGAGATTTGTGAGGATTTGAGTGAGCCACCTCATATTGCGTTGAAGCACTTCGGTTTCTCTTCACCATTGGTATTGCTTGTGTTTGTTACTCTTGGGGATTCATCCCCAAGACGGTTAGGCGTCACCCGGGGCTCCCAAGCTTGTGGTTGAAGACCCAGGAAGTTTGTATTGCCCTCCTTGCAAAGGATTGATAGTGGAAAACCGAGCTTGACCTTTGTGGTTGCTTGGAAGAGGTTCTAGGGTTGAGAGCAACCCGGTCCTTTGTGAACTCCTCAACGGAGACGTAGGTTCCTTTATGGGACTGAACTTCGATGAACAATTACTTGTGTCTTGTGTGCTTGTTGTTGTTCATATCCCTATTTATGCTATATTGTTGTCTCTTTCCAATATTACTTATGTAGCTTGTTCTCTAGCTTTATTGAACTGTTTTATGGTTTCTTATATTTGCCACTAGCTGTCTCTAAGCCTTGCGATATTTGTTGTTACTCAGAATTCGATCTAGAGCTTGTTTTATTATCTGTCGTGTGCAGGACCCAGACTTAAACGCTAACCCTAGCGGACTAAGACAACAGATCGGACTTAGATGCCAACACTTGCGTCTTAGTCCGGCCCCTGTCAGAACTAATTGTTTTAATTAGTGATTTTCAGGAGAATTTGCCTATTCGCCCTCCCTCTAGGCAACTTTCAATTGGTATCAGAGCAGGTATCTCCTACAAGGCCTTACCGCTTAGAGATCAAAGATGACGAACTCGGGGGAAAATTCGGAAACAATTTCAAAAACCGTTGGAGATGACAACAACGGCAAGAATTCGAAGGTTCACAAGAACGGCAGCAAAAGCAAGAGAAACAAGAGTGGCAAGAGCTCAAAGCCAAGATAAAGCACTACCAATGTTGACGACGACTCAAGTGATGGTTGTGCCTCTTCCACCAACACCAAGAAGAAGAAAAAGGAAGATAAGAAATTCCATGCTATTCACTTTGATTACAATCGTTTAAATCCTAACTCCAACTTCATGACCATCCACATGGGTAAGCCGCCCTATTTTGATGGGACGCACTATACCAAGTGGAGGCAAAACATGAAGTTGCATTTGATATCGGCGTATCCGAGTCTTTGGAAAATTGTGACCATAGGTATTGAGCTGCCGGATAGTGATGATGATGAAGAACTCTCAACAGAGCAACAACATGACATTCATCACAATGCTCAAGCAACCGCCATCATTCTCTCATCATTGAACCAAGAGCAATTTGACAAGGTTGATGGTCTAGAGGTTGCTAAGAAAATTTGGAATACACTCAAGATGGCCCATGAAGGTAACAAGACCATAAAAGCGGCCAAGATTGAGTTGATTGAAGGAGAGTTGGGACGGTTTGTAATTGAGGACAATGAAAGTTCTCAAGCTATGTACAACCGCCTCAAGGTCATGGTGAACAAAGTTAGATCCTATGGAAGCAAAGCTTGACCGATCATGAAGTGTGCAAAAGGATGCTTAGAGCCTTCACAGTGAGGAATCCTACAATTTGCACCTTGATATGTGAGCATCCATTGTTTGACAAGATGACTCCCGATGAAGTTCATGGAAGATTCATCAATCAAGAAATGATGGAGAGGGAAGCCGAATATGTGAAGAATCTTGCTAGAAGTGTGGCCATGTTGAAGAACAATGAGATAGCGCTCAAAGCAAGCAAAGAGAAGAAACTTGAAGAAAGCTCAAGTGAAGAAGAAAATAAAAGCTCAAGTTCCAAAAGTGATGATGAAGACATAGCTCTCTTCATGAAAAGATTCAAGAAGTTCATGAGGAAAGAACGTCATGGAGATAAGAAAGGAAAGTCAAAATCAAGAACCAAGAGAAATTGCTACAAGTGTGGCAAGCCTGGACATTTTATTGCAAATTGTCCAAATGAGAGAAAAGGAGAAAGGGATGACAATAAAGATAGAAGAAACAACAGAGAGAAATATTCTGGTGAAGCACACATTGGAAAAACATGGGACTCCAATGATGAGCATTCGAATGGTGACAATGGTCATGTAGCAACCATGGCCGTTCACAAGACCTCATCAAGCAAGACTCTCTTCTCAAATCTCAACGAAGAGAAAGAAGTCAACCACAAGTGCTTCATGGCAAAGGAGAGCAAACGCAAGGTATCATCACAATCTTCCCCCTCTCCCAAATATACCTCTAGTGATGATGAAAGTGATGATGATGATGATAATAAATTTGAACCCTTACTCAAAGGGTTAAGTAAAAATGCTCTCTACAAAATTAAAAAGCTTGTGGAGTAATTGGAAGAAAGAGATGAGATTCTTGAGAAACAAGAAGACTTGCTCATCCTTGAAAAGGAGAGAAACCTTGAGCTTGAGAATCTCTTAAAACTTGAGCAAAATAAGAATGAGGAGTTAGACCAAGAACTTGCCAAAAGCAAGGAGATTATTACTAGTCTCAAGGACTCAAATGTTGCTCTTCAAGGTGAACATGTTCTCTTGAAAAAGTAACATGAGGAAATTAAAGTGCAATTTGATGTCCTTTGGTCTACTAAACCCTCTTCTCCCTCAAGTGCACCTCAATCTTCCGAAGCCTCCACAAGTCAAGGATGTGCTAGGTGCTACAATGTTGATATTGATGCTTGTACTACTAATGTCAAATTGGTTAAAGATTTGAAAAAGAAAGTTGAAGATTTAAAGAGCCAAGCACAACCAAAGAAGAAATCAAGTGATGAGGAAAAGGTTGAGTATGCAAGAGGTGTATACACAAACACTCGACGCCCTCACATCATGGATGGCATTGGCTTCAAGCATGGTGCAAAACATAATGCTAGAGAGGTGAAAAATGGAAAGGAATTCCTAAAGTTCACCAAAGGAGGCACATACACAAAGAAGCAAGAAGAGCCCAAAGTCACTAATGATTTCTCTTATAATTACAATGCTAATGCTTCTAGAGTGAATTCCGTACTCTTTCATGATTTTGATGCCTCTTATGTGCTAATGAGAAATAAGTATGGAAATGTTTTTACCAAATATTTTGGGCCACACAACAAGCGTCCAAAGGCTTGTGTGTGGGTGCCCAAGGCACTTATGACTAATGTAAAGGGACCCAAGAAAATTTGGGTACCTAAAACCAAGGCTTAATTTGTGTTGTAGGACTACTCCTTCGGTGGATCAAGTTGGGTGGTTGATAGTGGATGCACAAATCACATGACCGGAGACAAGAGTATGTTCAACACTTTACAAGAAAGTGATTCAAATTCATGGATCACTTTCGGTGACAATAGCAAAGGAAAAGTCTTGGGAAGTGGTAACATTTCTATTTCTCCCAAGCATTCTCTTTCTAAGGTTTTGCTTGTTGACAATGTTGACTTCAATTTGTTGTCTATCTCACAACTTTGTGGGATGGGTTACAATTGCTTGTTCAACGATGAGGGTGTGACCGTCTCTAAGAGAAGTGATGGCTCGCTCGCTTTTAAATGTGTGCTAAAAGGGAAGCTTTATGTTGTGGATTTCTCCTCAAATGAAGCAGAACTTGATACATGCTTGATAGCGAAAGCTAACATGGGTTGGCTATGGCATCGAAGGCTTGCCCATGTTGGTATGAGAAATCTTCACAAGCTCCAAAAAGGGAGCCACATCCTTGGACTAACCGATGTTGTATTTGAGAAAGATAGGCCTTGTGGAGCATGTCAAGCCAGAAAGCAAGTTGGAGCTCCACATCCCGCCAAGAATGTGATGACTACAAAAAGGCCATTGGAATTACTTCACATGGATTTATTTGGTCCAATTGCCTACATTAGCATTGGCGGTAACAAATATGGTTTAGTAATTGTTGATGATTTTACTCATTTCACTTGGGTATTCTTTTTGCATGACAAAAGTGAAACACAAGGAGTATTAAAGAAATTCTTGAGAAGGGCTCAAAATGAATTTGAGTTGAAAGTCAAGAGGATGAGAAGTGATAAGGGGACGGAGTTCAAGAACACTCAAGTGGAGGAGTTTCTTGAAGAAGAAGGCATCAAGCATGAATTTTCGGCACCCTATACTCCACAATCAAATGGGGTGGCCGAAAGAAAGAACCGCACACTTATTGAGATGGCAAGAACAATGCTTGACGAATACAAGACCTCCAACCGCTTTTGGGCCGAAGCCATCAACACGGCCGTTCATGCCACCAACCGACTCTATCTTCATCGAATCTTGAAGAAAACATCTTATGAGCTTCTCACCGGTAACAAACCCAATGTATCTTATTTTCGTGTCTTTGGGAGCAAATGCTTTGCACTTAACAAAAGGGCAAGGTCATCAAAGTTTGCCCCTAAAGCTTATGAATGCATCTTTCTTGGTTATGACCCAAATTCGCGCGCTTACCGTGTTTTCAACAAGGACTCCGGTTGTGTTGAGATCACAAGTGACGTGCAATTTGATGAAACTAATGGCTCTCAAGTAGAGCAAGTTGATCTTGATGTGCTAGATGATGATGAGGCTCCATGTGATGCATTGAGAAGAATGGCCATAGGTGATGTTCGACCACGTGATCCAAGTGATGATCAAGTTGATCCATCTTCAAATGAAGCTTCTCCACCCACACAAGATGATGATCAAGATCATGATGATAGCAATGATCAAGGGGGAGTAGATGAAGAAGATGGAGATGATACAAGACCACAAGTCGCACATCCAAGAGTACATCAAAGTGTGCAACGAGATCACCCCGTAGACAACATTCTTGGTGACATTGAAAAAGGGGTAACAACTAGATCACGCATTGCTACATTTTGTGAACATTACTCCTTTGTGTCTTCTTTTGAGCCATTTAAGGTAGAAGATGCACTACTTGATCCGGATTGGGTATTGGCTATGCAAGAGGAGTTGAACAATTTTGAAAGAAATGTAGTATGGACCTTGGTAGAAAGACCAAAGCAAAATGTTGTGGGCACCAAGTGGGTGTTTCGCAATAAACAAGATGAGCATGGTGTGGTGACAAGGAACAAGGCGAGGCTAGTGGCAAAAGGTTATTCGCAAGTTGAAGGTTTGGATTTCGATGAAACTTTTGCTCCCGTAGCTAGGCTTGAATCAATTCGAATATTACTTGCCTATGCTACTCACCATGATTTCAAGCTATATCAAATGGATGTGAAAAGTGCCTTCCTCAATGGGCCAATCAAGGAGGAAGTGTATGTGGAGCAACCACCCGACTTTGAAGATGAAAAATATCCTAACCATGTATTTTAACTCAAAAAGGCGCTCTATGGGCTTAAGCAAGCTCCTAGAGCATGGTATGAATAACTTAGAGATTTTCTCATTAATCATGGTTTTAAAATTGGCAAAGCCGACTCCACACTCTTCACAAGAAGAGTTGATGATGATATATTTGTGTGCCAAATTTATGTCGATGACATAATCTTTGGTTCTACTAACAAAGCTTTTTGTGATGAGTTTAGTTCTATCATGACCAAAAGGTTTGAGATGTCTATGATGGGTGAATTACCATTCTTCCTCGGTTTTCATGTGAAGCAACTCAAGGAAGGGACGTTCATAAGTCAAACAAAGTATACTCAAGATATTCTTAAAAAAGTTTGACATGAAGAACGCCAAGCCCATCAAGACGCCCATGGCCACAAATGGGCACCTCGACCTTGACATGGGAGGTAAAGCGGTGGACCAAAATGTATATCGCTCCATAATTGGATCTTTGCTTTACCTTTGTGCATCTAGGCCCGATATCATGCTTAGTGTGTGTATATGTGCAAGGTTTTAAGCTGCTCCTAAAGAATGCCATTTAAGGGCTGTTAAAAGAATTATACGATATTTGGTTCATACTCCCAACCTAGGGCTTTGGTATCCAAAGGGCTCCGCATTTAAGCTCATTGGTTATTCCGATGCCGATTATGCAGGGTGTAAGGTTGATAGGAAGAGGACGTCGGGGACATGCCAATTCTTGGGTAGGTCACTTGTATCATGGTCATCCAAGAAACAAAATTCCGTTGCTCTTTCCACAGCCGAAGCAGAGTATGTTACAGCCGGTAGTTGTTGTGCACAACTTCTATGGATGCGACAAACTCTAAAGGACTTTGGTTACACTATGAACAAAGTTCCCCTCCTATATGACAATGAGAATGCCATAAAAATAGCCAATAATCCCATTGATCACAACCGCACAAAGCACATAGATATTAGACACCATTTCTTGAGAGATCATACCATCAAAGAGGATATCTTGATTAGTCATGTGCGCACCGATAAACAATTGGCCGATATATTCACCAAGCCACTAGATGAGAAAAGATTCTGTGAGCTTAGGAATGAGCTAAATATCATTGATTCTAGGAATGTGGCTTGAAAGGTTGCACATCTCTTGTGGCATAGGATAGATGTTTGCAAAAGAAAATGATTGAAAAATATTGATTGTTTCTTTTTGAAAAAAGTTTTGGAGTTGATCTTTGGATCTTGTTGATTTGAATGTGACCATTGTTGGATTGGTTGTTTGTGGCTGGTCTCATTCAATGAAACACTCTTTGAAAATCTTGTCCAAAATGATCAACAAGAGCTCCTGTCCAAAGGATAAATTCTGCACATTTTATTGTGCTCTCTGTTCTGCCAGTTTTCGGACTAAGACGGCCCTGTCAGCATCTAAGTCCGTGTCTGTTTATTCCTGCGGGCTTCAGTCAGAAGCCGGACTAGGACGCCAACCCTAGCGTCTTAGTCCGGCATCGGGTTTTCACTTTTAACCGTTGGGGGACTTACCCCTTCAGTCAAACCTTATCCACGGCGACCAGGGAACTCCCTCCGGTGATCTCCTCCTCCCTCCATCAAGTGGATCCATTCCTTGGGGGAAAAACATCAAGGGGCTCGGTCAAGTCCAAGGCCCCATCGATTTGGAGCTCTCCTTCCCTTCTCTCAAGGTACCTAGGGCTTCCTCCTTGCTTTTCCTTCAATCCTTAGATGCCCTAGGATTTCCTTGCAATGTAGGTCGTGTAGATGTGTCCTATGATGTCATTCGAGTACTTTCTCACTTGTATGATTAGGATGCACCATTTGGTTGACTTGCTAGCACCAGCGAGGTTTCGGCTGTGCCTGGATCCGGACTAAGACGGCTCTGACCCGTCCAAGTCCGGGTACTGATGGTCAAAACCCCTGATTTATGCTTCAATCAACACACCAGATACTCTAGAACCCACTGGCTACTTGTGACAACAAATTTTGGAGAACTTTCTGTCAGGACCCGGACTAGGCCGGCCCCTGCGGCGTCTTAGTCCGGCTTCTGACAGAAATGTCTCCACTGGTTTGGTGTTGCGAGTGTCATTCGACCTCGCCTATCCATTAGTCCTTATGTATCATGTTTATATCACTTAGGAACCATGGCCGGTGATGAAGGCAAAGGCAAGGGCCAGAAACGTGCGGATATGGCCGGCTATCAACGTCGTCCTAGAGCCAAGTCCGCCCGTGGTGGTAGCAGCAGCAGTGCAACAACCGGGGATGTTCTTTTGCAGCACAATGTTGACGATGTCATTGAAGAGCAGTCGGTTGAGGACATCCCACAACAGCAGCCACCCCCTCAGGGGGAGATTGGACCTCTTATCATGGCACCGCCGGTTCAAGACCCCACCAATCCAAGGCGTGTCAAGGACTACTCTAAGAATGTAGCTGCAGCATCAAGCATTAGGAATGTTGATCCCTGTGCTCTGCCCAAGGAGTCACCCGATCCTCGCTTTTGGAGCCATTTCCATGCGGATTTCTACTCCTCTGCCTATCTCCACAAGGTGACTCCTGTCATTGAGGCTCAGTGGGTGGATTGGGATTACATGGACAGGAAAGGCACTCAGGAATTTCTTGAAGTGATAGAGGCTTGCAAGCACCATGGAGTGTATGACCTTATGGCCCTTCAATACCCATGGAATAAGGAGGTAATCACTCAGTTTTTCTCCACCGTCTTTTTCACAACTCATGGTAGCAACCCAAAGATGTCATGGATGACCAATGGTGATAGATACTCGGTCACCTACAAAAGGTTTGCTGCCATTCTTGGTCTCCAACAATGCTTCAAGTCCTCCAAGCGCATTCATGAGGAGACAGTGATGAGCCCGGATGACATGTTTTCCATGTATGAGAGAGGCGTTCCAGCAGCTCCTCCAAATGTTCATGGATTTCTTCCCTTCTTCACGGTTCTCAACTGTTGTGTGAGGAAGACACTTGGGCCACGGGATGGAGATGCATCAAGTGTCCCTTCCAACTTGAGGAACTTGCTTGCTAGGCTTCATGGGAAAGCAAAATTCAATGCTTTTGACTTTATTTGGGAGGAGATCTATAACATATCCATCACCCCCGCTCGGTCTTGCTGCTATGGACCATACATCATGAAGATGATTGAAGAGGTCAGCGAGATCACCTTTGTCAAGGATGTGCCTCACAAGCCCTTAAGGCCTCAGAAACCAGTTGCTTTGGTTTCCTCTCGGTCTACTAGAGGTGAGGGTTCTGGTTCAGCTGCTCCATCTTCTTCTCGAGGAAGCAAACCTCTCTTCAAGTTCCTCTCCAACTTGTTTTGTCTTGGGCGTGATACTAACTTGGGGCTAGCCCAAGAAAGGAAAGAAAGGAAGAAAAATACAAGGACTCTCAAGCAACTTTCAACCTATCATAATTTCACTCCAGCTCGTTCCCCACCGAATTTAGATGATAATGACTCTCCTCCACGCCACTATCCTCATCCCGCTCTTTCCTTCACTAGTGAAGATCGCGAGTACTTTGGTATCACCGAAAGGGACATTGAGGAGGCCACCGGCGCGGTTGGTGAGATTGAAGGCGAGAGTGATGGAGATGGCAATGGCCATGAAGATGATGAGGATGAACCAAGTGGGAGTGAGTATGGTGGAAGCGAATGATCGTGATCGTTGATAATTCTTTTTCCATTTTGGTGTCTTGATGCCAAAGGGGGAGAAGAAAGCTATCTAGTTGTCGTTGTCTAGTTGATCATGGACTATCTTTATTTTCGAAAACTTGTATTATTTAAGACTATGTGTTGTATGGATGTTATGTGGTGTGCCTTCCTCTTGTTGTCATTTGATTATGTAAGACCTTGTAAGACCTAGTTGTGATCATTGTGTAATGACTATGTTGATGGATGATATGTTGATGGATGATGTTTGTTGGCTATGTGTTTTTGCTCTTATGTTATTCATCCACTCTTGTATATCATTTGATCACTCTTGTTAGGCACCCCACGGTTGCAATGAATATATGAATGAGCTCTCAAAATTGATGTCTTAATATGCATATGAATTGTTGTTGTTTGATTCATTGATGCATAAATTTAGGGGGAGCTCTACATATATTTGTTGGAATAAAATTCATTTTATCTCATATGTAAGCTTTAATTGGTTGTCATCAATCACCAAAAAGGGGGAGATTGAAAGTGCATCTAGGCCCCCCGTGTGGGTTTTGGTTAATTAATGATGAACAATTAAAGGACTAATTACATCTTTGAATACTTCATGCATCAAAGATGACCCATCAAAATGAAAAGGAAAAAGAAAGAAGGCAACCGACGACTCTTAATTTTAATTCTCACTTTTTGAGTCATAGGTGTGCCGTACTATCAAGAGGGATACTAGAAAGAAAGTGGTAAAATTAACCAAGTGCTACTAACTTTTAACATCATATTGCATTCCCACACCGATATTTCTTTCTCCCCTCTCTGGAACCCGGACTAGGTCGTTTTAGGCCGGACTAGGCCGGCCGGGGCCGAAACAGAACCAGTTTGGTTCTGGAATCGCTCAGGCCGGACTAAGACACCGAAATCCGGACTAAGCCGGGATCCAGGGGAGGCCGGACTAAGATGGCAACAGCCGGACTAAGATGGGATAGGGCCCTTCCAGAAACCTTTTCCTCGGGAAGCTGGCTGATCCGGACTAGGCCGGGATTTTCCGGACTAGTCCAGGTCACTAACACTTAGCCATTTTTACGGGTCGGCTAAGCCTCCGTGTAACTTTTAAACTCCAGCGCTGGACTAGTCCGGCCCCCGATACCGGACTAAGCCGGGTCCCTGACACCCCAACGACTCTTTTACTTCCCCCGACTATAAATACAACCCTTCATCCCCAAAGCATGGTAGGCCACTCCATTGAGCTAAAAAATAGATCTGAGCACTCAAGAGCTTCTCCAACTCTCCGCCAATCTTGCTACTCCGATTCTTGAGGGATTGAGAGGAGATTTGTGAGGATTTGAGTGAGCCACCTCATATTGCATTGAAGCACTTCAGTTTCTCTTCACCATTGGTATTGCTTGTGTTTGTTACTCTTGGGGATTCATCCCCTAGACGGTTTGGCGTCACCCGGGGCTCCCAAGCTTGTGGTTGAAGACCCGAGAAGTTTGTATTGCCCTCCTTGCAAAGGATTGATAGTGGAAAACCGAGCTTGACCTTTGTGGTTGCTTGGAAAAGGTTCTAGGGTTGAGAGCAACCCGGTCCTTTGTGGACTCCTCAACAGAGACGTAGGTTCCTTTGTGGGACTGAACTTCGGTGAACAATTACTTGTGTCTTGTGTGCTTGTTGTTGTTCATATCCCTATTTATGCTATATTGTTGTCTCTCTCCAATATTACTTGTGTAGCTTGTTCTCTAGCTTTATTGAACTATTTTATGGTTCCTTATATTTGCCACTAGCTGTCTCTAAGCCTTGCGATATTTGTTGTTACTCAGAATTTGATCTAGAGCTTGTTTTATTATCTGTCGTGTGCAGGACCCGGACTTAAACGCTAACCCTAGTGGACTAAGACGACAGACCGGACTTAGACGCCAACACTTGCGTCTTAGTCCGGCCCCTGTCAGAACTAATTGTTTTAATTAGTGGTTTTCAGGACAATTTGCCTATTCACCCCCCCCCCCTCTAGGCAACTTTCATTGTGGCACCAGATAAATGAGTTCAAAGAACTGTTTCTTCTAGTAATGCTCTGCCAAGTGTCACACCATTGTCAGAATTTGATCAGTAATGCATGCCAGATTTTTGAGACATAGTAATGCATGCCAAAATGCAACCAGAAAGCTTGTCTATGTGAAAATGACTCCATCCATGGCTGAAAGTTGTCCCAAATCTGAACTTGTGTCATTGTGAGACCCCTAAACTACCACTACAGCTTTGAATCAGCTTTACAAACAAAATAAGGTGCATCACAAAAATAAGCTCCCTACACTACCACTACAGCTTTCAGATTAGCTTTACAAAATAAGGTCACTATATTCTAACATCAGATCAGCTTTCATGATTATGGAGCAAACGGTTCAGACTTTGATTCATATAGTTCCCACATGTGGTCAATAAGGTCTAGCTTAAGCTGTTGTGCAGTGGATTTGTGTTGGATCAAAGAGTATGCCTCCATGAACTCCTCAATTCCAGGAACTGCCCTCAGTGGAGTTATCGGTGGGTTAGCTATGCCTGGCCACTCTAACACATGCACATTTGGAAGATCAACTCCATGTTCATTCTCCACCACCATATTGTGCAGGATGACACACGCCCGCATAATAGTATTGAGATCACGCTGGTTCCATAAACGAGCAGCGATTTGCAAGATCTTCCACTTAGCTTGAAGAACTCAGAAACATCTTTCAACATCCTTGCGACAAGCTTCCTGTTGTCTTGCAAACACAATCTGCTTGTTACTCACAGGACCACTTACACTCTTCACAATAGTGGCCTACTTAGGATAAATGCCATCACCAAGGTAGTATCCAATAGTATACGGGTTACCACTGACAGTAAAGTCCACTGCTGTTGTATTTCCATTTGCCAAATCATCAAAAACAGGAGAGTGGTGCAATACATTGATGTCATTGTGAGACCGGGAAGACCAAAGAATGCATGCCAAATTCGTAAATCCTTCATTGCAACTGCCTTTAGGATCATCATAGGCTTGCCCTTATGCCCCTTGTACATCCCAGCAAAACTAGTAGGGCAGTTTGCCCATTGCCAGTGCATGCAGCCAATACTTTCAATCATGTCCAGGAACCCACGTTCCTCATTCACTGAGAAAATATGTTGCAACTCAGATTCTGAAGGAGGCCTAAGAAATTCATCTCCAAAAACTTCGGCAATTGTGGAAGCAAATTCCTTCACTATTTGTAGGACCGTGCTTTCTCCCATACGTAGTCCTTCATCCTGAGAATCTGCTACCCCTCCATAAACTAACAATCTCAAAGCCACAATACACTTTTGTCTAGTGGAGAATCCCAACACACAAGCGCTATCCCTTCGTTGTTTAAACTTTGTCTTCAATCTCTAGCATAAGTGACTGTTGCACGTGAAACCTAAACCACAAACATATAACAAATACTTTCAAAATATGAAATATTCATAAAACTATAGTTTAACATAGATGACGAAAATAACTTTGAATTTGCATTAGCATTGTACCTTCTGCAAAATTCTCCAGGGTTGTATACTGGTCTCTCAACAAAGTAGTCATTGTTTAATCGAATGGCACCACTGATGCGATCACGTTTTTTATACTGATGGCCTACAACGGAACCTCCCCAACGCCTTTTCCGCCTCAACGTTGCAACAACAATAGCACATGCTTCAATCTCTTCATCATTGTGCAACGATGCCGCTGCAGATCCACACCATGTGTTTCTATAATAATTCAACGCCATAGCTGAATATATACAAATTGTTAAATCCTCAGCTAGACAAGCACATATTTACCAGTCTAGAACAACATTGCCATTTACCAAATCAAAGAAATTCTATGATGTACCATCAAATCCAAACGCTACTTCTATAAAAATGAACAAAAAACAATCCACCAAGGATCAACAGACTACGATTTATGCGGGAGAAGAGAAGAAAACTAACCAAGCAAACTGACGGAGCAAGCGCGTCGCCAAGCATGTGCCGATGCGCGTCATCCACCGCAGCAAAAAAGCGGGAAATGATGAAGCCGTCGTCTGTGGCAGGAAAACGCGGCAAAAAGCTATTTCTTCCCGCGCTAAGCAGACAACCTTATTTTTTAGGTACTGCATGTTGGAGACACACTTAATTGGGTCGTGACCCATGGAGCCGGGGAAGACCCATTTGTTGTTTTGGGTCTCCAAAATGGATCCACAATGGATCAGGCTCATTGGAGACAGCCTTATGTCCAGTGCTACTGCGAAGAGTGTGTGACCCATTAATTTTTAACAAAATTTGTTACAAAGCACTTTTTAAGGATAGTATTTGTTATAAGGCACTTTTTAATATTGGTTTTGTTAGAACACACTTTTTATTTATGTCTATTTGTTAAATTACACTTTAGATAATATAATAAGGGGCTATTGTGTTTCTACCCTTACTTTGAACTTCAATTGTGATTTTACTACTGTGTTTTTTAATATTTGTGATTTTACCCGCTTTTTTAGAACAAAGCTTTCATTTACCATGATTTTTAGACCCGTTTCATCAAATATTAGGATATATATTAGAAGTACTAAATATAAATTAATGATAAAACTCAGTTTATAGCCCACCCACTAAATAATGAGATGAATCTATTAAGCTTAATTAAATCATGATTAGATAATATGATGCTACAGTTAACATATCCTAATAATGACTTATTTAATTTTAATATATTTGTCTCTTAAATTAGCATCCAACTATATAAATAATTTTATATTTAATTTATATTTAATCATCATATTTAGCATTCATAATAATTATGTAAAATTTGGTAATGTTGCATTCATTAGATGATAAATACGTCATCGTAAAACATTTGGATTAATGTTAGAAGTCAAACAAGAGCCATATTATGTGATCAAAATTGTTAAAAGGTATATGAAAATTAAGCATAACTCGTAAACGTTAGACTAAAATAAAAATACGAATGGGTGGGTATATGAAAATCCTCCTAAAACACAAGTCGGTATTTGTAATTTTCTCTAAATTTTTAATGAAATGATAAATGGGAGTTCGTCGATGAACTCACTTCCGTTAATTTTCTAGGAAAAAGAAAGGTAATTGGATGGTTACTAAAAAAAATATTAAATTTCCTGCTCTCGTAAATATACAAAATAAATTACTGAATAGAACTCTATATTAAATTTTCTTCTTCATAAGAAGCTGGTTAACCAATAGAGATTACAAGTCTAACTATCACCCAACTTGTTTCTTCTATTGCCTTTCGTCAAACATTGCGATAGTGTCTTCGATTGATGGTAGCATTGCTTACAGAACAATTACCACAGTACCATTTATGTATTTTTCTTTCATAACAAAGATATAAATTTAGTGAATCAAATTGCAAAAACCATATATTCTGCAGAACTAAGTCACTAAAAATACACTAGTTACTGTCGCGCTCCTAGTACTAAGCGTGACAATTCGAAAGAGGATAGAATAGAATTTTGCCAAACAATTCATTATTTCCAATTTGTCAAACTTAAATAAAAAAGGACAGCATTTCACTATTTGTCACGCATCACTCCAACTTGATGGCCAACTTCCGTGTTTCCTACTTTAACGTTGTTTCAGAACATTTGCCAGATGGGAACACGCATCTCGACATGCATGACGATGGAACGAAAGCAGATCGAATAGATGTGCATGACGATAGAACCAAACCATCCTCATCTCAAGCTCCATAGGGGCAGATTCATGAAAAGGTTACACCCTAACTAAAAAGGTGTATGTCAGATCATGAAAACATAGGCAGCAAGTCTAACAACGCATATATGCACCTAAAACAAAAGAATAGCATCGTATAAATATGTAATACACTGAATGTATAAACAGACAACCACTCCAATGTCTATGCAGGAATCATCTCTAATCCCTATTACAAATTATATGGATGATGGTGGCCTTGACGATTGATGATAATGACCACAAGCATGGAGGTTTGTGAACTTGATGGAGTCCAAGGGTTGATGAAGATGGACCAAAGCGGAGAACAAGCTATGGTGCAAGTGTTGGATACACTTGTCTAGTTGTTAGGGCTTTGAGTCTATAGAAAAAACCGGACTATCAAGGGGGTCTAGGCCATTCTCTTAGGTCATGACTAGTCATTGATGTGCAAGGTTGCTCGGTGAAATCACATGCACTAGGTGATAGTAGAGAAGCCAAGGAGCTATTTGGAGAAGTCAGGAAACGAAGTCAAGCGAGGACGAGGAGTTTTAGCTTCAGGATGAAGTGACCGGACAGAGGGGGTCAGTGGTGACCGGACTATACGGTCACTCAGAGGTTTTGTCCGAAGGCTACAATGGGCAGCGAGGAAACTGCCAAGTCTGAGATGCTCTAGTGACTGGACGGTCCGATCAGTAGAGATCGACTTGGGCAGCGAGGAAGCCAACGCCGAAAATGTTTCTGGACTGGAGAAAAAAATGGACCGAATGGTCCGTTCAGGTGACTGTACGGTCCGGTCAACAGAGGAATCAGCAGTGGTTAGAGTTGTTGGTGCACAGTGTTGTAGTGACCGGACTGTCTGATCATGGAGTGACCGGACTGTACGGTCAGTAGGCCCAGAAAGCTGATTTCGTGGAGCAATGACTAGTTTGAGGTTGGGAGCCTATATAACTTCGTTGCTGGGGTCTTTGTGACCTCTCTTGGCTAGCGGAATACCTGAGAGCATTTGGTAAGGTCCAAGAGGAAAAGAGGAGAGCACTAGGAGGAGATATTGTATATCTTGAGAGTGCTAGTGGAGAGTAACTTGAGCATCTTGCACATCTAAGGCTAGGGTGTCCTTGAGGGTGTGATCTAGATTATTACTCTTGGTCTATGGTGAGACCTAGACCGGTTAGGTGTTGGTGATCGAGCCTATCATGATTGGTTGTGAAGGCTGTCATACGTTTGTACATGGTTTGAGCCCGCCGTTGAAAGGGGCATCGCTAGTGAGCGCCCATGTCGGCTCGGGGAGTCTGGCAAGTTCTCGAGGGAGGCGAGCTTATGCTTTGGTAGCAGTGGTGACACACACCGTGTCTTCACTCCGAGAGTGATTGCGGGCTCATGGGCGAGAACTCCACTTGATGGCGGGAGGGACCGGAACTCCGGCGGCAGTGGTCCAACGAGGAGTAGGGGAAGGCGTCATCCTTCCGAGACCTCGGAAAAAAATCATGAGCATTCCTTGACCCTCTCTTTACTATTCCGCAATTGTGTGCTTTAGTAACTAGGTTGAATTGTGGCTTGCATAGGCTAGTGTGTTTGGCTTCCGAGCTTGCTTTTATCATGAACACTAGCACGTGTAGGGTCTTGGCCTACTAGAATTGTGGCTTGTTAGACTCATGAACGACTTACCGATTCACCCCCTCTCATGAGTGACTTACCGATTCACCCCCCCCTCTCGGTACGCCTTCGGTCCGGACAAGTGATATCAAAGCCAAGTGCTCATCTTTGAGGCTTCACCGCCTTGAGTAAGGATGCCGGGATAGGCAGGGAGTGTTCCCATATTCAATGGGGAGGACTATGCTTATTGAAAGGCTCACATGCAAGCCTACCTACAGTCCCTTCATCTAGAGATATGGTCGGACACTTACGAGTCCGATGCGGATGTGAACCTGCTTGAGCGTGATTTAATTAAGTGCAATGCTCAGGCCACGAATGCTCTGTTTGCTTGTATATCAAAGGATGTTTTTGCCCAGCTGGATGCTAGTTCCACATCACATGGTATCTGGACTGAGATTCAGGGGCTCCATGAGGGCACCAGTGATGTCAAAGAGGAAAGATACTATGTGTTGATAAACAAGTATGATAACTTCACTAGATTGCCACATGAGAGAGCTAACACTGTTTATTCTTGTTTTCATGTACTAGTGGAGGAGATCAATGCTCTTGGGGATGACTTCAAGATGAAGCCTATTGAGGTGATAAGAAGATTCTTGAGGCTATTCAAAGATCCCAATTATGAGTCCATCATCACCTTCATCCTGCAAGGTGACCTCAAGACCAAGACCATGAAGGATGTACTTGGCAAGATCAATGTCTTCGAGAGCTACCAGTTGGGGATGGATGATCCTCAACCATCCAACCTTGCTCTACCGGCTGATAAGCAAGAATCAAGCAAGAGCAAGAAAAACAAGAAGAAGGTAGTCATTGAGGATGATGATGAATATGATTTGACCGAGGACTTGGCTCTTCTCATGAAGAAGATGAAGACTTTCAAGAACAAGTTTGCTTCCAAGTCCAGGGTCAAATGTTACAATTGTGGCTCAAAGAATCACTTTGTCCGAGAGTGCCCAAAGCCCAAGAAAGAAGTATTCAAGTCACAAGATTCAAGTGAAGAAGAAGTAGAAGACCCCAAGGCCAAGAAAAAGAAGAAGAGGCACTTCAACACGGACAAGAGCAAAGGCAAAAGCAAAGTTCAAGACTACAAGAAGAAGTTCTCTCGTAAGGCCCTTGTTGGAGAGTGGACAAGCGACAACTCAAGTGATGAGTCCTCTTCCTCAAGTGATGAAGAAGTGGCCGGCCTAGCCATGATCAAGACCACACCTCCACGAGCTCTTCCTCCACCTCCCACGTGCCTCATGGCCACGAGCCAACTTGGGGAGAGTGAGGATGAGAGCAGCGATGATAGCGATGACGAGGAACACACATGTGCCGAGTTGTGGAGTATACTTGAGCAAGCCCGCGACATCGCCATCAAGAAATCCAAAATGTTGGAAGTGGTAAGAAAAGAGTGTAAGTTGGCTAAGGACCGTGTTAGTGAGCTTGAGAGTGAGCTCAAGGACTTTGTCACTTCTCATGAGGCCCTAAACAAGAGTTATGACAAACTCAAGGGTGATCATGTAGAGCTACATGAGAAGTATGAGGCCCTTGAGATTACTTATGAGGCCATCAATGTTGAGAACCTTGCCTCTCCCTCCTCTAGTTCATTTAAGAGTGATGCTTCTACTAGGTGTGATGAACTAATCACCTCGGTCGAGGTTTCTTCTCTTAAGCCATTTAGTTTGGAGGAATATCACAAGCTCAAAGAAGAGAGGAAGATGGTGATGGATGGCTTCGAGAGGCTCACACGTGGTAGAGCCATTGACAAGGAGATTCTTGGGAGGAACCTTGTGAACAATGTCTCCCACCGGGGACTTGGCTCATATCCCGCCGCCATCGACATCATAGGGACGAGTGACTCCATCCCCGCATGGATCAAACCCCTTCTCGCCGATGACTACTATTGCGAGAGGTGTTGCAAGGATGGCCACACCACCAAGGATTGTCCTATGGTGAGAAGTTCCATAGTTTTGCCTAACACTAACTTGTTCCATGAGAACACACATTTTAAGCTTTTTAGGAACAAGGATGGCAAGATGAAAGCTAAGGCCTTGGGACCACCAAACAAGAAGAGGAAGGTTAAGAGCATATGGGTGCCTAAGTGCATTGTTGATCTTGAGAGATCGGCTACGTACAAGTGGGTGCCCAAGAACAAGACCTAGATGGTGGTGGTGGTGAACCGAGTGCTTTCATAAAGATCATGTGAAGTCCATCACAAGTGACATGGACCTCAACATCATATCCACTCATGAGGGAGGTAACCGTGTTTGTACTTGGTAGTTGTAGTGTGTTTTTCCTTCTCTTGCATTGCATAGTAATTAGGACTCCTTTGTGACTAGTATGCTTTGCATCCATGCATGTGTAAATAACTAAAAGAAAAACACATAAAAATTAGTCAATGTCTAACCCATCCAAGAAAGCTATAAGCAAGGGGGAGTGCTTGAGATGGTGGTTTGACTTCTCTCAAGGCAAGGGTATAGCTTATAGTGAGTGAGCTTGGGAGGAGTTCAAACTTGACATTGTTAGGTTTCCTTTGTGTCTTATTTTTAATGTTGCTTGCACTCACATGGCATGTTTACTTTCATTGTATTTGTAAAATACTTGTTGCATGCATCATAGGAAACACAAAGGAGGCTTGTCTCACTTGGAGAAATTTGTGCCTCATGATAAATATGAGAATACATCTCCATAAGTGTGACCAAAGGAAAGGATTGTGCTTCATGCCTATTGAGCAAGCTCTTATGAACTCCGAGGTTAAATCTACTCGCACGGTTCATGGACTAAGGCTCATACATACCTATTTGGTTCTTAATTGCCTTGGTTCTTATTTGCTCGATTCTTTATTTGGCATTTGCAAAAATTATAAGGCCATAAAGTGCCACTATTTGAAAAGGAGTGTTTGAGAGTTCCCTCTATATTCGAAGTGCAGTGTTTAATTGAGTGTTTGGCGAGGCCACTTAGAAAATGGAGAAATTCCTTGATTCAGCAGAATTTCTTGAGTGACCATACAGTCCGATCACTAGACCGTACAGTCCAGTTAGTGGCCATGTGCACAATGTCTAGAGGGAGTCTGGTCGTAGAGACCGGACAGAATGGTCCTAGAGACCGTTCCGTCTAGTCTACTGAAAGGCCAGCAGAACTAAAGCTGATCGGACAATCCGGTCTAGAGACCATACCGCCCAGTCACTATGATTGGTCGCACGAAGCAATTTCCAATCTGGACCATTGATCAATTCCTTGATAGATCTCGGCCGTTCGTTTGGTTTTGACCTAGGTCAAAAGTGTCAGATCATTTTAGGTCGGTTCCTCGTTCAATCGACCGAAGCCGAGAACTCGCCCAGGGCGTCGCCACCTTCGTTGCCGATTCGGCTCTCGCCGTTGCCACCGCGCCATCTCTGGCAAGCCATCACACCGCGCCTCGCCTGAGTCTTCGCTGCTCACCCAGCTCACGCACCACCGCTCTCCCTCGCCCCTGCCCTCACACGCACGCCCGCGACCCTAGCCACCACCACCGTGCACCTCGCCATCGCTCCGCCCTTCACTGCCGTTGCCGTGCGCCACCGCTGCACTCGTGCCGCTGGCCTACCTACTCTCCCACATGCACACTAGCCCCAGGCCTCAGTATCTCCACTCCTCTGCCGATTGCTAGGGAGAAAGATTTCATCTTTCACTTTTCCAATTGCCGGCTACTGTTCACCGGCGATTGTTTGCATGTTCTTTTCGGAGTGTAGTTGATTCCCCTAGGGTATTGTGCCTTTCACTCAATTCATCGATTAATGCACTATCTTCGAGTAATTAGTTTAGTTGATGCAATTGCAATTAACTGCCCATGATTAGTTGCATTAATTGGCTAATTGACTCAACCTAGCTGCAATTAATTCCATATTTATCTGTTAATTGCATATCTAGGGTTTGTCTCCTGTCTAGTCTACAGTTAGATTTATTACCTATCATTTGACTGCACACTAGATGACTCGCACCAGCCTCTTTACATATTTATCTGTTAATTGCATATCTAGGGTTTGTCTCCTGTCTAGTCTGTAGTTAGATTTATTGCCTATCATTTGACTGCACACTAGATGACTCGCACCAGCCTCTTTACATATTTACCTAGTGATCATGTTCTTCATTTAGTGCTAGGATTTCTATTACGCATTCTTTCCTAGCGGTGCTTTGCTGATAGATTTATATATAGGTTCTATGCTTATCCTGTCTCTACCTACATGCGTGTAGTGACAGCAGTCAGCGATCAGTAGAGATGGTAGGATCAGGACAGGACAAGGGCAAGGGAAAGATGCCTGAGAAGCCCAAGAGCAAGAAGAGACCAAGACTGGACCCAGAGTCAGAGAGAGCCAGGAGGTTAGCTTGACACTTGGATGCCATGGAGCAGTCACGCAGGACACCAGGGACACGGTTGATTCTAGAGCAGTCTCGTGACACTCAGGGTCTCAAGAGGAGCACTAGGCAGAGGACTGCACCTCTTGCTACAGGAGTTGTTCCACCTCCGTGGCTGCAGCGTACTCCGGCTTCTTGTTAGGAGAGGTCAGCGAGAACTGCGGAGCAGGGATCCTCTAGGCAGCAGCAGGAGGAGTCGGGGGAGGATAGTTCAGAGGAGGAGACCTCAGAGTTAGGATATGAGGAGTCAGAGTCTAAGGAGACTGAGCAGACAGTTCCCTAGAGGACAGCTCACCGAGTAGGAGACCGACAGTGCACCTATGTAGTGTGCACCAGGAGGCTGCAGAGACTGGTACAGACAGCCAGAGAGCCGGACATACTTAAGGTTTCTACAAAGGACCTTAAGGTGCTACGTTTGGTTCCCTTCATGTAGTGGGTTCTAGTCCCCAGGGACCCCGCTGCTGGAGAGAGGTACTGGACAACCCTCCAGAGGAGGATTGGAGAGGGACTGAGATGCTGTCTGGCCATGAGGGGCAAGGATAAGATGTTTATGCTGCAGTAGTATACCACCTACCAGGCCATGAGGAGGTCCACCGACACTGACATGGAGCAGTACTTCATGTACTTGCCAGGACTAGTAGAGCTAGTTATTGCTCCATTCAGGTACAAAGAGGACATAGTGCTTGAGTTCTATGCTACGCTGTGGATAGCCAGAGACCGCTCAGAGTTCTGGTTCTTTTTCAGAGGGCAGCCACAACATGTGACTAGAGAGGATCTGATTGCTAATTTTGGGTTCCTTACTTCAGATCTCCAGCTCTACAGGAGTGCGTACCCTTCACTAGAGCCACCTCATAGACCACATGGAGGGAGATTACCTACAGATGACATGGTGTCGATTGCCTTTTCACCACCACACACCCCAGGCATTGAGAGAGGCCCTACGAGACTCACTGCAGAGGCTAAGGTGGTGAGAGCGATAGTCACTAGGACTATCATCCCCAGGTCTGGCTACAGAGAGGAGTTCACTCTACTCCACCAGTGGGTGGTTGCAACGACACTGAGGAGACAACACTTTGACTTGGCAGATCTTCTAATAGGAGAGATGAAGGAGGTTATTTCTGAGAGAGTGGGAGGACGTCACTTGGTCTACGGTCCATATATTTGCTATCTTCTGAGGAGGATGGGCCTTGTGACAGAGGAGCAGTACGATGCGTTACCAAAGGTGACCACTAGCTACGCACCATGAGTCCCTAGGAGATCGCAGTCAACCTCGAGTCAGCAGATGGGAGAGGAGGAGCAGGAGTCACCGCCAGTCCCTCATGAGTAGGTAGCTCAGCCAGAGACGGTGGTTCCTGAGTCAGCCACTACAGGAGCACCTCCCCAGCCGACGGGTACACAGTCTGAGTACACTGTCACTATAGCAGCACTTGCAGGATGCCTGAATGAGTTCATTCAGAGCATAGCTAGGGGCAGGTGACAGATGATGGAGGTCATTAGGTGACATGCAGAGCTTTAGAGATAGCATTTGATGGTGATGTCCACCCTGATGGCTCAGATGGCAGAGATAACTCAGAGGCAGGCAGGTCAGCAGCTAGGACCCGTAGTGTTCCCAGAGTTTCAGCAGCTGCCGACTCAGCCAGGACTCTTCACTTCTTTGATGACAGCTCAGTCCACTGGACTGTCACTCTCAGGGGTTATACCAATAGGGGGAGTGTTGGCACTCCCCAAGTGCCCCTTTTATATGTGAATATTACCCCAATTAGAGCATAATTGATACTAATTTAGGCCATTTACCTATGATATTACCTATATATTTGCATATGCATTGTTTTGGAGCTTTATTGCAGAAACAAGTAAAATTGGTGATTAAAGTGATGCTAGAGAGGACAGAAATCCAGAATCGACGAAAAGCATTGAAGAAGCCTAGTGCGCCGATCGGCACAGTCCATGAGCCGGTCGGCGCAAGGGTGTTTTGGCCCACAGAAGTGACCAAGGCCCATTCCACATGTTTATGGAAGTTTATCTGCGCAAGACATTTGAAGATATTTGCCTAGAAGATTTATGGAACTTCAAGATCTCGATGTGCAGTACAAGACTTTATCTCGAAGGGAAAGGCCCACATGGCAGCTGTGGAAGGCAGAGGAACCGACTCAGAAGAGAAACCAGAGAAGACACAGCTTGCGTCGATCAGCACAATCCTGCGCCGATCGGTGCAACCGCCTTATTTGCTAGAAATCAAGTCCTTTACAAGTAGAACTTCTATAAATACTTGTAAACCCTGGTCTCGGTAGAAGAAGAGGCAGAGGCGACAGAGGGACAACAGATCCGTGAGTTAGAGCCACCGGGGCTTGCCCCGTTAGAATAGATCTCTAGTTGAGTTTCAAGAACTATTGGTGTTAAGAGTTGATCCGTCAAGGTAGGCCATCTCGACGGGGATGAATCTTAATTTATGTATCTTAAGGATGATCGAATATGTTGATGATGGTTTTGGTGATTTGTCTATCTTGATTCTATAATCATGCATGTGCTTATTCCAATTGCTTAGTTCAAGGCTAAGTAAGTAAATATTATCTTGATCGTGGTGATTAGGATAGTATTCGGACATTGTATTGATTATGGTTGCTTGATGATGCTAGTAGTGTGGTTTAGTGGTGACAGCACTAAGCTTGCGCAACACTATTGGATAGTTGAGTAGGGTAAGATACTCGCGTGATTAAGGGTTTCCTCTCGGCAGCGATAAATCGGGAGCCGCTTGGAAAGCAGGGTGGTCTTATTCATTATAGGTTTTTATTGATCCATGTAATTACCCATTATGATGCTATTTGATTAGACTTTCTGGTTACGATCTCACTAGTAGATACTTGACTACTCACTTAACGGCTTAGGCTTACAAGGTATCTAGCGCACTTTGTCCTAGATCCACAAATATGCCGATCGGCTCAACTCCTGCGCCAATCGGCGCGACAATAGATTCACCAGTGTGCCGATCGGCTCAAAACCTGTGCCGATTAGCGCAACGACAAATTTGCTTTCTGGCACACCTTTGCACTGCCAGTGTTCCCTCATGTAACCTGAATTCGATAGTAGCTTTGATTAGATCTTTTACTGTTAACTATGTTTAATTACCCCTAAGGTCCCAGTGGATTCGATAGACCTTGGAATACTCAATTCAAGGGAAAAAGTGCTACAATCGTACACCGTCCTCTTGTGGTATATAAGTGGGTGCGTAATTACGACCAACAGGGAGCAGGACAAACACTCTCTTCAGCTCAGCTCTCCCCCGTGTCAACTTTCTCTGTGTCTGCGTTTTTTGTTTCTCCTTCACACTCTTTGACTTCGCAGATGGCAGGACCTTCCACCTCCCAACACTTACCAGTCTGGAGTCTGTTCTCAGACATAGTGCACACCACTCGTGCAGACTCCCAGCCAGCACCACAGTTAGCTACAGCTCCACCCCATTGCTATAGACAACACACTCACACCTCAGGTAGCAGAGGATCTAGTCTGCGAAGGCTTTTCACAGCAGGATGTGACGGATCTCATCCTTCTCCAGACTTCAGCTCAAGAGACCGCCATAGTCACTCTAGCAGTACAGGACAGAGGGTCTGAGTCACCTATTGTCGATGATATATACCATCGGGGTACCTCACATAGAAGAAAAGCAAGATAGACTCCTACTTGGATAAGAACAGTAGACCGACTAGGACTCCACCATATAATCCTGTCCCCCCGGATATATAAGGAGGGGCAGGCATCCTCCTCTAGGGAGGAGCCATAACATTAGACAATAGAGCTCATAGGGCGATATTAGACACAACTAGACATCCTTGTCTAGGTCCTCGCTCGTCTAGATCTATGATCTAGATATATCAATACAAATACCACAGAACACATGACGTAGAGTTATTATCCTCCGGGAGGCCTGAACCTGTATAAATCAGCGTCTTATGTTACCATCGTCTCTCGATCTCACGCATACTCTTGTCCTACATATAAATCATCATAGGTGAACCACCCTATGTCTATTGCCGAGAATAAGTCTCGACACCTATGGACCTTGACTTCTTCGAGCAGATGGATGCTCAGGAGGCACATGCTTAGGGAGCACAGCAGGATCTAGCATAGTAGCAGCCAGGAGTAGAGCCCATAGAGGACGTTGCTGCACCAGTTCCTTCGACCACGAGCGATTAGATGTTCATCTTTTTTCCTACTTTTTGGTGCTTGTTGCCAAAGGGGAAAAGGACGTCATAGGTCTAGGGGAGTTGGAGTATGATCCTGCGTGATCGAGAGTAGCATGTATCTAGGGGGAGCATACGTGTACATTGGTTTTGGGAGTTAGATACATTCAGATCTTCTTTTGATGGAGTTATTTGATATTCGTGGATTTTGATGAGTCATGGTTTTCATTCGCTTATGTTTGACTCATTTTAATCTCACTTGGTTTATTTTCATACGTAGTGTTCTTTATTCATTAATTATCTTGTATACCTGTGTATGATTCCATGATGATGATTGCTTGTTCTTAATTCTCATGCATTGTCATGCTAATCTATTGCATATCATCATTCATGTCTTGCATTACATGTCTTTACGCTTTCTTTAATATGCTATCATGACATGCATGCCTTATCATCTAGAGTCTGCTTTTCTCTCTTTTCCTTGTATCTCTAGATGATGTTTGATTGAGTAGGACCTTGTGCGTTTCTTTCTTATGATGTTATGGTTCCTTTTGATTGTAGTGTAGCTCTTTTAGCCTGGTTGTTTCTTGTTAAGTTTATGATAAGTAATGGTTGTCATCAATCACCAAAAAGGGGGAGATTGTAAGCTTCATGACCATTGAAGATTGGATCCCCAAGGTATGAATGTTTTTGGTGATAGATGACAACTATGAAATTGTGGGCTAATATCTACACAAGTGTTGTCTATGTAGGAATCATCTCTAATCCCTATTACAAATCATATGGATGATGGTGGCCTTGGCAATTGATGACAATGACCACAAGCATGGAGGCTTGTGAACTTGATGGAGTCCAAAGGTTGATGAAGATGGATCAAAGCGGAGAACAAGCTATGGTGCAAGTGTTGGGTACACTTGTCTAGTTGTTAGCGCTTTTAGTCCATAGGAAAAACCGGACTATCAAGGGGGTCTAGATCATTCTCTTAGGTCATGACTAATCGGTGATATGCAAGGTTGCTCGGTGAAATCACAGGCACTAGGTGACAGTGGAGAAGCCAAGGAGCTGTTCAGAGAAGCCGGGAAACAAAGTCAAGCGAGGATGAGGAGTTTCAGCTTTAGGATGAAGTGGCCGGACAAATGGGTCAGTGGTGACCGGACTGTACGGTCACTCAGAGGTTTTGTCCGAAGGCTACAGCGGGTAGCGAGGAAACTGCCAAGTCTGAGATGCTCTAGTGACTGGACGGTCCGGTCTACTGACCGAACGGTCTGGTCAGTAGAGATCGACTTGGGCAGCGAGGAAGCCAGCGACGAAAATGTTTCTGGACTAGAGAGAGAAACAGATCGGACGGTCCGGTCAGGGGACCATACAGTCTGATCAGTAGAGGAATCAGTAGTGGTCAGAGCCGTTGGTGCATAGTGTTGCAGTGACCGGACTATCTTGTCAGGGAGTGACCGGACTGTACGGTCAGTAGGCCCAGAAAGTTGATTTTATGGAGCAACGGCTAGTTTGAGGTTGGGAGCCTATATAACTTTGTTGCTAGAATCTTTGTGACCTCTCTTGGCCAGTGAAATACCTGAGAGCATTTCGTAAGGTCCAAGAGGAAAAGAAGAGAGCACTAGGAGGAGATATTGCATCTTAAGAGTGCTAGTACAGAGTAACTTGAGCATCTTGCACATCTAAGGCTAGGGTGTCCTTGGGTGTGATCCAGATTGTTACTCTTGGTCTATGGTGAGATCTAGACCGGTTAGGTGTTAGTGATCAAGCCTATTATGATTGGTTGTGAAGGCCGCTTACTTTTATCATGAACACTAGCATATGTAAGGTCTTGGCCTACTATAATTGTTTAGGTTGCAACGCTTGTTAGACTCAAGTAGTGTGAATTGAAGTATTTGGTTTCATGTGCGACTTACCAATTCACCCCCCCTCTCGGTACGCTTTCGATCCTGACATGCCGTCTCATTAATCATAAATGAAAACAGAGTATATGAAAGGTACTACAATTAAAGCCACACCTATGAAAGTAGAGGACAAAGATTGCAGCATCGGATAGGGGAGTATAAATTTGTAGAACGCCGCACCTAAAACATATACGGATTTGATCGAGGAGAACAAAGCAACGAACGCAAAAATAAAACAGGAGCAACTTGTACCTTTTTTCACCGCACGTGCATATAGTTCGGATCGAGGATCCGAGCAATGGTATGGGTGGCGTAGGTGATGCAGACCCACCATGTATGGTGTGACAGTGAAACCATCTTCCTATATACTTTGCTCACCGACTACAACTGCCTTATCTTCCGCAGCAGGACTGATCTCATGCTTATCAGCTGTCTCATTGACAGGTGACCATTCAGCAACGCCCTCACCATCTTCGCTTGTAGCATATTATTCCTTCTCAATGACTGATTTTGTGGTATATTATTCTGAGCCGCCGTCAAGGTGCTATAGGAATGATAAATCGCCAAACATTAGTTATTTAACTGAACTCTTTATGAAAGAATATAATTAGAAAAGCTTGGGCATAATTTTTTTTTGCTTACCAAGATCCCATTTAAGCAACAATAATGAATTCTAAAGCTTATGATCTTTTTTATACTATTGTCTACGCAAAGGTTTTAGAAGAGTGAAGGGTGGAAGTACTGCTCATAAGAACAGTACAAAGGAGCACCTACCCCTTTCTAATTAACACCCAAGTACAAAACGGCATGAATAAAATAAAAAACAATTAAGTCCAGGATATGTAAAATGCACCCGACATTTGTCATAGAGCAAAATGCATGTACATTAAAATGATTGTGCATTTTGAAGTTTGATAGTTTTCTGAATTACTGGAACTGAATACACTAAAAAGAAAATGAATACAAAGACCAAATTTTTCCTGTATTGCAGAAATGAACTGTGAGCAGATCTAAAAGTGACCTTACCTCAAAGATCAATGTTGGAACCACATTAGTAATACAATTCAACTCACCTGCAAGAAGTTTATTTATTTATTTTGTTGAAACATGCAAGTACACGAACATAATATATCCATCACTCACCTGTATTAGAAGGCAACATGAGATGCCTCTCGATCCATCAGACCTGATGCTTCAGTTAGTGAATTCCTTAACTTGAATCTGGTTACAGACATATGCGAACAGCCGAAAATGACCTAAGCCCAAACATTTTTTTTTAAAGAAACTATAGATGATGTCTGAAACTGGCTGCAATATATGTAAAACATCAGAACATAGTGCATGTCACAAAAGAAAGAGAAATTAAAAGGAAGTTAAGTATGCTCCCAAAGTCACACAATAAATGAATATAGCCAGGAATTCCAAGATCCACTCAGCATAGCATAAATTTTTTAGTAATAATAAAGAGGAAATTTAGAAGTGCTCCTGATATTGGCATTGCATCAAACACATTATAGGCAACCCCTTCACCGTCATTCATCACATGCAGTGGCATTCAAAAAATTCAATGCAAAAACAAGAAATTGCAAAGATTATTGATTAAAAAACCATTTGTAATACACAAGCAATATTTTACTTGTTGATTTATGCAACTCTCCGTGACCAAAAACTATTCGTGAATAAACTGTTTGCAAACCTGTACAAGCTCAAACATGGTGAACTACTCAACTCTAGAGACTGATCACATAGAAGAATGCAGTGCTTATCTAAGACACAATTCTCACCACGAAATTTACATTTTTCCATGCTTGGGTTTGTCAAGCTGGCTTCACTTGAAAATTAGCATTCTTTGTAATTCCTTTCACCTCTCTTGTACATTCAGACACAGGTTGGGTCCTGTGCTTGAAAAAACAAAAGTATTTCTAAACCAAACACAAGAATGTGTGAAGTTACTTAAAGTGTATACAACTGCTCCAAGAGCCAGTGCTACAAAATGGTGATCAGTAATTTCTACACATCATGCAAATTTCTTAAAAGAATCAAGCATGTAACCATAAATAAAATCAACCAGGCATAGAAGAACCTGCAAATTGTAGTTCTATGATTTCTTCAAACCTATCTCCTACAAAATACAGCTAGACTAAATAATCAATTATGCTGCAACAAATCAAGCAGCTCATTAAGGAAATATAATTTCTGCGATAGAGTGATTGTGTTTGAAACAGGTTGTTTGACCTCACGATCTCTCTCCACACATATTGGGAACAGCAACAATACTTTTCAATGAGGATTGGAGAACTTTAGATATTTAATTTGCTCTGGTATTTTAAGACTAAGTAGCATGGAGGTTTTACACTACTCAATGCAGCACATGGTTTAGCAAAAATTAAAACAATTTATACAATTGGAGCCAAATCTGGGAGCCTAAAAATTGAATGCCGCAGCTGCTTCTCCTAGCATATTTTCTGTAGACCAAAGGTGAACATTCAGGAAAGGATGAAATAATGCTTGGTCAATAGGAAATCAAATACAACTACCGAACAAAAGACGAGCAGACTTGATCCGTTACCTGCGATGCAATGGGCTTGTAGTGACCACACAGTAGCGTTTAATGAACACGAAGAGGAATTTGGCTGCCTACACAAACAACTCAAAATTGTTCTCCTTCAGCTCCAGCACCCTCCCATCGTTGGTGATTTAGTTCTCTGCTGACTCCCCACTGTTGCTCACCATGGAAAGTTGTAGCCCGGCCCGGCCTGGGCGATAGGGCAGATGGTGATGGGCCGGGAGAGGGGGAGCCCGTGACCTCCTTCCCTTTGTCTCCATCGACCCAATCCCCCAGCCCGAGGCTCTCCGTGAGCCTGCGAAAGCCACGAGAGGAGGGAAGGGGGGGGGGGGGGTGAGGGGCGAGGCGAGCTGAGCAGGAGGAGGGGGAGGGAGAAGGCGCCATGAGGCACGCGCGAGGCAGCACGAGAGGAGGGAAAGGCAGGGTCACGGGTCGGCACACGGGGAGGGATCGCGGCTGATAGAAAGGAGGGGGGGGGGGGGGGGGAGCTGATCCGGTCAGGAGGAGGGGGTTCGGGGGGCGTGGCAAGCATGGTGGCTGCCGGGACCTGGTGTTCACTGGCGCGGGGAGCACACCGAGGTGTCCTTGACGGAGAGGGAAGCAAGGTGAGAGAGAGGATTGGGGGGTAGGGTTGATCAGCGAGAGGCGACATGAGAGTGGCGGCGCGTGAGGAGCCGATGGTGGCAAGATTTCCGGTGCACGTGAATCGGCGGGTACGCGCGGGGGCTAGTAAAGTTTTGGGTGAAAAAAGTTTGGTTGAAAGAAGACTGTAGGGGGTGTTAAACTGCGTAATCATTTTTTACATATCCAAAACGTATGGTAAGATTAGATGAGCCCATTTTAATCAAAGGATGGAGATTAATGGGTACAAGATTTCACAGGTGAAAAAAATATTTGGCAGAAACTCCTTCTTTATTAGTTTAGATATTAAGTTATGTAATCTTACAGCTCTGTGAGTCGTGCATATTAAGCTAATGCAAGTCACAAGGAAAGGGATACAATAAATGTCTAAACTTAGATATGAAGTGATGAAAGTCATAAACAAGGCTGAGGAAGAAATTCATAGTGTCATAATGCTCTTCGTAGAAGGAAGCTTGAGTACGGAAGGGTGTACCTCGTTTTGTTTTTGAATACTTGAAGGGTGTACCTCGTTGAAATAATGACAGCAATGGCAACAACAACTAAAAGCTCTACGAACTCGCCTTGAAATGTGTCAAAATGACCAGTGGAAAGTGTTAAAAACGCCTAGTGGGAAAGATTCCTTTCCAAAAATAGCTATGTTTGGTTGGATATAAATCTCTATAAGAAATAAAAATAATTTTTGTTTCTTTGTGAAACTGATTATAAAAACTCCATCCAAATTTAAATTATTGATATAGTCGATTTTTTAGTTACGTATTTATCATACTAAAAAAATAAAAATTATCAAATATTTTGTTATGATTTGTTTTATTATTAAGAAAATTAAAACATACTTTTATAATTTTATATGTTTTAACTAATATTTTGAATAAAGCAAATTAAACATAATTAAAAAAGTCAACGATGTTAAATTTTAAATTTAGAGGACATGAAAAATAAAAATAGTTTTGTTTTGCAATATAAAATTAGGAGTAATACATAAACCATCATATAAGTCACTCTGAGTTTGACATTTTCACACATAAGTGTTTTTGTTGCAAATCCAACCCACCTAAAATGACCAAGTGAGGGGGGGGGGGCGTTTGAATCGGGAACTCGTACTACGTACCCAATTCGCCAATTTCTAAAATCAATCACTCAAAATAACTCCTACAAAATTCTAGTGATGATCACACTAGCAAGATAATAAACCTATGAAAGGAACTACAACCTAAGCATATTAGTGGATCACACAAGGCAATACAATTCCTATACAAGCTAGTGATAAAGATACGCGAAAGCAAACAACTAGCTAGCAAAGTAACATACTCATGCAATGTTATAAGATAAGGAACTAGAACGCATAAGCATGAGTAGTACAATAAATACAAGGGTGATCAATCAAGCCAAAACAACTCCTATACATGCTAGTAATCAAGTATGAAAGCTAAGTACTACTAGCAAGTAAAGAGGCCTATTCATGCAAGTCTACAAGGTAGTCAACTATAGCAAGGTAAACACACAAGCATGAATAGCACGGTATATAAATGCGAAAAGTAAAGCATCCCCTACTCCTCATTGGACCACTCCCGCTGGAGTTCCGGTCCCTCCCGCCACCGATGTGGAGTTCTCGCCCATGAGCCCGCAATCACTCCCGGAGTGAAGACACAGTGCACGTCACCGCTACCATCGTGGCACAAGCTCGCCTCCCTCGAGAACTTGCCGAACTTCTCGAGGCGACACGAGCGCTCACTATTGATGCCCCTTTCACCGACGGGCTCAAACTGGGTACAAACGTGTGACGGCTTACACAACCGATCATGATAGGCTTGATCACCGACACCTAACCAGTCTAGGTCTCACCATAGACCAAGAGTAACAATCTAGATCACACCCTCAAGGACACCCTAGCCTTTGATGTGTAAGATGCTCTAGTTACTCTCCACTAGCACTCTCAAGATATGCAATATCTCCTCCTAGTGCTCTCCTCTTTGCCTCTTGACTCTCACCAAATGCTCCAAGCAATTCCACTGGTCAAGGGTAGTCTCCAAGACCCTAGCAATGAAGTTATATAGGCTCCCAACCTCAAACTAGCTGTTGCTCCACGAAATTAGCTTTCTGGGCCTATTGACCGTACTATCTGGTCACTGCAATCCCGAGTTCCAACGGCTCTACCCTACTTAAATCTTGTACTGACCAGACCATCCGGTCCGATTCTCTCTCCAGTCCAGAAACATTTTGGACTTTAGCTTCCTCTCTGCCCTGTGCCCTTCATACTGACCAGACCGTCCGGTCAGTAGACCGTACTGTCCGGTCTCTATGGATCCTGGCACAGACAGATTCCTCGTTGAGTCATTGTAGTCTCCAGACAAAACCACTTAGTGACCGTACAGTCCGGTCACCTCTGACCCCTCTATCCGGTCACTTTGTCCAGAAGCTAAAACTCCTCATCCTCACTTGACTTCGTTTTCCGGCTTCTCTGAATAGCTCCTTGGCTTCTCCACTGTCAACTAGTGCATGTGATTTCACCAAGCAACCTTGCACATCACCAACTAGACATGACCTAAGAGAATGACCTAGACCCTCTTGATAGTCCGGTTTTTCCTATGGACTCAAAACCCTAACAACTAGACAAGTGTTCAAATCACTTGCTCCATAGCTTGTCCTTAGCCTTGATCCATCTCCATCAACCCTTGGACTCCATCAAGCTCACAAGCCTCCATGCTTGCGATCATTGTTATCAATCGCCAAGGCAACCGTCAACAATCATCATAAGGTAGAAAAGGTTTCCTATACGAAAAACACTCATATAAACATTAGTCACATTTTATGTTTGTCATTCATCACCAAAAAATCATACCTTGAGGTGACCTCAATGATCATGAACCTTACAATCTCTCCCTTTTTGGTGATGGATGATAACCACTACTTATGATGATCCAAAATGAACGAGCAAGAAAGAATCAAAGGAAAAGAAAGGATTGAAAGGCTTATCGATGGTCCATACCTTGGAAGTAGTCTCCCCCCTTGGAATGTGCTAGATGTTGAGGGAGAACTACCCTCTCACTTAGCGCACTTGGATGTTAATCTTGAGTTGAATTTTGCGTCCATCTAGGTGTCGTGGTTCATGATCTGTTGAAGTAGACACACACAAGGACATAGATGTTCATGTCGGTGTAGATGTACATTATCATCATAGACATGCACCATTTTTGTTCTTCTCTTTGTCGATGTAGATGTTCATCTTGATATGATCTTCATGTGTACTTCAAGTGAACATGCACCATCGTCTTGATCATCTTCATTTGATCTTCATGTTCTCTCTTTGTCACCTCATGTCCTCCTTGTATCTTCTTGTTCTTCTTCTCTTCTTGATGGTTGATCTTCATGTTCCTTATCCCCTTTTATTATTGATCTTGACTTGGCTTATGGATCTTTATGTTCCTTCTTGATGAGGACATCCTCCACTATTACCCGCTGGCAAAGACACAACAAAAAGGGCCCAAGTGTGGCTCAGTTGTAGTCGGGCAGCGACCGTGTGAGCCTCTGAATAAACCCACCTTGCTCAACTTGGGAGGTGGAAGACATCTTAAAAGGGAGAGCCACCCTTCCCCTATCAGACTAGTCTTTTAGGGAGATTGGGTCTTTCCCTAAGTGGGGGCGCCAGAGTTACGGTGCTAAGACTATGGATTCGGGTCGCGGACCTAGAATCGGATCGGTGTGTTGGGCTTTTGGCAGGAGTTGCAGTGCTAAGATTACGGGATTCCGGGAATCCGGATCAGTATGTCGGGCTTTGTTCCACCCCACATGGGCTGGATGTATTATTTGGTATCAGAGCTGGGCCCTTGTTAAGAAGGGGAGAATGATGAGGACATCCTCCACTATTACCTGCTGGCAAAGACACAACAAAAAGGTCCCAAGTGTGGCTCAGTTGTAGTCGGGCAGCGACCATGTGAGCCTTTAAATAATCCCACCTTGCTCAGCTTGGGAGGTGGAAGACATCTTAAAAGGGAGAGCCACCCTTCCCCTATTAGACTAGTCTTTTAGGGAGATTGGGTCTTTCCCTAAGTGGGGACGCCAGAGTTACGGTGCTAAGACTACGAATTTGGGTCGCGGACCTAGAATCGGATCGGTGTGTCGGGCTTTCAGCAGGAGTTGCAGTGCTAAGATTGCGGGATTCCGGGAATCCGGATCAGTGTGTCGGGCTTTGTTCCACCCCACATGGGCCGGATGTATCATTTGGTATTAGAGCTGGGCCCTTGTTAAGAAGGGGAGAATGATGAGGACATCCTCCACTATTACCCGCTGGCAAAGACACAATAAAAAGGGCCCAAGTGTGGCTCAGTTGTAGTCGGGCAGCGACCGTGTGAGCCTTTGAATAATCCCACCTTGCTTAGTTTGGGAGGTGGAAGACACCTTAAAAGGGAGAGCCACCCTTCCCCTATCAGACTAGTCTTTTAGGGAGATTGGGTCTTTCCCTGAGTGGGGGCGCCGGAGTTGCAGTGCTAAGACTACGGATTCGAGTTGCGGACCTAGAATTGGGTCGGTGTATCGGGCTTTCGGCAGGAGTTGCGGTGCTAAGATTGCGGGAGTCCAGGAATCCGGATCAGTGTGTCGGGCTTCGTTCCACCCCACCTGGGCCGGATGTATCACTTATCCCCCTTTGTCACCTATCACCAAAAAAACCACAAGCCGAACATAGGAGAACCAAGGAGCAAATAATAGATGGCAAGAGTTAGGAAACTCCCCCTTTCACGGTGCTCCTCCTTGGTCACGATATTGTTCCACCATAGCTCCTCCTACACACATGACTCAACAAAATATTTTCTCAAGTATGAAGTGGTTAGTCATTTATGTGATGGGAATGTATGAGCCACTTGTCTTTGAGCCGCGCGAGTAGATTTAACCTTGGAGCTTGTTTGAACATGACTCAATGGGCATGAAGCACAAAGATCACTATGTGATCATCTAGAGGGTCATATACTCACATTGAAAATAAGCAACTCCCCCCTAGAAACATGCTTGAAAGCATGTAAGGTATCATGATGAATGCAAGAAATGCTAATGCAAATGCAACAAGTATATAAATGCATGATGCGGTGCTAAATGAAAGAGAGAGAAAGGCTACAAACCAAGGTGCCAATGATGAGTTGTTCCTTTCTTGAGCTTACTCACAATTGACCATTCTTCAAAGCCTTGGGTACTCCTTGAACCACCATCCCAAGCTTAACCCACGTCCATTGCTATCTCAAGGAGGTCCAAAGTTGACCTACAAGCAAAGAGAAACAAGCACAAAACAAAGACACAAACAACAAACAAAACAAACAAGGCTATACATATATACAAGAGACAAGCTTTAGGGTTACTCATGTGAAGTTTGAAAGGTCGAGAACATTGAGTTCTCCCCTTAGCTTGTTGAAGGTCTTCTCATCAAGTGGCTTGGTGAAGATATCCACCAATTGTTCATGAGTTCGCACACTCACCAACTCAATATCCTTCTTCTCAACATGTCTCTTATGAAATGATGCTTGACTTGAATGTGCTTTGCATGACCATGATCTCCAGTTTTGAGAGTCATCTTGATTGCTGCCTCACTATCACAATATAATGGCATTTGATTGTAGTTGAGACCATAATCTGAGAGTGTTTGCCTCATGTAGAGAAGTTGGGCACAACACGCTCCCGCCGCTATGTATTCCGCTTCAGCTGTAGATAGAGCCACTAATTTTTGCTTCTTTGAGCTCCAAGATACTAGAAATCTTCTATGAAATTGGCAACCTCCCGATGTACTCTTCCTATTCACTTTGCATCCCATGAAGTCCGAGTCCGAATACCCAAGTAGCTCAAAGCTTGTTCCTCTAGGATACCATAATCCCATAGTAGGTGTGTACTTGAGGTATCTAAGAATCCTCTTCACGGCCTTCAAGTGAGACTCCTTTGGATTTTCTTAATAGCGTGCACACAAGAACACACTAAACATGATGTCCGGTCTTATAGCAGGTGAGATAAAGCAACGACCCAATCATTGATCTATAGAGCTTGGGGTTTATCGATTTACCCTTTGCATCATCATCCAAGGATTTGCTTGTCACCATAGGAGTGTGCAAAGGCATCCAATTCTCCATGTTGAATCTCTTGAGAAGATCCTTGGTATACTTTTCTTGATAGATGAAGTTTCCTTCTCTCAATTGTTTGACTTGGAAACCAAGGAACACATGCAACTCTCCAATCATTGATATTTGAAATTCCCTTGCCATCATTTTCTAAAACTCTTCATTGAACTTCTCATTGGTTGACCCATAGATAATATCATCCACATAGATTTGGCACACAAAGAGATACTTCCCAACATGTCTTGTGAACAATGTGCTATCAATGCTTCCAATCTTGAAACCATTCTTGAGAAGGAAGTTCCTCAAGTGTTCATACAATGTCCTTAGTGCTTGCTTGAGGCCATAGAGAGCTTTCTTTAATTTGTATACATGTCTTAGATGTTTGAGGTCCTCAAACCCCGGAGGTTGTTCCACATAGACTTTCTCATTGATCTCTCCATTCAAGAAGGCACTTTTGACATCCATTTGAAAGAGCTTGAAGCCGTTGTGTGATGCATAGGCAAGTAAGATCCCAATAGCTTCAAGGCGGGCCATAAGAGCAAAGGTGATGTAGATATGGCCTGATCTTCCAAGAGGTAGAGGGATACACTCGAATTTGGGAACTCGGCATTGACGAGACGGCTTGAATCAGACACGATCCAACCCCGCAACCGTTACACCAAGCACAACTTGATTGTTCCTGCAAGCGAAATCGAGAACACAAGCAAGAGAGGATAAACACGCAATCTAAAATTGCAAATATGGATGAAGTGAATCAAAATAAAAGGTTCAAGCTCTGAATACAAAAGGACTAATCGCCATAGTGGTGTAGAACAAGAACAGGGGCTCTGGATTACTGTAAAAGGACTTGTCGCCACAGTTATAATAATTCGATCAAGTTTCTCTCAAGAAAACTGAACTAAACAAAACCCAAAACTAAAATATGGTGGCTACTAAGTTTATGTAGGAACCAGGGGCATCCTAGGGTTGTGTGCGACCAGGGGAGGGGGGGGGGCACCCATAACATGGGCTTAAGGCCCGACATGATACATGGCCAAGTTGGCCCAAAATAGGTGGCGCAACACCTTGTCATGGTCACACAGCATGACTCACGACCCTTCTAGAGCTAGGACCAGAAACAAAACAACGGCGTCATCGTCCCCTTTCCAACGCATCAAAGAACGCCTTGTTTGGACGTCGAATGTGGGAGATATCATCAAAACCATGAAGGGATGTCGGCTGAATCCGAGTTGGTGATGACTTGTAACTTGGGGAAGGCCATAATATGCGCGTATCCAGCATGGTGATGTCCTCATCATTTCTTCAAAGTCAATCCCCGCCACTTGAGAGTATCCCTTAGCTACTAGGCGAGCCTTGTTCTTGACAATTGCTCCTTTCTCATCTTGCTTGTTCTTGAAGACCCACTTGGTGCCAACCACGTTATGATTCTTAGGCCTCTCAACCAATTTTCATACCTTGCACCTCTTGATGTTGTTCAACTCTTCTTGCATGGCTATAACCTATTTGTAATCATCCATAGCTTCATCAATGGTAGTGGGCTCAATCATAGAGACGAAGGAGAAGTTCTCAATTGCTACATTTGCCTCATCATCATTTTCTTCACTCATATAGTTGGGATTATATTGATTTCTCTTTGTCTTTACTCCTTGAGATGGCCTCCTAATGATCAAGTCACGTGAATAATCCTTGTTGATGGCCTTGGGTCTAGGATGGTATTTTTCTTGAGTGTGAGGGGCTCTAGGTGATGTATCTTGTGCATCTTGATATGCTCGCTCTTTTGAGATATGAGTATCTTGAATTCTTAGTGAGGTGGAAGAGTCACTCATATCCTTTGTTGTTTTGGAGCTAGAGCTTGGTGAGAATATGGGACTATTTTGTGAGGAGCTTGGAGAGGTGACTTGATGTGTAGTATGTGGAGAGGATTGGGGCTCACTTCTCTCTTGAGTTCTATTGGTCGTAACTACGCACCCACTTATATACCGCAAGAGGACGGTGTACGATTGTAGCACTTTTTCCCTTGAATTAAGTATTCCAAGGTTTATCGAATCCACTAGGACCTTAGAGATAATTAAACAAAGTTAACAGTAAAAGATCTAGTCAAAGCTACTATCGAATTCAGGTTGCATGAGGGAAGACTGGCCAGTGCAAAGATGCGCCAGCCAGCAAATCTGTCGTTGTGCCGATCGGCGCAGGTGTTGAGCCGAACGGCACACTAGTGGATCTATCGTCGCGCCGATTGGCGCATGAGTTGAACCGATTGGCATACTGATGGATCTAAGCCAAAGTGCGCTACATACCTTGTAAGTCTAAGCTGTTAAGTGAGTAGCCAAGTATCTACTAGTGAGATTGTAACCAGAAAGTCTAATTGAATAGCATCATAATGGGCAATTACATGGATCAGTGAAAACCTATAATGAATAAGACCACCCTGCTTTTCGAGCGACTCCCAATTTATCGCTACCGAGAGGAAACCCTTAATCATGTGAGTATCTTACCCTACTCAACTATCCAGTAGTGCTGCGCAGGCTTAGTGCTGTCACCTCTAAACCACACTACTAGCATCATCAAGCAACCATAACCAATACAATGTCCGAATACTATCCTAATCACCACGATCAAGATAATATCTACTTACTTAGCCTAGAACTAAGCAATTGGAATAAGCACATGCATGATTATAGAATCAAGATAGAAAAATCACCAAAACCATCATCAACATATTCAATCATCCTTGAGATATATAGAGTAAGATTCATCCCCGTCGAGATGGCCTACCTTGATGGATCAACTCTTAACACCAATGGTTCTTGAAACTCAACTAGAGATCTATTCTAACAGGGCAAGCCCTGGTGGCTCTAACTCACGGATCTGTTGTCCCTTTGTCGCCTCTACCTCCTTCTCTGCCGAGACCAGGGTTTACAAGTATTTATAGAGGTTCTACTCATAGAGGACTCGATTTCTAGCAAATAAGGCGGTTGTACCGATCGACGCAAGCCATGTCTACTCTGGTTTCTCCTCCGAGTCGGTTCTTTTGCTTTCCACAGCTGCCATGTGGGCCTTTTCCTTCGAGATAAAATCTTCTACTGCACGTCGAGATCTTGAAGTTCCATAAATCTTCTAGGCAAATATCTTCAAGTGTCTTGCACAGATAAACTTCCACAAACATGTGGAATGGGCCTCGGTCACTTCTGTGGGCCAAAATACCCGTGCGCCGACCAGCTCATGGACTACGTCGATCGGCGCATTGGGCTTCTTTAGTGCTTTTCGTTGGTTCTCGACTCCTGTCCTCTCCAACATCACTTTAATCACCAATTTTACCTGTTTCTGCAATAGAGCTCCAAAACAATGCATATACAAATATATAGGCAATATCATAGGTAAATGGCCTAAATTAGTATCAATTATGCTCTAATTGGGGTAATATTCACATATAAAAGGGGCACTTGGGGAGTGCCAATAGTCCCCCCACACTTAAACCTTTGCTCGTCCTGAGTAAAGTAAAAGAAAGAAAAATCAAAGTACATACTCTTTCTGTCATAAAAGATATCTCAAATCGGTAAATGTTGAGCATTGTTCTATTGTGGTGTATTTCATATTGGTATTCAGCAAAATAGTTCAAATATGGGCATAAAGCTTAAAGTTTCTCCCCAAAGCAATAAATCATGTCCAACTCACAAATTATAACTTTTCCACTCATGTAAATCACTTAAAAGATTGTTGTGAACATAAAGAATCTATCTTTCAAATAATCCAAGGCAACAACTCATCTTTCAAATCACCCAACCTATATTCTACATCATAATGATCAAATAATATTTGTGTAAGGCTTATATGAGTAGCTAGGTGATGCAGTTCAAGGATTACAAATATAAATCAACAATATATTATAAAACTAGGAGATTATTCTTCGTTGGAATTATAGAACTTTATCAAGATGGCCATTAAGAAAGAAAACTTTTAAGAAAGGACTCACACTTTGGATATGTGGACATACGTATAGCAAAAATTTGATCTTGGAAGAAAAAGAACTCCCATTATCAGATTGCACATGGTTGGAATGATTCATGGCTATATTAGAATGAATTTCGAGAATAAGCATGTCATATACCATCCCCCACACTTAAAATTTTGCTAGTCCCTTAGCAAATAGCAAAGCTTTCCCCTTGTTTCTTTTTCTTTTTCTTCTTCTATTTCCTTTTTATCACTTTTTGTTTCTCCCTTTTTTTTATTTTGCTCTTTGCTACGCCGATCGGTGCAGGGTGCGCTGATTGGCTCTCAACCCGAATTCACCAACATTTGTTGTTATTTGATTCATCTTGCTTCAATATTTATTCAAGAAATAAATATAGCTTGAAATATAGGATGTGGTCAAGGAATGAAACTCAACAAGATAATTTGGATTTATGGTAGGATACTCAGCGGAATTGAATTTTTGCATGAGTAATTCAAGGCTAGAAAAAGATACACAAAGATTTGCCATCTTAGTAAAGTTCATACCAAAAAGAATTAAATCCTAACCAAACTCAACCATCAAATTAATGTTCATCTACTTTATCAAAGGTTCATGAGAATTGCTCATAATATGGCCTTGGTAAGTAAGGATCTTGAAAAGAATAAATTCCAAAGTTCACAACATAAAAATTTATTTATGAAAAGATTGGTACTAAGTTATCATTACAGATTGGACAATATAAATGAAGCACATGGGTACTCAAAATTGCTCCACATAAGACATATTTGCCGAATAATTATTAAGTGTAAGTTCAAAGTTTTTATTCAATGTTCAACATTATTTGGTCTTCATCGGTAGTTTTCAAGAAAGAATAGATAATTCAATTCTCCTAAAAGAGCATAACCGCCACCATTATATTAAGATCGAGACTCGAATACATGGTGATGATTTTTGCACACACTTGCATAGAAATAAAATTACAACTAACTACTACTAACACACTTGTATGAAAGTAAACTTACTACTAGCTCTTACTAGCACACTTGCATGAAAGTAAACACACCCGATACATGGTTTCACAACCCGCTCACACACGCATAAGCAAATAAAAAAAGATTGCAAAAAAAAAAAAAACAAGAAAAGCGCAAACCGGGAAACCGATACATGTGCCAACTCCTAGGCACTCTAGTTAAACGGAGGTGGAGACGGTGGCTGATCAAAGCCATAGCACCGCGCCTTGAGTCGCTCGAACTCCTCCACCATCGCCTCGTGGTTGTTCCTCATTTGGGATGTGGCGTCCTCCACGCGCTCGATGTAGTGCACGTTGTTGTCGATGTACCCCTGCATGGGCACGAAGAAGTCTGCACCGAGCACAGGAAGCACCACAGGTACATGTCCTTGGTACCTGTAGTCAATACCTGCGCTGAAGTAGGTGCGCTGACTGGCGCAGAGGGCTGTGAACCACCCACTGCGTCGCTCCACCCTGGCTAGTACCGCTGAAGGTCCTGGCATGAATTCCAAGAGTCCCACTCACTGTCGGCTGCTGTAAATATCACTGGTTGTCGAACCCACCCACGGTGATTCTTGAGAGCTCGGCCCCCCTCCAGGAGACCTTTCTCAAGCCAATTTCCTCCCTCCAGCTTGTGATGGAGGAAAACTTCTAGATCCGCACACGGGAGCCTGATGTTGGTGCCGCCGACATGGAAACTAGCACAAACACTTCCCGTGACAATATTGCCACGAGTCATATTCTCACCGATCTCCGTTGTGCACTCCCACTTGTCGTCATGCCCTCCCGGTCCGTCGCCATCACAGACGAGGGCTTCTACACGTTCAAGATAGGCCCCGAAGGCTAACTTCTTGCCTGCCTTGCCCCTCTTGTCGATCCAACCGCGCACCATCACCGACATAGGGTTGCAATGAGACGGACTCACGATGGCGTTGTAGAGCCACCGCAAGTCCGCATCGGTGACGTTGCTGGAGTCGACCTTGTCGCCTGTGCGCGCCGCCAACCATCGATGGAAGACTTGAATGGTCGGGTTGCGGATGTTACCTTGCTTCATCTCTTTCACGAGCGAGAGCCGCCTCCAAAAGGAGTCCAACTCCCCACGTCCGAAGATGCCGGTGATGTTGGCGTCGGTGTCGAAGCTGAAGGCTTGAGCCGCCGCCTCTGGTCACCGTGTAGCTGATGTCACGGACGCGGAAGTTGACGGCCTCGTTGCCGTCCTCGATGGTGCCAAGCCTCATCGTAGAGGCAACCTCAGTGACGATGTCGAGGTTGTAGTCCATGGGGAGGAGGTGGAAGTCTGCCCAGCCGAGATTGTTGAGCATCCTCCTTATGTCCTCTCACATGCCGATCGTGGTGAGGAAGGTCTCGTCCAAGTTGAAGTTAGGGACGAACCTTCCCCTCACCATGTTGTAGTGCTGCTATTCCTCCGTGCTCCAGAGGGTGAAATCCCTCCTACACCGTGCACAGCACGAATGCCAGTGGTGGTGGTGATCTGGGAACCCCACGGCTTGCTGCTGTTTGGCTCCTTGTAGCATGCCTCGTTGGAAGGGGCGCGCCAGAGACAGAGTGGCGGGCGCGGATCTCTGCTGCCGAGCTGGTGGATGCATCACCCACTAACATGTCATCGCGAGCGCCAATGCACCCCCTCGCGGAGGAGTCACCGCTCGACTCGCCGCCGCCGCCAGAACTGCTTCCTCGTCGCAGCCTCTTGCCCAACTTGTCGACGGAGGAGCAGAGACGATCCATCTGCAAGGAATGCGGAACATGTGCGAGATCGTGGGTAGTGGGAAAGGTGGAGACATTACCGGGATGGTGTGCCGAACTGGGGGTGCCTGGCCTCCCTTTTATAGTGTGGGAAACTTCCAGGAGAAGGACCCACCTTGGAATTTCAAAATTTTGAGAGCGCGCCGATCGACACGTAGTTGTGCCGATCGGCACAATTCAAATTTTGAATGCTCTGACAACTTGGCGCTTGATTCCTCTCCTTTATGTGGAGACATTACCGGGATGGTGTGCCGAACTGGGGGTGCCTGGCCTCCCTTTTATAGTGTGGGAAACTTCCAGGAGAAGGACCCACCTTGGAATTTCAAAATTTTGAGAGCGCGCCGATCGACACGTAGTTGTGCCGATCGGCACAATTCAAATTTTGAATGCTCTGACAACTTGGCGCTTGATTCCTCTCCTTTATGTTGCTTCCTGGTATATCATGTTGGTTGGCAGGGGAACAACACAGAATCCCGACGTCTTGATTGACTACGCCGATCGGCACGGGCCCGCGCCGATTGGTGCACCATCTCTTTTTTAGCTTTTGGTCAATTCCATGTCTCCTCTGCACCGCACACCTGCATAGCAATCAAATTTGTTCTTCAAAATCAATGCCTGCCACCTTTGTCGCCCATTTGGGAACCGTATGGGTACCTGCACCGATCGGCGCAGAAGGGCGCCGAATGGCGCAAGTCCCTTGCGCCTCGTCCTTTAGCCCGACGCTAATCCTAATGCCTTGTGTTCATCTCTTTCACATAATTTTCCACTTTTCCCAATGTTTCTGTAGCATTGACACACATAGCAGGGCCTATCTGGTAACCGCGCCGAATGGCGCTGGCATGCACTAGATGTTGCTCCTCATCCTTTTCTGCGTCATTTAGCAACCATTTTGCACACAAAAATTAATTCAAAAAGATTTTTAATTTCCTTAAAAGTAGCTCCATCTCTAAAGATTACTGTGATGGTTGATTTTTAACAGTCCTTCAATTCTGGGCGTCGTTAGCCTTCTATCCTGACCTGGGCAATAACGCGCTGGTCGGCACAGATGTGCGCCGATCGGCGCAAGCACTTCCTGTTTTTGATTCTTCTCTTGTTTTATTCCTACGTTGTTAGTCTTATAGTATGCATATACATAGTTTTGCACAAATAAACAAACAATGCAAGAGCACACAAGAATTAAGCACACACTTTTTCTATTTCTTTTATTATAAGCAAGCAAATTAAAAATACCGGGTTGCCCTCTCGGCCAGCACTAATTAACTAGATGACGGGTTGCCCTCCCGCAAGCACTAAACTACTTCTAAATCCCCTGATCATTGGGTTGGCTACCAAGAGTGCTCTAGATATTTAGAGGTCAAAGAGCTTGAACTCCCCGCAAATAATCAATCCTTAGTGTCGCGGTGCGGGATGTGAAGCCGCGACACTACATGGTCCTCTTATCTCCATGGTTCATATAGCTTGGACGACCTATGCATACACCCCCTCCAATTACTCTGGATGCCATATTGCCATGGTGTCTTGTATTTCTTCACTTCACCAATAGTACGACACTCTTCTACCTTTGGGCGAAACTTGAAAGAGTAGAGAGTCCCACTTATATCGAGGCTTATCTCACCACTCCTAACATCAATACTTGCTTTTGCTGTCCTTAAGAAGGATCTGCCTAAGATCAACGGGGTCCTCGTCCTCTTATCCATATCAAGCATAATGAAATCAACAGGGACGATGTGATCTCCCATTTGAGCAGGCACATCCTCAGCAACTCCATCAGGGAAGCGTACCGATTGATCGACTAACTCCAAACACATACCCATAAGCTCCAATTCAGGCAAATTGAGACTTGTGAATATATGTTGGGGCATAACACTTAGGCTTGCTCCAAGATCACATAAGCACCTATCAAATATCCTTGTTCCAATCATGCATTTGATGCTTGGTGATCCAGGGTCGGGTTTCTTTTCAAGTGCAACTGTAAGCTTCTTGACCATTGATGATTGGATCCCCGTGGTATGGATGTTTTGGTGATAGATGACAACTATGAAATTGTGGGCTAACATCTACACGAGTGTTGTCTTTGTAGGAATCATCTCTAAACTCTACTAAAAATCTATGTATGATGGTTACCTTGGCGATTGATGACGATGACCACAAGCATGGAGGCTTGATGAGCTTGATGGAGTCCAAGGGTTGATGGAGATGGATCAAAGTAGAGAACAAGCAATGGAGCAAGTGTTTGGTACACTTTACTAATTGTTAGGCTTTGAGTCCATAGGAAAAACTGGACTATCAAGGGGGTCTAGGTCATTCTCTTAGGTCATGTCTAGTCGGTGATGTGCAAGGTTGCTCGGTGAAATCACATGCACTAGGTGACAGTGGAGAAGCCAAGGAGCTGTTCGGCGAAGCTGGGAAACCAAGTCTAGCGAGGACAACAATTTTCAGCTTCTGGATGCAGTGACCGGACAGAGAGGTCAGAGGTGACCGGACTGTACGGTCACTATGTGGAGTTTTCTTGGACTTAGCGCGAGGAGCAAGAACTCTATCTGCAAGAGACTCCACACAGACCGGACGGTCCGGTCTGCTGACCGGACGGTCCGATCAGTAGGAGTGCAGGGACGACAGAGAGGATGTAGTCTGCGGACCTTCCTGGAATGGAGAGAGAAAGTGGACCGGATGGTCCGGTCCAGTGACCGGACAGTCCAGTCAGTAGGAGTTCAGCACAGGGGCAGAGAGCCGTTGGAGCTCAGTTTGCAGTGATCGGACGGTCCGGTAAGGCAGTGATCGGACAGTCTGATCTGGAGGCCTAGAAAGCTGATTTCATGGAGCAACGGCTAGTTTGAGGTTGGGAGCCTATACAACTTTGTTGCTGGGGTCTTTGTGACCTCTCTTGGCCAGTGGAATACCTGAGAGCATTTGGTAAGGTCCAAGAGGAAAAGAGGAGAGCACTAGAAGAGGATATTGGATATCTTGAGAGTGCTTGTGAGAGTAACATGGAGTGATCTTGCACATCTAAGGCTAGGGTATCCTTGAGGGTGTGATCTAGGTTGTTACTCTTGGTCTATGGTGAGACCTAGATCGGTTAGGTGTCGCTGATCGAGCCTATCGTGATTTGTTGTGAAGGCCGCCACAAGTTTGTACATGGTTTGAGCCCGCCGTTGGAAGGGGCATCAATAGTGAGCGCCCGTGACAGCTCGGGGAGTACGGCAAGTTCTCGAGGGAGGCGAGCTTGTGCTTTGTGCAGTGGTGACGCACACCATGTCTTCACTCGAGGAGTGATTGCGGGCTCGTGGGCGAGAACTCCACCTGGTGGCGGGAGGGACCGGGACTCCGGCAGGAGTGGTCCAACGAGGAGTAAGGGAAGGCGCCATCCTTCCGAGACCTCGGGAAAAAATCATAAGCATTCCTTGACCGTCTCTTTACTATTCTGCAATTGTGTGCTCTAGTGATAGGGTAACTTGTGGCTTGCATAGGCTAGTGTGTTTAGCTTCCGCGCTTTGCTTTGCATCATCAACACTAGCATGTGTAGGGTCTTGGCCTACTAGAATTGTTTAGGTTGCAATGATTCGTTAGGTATTTAGAAGCGTGAAACTGAAGTATTTTGATTCATGGTCAGCTACCGATTCACGCCTCTCTCGGTAGGCCTTCGGTCCTTACAATTGGTATCAGAGCCACGTGTTCAATTTGAGGCTTCACCGCCTTGAGTAAGGATGCCGAAAAAGGTGGGGAGTGTTCCTATATTCAATGGGGAGGACTTTGGGTATTGGAAGGCTCGTATGCAAGCCTACCTTGAGTCCCTTGATCCAGAGATATGGACGGTGACCCATGAGTCTGATGTGGATGCTAACCTTCTGCAGCCTGACTTCATTAAGAACAACGCTAAGGCCAAGAATGCTTTGTTCTCATGCATCTCCAAGGATGTGTTTGCTAGATTGGATGCTAGTTCGATAGCACACGGTATCTGGACTGAGATTCAGAGTATCCATGAGGGTACTAGTGATGTCAAAGAGGAAAGATACTATGTGCTGAAGAACAAGTATGATAAATTTGCTAGATTGCCACATGAGACAGCTAATGTTGTGTATTCTTGTTTTCATGTGCTAGTGGAGGAAATCAATGCACTTGGGGAAGATTTCAAGCTCAAGCCCATGGAGGTCATCAAAAGATTCTTGAGGCTTTTCAAAAACCCCAAGTATGAGTCCATCATCACATACATCTTGTAGAATGACCTCAAGACCAAGACCATGAAGGACGTACTTGGCAAGATCACCGTCTTTGAGAGCTATCAACTAGGGATGGATGATCCTCAACTATCCAACCTTGCTCTACAAGCTGACAAGCAAGAATCAAGCAAGAGCAAGAAAGGCAAGAAGAAGGTGGACACCGATGATGAAGATGAAGATGAGGGTGACTTGACCGAGGACTTGGCTCTTCTTATGAAGAAAATGAAGACCTTCAAGAACAAGTTCACTTCCAAGTCCCAGGGCAAGTGCTTCAATTGTGGCTCGAAGAATCACTTTGTTCGTGAGTGCCTAAAGCCCAAGAGAGAAGCATTCAAGTCACAAGATTCAAGTGAAGAAGAAGAAGAAGACCCCAAAGCCAAGCAAAAGAAGAAGAGAGTCTTCAACAAAGACAAGTCCAAGGACAAAGGCAAGCCCCAAGACTACAAGAAGAAGTTCTCTCGCAAGGCACTTGTGGGGGAGTGGACAAGCGACAACTCAAGTGATGAGTCCAGCTCCTCAAGTGATGAAGAAGTGGCCGGCTTAGCCATCATCAAGACCACATCACCACGTGCTATCCTTCCTCCTCCCACGTGCCTCATGGCTTCGAGCCAACTTGGGGAGAGTGAGGATGAGAGTAGTGATGACAACGATGATGAGGAGTGCACTTTTGTTTTTGGTAGTTGAAGTGTGTTTTTCTTTCTCTTGCATTGCATGGTAATTATGACTCCTTTGTGACTAGTATGCTTTGCATCCATGCATGTGTAAATAACTAAAAGAAAAATACATAAAAATTAGTCAATGTCTAACCCACTCAAGATAGCTATAAGCAAGGGGGAGTCTTGAGATGGTGGTGGTGGTTTGGCTTCTCTCAAGGCAAGGGTATGGCTTATAGTGAGTAAGCTTGATAGGGGTTCAAACTTGACATTGTTAGGTTTCCTTTGTTTCTTGTTTAATATTGCTTGCATTCACATGGCATGTTTACTTTCATTGCATATGTAAAATGCTTGTTGCATGCATCATATGGGAAACACAAAGGAGACTTATCCCACTTGGAGATATTTGTGTCTCATGCTCTATATGAGATTACATCTCCACACGTGTGACCAAAGTAAAGGATTGTGCTTCATGCCCATTGAGCAAGCTCTTATGAACTCCGAGGTTAAATCTACTCGCGCGGTTCATGGACTAAGGCTCGTACATACCCATTTGGTTCTTATTTGCTCGATCTTTCATTTGGCATTTGCAAAAACTGTGATGCCATAGAGTGCCACTATTTGAAAAAGAGTGTTTGAGAGTTCCCTCTATACTCCAAGTGCGGTGTTTATTTGTGTGTTTGGAAAGGGCACTTGGAAGATGGAGAAATTCCTTGTTTCAGCGAAAATCTTGTAGTGACCGTACAGTCCGATCACTGGACCGTACAGTCCGGTCAGTGCCGAGTGCACAGTGTTATGAGGTCATCTGGTCATAGAGACCAGACAGAACGGTCCTAGAGACCGAACTGTTCGGTCTGTGTGGGTCGCCAGCAGACTCCAGACCTAATTGGACAGTCCAGTCTAGAGACTGTACCGTCCGGTCACTATATTGAAAACGCGAGATGTGCTTCAATCTATGACCGTTGATTCGGTCCTTGTTGAATCTCGGCCGTTCATCAATTATTTGACCTAGGTCAAGAGGGGTCAGAGACTTTTGGTCTTTTCCTTGTTCGTGCCAAAAGCCGGGAACACGCCCTCGCCGCTGTCTCTCTCTTCTCTATCGCTGTCAATGAGCAGCTGCGCAGCTCCACCGCACCGTGCGTCGCCTCACCTGTGCAAGCCACCGCGCCGCGGCACCTGCTCGCCCCGTGTGCCGCCACTTGCCCCTGCACGTGCTGCCTCGGCCTCGCTGCCGCATACCTCCAGAGCCGCCTCAGCCGAGCACCAGCACCGCCACCCAGCCAGTGCACTACCGTGCTTGCTCGCAATCGCCGCCAGCCCCTCCACACGTGCGCACAAGAGCAACAGCACCTGAGCCTCCACTCCACTGCCGATTTCCACCGATTGAGGGAAAAAGGTGTTCCTTTTACTGTTCATCGATGTTCATCAGGCGATCGACTATGGATTCTCCTCTGATTTTGGTTTCGAGTTTCCCAGGGTATTGCTACAATCTTCTGTTCATCGATTTATGCCCTAATCTCGAGCAATTCAGTTAATTAATGGAATTAGTTCATAATCCTATCATTAGTTGCATTAATTAATTAATTGGCTCAACCTAGTCTGCAATTGCTCCATTGATGATCTGTTGATTGCATGTCTAGGGTTGTCTCTCATATGGTCTGTAGTTAATTTTATTGCTCATTATTTGACTGCACACTAGATGATTCGCACCAGCCACTTAGAGTCGATGATTAGTATTGTTACTTTGCATATTTGTCTAGTGATCATGTCCTTCATTCAGTACTAGGTTTTCTATTGCGCATTCTTTCCTAGCAGTGCTTTGCTTGTAGATGTACTAGGTTTCTATGCTTATCCTATCTACACCTACGTGCGTAAAGTGACAGCAGAGCAGTCAGTCAGATGGCAGGATTAGGAGAGGATAAGGGAAAGGGGAAGATGCGTGAGAAGCCTAAGAGCAAGAAGAGACCGAGACTGGATTCAGAGTCAGAGAGGGCCAGACGACTTGGCAGGCACCTGGATGCCATGGAGCAGTCACGCAAGACACCTGGTTCTCACTTGATCCTTGACCGGTCAGCTGAGGACCAGGGTATTGAGGAGGAGCACCAGGCAGAGGATTGCACCTCTTGCAGTCGGAGTTGTGCCACCGCCGTGGCTGCAGCGTACTCTGGTTTTCCGTCAGGGGAGATCGTCGAGAACTGCGGATCAGGGATCTTCCAAGCAGCAGGAGGAGGAGTCTGAGGAGGAGGAGACTGGAGAGGAGACCTCAGAGTCAGAGTCTGAGGAGCTGGTGTAGGAGGAGGAGTTAGAGGAGGAGGCAGAGCAGACTGTTCCCCAGAGGACAGCTCACCGGGCAGGAGACCCGAGGTGCACCTGTGAGGTGTGCATGAGGAGGCTACAGAGACTGGTATAGGCAGCCGGAGAGCCATACATCCTTAGGATTCCTGCAAAGGACCTTCAGGTGCTTCGCTTGGTACCCTTCGAGCATTGGGTTCCAGTCCCTAGAGACCCTGCTGCTGGAGAGAGGTACTGGACAGGCCTCTAGAGGAGGATCGGAGAGGGTCTGAGACGTTACCTTGGCTTGAGAGGCAAGGACAGACTCTTTCTACCGCAGCAGTACATGACATACGAGGCCATGAGGAGGGTCACCGGCACAAACATGGAGCAGTACTTCATGTACTTGCCAGGACTAGCAGAGCTGGTTATTGCTCCACACAGATACAGAGAGGATGTGGTGCTAGAGTTCTATGTCACACTGTGGGTTGCTAGAGATCGCTCAAAGTTCTGGTTCCTGTTCAGAGGGCAGCCACAACGTGTGACTTGACAGGATCTGATCCATAACCTAGGACTCCTATCTTCAAACTTTCTACTTTACAGGAGTACCTATGGTACACTAGCACCACCCCGCAGACCTCAGGGAGGGAAGATGCCTACAGATGAGATGGTGTCAATTGCCTTTCCACCACCGCACACACCAGGGTTTGATAGAGGGCCTGCAAGACTCACTGCAGAGGCCAAGGTGGTGAGAGCGATAGTCACCAGGACTATCATCCCTTGGTCTGGCTATAGAGAGGAGTTCACACTTCTCCACCAGTGGGCTGTAGCAGCTATTCTAAGGAGGCAGTTGTTTGACTTGGTAGACCTTCTGATTGGAGAGATGGAGGAGGTGGTCTCTGAGAGGGTTGGAGGCCATCACTTGGTCTATGATCCCTATATCTGCTATCTCTTGAGGAGGATGGGCCTAGTGACGGAGGAGCAGTACGACGCTTTCCCTGAGGTGACCACCAGCTACTCACCTAGAGTCCCCAGGGGATCCCAGTCTACCTCCGGCCAGCACATAGGAGAGGAGGAGCAGGAGTCACCGGTACTACACGAGCAGGCAGCTCAGCGAGAGACGGTGATTCCTGAGTCAGCCAGTATAGGAGCACCTCCCCAGCCGACAGGTTCGCAGTCTGAGGACACTGTCATAGTGACAACACTTGCAGGACGGTTGGGTGAGTTTGTACAGAGTGTGTCAAAGGACAGACGTCAGATGATGGAGCTGATCAGAGGACAGACAGAGCATCAGCATCAGCAGATGGCCCTTGTCTCCGCTCTAGTGACTTAGATGACAAAGCTTACTTAGAGAAAGGCCGGTCAGCAGCCAGGACCTTTAGTGATTCCTCAGTTTTAGCAGCTGCAGACTCAGCCAGGACCCTTCACTGCACTGGTGACAGCACAGTCCAGCGGACTGTCACTCTCAGGGGTCTTACCGATAGGGGGAGCAGGACAGACTTTCTCTTCAGCACAACTCTCTCCTATGTCAGCCTTCTCTGTGTCTGTGTTGTTTGTCTCACCCTCACACTCTTCTAGCTCGCAGATGGCAGGATCCTCCAGTTTACAACACGTACCGGTTAGGAGTCTGTTCTCAGACATAGTCCACACTACTCGTGCAGACTCCCAGACCGCCCCAGAGACACCTACAGCTTCAACTCCACCTCTTACTGCCACAATTTCCACTCTTACTACTCAGGCAGTAGACGATCTTGTCCATGGAGGTTTCTCTCTACAGGATGTGGCAGACCTCATACTACTCCAGACTTTAGCTCATGAGACTACCACAGTCACTACAGCAGCATAGGACAGCGGGTCTAAGTCGCCTGTAGACTTTGGTTTCTTTGAGCAGCTGGATGCTCAGGCAGCACAGGCTCAGGGAGCACAGCAGGATCCACCTCAGCAGCAGCCAGGAGCGGAGCCCACAGAGGACGTCGCTGCACCACTTCCTTTGACCACGAGCGCTTAGATGTTCATCTTTTCCCGCCTTTTTGGCTTTTTGGTGCTTGTTGCCATTGGGGAGAAGACATTAGGTCTAGGGGGAGTGGGAGTGTGATCTTGTTACGATCAAGAGTAGCTTGTATCTAGGGGGAGCTACGAGGTTTTGGGAGATAGACCATTTGGTTCTTATTTTGAGGAGTTATTCGTTGTTCGTGGATTATGATGAGTCATGGATTTCATTTGCTTGTGTCTGACTCATTTTGATCTCACTTGGTTTATTTCCTTTCATATGCAGTGCTTGTATTTATTGATTATGTTATATGCCTGTGTATGATATCATGATGATGAATGCTTGTTTTTAATTCTTATGCATTGCCATGCTAACTTGTTGCATCTCATCATTTATGCCTTGCATTGCATGTCCTTATGCGTTCATTCAATATATTGCGATGACATGTATGCATGTTTCATCTAGGGTATGCTCTTCACTCTTTCCATATATCTCTAGATGATGTTTGATTGGGTAGGACCTTATGCGTTTCTCTCATATGTTGTTATGGTTCCTCTCAATCTTTGTGTAGCTTGTTTAGTCCGGTTATTCATTAAAGTTTTTCAATTAAGTAGTGGTTGTCATCAATCACCAAAAGGGGGAGATTGTAAGCTTCATGACCATTGATGATTGGATCCCCGTGGTATGGATGTTTTGGTGATAGATGACAACTATGAAATTGTGGGCTAACATCTACATGAGTGTTGTCTTTGTAGGAATCATCTCTAAACTCTTCTACAAATCTATGTATGATGGTTGCCTTGGCGATTGATGACGATGACCACAAGCATGGTGGCTTGATGAGCTTGATGGAGTCCAAGGGTGGATGGAGATGGATCCAAGTGGAGAACAAGCTATGGAGCAAGTGTTTGGTACACTTGTCTAATTATTAGGCTTTGAGTCCATAGGAAAAACCAGACTATCAAGGGGGTCTAGGTCATTCTCGTAGGTCATGTCTAGTCGGTGATGTGCAAGGTTGCTCGGTGAAATCACGGGTACTAGGTGATAGTGGAGAAGCCAAGGAGCTGTTCGGAGAAGCCGAGAAACCAAGTCTAGCGAGGACAACAAGTTTCAGCTTTTGGACGTAGTGACCAGACAGAGGGGTCAAAGGTGACCGGACTATACGGTCACTATGTGGAGTTTTCCAAGACTTAGCGTGAGGAGCAAGAACTCTATCTACAGGAGACTCCATACAAACCAGACGGTCCGGTCTACTGACGAGACGGTCCGGTCAGTAGGAGTGCAGGGACAACAGAGAGGATGCAGTTTGCGGACCTTCCTGGAATGGAGAGAGAAAGTGGACCGGACAGTCCGGTCAGCAGGAGTTCAACACAGGGGAAGAGAGCCGTTGGAGCTCAGTTTGTAGTGACCGGACGGTCCGGTCAGGCAGTGACCGGACAGTCCGGTCTGGAGGCCCAGAAAGCTGATTTCGTGGAGCAACGACTAGTTTGAGGTTGGGAGCCTATATAATTTGGTTGCTGGGGTCTTGGAGACCTCTCTTGGCCAGAGGAATACCTAAGGATATTTGGTAAGGTCCAAGAGGAAAAGAGGAGAGCACTAGGAGAGGATATTAGATATCTTGAGAGTGCTAGTGAGAGCAACATGGAGTGATCTTGCACATCTAAGGCTAGGTTGTCCTTGAGGGTGTGATCTAGGTTGTTACTCTTAGTCTATGGTGAGACCTAGACCAGTTAGGTGTTGGTGATCGAGCCTATCGTGATTGGTTGTGAAGGCCGTCACAAGTTTGTACACGGTTTGATCCCGCCGTTGGAAGGGTCATCAATAGTGAGTGCTCGTGCCAGCTTGGGGAGTTCGGCAAGTTCTCAAGGGAGGCGAGCTTGTGCTTTGTGCAGCGGTGACGCACACCGTGTCTTCACTCGAGGAGTGATTGCGGGCTCATGGGCGAGAACTCTACTTGGTGGCGGGAGGGACCGAGACTCTGGCGGGAGTGGTCCAACGAGGAGTAGGGGAAGGCACCATCCTTCCGAGATCTCGGGAAAAATCATGAGCATTCCTTGACCCTCTCTTTACTATTCCACCATTGTGTGCTCTAGTGATAGGGTGACTTGTGGCTTGCATAGCCTAGTGTGTTTAGCTTCCGCGCTTTGCTTTACATTATCAACACTAGCATGTGTAGGGTCTTGTCCTACTAGAATTGTTTAGGTTGCAACAATTCATTAGGTTTTTAGAAGCGTGAAACTAAAGTATTTGGATTCGTGGTCGGCTACCGATTCACCCCCCCCCCCTCGGTAGGCCTTCGGTCCTTACAGCAACATCATTGATTGCCGCCGTAAGCTCCTTAGTAACCTTCACAACCTCCTCAGAAGCTAGAGACTTCTTGTTTTCCATCATGTCCTTAATGTACTTGGCGTAGGCGGGTAGTTGAATAGCATCAACAAAAGGGACATTGATGTAAAGCTTCTTCATAATATCGACGAACCTTGCAAATTGCTCATCGTGTTGCCGCGCCCTTTCTATCTTCGTCAGCAGTTGAGTATCTAGGAACGTGGCAGGGCCATGCTCTTCCATCTCCATGCCCATTTTTAGACCAGAGAGGTTAACATCCTCCTCGCGCTCATCGGTGCTTTTAGGGAGCCGATCGGTGCCGTCAGGACCGTCGCATCGATCAGTGCCAGGTGTGCGCCGATCGGTGTGGGGCTTCTTTGCTCCCGCGGGGTGCTCTGGATCTTCTGTTTGTTTTCCTGACCTTGCAGCTATTGCCTTCAATTGCTCTACAGACTTCATATTGCCAGGAGTAGCTGTTGCAGTGTCCTTGAATGGCTTGCGATAACTGTCCCATCTGTTGCTCCATAATCTTGGTATGCTTCAAAATCTGCGCATTGGAGCTCCCAATTTCTATCACCTTGTTATTAATTCTCTCAAGGACACGATCAATCTCCTTGAATTTAGCTTGATTGTCCTTGTTGATCTTCTCTTGAGCTTAGCATGGACGAACTAAGAGAGAAAGAACTCCATTGTTGCTGATATTGGGGCTTCCATCCACTATTCTTCATATATTCTAGCATTTTCATCTCTTCAGGGCAATATTTCTGCACATGACCAAATTCTCCACACTCACCACAAGTGGATCGTGATTCTGCTAGTTTGAGCGGCTCTTCCTTAGGGATATGAAGATTATTGTCCAACCTCCTTTGAATAGCATCGAGGCGATCTATAATCAAGTCTTCATTGGTCCTCTCAATCACACTCTTCACCACTCCTATTGAAGGTTGCAAATTCCTTGAACTTCTCTCACTATCCCATGATTGACTTTCAACTAGCAACTTGATCAAATCCTTAGTTTGGGTGGGAGTTTTGGACATGAATGAACCTGCCGCTGAGGCATCCAAGTGTTGACGAGATAGTTGATTCAATCCTATGTAGAACCTCTCAACAACTTCTCCAACCATCAGACCATGATGAGGGCATGCATCCATATATTCATTGTATCTCTCCCATGCTTCTCCAATGCTCTTATCAACATTCTGTGTAAATCCAAGAATCTTATTCTTGAAAGCTTGAGTCTTACCAGGAGGGAAGTACTTGGCCAAGAATTCAGCTGCTAACGTGTCCCACACTGTCTATACGGAACAACCAGTCAAGATCCTAGAAGTTGTTGAGAGAGTTACCAGAAATAAGGTGATCCGGATGTGCAAGGTGCTCTGGAATCATCACACGGAAGAAGAAGCCACCTGGGAGCGTGAAGAAGAATTAAAAGCCGAGTTTCCCCACCTCTTCATCAATCTTTCCGAATCTCGAGGGCGAGATTCATTTTTAAGGGGGGTAGGTTTGTAACACCCTACTTTTGCAAATTCTAAAAATGCCAACTATTAGCATTTAGGAGTTTAATTAAACAACCTAGGACAAATTGTTTTTATAATAAATTAAATTAAATTATTGCAATTGCATAACATGTCATATTCATATAGATTTTCATTGCATTATGCATTTAGTTTAATTATTATTTATTTACCAGGAATATTAGGAATAGAATTAGAATAGAAATTAGACAAGGAAAAGAATTGAGAAAGAAAAAGAAAAGAAAAGGAGGAACTAGAACAGTGGGCCGAAACCCAACATTCAGCCCACCCCTCCCCTCTCCCCACCTCCTCCTTTCGGCCCAGCCGGCCAGGCCGCCTCCCCTCCCTTCTCTTTCCCCTTTTCCCCCTGCACGGCCCAGCTTCTCCCGGCCGGCCCAACACGCGCGCGGCCCGCTCCTCCCGCTCTCTCTCTCTCTCTCTCTCTCTCTCTCTCTCTCTCTCTCTCTCTCTCTCTCACTGACACGCGGGCCCCGCCTGTCATCCCCTCCTCCGCCTCTCTCTCTCCCGTCGCCGGAAACCGACGCCGCCACCGTCGATCTCCCTCCCCCCGACCTCCCCGACTCCCGAAACCGGCGCTCGAGCGCGCGCGACCGCCTCCACTTCCCTTCCCCCCTAACTTTCGGCCGTTTCGGCCGTTACGAACCCCCCCGCGCGCATCAATGGCACTAGTGGCCATTGATGGCCGGAGAGCCCCGCGCCGGCTCAATTCGCCCGCCTCCGCGCCTATAAAGCACCCTCTCGGCACCGCCCTGCTCCGCCGCCGCTCCTCCGCTCTCTTCCGCTCGCTCGCGACCATCGGACGACCTCCCCCACCGAGCTCCGACCACCGCTGCCACCGAGCCGCGCCGCCCACCCCCTCCCGGCCTTCCCGCACCCGCGTGACCTGCCGGTGAGACTCCCCTCCCTCCCCTCTCTCTCCCGGGACTCTCGCGGCGAGGAATGGCCGACCAGAGTGCCATTCCGGCCGGTCTCCGACGAGCCCCGCCGCGTGCCGCCGCCTAACCGGCCGCCGGCGACGACCTTCCCCCGCCCTTTAATTCTGGTCGTTGGATCTTGATCCAACCGTCCAGATTACATACCCCTTCGGGTTATGTAATCGGTCCACCGTGAACCAGTGGACCAACGGTCCACAGAACCTATAGACCCGGTCCACGCATTTCTAGTTTAAAATTAATTCAATTAATTCCTGGATATTGTGGCAGTTTTGCATGTTAGCCCCCTCTTGAGTCCTAGAATTTTTTTTGCAAAAACAACCTTATACTTTTATAACTACTTTTCAGCCCTAATAATTTACACTTTAGTCCCTGTAATTTTATAAAATTACACATAGGTCCTTAAAAGCCTCTGTTTTTACCCTTTTGCCCCTAAAACTTCAAACTAGCATAACTTTTTACTCATAACTCCAATTTAGGTGATTCTTGCGCCAAAATTCTCGTAGGAGCATAACCTTTGCATCCCTTGCATCTACATACTGTTTTTCCTCTGTTGCATATAGTGTATTGATTTTGTATGTTTTGCTTGCATTGGTATGTCGTTACATAAAGGCGAGCATACACAAGGACCACCCTACGAGGATTTTCAAGAGCAGCAATTTGAAGGGTTAGAGCAGCCTTCTGCGCAGGACGAAGGCAAGTGTCCTTGATGCATATTACACCTATTGAAATGTTACTATAGAATTGCATGCTTGTGTCAATTTATTGGGAACCTATTGTTAGGGTTTTCCTTAGTAATTGTTTTTACCCTGTTCCTTGTCGCCTTGAACCAATGGGTGAATTGTGGGTAGAAAATGCTTAAGGTGGCTTATGGGATGTGGGTTAATATTAATTTTGATTAATGAACAATGTCACGTGGGATATGTTTGGTAAATCTTTTAGTAACATGGCTTAGGGATCTATGCAAGCCAGGTGGAAAGGATGTGGTGCCGTGGGCACATGCTTGTGGTGGTAGGCTTGTTGTAGATCCTAGGAACCGGTTCTTGGAGTGACAACCCAGGAAAACAGTGCCAACACAAGACCGACATGGGTAAGGCTTGGCCTAGTAATTAGATGTTCTCCCAGTGTCAGTGCAGCATTTGGTGGAGCAGGGAATGGAAGTCGAGAGGACTATCCTTGTATCCGAATGGCTCAAGAGGGGGCTTCCGGGGTGATGAGCTGCTTGTTGAAGGGCTATCACTTATGGACGGGAGTGAAACCTTAGTGGCTAGCATGTACTGGGAGACCCTTTGGAAAAGCCTCGTAGTGAAACCCTGCCACACACCAAAGGAAGTGTGTAATGTGGGTCGCGTCCACGGGCACCAAGGGAATCACGACTTGTGGGTAAAGTGGTACAAACTCTGCAGAGTATCAAAACTATCATGATAGCCGTGCTCACGGTCAAGAGCGGCCTGGAATCCTCACAAGATTAGTTGGGGATGGGTTGGTATGGTTGGAAAGGTGGGATGGATTGAGACTTGGTTAGTACAACACCTTGTGAAAGTAGGGGTGGGATGACCCCACTTAGTAAATAGGATGCTTAGGTTAATTAAAAGCTCATGCAACCCACTCTATAAAGCCTTCTCTTGACTATAGCCCCATGTCATCTTTTCCCCCACTTGCTGAGTACGACATGTACTCACCCTTGCTATACCACGTTGATATTCAGCCCAAGGAGAAGATTGGAGCCAATACTAAGAGGAAGGAAGCGAGTACTAGGCGATGATCCTCCAATCGATGCCTGTGGAGTTTGGGATGTCTACGCTAGATACTTTCCGCTGCATTGATGTATTTTTCTTCTAGACCCACGGGTCCTTTTGTAATAAAGATATGATGTAATAAATAAAGGATATGGATAATTATTCTGTTTACCATTGATGATGTACCGTATGTGTGTGTAACTTGATCCTGGACACATGTACGGCTACACCCATTTTGTTTTCTTAAAATGGGTGTTACAGAAGTGGTATCAGAGCCATATCGACTGCAGGACGTCAGCCTAGTTAGCCATGGACGCATTTAGGGACCCTATTTTGTCTTACATCAATACAAACTATTTTAACAAAATACTAATCCTTGTCGTTTCTCATTTTGTTGCTTTTGTTGAATTTTAGATTTATTTAACCATTGCTTATTCATGCCTTGTGATTTTAAAATATAGATGGCCCGCACCAAGCAAACCGCTCGTAAGAGTACGACTAGACGCCACTATGAACTCCTTGCCCCTAGGCGTGTTCAAAGGGAAGAAAGTGAAGAAGCAAATCAACCTGAACGCGAGAAGACCCCAGTAAGGGATGAGACGTTTCCAGAGGAACCACAAGAGGACCCTGAGGAACCTAAAGAAGAAGAAGAACCAGAAGAGTATGAGCAAGAAGAGGACCCAGAAGAACCACAAGAGGAAGAAGACCCAGAAGAGCCCGAGGACCTCGAAGAGCCTAAGAATGGTGATAACTCGGATGAGGACGAAGACCTAGTCGTCCGTATGGCCGAGAAGTACCGCTCTTTTGGACTAGAGGGTGAGACCTTCTCCAAGACTCTGCGAAAGCTACTTGAGAAGATTGGCATCACCAACAAGCCTCAGTACTTCATCAAGAAAGTGGATCGTCCTTCTCGTGAGGAATGGACAGCGGAGGTCAACATCTACGACGGCGACCGCGTCATATCTACGCACCGTGGCCGCACCCCTAGGGCTACTCGTGGGGCTGCAATAGACGACGCTGCTTGGAGGGCTCTCACTAGCCTCTGCTACACTCACTGCCATGGAATAGCAAGGACAAGTTTTGCACACATTCCTCGTCAGAAGCCAGGCACGGAGAAGTACACCGTCGCTCCTACAGAATGGTATGTGAGTACCAGGGAGATGGACGAGACTCAAGGAATAGCGGTGGACTTAAGCCGCACTATGGAGGCACTACAGAGGGAGAACCACACCCTTCGGAAGAGGCTGCGCGATACTGAGGATTACATGAAGCGCGACCAGCGAGTCAAGATGGGCGAGCAAAGTGACCTCTACTCATCGGGTATCCGCACTTGGACTGCAAACTCCCCGAAGCGCGCAAGTTCCCTACCGTCGATCTCCGACAAAGTGAACTCCCATGCCTAGGAGATTCCCTTACCCGTGAATAAAGATTGTAATAATCAAACGCTTACATCGATTTACTTTCATGGTGTGATGTAATGAACTCGTTGGCTTGGTTAATAAGTGTGCTTGATGTGAGTTGTAGGATGCCTCGGCACCTTGTCCACAACCTCATCGTTTGTTTGCTTATTAAATAAACTACCTTTTACTTATCACTCCTTGATACATTTAGATGGGGATCTTTCTTTTTGTTATTACCACACCTTGTCTCACACTACTTCCACCACCTATTCTAATCAGATGGTTCGCACTAGAGGACACGCTGGAGGTAGCAATCAGAACAACGAGGAGGGCAATAATGCTTCGAACCTTGAGCAATTCTTGGCCGTACAGACTCAGCTCATGCAAACAATGATCCAAACTTTGGGCGCTATACAGCAGAACCACAACAACCAGCAGAACCACAATGCACCTCCACCTCCACCCCAGAATAGATTGGGGGAGTTCCTAAGGACTAAGCCACCTACCTTTTCCCAATCTAAGGATCCGATGGAAGCTGACGATTGGCTCAAGGCAATCGAAAAGAAGTTGATAATCGCTCAATGCAATGATCAAGAGAAGGTTCTCTTTGCAGCTCATCAGCTGTATGGTGTAGCCGCAGACTGGTGGGAAGCTTATTGCGATGCTAATGCTGATGTGGAAAGCATCACTTGGATTGAGTTTAAGGATAATTTCCGCTCCCACTATATTCCTACGGGCATCTAATTGCTGAAAAGACAGGAATTTCAGGACCTGAGACAGGGGAACATGTCAGTAAGTGAATACTTGAATAGGTTCATCCAGCTGTCCAGGTATGCTCCAGAGGATGTGAACACCGATGGGAAGAAGCAATACATGTTCATGAGGGGACTGCAGAATGACATCCAGTTTCAGTTGATAAACAATGACTATGTCAATTTCCAGAAACTAGTGGACAAGGCCATTGTGGTGGAGAACAAGCGCAATGAGATTGAGAGGGAAGGCAAGAGGAAGATGCCATTCCAAGGACAATCATATGGTAGCAACACTCGCCCCCGCATGATGCCATCTTCTAACTTATACTACCGTGCTCCCAGCACTGTCAGGCCACCCATGCAAGCTCCACGCCCAAACTTTCCAATGCAACGCTCCAACTACCAGGCACCCCGCCCTAGCCAGCAGCAGGCACCTCGTTCCACCTATCAGCAAGCACCCCGCCCCACAGCCCCAACAGCTCCACAAAACCAGAACCGCCCCACCGCAGGAAACACTAATAGTGTGAAGCGCGGATGTTATCACTGTGGACAGGAAGGTCACTTCATGGGACAGTGTCCTCAACGGAACAATGCACCAAGGCAAGCTTCAACTAACCTGCCTTCAGGCAATCAAGGACAACAGAATTACGCTCGAGGGCGCGACAATCATGTCACTACGGAAGAAGCTGAGCAAGCTGCAGATGTGGTGCTCGGTATGTTCTTAGCTAACTCTCAACCTGCAACCATTTTGTTTGATTCGGGAGCATCGCATTCATTCATAACATCCACATATGTGGCAGAGCACAACTTACCGATTGCTCTTATGAAGCGTACCATGCTAGTTAGCTCTCCTGGTGGAGAAATGAGAACCAATCAAATATGCCCAAAGGTCGCCCCTCAAATAAGGGGGGGGGGGGGTGGACTTCTCAGCTAATCTCATAATCCTAGTCTCCAAGGGGATAGATATAATACTTGGAATGGATTGGTTACGCAAGTATAATGGAGTGATACAGTGCGCCAAGCAGTCGGTACAACTGACTAGTGCAGAGGGTACCAAGGTTGAATTCATAGCAGCCAACTCTACTACTAAGGAAGTCATACTAAACCAAACCACCGACACACCCATAGAAGAGATACGAGTGGTATGTGAATTCCCTGATGTCTTTCCTGAAGAACTTTCAGGTATGCCACCAGACCGTGACATAGAGTTTGTTATCGACTTAATACCAGGAACTGCTCCTATATCTAAGAGGCCCTATAGGATGCCAGTTAATGAGTTGGTAGAACTAAAGAAGCAATTACATGAGATGCTAGAGAAAGGTTTCATTCGCCCTAGTTCCTCACCTTGGGGAGCTCCAGTACTCTTTGTCGAGAAGAAGGATAAGACTCAGAGGATGTGTGTGGACTATCGTTCTCTTAATGATGTAACCATCAAGAATAAGTATCCACTACCATGGATTGAAGACTTGTTCGATCAGATGAAAGGAGCTTGTGTATTCTCCAAGATTGATCTACGATCCGGGTATCACCAGTTGAAAATCAGACCATCAGACATACCCAAGACGGCTTTTAGAACAAGATATGGGTTATATGAGTATACGGTAATGTCATTTGGGTTAACCAATGCACCGCTTACTTCATGTACCTTATGAATAAGGTGTTCATGGAGTACTTGGATAAGTTTGTTGTGGTTTTCATTGACGACATCTTGGTGTTTTCAAAGAATGAAGAAGAGCATGAGGGACACCTCAGGCTAGTTCTAGAGAAGCTACGTGAACACCAGCTGTATGCCAAATTAAGTAAGTGCGAATTCTGGCTGAAGGAGGTAGCATTTCTTGGTCATGTGATCTCTGCTGGAGGAGTGTCAGTCGATCCAGGCAAGGTAAAGGATGTCCTAGATTGGAAACCACCACAGACAGTAAGGGAGATTAGAAGTTTTCTTGGATTAGCCGGATACTATCGGCGATTCATAAAGGACTTCTCCAAAATAGCAAAGCCAATGACGACACTGTTAGGGAAGGACAAGATTTTCGAATGGACTCAGCATTGTCAAACCAGCTTTGAAGAATTGAAGAAGAGATTAACGTCAGCCCCTGTCTTAATCTTACCTGACATCAGTAAGAGTTTTGACATATACTGTGACGCATCCAGGCAAGGACTAGGATGTGTGCTCATGCAGGAAGGTCACGTTGTGGCATATGCCTCTAGGCAGTTACGAAAGCATGAAGAGAAGTACCCAACACACGATTTGGAGTTAGCGGCAGTGGTACATGCTCTGAAAATTTGGAGGCACTACATTCTTGGTCATCGTTGTGAGATCTATACGGATCACAAGAGTCTCAAGTACATATTCACTCAGACAGAGTTGAACCTAAGACAACGACGTTGGTTAGAGTTGATTAAGGACTATGATGTGGGTATTAACTATCATCCAGGGAAAGCGAATGTTGTTGCAGATGCCCTGAGTAGAAAGATCTATTGTAGTCAGTTAGTCGTAGAAAGGCTACCGCCAGAGCTCTGTAAGGAGTTTGAGCGACTGAACCTTGGATTTGTGAATGAGTTAGAGGCCGTGGCAATGGAAGTGGAACCAACTCTCGACGAAGAAATTCGTAAGGGACAGCTAGAAGATGAGAAGCTAAGTGAGATCAGAACGCTCATCAAGGAAGGCAAAGCTACCGACTTTACAGAAGATGAGAAGGGTATTATATGGATAGGTAAAAGAATATGTGTGCCAGACAAGAAGCCCCTTCGTGACATAATCCTACGAGAAGCACACGATTCTGCATACTCCATTCATCCAGGAAGTACTAAGATGTATCAAGACTTGAAGACTCGTTATTGGTGGCATGGCATGAAGCGCGATGTCGCAGAGTATGTTGCGGTATGTGACACATGTCAACGTGTCAAGGCAGAACACCAACGACCCGCCGGATTACTTCAACCTCTAAAGATTCCTGAGTGGAAGTGGGAACAAGTCGGTATGGACTTCATAGTTGGATTACCCCGTACACAGTCGGGATACGATTCTATATGGGTTATAGTTGATCGTTTAACCAAGGTGGCACACTTTATTCCCGTCAAGACAACTTATAGTGGTGCGAAACTGGCAGAACTATACATGTCAAGGATAGTGTGTTTACATGGAGTCCCTAAGAAGATAGTATCTGATAGAGGCTCTCAGTTCACCTCGAGGTTTTGGGAGAAGGTACATGAATCTCTTGGCACCAAGTTGAACTTCAGCTCTGCGTATCACCCTCAGACTGATGGACAGACCGAGAGGACGAACCAAATACTAGAAGACATGTTGAGAGCTTGTGGTTTGAAATATGGCAAGAGTTGGGACAAGAGTCTACCCTACGCAGAATTTTCCTATAACAACAGTTATCAAGCAAGTATAGGGATGGCGCCTTTCGAGTTCTTATATGGAAGAAAGTGTAGGACACCTCTGTTCTGGAATGAGACAGGAGAGAACCAAGTCTTCGGACCTGAGATACTACAAGAAGCAGAAAGACAAGTTAAGATTGTACGTGAGAACCTAAAGGTTGCACAGTCAAGGCAGAAAAGCTACACCGATCGTAGGCGAAGAGACCTATCCTTCGAGATTGGAGACTTCGTATATCTCAAGGTATCACCCATGAGGGGTGTTAGACACTTCAAAGTAAAAGGAAAGTTAGCACCACGTTACATCGGCCCTTTCAAGATTCTTGATAGAAGAGGAGAAGTCGCATATCAGTTGGAGCTACCCTCACATCTCACGGATGTGCATGACGTGTTCCATGTGTCCCAGTTAAAGAAGTGCTTAAGAGTGCCTGAAGAACAACTCCCTGTTGAGGAAATAGACCTTCGGAAAGACCTCACATATACGGAACAACCAGTCAAGATCCTAGAAGTTGTTGAGAGAGTTACCAGAAATAAGGTGATCCGGATGTGCAAGGTGCTCTGGAATCATCACACGGAAGAAGAAGCCACCTGGGAGCGCGAAGAAGAATTAAAAGCCGAGTTTCCCCACCTCTTCATCAATCTTTCCGAATCTCGAGGGCGAGATTCATTTTTAAGGGGGGTAGGTTTGTAACACCCTACTTTTGCAAATTCTAAAAATGTCAACTATTAGCATTTAGGAGTTTAATTAAATAACCTAGGACAAATTGTTTTTATAATAAATTAAATTAAATTATTGCAATTGCATAACATGTCATATTCATATAGATTTTCATTGCATTATGCATTTAGTTTAATTATTGTTTATTTACCAGGAATATTAGGAATAGAATTAGAATAGAAATTAGACAAGGAAAAGAATTGAGAAAGAAAAAGAAAAGAAAAGGAGGAACTAGAACAGTGGGCCGAAACCCACCATTCAGCCCACCCCTCCCCTCTCCCCACCTCCTCCTTTCGGCCTAGCCAGCCAGGCCGCCTCCCCCTCCCTTCTCTTTCCCCTTTCCCCCCCGCACGGCCCAGCTTCTCCCGGCCGGCCCAACGCGCGCGCGGCCCGCTCCTCCCGCTCTCTCTCTCTCTCTCTCTCTCTCTCTCTCTCTCACTGACACGCGAGCCCTGCCTGTCATCCCCTCCTCCGCCTCTCTCTCTCCCGTCGCCGGAAACCGATGCCGCCTCCGTCGATCTCCCTCCCCCCGACCTCCCCGACTCCTGAAACCGGCGCCCGAGCGCGCGCAACCGCCTCCACTTCCCTTCCCCCCTAACTTTCGGCCGTTTCGGCCGTTACGAACCCCCCCGCGCGCATCAATGGCGCTAGTGGCCATTGATGGCCGGAGAGCCCCGCGCCGGCTCAATTCGCCCGCCTCCGCGCCTATAAAGCACCCTCTCGGCACCGCCCTGCTCCGCCACCGCTCCTCCGCTCTCTTCCGCTCGCTCGCGACCATCGGACGACCTCCCCCACCGAGCTCCGACCACCGCTGCCACCGAGCCGCGCCGCCGACCCCCTCCCGGCCTTCCCGCACCCGCGTGACCTGCCGGTGAGACTCCCCTCCCTCCCCTCTCTCTCCCGGGACTCTCGCGGCGAGGAATGGCCGACCGGAGTGCCATTCCGGCCGGTCTTCGGCGAGCCCCACCGCGCGCCGCCGCCTAACCGGCCGCCGGCGATGACCTTCCCCCGCCCTTTAATTCTGGCCGTTGGATCTTGATCCAACCGTCCAGATTACATACCCCTTCGGGTTATGTAATCGGTCCACCGTGAACCAGTGGACCAATGGTCCACAGAACCTATAGACCCGGTCCACGCATTTCTAGTTTAAAATTAATTCAATTAATTCCTGGATATTGTGGCAGTTTTGCATGTTAGCCCCTGTGCTTAGCTTAAATTAGGTTTAGGTCCCTGTTTTTGTGCAGAACAAATAAAAATTTGTTTTTAGGCCCCTGAACTTTATAATAATTATTTTTAGCACTACATTTTTACAAAAAAGCCCCTATACCTTTAAGAAATTATATTTTTGCCCTATAAATTGTAGAAAACCCTTGGAATTGTTTTAAATTATATTTTAATCCAGTCTTTTTATATTATTAATGGTATAAATATTATTTTAGCCCTAAAAAATTTACAGAAACACCCCTATGCATTATTTAAATTATTATTTGACCTTGTAATTTTATAAAACACCCCTGGACTGATCTTAATTATGTTTTAGTCTCCAGAATTATTTTAAAATTATACCTTAATCCTTATTAATTGATAAATATTATTTTAGCCTTAAATTTTTACAGGAACATCCCTGTACTTAATTTTAATTAGATTTTGGCCCTATCTTTTTACACTTAAACCCCTGCACTTAGTATTAATTATGTTTGAGTCCTAGAATTTTTTTTGCAAAAACAACCTTATACTTTTATAACTACTTTTCAGCCCTAATAATTTACACTTTAGTCCCTGTAATTTTATAAAATTACACATAGGTCCTTAAAAGCCTCTGTTTTTACCCTTTTGCCCCTAAAACTTCAAACTAGCATAACTTTTTACTCATAACTCCAATTTAGGTGATTCTTGCGCCAAAATTCTCGTAGGAGCATAACCTTTGCATCCCTTGCATCTACATACTGTTTTTCCTCTGTTGCATATAGTGTATTGATTTTGTATGTTTTGCTTGCATTGGTATGTCGTTACATAAAGGCGAGCATACACAAGGACCACCCTACGAGGATTTTCAAGAGCAGCAATTTGAAGGGTTAGAGCAGCCTTCTGCGCAGGACGAAGGCAAGTGTCCTTGATGCATATTACACCTATTGAAATGTTACTATAGAATTGCATGCTTGTGTCAATTTATTGGGAACCTATTGTTAGGGTTTTCCTTAGTAATTGTTTTTACCCTGTTCCTTGTCGCCTTGAACCAATGGGTGAATTGTGGGTAGAAAATGCTTAAGGTGGCTTATGGGATGTGGGTTAATATTAATTTTGATTAATGAACAATGTCACGTGGGATATGTTTGGTAAATCTTTTAGTAACATGGCTTAGGGATCTATGCAAGCCAGGTGGAAAGGATGTGGTGCCGTGGGCACATGCTTGTGGTGGTAGGCTTGTTGTAGATCCTAGGAACCGGTTCTTGGAGTGACAACCCAGGAAAACAGTGCCAACACAAGACCGACATGGGTAAGGCTTGGCCTAGTAATTAGATGTTCTCCCAGTGTCAGTGCAGCATTTGGTGGAGCGGGGAATGGAAGTCGAGAGGACTATCCTTGTATCCGAATGGCTCAAGAGGGGGCTTCCGGGGTGATGAGCTGCTTGTTGAAGGGCTATCACTTATGGACGGGAGTGAAACCTTAGTGGCTAGCATGTACTGGGAGACCCTTTGGAAAAGCCTCGTAGTGAAACCCTGCCACACACCAAAGGAAGTGTGTAATGTGGGTCGCGTCCACGGGCACCAAGGGAATCACGACTTGTGGGTAAAGTGGTACAAACTCTGCAGAGTATCAAAACTATCATGATAGCCGTGCTCACGGTCAAGAGCGGCCTGGAATCCTCACAAGATTAGTTGGGGATGGGTTGGTATGGTTGGAAAGGTGGGATGGATTGAGACTTGGTTAGTACAACACCTTGTGAAAGTAGGGGTGGGATGACCCCACTTAGTAAATAGGATGCTTAGGTTAATTAAAAGCTCATGCAACCCACTCTATAAAGCCTTCTCTTGACTATAGCCCCATGTCATCTTTTCCCCCACTTGCTGAGTACGACATGTACTCACCCTTGCTATACCACGTTGATATTCAGCCCAAGGAGAAGATTGGAGCCAATACTAAGAGGAAGGAAGCGAGTACTAGGCGATGATCCTCCAATTGATGCCTGTGGAGTTTGGGATGTCTACGCTAGATACTTTCCGCTGCATTGATGTATTTTTCTTCTAGACCCACGGGTCCTTTTGTAATAAAGATATGATGTAATAAATAAAGGATATGGATAATTATTCTGTTTACCATTGATGATGTACCGTATGTGTGTGTAACTTGATCCTGGACACATGTATGGCTACACCCATTTTGTTTTCTTAAAATGGGTGTTACATATCTAGTCAAAGCTACTATCGAATTCAGGTTGCAGGAAGGAAGACTGTCCAACGCAAAGATGCGTCAGACAGCAAATCGGTCATTACGTCGATCGGCGCAGGTGTTGAGCCGATCGGCACACTGGTGGATCTATCATCTCGCCGATCGGCACAGGAGGTGAGCCGATCGGCACACTGGTGGATCTAAGCCAAATTATGCTAGATACCTTGTAAGCCTAAGCTGTTAAGTGAGTAGCCAAGTATCTACTAGTGAGATCGTAAGCAGAAAGTCTAATTGAATAGCATCATAATGGGTAATTACATGGATCAGTGAAAACCTATAATGAATAAGACCACCCTGCTTTCTGAGCGGCTCCCGATTTATTATTGTCGAGAGGAAACCCTTAATCACGCGAGTATCTTACCCTACTCAACTATCCAGTAGTGCTACGTAGGCTTAGTGCTGTCACCGCTAAACCACACTACTAGCATCATCAGGCAACCATAACCAATACAATGTCCGAATACTATCCTAATCACCACGATCAAGATAATATCTACTTACTTAGCCTAGAACTAAGCAATTGGAATAAGCACATGCATGATTATAGAATCAAGATAGACAAATCACCAAAACCATCATCAACATATTCAATCATCCTTGAGATACATAGAGTAAGATTCATCCCCGTCAAGATGGCCTACCTTGACAGATCAACTCTTAACACCAATGGTTCTTGAAACTCAACTAGAGATCTATTCTAACGGGGCAAGCCCTGGTGGCTCTAACTCACGGATCTATTTTCCCTCTGTCGCCTCTACCTCCTTCTCTGTAGAGACCAGGGTTTACAAGTATTTAGAGGTTCTACTCGTAGAGGACTCGGTTTCTAACAAATAAGGCGGTTGCGCCGATCAGCGCTAGATTGCGCCGATCGGTGCAAGCCTTGTCTTCTCTGGTTTCTCCTCCGAGTCGGTTCTTCTGCCTTCCACAGCTGTCATGTGGGCACTTTCCTTCGAGATAAAGTCTTGTACTGCACGTCGAGATTTTGAAGTTCTATAAATCTTCTAGGCAAATATCTTCATGTGTCTTGCACAGATAAACTTCCATAAACATTTAGAATAGGCCTCGGTCACTTCTGTGGGCCAAAATACCCATGCGCCGACCGGCTCATGGACTGCACCGATCGGCGCACTAGGCTTCTTCAGTGCTTTTCATCGGTTCTGGACTCCTGTCTTCTCCAGCATCACTTTAATCACCAATTTTACCTGTTTCTGCAATAGAGCTCCAAAACAACGCATATACAAATATATAGGCAATATCATAGGCAAATGGCCTAAATTAGTATCATTTATGCTCTAATTGGGGTAATATTCACATATAAAAGGGGCACTTGGGGAGTGCCAACAAGTCCCCTCATGGGTGGATGGCTGCACTCTCAATGAATCTTGGGAGGAGTTAGTCGGAGAGGCAATGGTGTCTTGGTTTGGTTCTTGCACCTCGGAAGAAGAGGTTGGTTGAGGTGGTGGAGTTGAGGGCTCATTAATGTTTCCATCATTGGTCTCATGGGGTAAAACCTCGCCCACGGGCATGTTTCTCAAGGCTACATGTAAGCTTCATGACCATTGATGGTGGAATCCCTAAGGTATGAATGTTTTGATGATAGATGACAACTATGAAATTGTGGGCTAATATCTACACAAGTGTTGTATATGTAGGAACCTTCACTATACCCTACTACAAATCTATGTATGATGGTTGCCTTGGCGATGGATGACGATGACCACAAGCATGGAGGCTTGATGGAGTCCAAGGGTTAATGGAGATGGATCAAAGTGGAGAACAAGCTATGGAGCAAGTGTTTGGTACACTTGTCTAGTTGCTAGGCTTTGAGTCCATAGGAAAAACCGGACTATTAAGGGGGTCTAGGTCATTCTCTTAGGTCATGTCTAGTCGGTGATGTGCAAGGTTACTCGGTGAAATCATAGGCACTAGTTGATAGTGGAGAAGCCAAGGAGTTGTTCGGAGAAGCCCGGAAACAACATCAAGTGAGGACAACAAGTTTTGTCTTCTGGACATAGAGACCGGCAGAGGGGTCAGAGGTGAACAGACTGTACGGTCACTATGTGGTTTTGTCCGGAGGCTACAGCGGGTAGCGAGGAAACTGCTAAGTCTGGAAAGTCCAAATGAACAGACGGTATGGTCAACTGACCAGACGGTCCAGTCAGTGGAGCTCAGATTTGGGCAGCGAGGAAGCAGCGCCGAAATGTTTCTGGACTAGAGAGAGAATCGGACCGGACCGTCCAATCAGACTGACCGGATGGTCCGATCAGTCAAAAAGGTTTCAGAAGCTACAGCAGAAAGTTTTTGGAGTGGAGAGGGAAACTGACTGACCGGTCCGGTCAGCTGACTGGACAGTCTGGTCAGTAGGAGTTCAGCAATGGGTAGAGCCGTTGGGCTTGGGGTTGAAGTGACCGGACGGTCCAGTCAGGTACTGACCGGACTGTATGGTCAGTAGGCCCAAAAAGCTGATTTCGTGGAGCAACGACTAGTTTGAGGTTGGAAGCCAATATAACTTTGTTGCTGGGGTCGTTGTGACTTCTCTTGGCCAGTGGAATACCTGAGAGCATTTGGTAAGGTCCAAGAGGAAAAGAGGAGAGCACTAGAAGAGGATATTGGATATCTTGAGAGTGCTTGTGAGAGTAACATGGAGTGATCTTGCACATCTAAGGCTAGGGTGTCCTTGAGGGTGTGATCTAGCTTGTTACTCTTGGTCTGTGATGAGACCTAGACCGGTTAGGTGTCGGTGATAGAGCCTATCGTGATTGGTTGTGAAGGCTGTCACAAGTTTGTACATGGTATGAGCCCACCATTGGAAGGGGCATCAATAGTGAGTGCCCGTGCCGGCTCAGGGAGTACGGCAAGTTCTCGAGAGAGGCGAGCTTGTGCTTTTTGCAGCGGTGACGCACACCATGTCTTCACTCGAGGAGTGATTGCAGGCTCGTGGGCGAGAACTCCACTTGGTGGCGGGAGGGACCGAGACTCCGGCGGGAGTGGTCCAACGAGGAGTAGGGGAAGGCGCCATCCTTCTGAGACCTCGGGAAAAAATCATGAGAAATCCTTGACCCTCTCTTTACTATTCCGCAATTGTGTGCTCTAGTGATAGGGTAACTTGTGGCTTGCATAGGCTAGTGTGAATAGATTCCACGTATTGCTTTGCATCATGAACACTAGCATGTGTAGGGTCTTGGCCTACTAGAATTGTTTAGGTTGCAACAATTCATTAGGTTTGAGAAGCGTGAAACTGAAGTTTTCAGATTCGTGGTCGGCTACTGATTCACCCCCCCCCCCCCGCCTCTCGGTAGGCCTTCGGTCCTTATAATTGGTATCAGAGCCAAGTGCTCAATTTGAGGCTTCACCGCCTTGAGTAAGGATGCCGGGAAAGGTGGGGAGTGTACCCATATTCGATGGGGAGGACTACACGTATTGGAAGGCTCATATGCAAGCCTACCTTGAGTCCCTTGATCCGGAGATATGGACGGTGACCCATGAGTCCGATGCAAATGCTAATCTTCTTCAGCCTGACTTTATTACGAACAACGCTAAGGCCAAGAATGCTTTGTTTTCATGCATTTCCAAGGATGTGTTTGCTAGATTGGATACTAGTTCGACAACACACGGTATCTGGACTGAGATTCTGAGTATCCACGAGGGTACTAGTGATGTCAAAGAGGAAAGATACTATGTGCTGAAGAACAAGTATGATAACTTTGCTAGATTACCACATGAGAGAGCTAATGTTGTTTATTCTTCTTTTCATGTGCTAGTGGAGGAGATCAATGCACTTGGGGATGATTTGAAGCTCAAGCCCGTGGAAGTCATCAGAAGATTCTTGAGGCTTTTCAAAGACCCCAAGTATGAGTCCATCATCACATACACCTTGTAGAGTGACCTCAAGACCAAGACCATGAAGGATGTGCTTGGCAAGATCACCGCCTTTGAGAGCTACCAGCTAGGCATGGATGATCCTCAACCATCCAACCTTGTTCTACAAGCTGATAAGCAAGAATCAAGCAAGAGCAAGAAAGGCAAGAAGAAGGCTGACACCGATGATGAAGAGGAAGATGATGATGAGGGTGACTTGACCGAGGACTTGGCTCTTCTCATGATGAAAATGAAGACATTCAAAAACAAGTTTGCTTCCAAGTCCCGGGGCAAATGCTACAATTGTGGGTCAAAGAATCACTTTGTTCGTGAGTGCCCAAAGCCCAAGAAAGAAGCATTCAAGTCACAAGATTCAAGTAGAGAAGAAGAAGAAGACCCCAAAGCCAAGCAAAAGAAGAAGAGAGTCTTCAACAAAGACAAGTCCAAGGGCAAAGGCAAAGCCCAAGACTACAAGAAGAAGTTCTCTCGCAAGGCCTTTGTAGGGGAGTGGACAAGCGACAACTCAAGCGATGAGTCCACCTCCTCAAGTGATAAAGAAGTGGCCGGCCTAGCCATGATCAAGACCACATCACCGCATGCTCTCCTTCCTCCTCCCACATGCCTCATGGCTTCGAGCCAACTTGGACAGAGTGAGGATGAGAGTAGTGATGACAGCGATGACGAGGAGTGCACTTGTGCCGAGTTGTGGAGTATGCTTCAGCAAGCCCGCGACATCGCCGTCAAGAAATCCAAAATGTTGGATGTGGTAAGAAAAGAGTGTAAGTTGGCTAAGGACCGTGTTGATGAGCTTGAGAGTGAGCTCAAGGACCTTGTCACATCTCATGATGCCCTAAACAAGAGTTATGACAAACTCAAGGGTGATCATATAGAGCTTCATGAGAAGTACCAGGCCCTTAAGATTACTTTTGAGGCCATCAATGTTGAGGACCTTGCCTCTCCCTCCTCTAGTTCTTCAAAGAGCGATGCTTCTACTATGTGTGATGAACTAACCAGCTCGGTTGAGGTTTCTTCTCTTGAGCCATTTGTTTTGAAGGAATATCACAAGCTCAAGGAAGAGAGGAAGATGGTGATGGATGGCATTGAGAGGCTCACACGTGGTAGAGCCATTCACAAGGAGATTCTTGGAAGAAACCTTGTGAACAACGTCTCCCACTGGGGACTTGGCTCATATCCCGCTGCCATCAACATCATCGGGACAAGTGACTCCATTCCCGAATGGATCAAGCCCCTACTCACTGATGGCTACTATTGCGAGAGGTGTTGCAAAGATGGCCACACCACCAAGGATTGTCCTAGGGTGAAATGTTCCATTGCTTTACCTAATCCTAACTTATTCCATGAGAACACCCACTTCAAGCTTTTAGGAACAAGGATGGCAAGGTGAAAGCCAAGGCTTTGGGACCACCAAACAAGAGAAGAAAGGTCAAGAGCATATGGGTGCCTAAGTGCATTGTTGATCTTGAGAGATCGGCTACGTACAAGTAGGTGCCCAAGAACAAGACCTAGATGGTGGTGGTGGTGGACTGAGCGCATTCATGAAGATCATGTGAAGTCCACCACAAGTGACATGGACCTCAACAACCTATCTACTGATGAGGGAGGTAACCGTGTTTGTTTTTGTTTTTGGTAGTTGTAGTGTGTTTTTCTTTCTCTTGCATTGCATGGTAATTATGACTTCTTTGTGACTAGTATGCTTTGCATCCATGCATGTGTAAATAACTAAAAGAAAAACACATAAAAATTAGTCAATGTCTAACCCACTCAAGATAGCTATAAGCAAGGGGGAGTGCTTGAGATGGTTGTGGTGGTTTGGCTTCTCTCAAGGCAAGGGTATGGCTTATAGTGAGTAAGCTTGATAGGGGTTCAAACTTGACATTGTTAGGTTTCCTTTGTGTCTTTTTAATATTGCTTGCATTCACATGGCATGTTTACTTTCATTGCATATGTAAAATGCTTGTTGCATGCATCATATAGGAAACACAAAGGAGGCTTGTCCCACTTGGAGATATTTGTGCCTCATGCTCTATATGAGATTACATCTCCAAAAGTGTGACCAAAGGAAAGGATTGTGCTTCATGCCTATTGAGCAAGCTCTTATGAACTCTAATGTTAAATCTACTCACGTGGTTCATGGACTAAGGCTCATACATATCCTTTTGGATCTTTATTGCCTTGGTTCTTATATGCTCGATCTTTCAATTGGAATTTGTGAAACTTATAAGTCCGTAGTGAGCCACTATTTGAAAATGAGTGTTTGAGAGTTCCCTCTATATTCCAAGTGCAGTGTTTTATTGTGTGTTTGGCGAGGGCACTTGGAAAATGGAGAATTTCCTTGACTCAGCAATTTTCTGGAAGTGACCGTACGGTCCGGTCAATAGACCGTACAGTCCGGTTAGTGGCACTGGTCACAGTGCCTAGAGGGAGTCTGGTTGTAGAGACCGGACAGAACGATCCTAGAGACCGTACCATCCGGTCTGCACATTGGCCAGCAGACCTCAACTTCCAGAAAATTGCTGAGTCAAGGAAATTCTCCATTTTCCAAGTGCCCTCACCAACCACACAATAAAACACTGCACTTGAAATATAGAGGGAACTCTCAAACACTCATTTTCAAATAGTGTACAGTCTGATTAGTGGCACTGGTCACAGTGCCTAGAAGGAGTTTGGTTGTAGAGACTGGACAGAAAGATCCTAGAGATCGTACCATCCGGTCTGCACATTGGCCAACAGACCTCAACCTGACTGGACAGTCCGGTCTACTGAGCGGACCGTCCGATCAGTTCGGTTGATCGTGAGATGCGCTTTCAAATCCGAGCCGTCGATTGAGTCCTTGTTCGATCACGGCCATCCATCCAAGTTTTGACCTAGGTCAAAATAACGTCATCTCCTTTGGCCTCATCTTTGTTCCCCTATGATGCCGAGACCGCGCCCCCAACCTCGTCGATGTCATCCCGCTCGCCTCCGCTCTCTCGACCTTGCCATTGCCGACCTTCACCGCCGATGAGATCCCACGCGACGTTGCTCCACCGCGCGCCACCGCCCTCGCTCGCCCTGCCTGCGCGCCTCCATCCCCACTCGCCGCCGCACCGTGCACCGCCGCCTCAAGCCCGTAGGTCATCACCGCCGCCTCGCCGCCTGCATCCACCAACGAGCTCGCGTGCCAGCTCTTCCCCTCGCACGCTGGCTCCTAGCCCGTAGAGCCCATGCTCCACCGCAACACTTGGGCAAGGATTTCCCTTCCTTCCTTTATCTCCATTGCCGGCGTCAAAAGCTTCAATTTTTGAGCTTTTTCGGCGATCGGAGTGTATATTGAGGCATTCATCTTCTTGGCGTGTCGTTGATTCCTCTAGGGTATTGTACTTTTCCTTTGATTCATCATTGTATGCCCTAATTCTCGAGTAGTTAGCTTTAATTGATGCAATCAAATTAACTACCCATGATCAGTTGCATTGATTAGCTAATTAGCTCAACCTAGATGCAATTACTCCCATGATTATCTGTTAATTGCATATCTAGGGTTTTGTCTCCTTGTCTAGTCTATAGTTAGATTTATTTCCAATTATTTGATTGTACACTAGATGATTTGCACCAGCCACTTAGAGTCGATGATCACTATTGTTGCTTTGCATATTTGCCTAGTGATCATGTCCTTCATTCAGTGCTAGGGTTTCTATTGCGCATTCTTTCCTAGCGGTGCTTTGCTTATAGATTTATATAGGACTCTATACTTATCCTACCTTTACCTACGTGCGTGCAATGACAGCAGTAGCAGTCACATGGTAGGGTCAGGACATGATAAGGGCAAGGGGAAGATGCCAGAGAAGCCTAAGAGCAAGAAGAGACCAAGACTGGACCCAAAGTCAGAGAGGGCCAGATGACTTAGCAGGCACCTGGATGCCATGGAGCAGTCATGCAGGACACCTGGTCCTCACTTGATTCTTGACCAGCCAGTGGAGACACAGGGCTTGAGGAGGAGCACCAGGCAGAGGACAACTTCTCTAGCAGTTGGAGTGGTGCCACCACCGTGGCCGCAGCGTACTCCAGCTTCTCATCAGGAGAGGTCGTCGAGAACTGCGGAGCTGGGATCCTCCAGGTAGCAGGAGGAGTCAAAGGAGGAGGAGGCTGAGGAGGAGGAGGAGGAGGAGACCTCAGAGTCTGAGTCTGAGGAGCTTGAGATTGAGGAGGCTGAGCAGACTGTCCCCCAGAGGACAGCTCATCGGGAAGGAGACCCGAGGTGCACCTGTGTAGTGTGCACGAGGAGGCTACAGAGGCTTGTACAGGCAGCCGGAGAGCTAAATATCCTTAAGGTTCCTGCCAAGGAACTTAAGGTGCTTCGCTTGGTACCCTTCGAGCAGTGGGTTCCAGTTCCCAGAGACTCCGCTGCTGGAGAGAGGTACTGGACTAGCCTCCAGAGGAGGATCGTTGAGGGTCTGAGACATTACCTTGGTCTGAGAGGCAAGGATAGACTCTTCGTGCCGCAGTAGTACACAACATACGAGGCCATGAGGAAGGCCACCGGCACAGAGATGGAGTAGTACTTCACGTACTTGACAGGGCTAGCAGATCTACTTACTGCTCCACACAGGTTCAGAGAGGACGTGGTGCTAGAGTTCTACGCCACACTGTGGGTTGCTAGAGACCGCTTAAAGTTCTGGTTCTTGTTTAGAGGGCAGCCACAACGTGTGACTAGACAGGATCTGATCCATAACCTAGGACTTCTTTCGTCAGACTTCTTACTATACAGGAGTGCCTATGGTACACTTGCACCACCCCGCAGACCTCAAGGAGGGAAGATGCTGACAGACGAGATGGTGTCGATTGCCTTTCCACGACCTCACACACTAGGCTTTGACAGAAGCCCTGTGACACTCACTGTAGAGGCTAAGGTGGTGAGAGCGATAGTCACCAGGACTATCATCCCTAGGTCAGGATACAGAGAGGAGTTCACACTTCTCCACCAGTGGGCTGTAGCAGCTATTCTGAGGAGGCAGCCATTTGATTTGGCAGACCTTCTGATTGAAGAGATGGAGGAGGTGATCTCTGAGAGGGTTGGAGGACGTCACTTGGTCTATGGTCCCTATATCTGCTATCTCCTGATAAGGATGGGCCAAGTGACGACGGAGCAGTACGAGACTTTCCCTGAGGCGACCACTAGCTATGCACCCAGAGTCCCCAGGGGTTCTGTGACATCCCATGTCACAAAAGGTTAATTAAGCTAACCCAATGTTAATTAAGGGCTAATTAAAAATATAAATAATCAAGGTGCCAAAGAATAAATAGAGAAATTTAATTAATTAAATCCAGAATATCCAAATGAGGGCCTTTCTCAAACGTCACAAAAACCCGTGGAAGTACCCCAATGTTTTTCCATATTCTGAATGGCCACATTCAAAGAAATTTTTGAGAATTTTACCAGAATTTTTGGTAACCATTTAATACCCTTAAAAATTCCACTAAAGTCAGAAAAGAGCATTTCTGTCCTGGAATTTTTAAAATTACTCTTAGCCGATTCAGCTCATGCACCCAAAAGTGAAGTTGGAGAACATATTTGCCTGAGCATACACAAAAATCGGTGTCAAGTTTGAAGCAACGGAGCTTGGTGAATTTCGGTCAAACCTGAGCACTGTTCCAAGTCAAGAGTCAATTTCCTTCTCTTCTCCCCCTGGCCAACCCTAGTTCGACACCGAGATGTACCGCCGGCCCTGTGCGCCATCGCCGGTCACTGCCGCTCCCCCATGCTGGCCACTGCTCTGCCATTTCTCCCTGTGCCACCGGCCTACATTGAAGGGAACCGCCGGCAAAGCCACTCCCCAACCACCACCTCCTCTCCTCCCCCCCCCCCCCCCCCCGCTCTCTCTCTGCCATCCACGTTAAAGGGGTAACTCACAGCCGCACTATCAACTTCTACAAAGTGCAATGGAGTAACCATACTGAAGATGAAGCTACATGGGAACAAGAAGAGTTTCTAAAAACCAACTTTCCGGAATTCTTGGCCTCACAAAACCGGTAACCACCCGCACCCCTCCCTTTTGTTCATTCTTTTGCAAATCTCGGGGCGAGATTTCCTTTAAGGGGGGGTGTGCTGTGACATCCCATGTCACAAAAGGTTAATTAAGCTAACCCAATGTTAATTAAGGGCTAATTAAAAATATAAATAATCAAGGTGCCAAAGAATAAAGAGAGAAATTTAATTAATTAAATCCAGAATATCCAAATGAGGGCCTTTCTCAAACATCACAAAAACCCGTGGAAGTACCCCAATGTTTTTCCATATTCTGAATGGCCACATTCAAAGAGAACTTTGAGAATTTTACCAGAATTTTTGGTAACCATTTAGTACCCTTAAAAATTCCTCTAAAGTCAGAAAAGAGCATTTCTGTCCTGGAATTTTTAAATTAATCTAAGCCAATTCAGCTCATGCACCCAAAAGCAACGTTGGAGAACATGTTTGCCTGGGCATACACAAAAATCGGTGTCAAGTTTGGAGCATCGGAGCTTGGTGAATTTCGGCCAAACCTGAGCACTGTTCCATGTCAAGAGTTAATTTCCTTCTCTTCTCCACCTGGCCAACCCCAGTTCGACACCGAGGTGTACCGTCGGCCCTGTGCGCCATCGCCGGTCACTGCCGCTCCCCCATGCCGGCCACTGCTCTATCATTTCTCCCTATGCCACTGGCCTGCATTGAAGAGAACCGCCAGCAAAGCCACTCCCCAGCCGCCACCTCCTCTCCTCTCCCCCCCCCCCCCCCCCGCTCTCTCTCTGCCGTCGGCGTTAAAGGGGCAGCAGCTGCTAGTAGGCAACCCCCCTTTCTCCCTTTCTTCTCACACACTCACCGCGCATGTCCGGGGCATCTCCGTGAAGCCAAGTGGCCCTGTCTTCACCTCCTCCCTCCTACACCGTAGAAATCGAGCTCTGCTCTCTGTTCTTCACCGCCAGAGCCGCCACCGTGTCGAGCTCCGTCCAAGCGACGCCTCCTCCTCCACTTCTTCGTCAATCTGGTGCGCAACTACCTCAGTCTGGCCCCCACTGACGCTCTTCCCCTGTTGTGCAGTGATGCCAACGAATTTGGGAAGAGAATCCACGCCGCCGCCGGAAACCGCCACCACCCCGCTGACGAGAACCCCCCTCCGGCCGCTCCCCTCGAAATCTTCCTTGACGCCGTCCATCACCGCACCAAGGTGATGCTCCCCACCCAATTTCCAGCCCCTCTCACCCTCTGCACGCACCGTGCGATGTTGCCGTAGTTGACCCCTGCTCTGCCGCTCGCCACCGGCCACCCTCCGGTGCTCCAGTCGGTCGCCGACTGGTGCCACGGGATCGCCGTGCGATGCCGCGTGACCCTGGGTAGAAAGCCGTCCAAACCGCTCCGTCGATCGGCCACTGGCCCGAGCTCGCCGTCGCCGGCCGCCACGTGGGTGCGCGCGCACGCCTGGAACAAATTTGAAATGGCCATTGGCATTCTTGCAAATAGCAGTGAACTTCGATTAAAGTTTAAAATTCAATAACTCGAGAAATAAAAGTCCAAAAATGATGAAACCAATTTTGTTCGACTCCTAAAATCCCCCTCTACCAGCAAAATAAGTTGAAATCCAAGGTTACTCGGTAAAGTAATTTATTTAATTCCCTAAATTTACAACCCTAATTTTCTTAATAAATTCATAAGTAAATAAATATAAATGGTAAATTCATGAAACTTGCTCAGTGATCATTTCATGGCATCCTTAAACTTTCTGCAAAAGCACATTTCCAATTATATGCATATCTTTAGTATTATTGCATAATCTTCATTTTCAGTAATTGAATTTATATATATTATTGGTTAGGAATTTATTTATGAAATTTGGTATTCCTGTTCCTTATGCACGTGTACACTCCTGTAAAATCCCATGAAAAATTGGAAGCAACTTAAGTATACTTTTGCTGTCGAGTTGATCATTTGATAGTTAAATTAGGGATTTTCCATATGAATCTTGCTTTTGTGTGTATTTTAGTAAAAGTAAGAATAAAATTCATCCCTGGAATATTCATGAAGAATAATTCATCTTAACCTTACAGTAGAAATTCTTATCTCCATTTATATGCTCTTGGTTCCTAATTAACTATATGTACCTAGAGCTAATTATGTGATTAAGTTTGTCATTGTATGTATAGTGCTAGCCTTTACATATGGCCACTTTAGCTAAGTTACTTAAAATAAACTTTCTGAAATTTAGGCCTTAGTACTATGTTTTCATGTCATCATCATCATGTAGTGCCATGTAAACCTTATCTATGCCATGTTCATGTTTAGATTAGACATACACTAAGTTGGTGATGATTAAAAACTACATTCTCTAATTAGAAGTTTGTCCCCTTCAAATTCAGTGGCTGCCATGTCATACTTAGGTATGCACACATATTCATGAATGAGCATTAGTTCAGTAATTTTATTTGCTGAGGAAGTGCCATGAATCATCATGCCATCAATTTCATCCTTAGCTAAGGAACTCCATGAAACCTTGTGTATTCCTTCATATTTATGCATGCTCATTTCATATAGGGATCGAGACCGAGGAGATCACACCGGATCAGCAGGGATCTGAAGTGAGTTTTGGTGAAGACACTAACTACGATCACACCCAAGGCAAGCCCCGGTGCATGACCCATTTAATTTTTGAGTCCTTTTTCTTTTCACAAGTTAGGAATATTCTATTGTGCATTAAGTGTAGGACTTGGATGAAACCCACTTGCATACTCTGGCAATCACCTATAAGTAGTTTATGTTAGTAAGTCTTTCCGTTAGTAATGGCTATGCTTAAACTAGTGGAGTCAACGGTAGGTTATAGATTCAACTATGGTTCACTTGATTAATGAACTTGATAAAATGGAGCACCTATCATTGCAACTCCACGGACAAGTATTGAACAATACCAAGTATATATCTTTAATATTGGAATTGGTAAACCTAGTAACTTGGGCGCCGTATTGTTGGACGGCCATACTCATCGATCCAGAGGTGATGTGAACAGCACGGTGGTTGCACGGGTTTGAGGACCGCTGGAGAGTGCATGGGTTAAGCCTCGGATATGAAGTACTGTATCGCGGGGAGAACGTGTACTCGGGATCGATGGCCCCGGATTGACTTTATAGCAATCTTGTGAACGGTGGCCATACGCGTTCTTAAGTGATGCGTATGTCGTGTATTTGGGTTTTCTCCTGTAGGATGTAAATCAATTCGAATTGCCGTCCCTCACGGTTATGAGCACCTCTTGTTCGAGCAGCGGTAATGATATGTTAAGTAGTAAAGTGTGGTTATGTTTCTGAGATTTACTTATGCTATGGCTACATATTGCTATGATGTATTGCTATTCAATTATGTTCAAGTCTTAACAACTAGCTAGACTCACCATAGCTGTTTTCCGCAATAAGCAATGTAAAATCTTGATTAAGGAAATGAAAGTGCAGCATAGAACTAATAGGAGCTTTTTTATGCAACTATCAAATAAACCCGGTCAGCCCCCTGCATATTAGGAGTCGGCCAGTATAGGAGCACCTCCACAGCCGACGGGCTCACAGTCTGAGGATGCTATCACTATGACAGCACTAGTAGGATGGCTTGGAGACTTTATTCAGAGTGTCTCAGAGGACAGACGGTAGATGATGGATGTTCAGCGCCAGCAGATGGCACTTGTTACCGCTCTGATGACCCAGATGGCAGAGATGAGACAGACAGTTCAGCAGCCAGGGCCTTCAGCACAGCCTCAGTACCAGCAGCTGCAGACTCAGCCAGGACCCTTTACAGCCTTGATGACAGCACAGTTCAGTGGTCTATCACTCTCAGGGGTTCTACCGACAGGGGGAGCAGGACCTACACTCTCTTCAGCTCAGCTCTCTCCCGTGTCATCTTTCTCAGTGTCAGCCTTGTTCGTCTCTCTGTCGCACTCTTCTACCACTCAGATGGCTGGACCCTTCACCTCGCAGCACCTACCGGCCAGGAGTCTGTTTTCTGACATTGTACACACTACTCGTGCAGACTCTTAGACCGTCATAGAGACAGCTACAGTGCCCCTTCCTACTGCTACGGTCAGCACGATCACACCTCAGATAGTAGAGGATCTTATTAGTGGAGGCTTCTCACAGCATGACGTGGCAGATTTCGTACTTCTCCAGACCTTAGCTCAGGAGACTGCCACGGTCACACTAGCAGCACAGGACAGAGGGTCTGAGTTCCCAGAGGACCTTGACTTCTTTGAGCAGCTAGACGCTCAGGAGGCTCAGACTCAGGGACAGCAGCAGGACACAACTCAGGAGCAACCCAGAGCAGAGCCCACAGAGGACGTCGCTGCACTGCTTCCTTCAACCACGAGCGTGTAGATGTTCTTCTTTTCCACTTTTTGGGGCTTGTTGCCAAAGGGGGAGAAGTAGTCATAGGTCTAGAGTGAGTCGGAGTGTGATCCTGTGCGATCGAGAGTAGCTTTGTATCTAGGGGGAGCATACATGTTCATTGGTTTTGGGAGTTAGATACATTTGGATGTTATTTTGATGGTTTTATCGAGATGTTCGTGGATTTTGATGAGTCATGGTTTTCATTCGATTGTGTTTGACTCATTTTGATCTCACTTGGTTTAGTTTTTCATACGCAGTGTTTGCCTTTCCTTATTTATCTTGTTTGCCTGTGTATAATGCCATGATGATGAATGCTTGTTCTTAATTCTTGTGCTTTGTCATTCTATCCTGTTGCATTTCATCATTTATGTCTTGCATTGCATGTCTTTATGCTTTCCTTTATTACTTTGCCATGACATGCATGCATTATCATCTAGAGTGTGCGTTTCTCTCTTTTCCTTAAAAGCTCTAGCATGATTGATTGAGTAGGACCTTGTGCGTTTCTCTCGTTATGTTTTCATGGTTCCTCTCGATCATAGCATAGCTCTTTTAGCCCTATGGTTTTTCCTGTTTATTTACAATTAAGTAGTGGTTGTCATCAATCACCAAAAAGGCGGAGATTGAAAGCTTCATGACCATTGATGGTGGAATCTCCAAGGTATGAATGTTTTGGTGATAGATGACAACTATGAAATTGTGTGCTAATATCTACACGAGTGTTGTATATGCAGGAACCTTCACTATACCCTACTACAAATCTATGTATGATGGTTGTCTTGGCGATGGATGACGATGACCACAAGCATGGAGGCTTGTTGAGCTTGATGGAGTCCAAGGGTTAATGGAGATGGATCAAAGTGGAGAACAAGCTATGGAGCAAATGTTTGGTACACTTGTCTAAGCTTTGAGTCCATAGGAAAAACTGGACTATCAAGGGGGTCAAGGTCATTCTCTTAGGTCATGTCTAGTCGGTGATGTGCAAGGTTACTCGATGAAATCACACGCACTAGTTGACAATGGAGAAGCCAAGGAGCTGTTCAGAGAAGCCGGGAAACAACGTCAAGTGAGGACAACAAGTTTCGGCTTCTGGACATAGAGACCGGACTGTATGGTCACTATGTGGTTTTGTCCAGAGGCTACAATGGATAGCGAGGAAACTGCTAAGTCTAGAAAGTCCTAATGACCAGACGGTACGGTCAACTGACCAGACGGTACGGTCAGTGGAGCTCATATTTGGGCAGCGAGGAAGCAGCGCCGAAATGTTTCTGGACTGGAGGAGAATCAGACTGGACGGTCCAATCAAACTGACCGGACGGTCCGATCAGTCAAGAAGGTTTTAGAAGCTACAGCAGAAAGTTTCAGCAGTGGGCAGAGCCGTTGGGCTTGGGATTGAAGTGACCGGACGGTCCGGTCAGGTACTGACCGGACTATACGGTCAGTAGACCCAGAAAGCTGATTTCATGGAGCAACGGCTAGTTTGAGGTTGGGATCCTATATAACTTTGTTGCTAGGGTCTTTGTGATCTCTCTTGGCCAGTGGAATACCTGAGAGCATTTGGTAAGGTCCAAGAGGAAAAGAGGAGAGCACTAGAAGAGGATATTGGATATCTTGAGAGTGCTTGTGAGAGTAACATGGAGTGATCTTGCACATCTAAGGCTAGGGTGTCCTTGAGGGTGTGATCTAGGTTGTTATTCTTGGTCTATGGTGAGACTAGGCCGGTTAGGTGTCGGTGATCAAGCCTATCGTGATTGGTTGTGAAGGCTGTCACAAGTTTCTACACGGTTTGATCCCGCCGTTGGAAGGGGCATCAATAGTGAGCACCCGTGCCGGCTCGGGGAGTACGGCAAGTTCTCGAGGGAGGCGAGCTTGTGCTTTGTGCAGCGGTGACGCACACCGTGTCTTCACTCGAGGAGTGATTACGGGCTCGTGGGCGAGAACTCCACTTGGTGGTGGGTGGGACCGGAACTCCGGCGGGAGTGGTCCAACGAGGAGTAGGGGAAGGCGCCATCCTTCCGAGACCTCGGGAAAAAAATCATGAGCATTCCTTGACCCTCTCTTTACTATTCCGCAATTGTGTGCTCTAGTGATAGGGTAACTTATGGCTTGCATAGGCTAGTGTGAATAGCTTCCGCACATTGCTTTGCATCATGAACACTAGCATGTGTAGGGTCTTGGCCTACTAGAATTCTTTAGGTTGCAACAATTCGTTAGGTTTGAGAAGCGTGAAACTAAAGTTTTCGGATTCGTGGTCGGCTACCAATTCAACCCCCCCCCCCCCCCCCGCCCCCTTCTCGATAGGCCTTCGGTCCTTACACTACCCTCATAGGTTCATCTCTAATGTTCACTTCATGAAATTCATCTCCCTTCTAAGAACCATTTGACTCATCAAATTGCACATCATAAGATTCTTCCACACATCCTGTAGCTGAGTTATAGGCTCGATATGTTCTAGAAGTTCCTGAATACCCAACAAGAATGCCTTCATCAGTTCTGGTCTCAAACTTACCTAGCTTTCTCTTCTTCTTGAGAATGTAGCACTTGCAGCCAAAGACTCAGAAATAGGAAACATTGGGTTTCTGTCCTACCAATAGCTTATATGGTGTCTTCTTCAACGACCGGTGGAGATATACACGGTTGGAGGTATGCAAGTTATGTTGATTGCCTATGCCCAAAACCTCTCATGAGTTCCACACTCATCTAGCATAGCACAAGCAAGAGTGATGAGTGTTTTGTTATTCCTCTCCACTACTCCATTCTGCTCGGGAGTATATGTAGCGCAGAATTTATGCTTGATCCCCTTCTTGTCACAATATTCCTCCACAATTGTGTTCTTGAACTTAGTCCCATTGTCACTCCTTATCTTTACAATGTTGCTCTTGAATTTATTCTTTGCAATCCTTGCAAACTTTCTGAAGATATCACTTGCTTGAGACTTGTCTAGAAGAAAGAAAGTCCAAGTGTATCTTGTGAAATCATCCACAATCATCCAGAAATATAGATTGCCTCCTAGACTCTTGTAATGTGTTGGATCAAACAAGTCCATGCGCAAGAGCTCTAGAGGACAAGATGTAGACATGAAAGACTTGATGGGATGTGAAGATGCAACTTGCTTTCCAGCCTGAAAAGCTTTGCACAATCTATCCTTCTCAAAGGTCACATCCTTGATTCCTTCAACTAGATTCCTTTTTGACCACGTTTTTGAGTTGATTCATACCAACATGTGTCAATCTTCTATGCCACAACCATCCCTTGGTTGCCTCAGTGAAGAGACAAGTACTTGGTGGCATGTTGCTTGTTTTGAAGTCCGTGACATACAAGTTCTCATGCCTCACTCCATGAAATACTAGCCCTTTCTTCGAATTCTCAATCATTGCACCATCCTCATCAAATGTGCACTTGAAACCCATGTCACATAGCTGACCAATAGATATGAGATTGAAGTTGAGGGTTTCCACAAGAAAGACCTTGGAGAGATGGAGATCCTCTATAATGGCCACTTTGCCTGAACCTCTGACTCTTTTGAGTTATCCCCAAAAGTCACCTTCTCATTGTCTTCGTCTTCATCAATGTTTGTGAATATGGTTGGCTTTCCGGTCATATGTTGAGTGCACCCACTGTCAAGGATCCAATGAGTACCTCCACTATTGTAGTTGACCCTGGTGGCAGCCATAAGACAAGCACTAGAGAAAGAAGGGTTAGTATCCAAAGGATTACTTGATTGACTTGCACTAACCTCATCACGTCGAGCGATAAGTCCATCCTCATAGATAGGGATCCTTGCAATCCCTTCTTGAAGTCTCCTCCTCATGGGATAGTGAGGAGCATGATACCTCCAATGTCCATGACCATCCCTCATGTGTACATTGTCGAGGTCAATGTAGTAATGTGGAGGATCATAGAGACCAGTGATATGCTCAAGCACATGTCCTACTTGTGAGTGAAGCACAAGTATTATCTCCATTGCTGTCTCAATTGAGAGCTCATGTCTTGTGTTGATCACCTTTTCAAGTACGAAACCTCTCTCAAAAGTTGTGATTTGCAAGAGGAGTCTATCAATCACTTCATATGATGGGATCCTCTAAAAGCCTCTGAATGAGTTTATCCTACATAAAAGATCATAAATGCTTAAGAGAGTATCACAAAGGTCATCATTCGGATTTCTCACAAATTCACCAAGTTGAAGGATGAGATCCTGTTGGTGAGCTCGACGAAGATGCCAAAGTCGATCTTGTGGCGGTGGAGGTGGAGGTGCCAGAGCCATAGTGGTGAGATTGATCATCTCCAATGATCGTGTGAGCATTGTTGTTGGCGCTCCCCCTACACCAATGCGTGGTCCACCCGAAGTGCTTGGAGTAGAACTTGGAATGACACTTAGGGTAGAGCTTGATGAAGCACCTGATGAAGAGCTTGGTGTAGGTCTTGATTCGAAAGGGTTATAGAAGCTGCTGCAAGGCAAACTTGTAGAGGGATCAAGGAAGTTTGAGCTCGAAGCTACTTCCTTCCCTTTTCTCGATGATGCTTCATTTGCCTTGAGGATCTTCTCCCCCGTCCAGCTCGTGGTGATCTTCTCATCATCAAAGAGCAATCAGATCACAGCCTCAATGGAGAGATCCTTCTCCATGATGAGATCAAGGGTGATGTAGAGAAGCTTGCTACTAGAGAGCAAGGTGAGAATCTTCTCGATTACATCAATCTTGGGAAGCTCGAAAGTGGTTGCTCCAATCCTGTCCGTATACCTCGCAAGCGATTAAGAGAGTCAAGTAAGTCCTCATCCTCAATAGCACAAAAGGTAAAGAACTCCTCAACAAGTGTATCACTAGCATGACCAATAAAAGATTCACAAACATCATCATCACTAGTCATACTAGAAGAGCAAGAAACATCAAGAGCACCAACATCATCAATCATCACATTAGGCACACTAGTAGAGCAATCTATCAAATCATCACTAGTAGAATCTAGGCACTCACTAGAACTAGGCACATCCACACAATCATCATCATACACATGATTATCGGTAAAGTTATTGGCAAAGTCCACAAGTATGTACATCAACTCATCCAGAATCATGGCATTTAGCTAGCTTTTAAAGCGATCCTTCCATGAGCCATGTCCCGGCCCCGAATGGATGACATCCCAACTCAATACGGTCACTACTCAAGGCGGTTAAGCCTTATGATGAGTACTTGGCTTTGATACCACTTGAAAGTACCGAGTGACCGAGAGGAGGGGGGGGATGTGAATCGGGAACTCGTACTATGTACCAAATTCGCCAATTTCTAAAACCAATCACTCAAAATAACTCCCACACAATTCTAGTGATGATCACACTAGCAAGATAATAAACCTATGAAAAGAACTACAACCTAAGCATACTAGTGGATAACACAAGGCAATACAATTCCTATGCAAGCTAGTGATAAAGATACGCAGAAGCAAACAACTAGCTAACAAAGTAACCTACTCATGCAATGTTATAAGGTAAAGAACTAGAACACACAAGCATGAGTAGTACAATACATACAAGTGTGATCAATCAAGCCAAAGTAACTCCTATACATGCTAGTAATCAAGTATGAAAGCTAAGTACTATTCATGCAAGTCTACAAGGTAGTCAACTAGAGCATGGTAAACACACAAGCGTGAATAGCACGGTATGTAAATGCGGAAAGTAAAGCATCAAAGTAAGGAGTAGAGTAAGAGATGGCTCATGATATTTTTCCTGAGGTCTCGGAAGGATGACGCCTTCCCCTACTCCTTATTGGACCACTCCCACTGGAGTCCCGGTCCCTCCCGCCACCGATTTGGAGTTCTCGCCCACGAGCCCGCAATCATTCCCGGAGTAAAGACACGGTGCGCATCACCGCTGCCATCATGGCACAAGCTCGCCTCCCTCGAGAACTTGCCGGACTCCCCGAGCCGACATGGGTGCTCATTATTGATGTCCCTTTCACCAGCGAGCTCAAACCGGGTACAAACATTGACGACCTTCACAACCGATCACCGACACCTAACCGGTCTAGGTCTCACCATATACCAAGAGTAACAATTTAGATTACACCCTTAAGGACACCCTAGCGTTAGATATGCAATATGCTCTAATTACTCTCCACTAGCACTCTCAAGATATGCAATATCTCCTCCTAGTGCTCTCCTCTTTGCCTCTTGGCTCCCACCAAATGCTCTAAGAAATTCCACTGGCCAAGGGTAGTCTCCAAGACCCCAACAACGAAGTTATATAGGCTCCCAACCTCAAACTAGCCGTAGCTCCACGAAATCAGCTTTCTGGGCCTACTGTCCGTACTGTCCGATCACTGGCTGACCGGATCATCCGGTCACTGTAATCTTGAGCTCCAACGGCTCTGCCCTGCTGAAATCCTGTACTGACCAGACCGTATGCTTAGCTGACCGGACCGTCCGGTCCGATTCTCTCTCAATTCCAGAAACATTTTGGACTTTGACTTCCTCTCTGGCCTGTGCCCTTTGTCCTGACCGGACCATCCGATCAGTAGACCGTACTGTCCGGTCTCTATGGATCCTAGCACAGACAGATTCCTCGCTGAGTCCCTATAGTCTCTGGACAAAACCACTTAGTGACCGTACAGTTCGGTCACCTCTGCCCCTTTGTCCGGTCACTTCGGCCAGAAGCTGAAACTCCTCATCCTCGCTTGACTTTGTTTCCCGGCTTATCCGAACAGCTCTTTGGCTTCTCCACTGTCAATTAGTTCCTGTGATTTTACCGAGCAATCTTGCACATCACCGACTAGACATGACCTAAGAGAATGACCTAGATTCCCTTGATAGTCCAGTTTTTCCTATGGACTCAAAGCCCTAACAACTAGACAAGTGTTTCAATCACTTGCTCCATAGCTTGTTCTTAGTCTTGATCCATCTCCATCAACCCTTGGACTCCATCAAGCTCACAAGTCTCCACGCTTGCGGTCATTGTTATCAATCATCAAGGCAACAATCAACAATTATCATAAGGTAGAAAAGGTTTCCTACACGGACAACACTCGTGTAGATATTAGTCATATTAGTCATATTTATAATTCATTATCAAAACATCATACTTTGGGGTGACCTCAATGGTCATGAACCTTACACCACCCATTATTTTTTATGCAAAAATGACCTCAATATACACATGTTTAATTAAATATACTCTAATCTACATGTTTTGGTCAATTGAGTAGAGGTCCATGTTACAATATTTTGGAAGTATAATATTCAAACATTTTAGAAATTATGTGAATTTTTTTATTAGAGTTAAAACATTGTGCCATACTATATTTGCTATTTGAATTTTTTAATATAAAAATAAGATAAATAAATATCATCGAAACATTTTTGAAGTTTTAACTTAGCTAATTATATATTTTCTAAACTTTAGGTGAACTATTAAAAACATTTGGAATCAAGTAGATTTGATTAGTAGACATGTTTCATAAGGTGGGTGGGGGTCTATTTCAACTTGCACTAGGATGGAGTGGGTGGGGTTTTGCAATAAAAGAGTTTATGGGGTGGAATTTCAAATAGGATTGAGATATGAGGTGGGATTTGCAATGAAGCTTAAAAATTAAAATGATTTGTCAATCTTGTACATGATGAAAAATGCCACCCAAATTATCGATTTGAACCAAGTTAGGCACATTGCAATAAATTGGGCCTATAGAGGCGGTTGAAAAGATCTGTAACGATGGGTATCAAATCTGCCACTACATTACCATAGCTACAAATAGAAGATTTGTTATGATAGGTTAAAAATCGATCGAATGAACAACTGTAAAAAACAAAATTATAGCGGCGGTTGACATCTTCAATCACCGACTACGAATGAATTGAATAAAATAATAAAAAATGACTCCAGCCGTCGTGGCTGGATCTACGCGAGTCTCTACCACCGATTGGAGAGGAGGGGCAGCCGGATCCGCCTCTCGCATGCCGTTGTCGCTCGGAGCTGCTGCCGCCAACTAGGGAGCAGCTGCCGCCTGGGAAGGAGGGGGTGCCACCCGATCCATGGGTTCTGATGCCTGGCCCGGCCGAGGGATGCCGGATCCACACCGCTGCCTCCTCTCCGGTCGAGGGAGGCCGGATCTATCGCCCGACAAGGTTGGGGGATGTCGCATCCGCGCTCCGCCTCCTCTCCAACCTAGGGAGGTTGGATCTGTCGCCCAACGAGGTCGGGAGAAGCTGGATCCACGCCGCCTCCTGCTCTCCAGTCGAGGGAGGTCGGATCCGTTGACATGGCCGTGGACCCCGTCCACGTACGATTCAAGCCCGGTCATCGTGACGTGGAGGCGAGGGCGCGTAGTTCTCATAGTCACGCCTCGACCTCAAACCTCAAGCCTCGCGCTCTCCTACCCGTCGTGTGGGTGAGGTGCACGGTGGCACGATAGCACTCGACGGGCGAGGTGGGTGCGTCGGCATGGGGAGGGGTGAGGATAGGGCGCGGAGAGAGAGAGAGAGGTGGAAGCTGGAGTGTGTGTGTGTGTTTTATACGTAAAACTGGACCGTACAAGTGGGGTGCAACAAATGACTTGAATAGCGGTGGACGATTAGATGGACCTCCGTTGCAAATGAGTTTTTATTTTTGGACTACAGCTACGTGGGTGGGCTCCCGATACTAAAGGACTTTTTTTGCGGTCGCGACATGACCTTGAGTGTTGCTCACATATTCGATCAGTTGTGCGCAAATGAATATTTGTTTGTCTCTACTCTCTATAGTGGCATATTCTTACGGAAAAAAAAGCAACGGTCCAGATTAGTTATCCATCCAATACTATTACCTCTAGTAATTTTAGGTAGTAATAATTTTAGTGGGGTAATATTAAAAAAATTAAATTGACAATTATATAATCTTTTTATTAATTTGATTGAATGTTTTAATATTTTTAAAGAGATTGCTTCTCATATTAGACTGCATTCCATTTCAGTCAGGGTTCATCCCGGCGGCGGTGTAGGGTTCATAGCGACGGCAACGAATCGAAGGACACGTACGATGACAAGATCTCAGAGAATGCCGCTGCTGCGCTAGTGCCATTCGCATCACGGCCGACGCCCTCCTCGTATCCCGCTGCCGCATCCCGCGTGCAAGGCGCCAGCCCAACCCTCCCCTCTCCATCGAAATCCTGCCTCCATGTAATCATTTCTTGGTTGTCTGCCTGCAACTAGATGAGGTAGAGCACGAGATTCGAAAAGATGGAGTAGTTATCCCACGTACACGTGCTTTAGAAATTCTCGTGAGCTGCGGCTGCACGATAGCTACTACGGAGTATTTGATTCCTTATTTGTTTGAGTATACATGTAATCTTCATAAGTTTATTTTGAAATCTCCTAAGCTGACCTGTACTTGTGTATCATGAGAATGCTACAGTTGCATAAACAATCTACGAAAACTTTGTGATATATGAGATGGATGGGAAAACGTGCTTCAACAATTGGTAGATGATTCCTTTAATTATCATATTAACATGTACGTATAATAGGTAAAAGATGAATATTGTGAAAATCAATTTCATTATCTATGTGAACTAATTACGTTACTACCCATCATTATTACTACCAGTAATTACTGGTGGTAATATGTACCGTAAAACTGCTCTGAAAACTTTTTGATTGAATATTCTTATACAATATATCGATCAGCGGCCGCATAGAGGGAAACTGAGAAGTTTCTTCGTCAAGTAGGAGAACAACTATTATTTTTTTTAACAATGGAAAACAAGTAACATGTAATAATATTAAGAATCACCGATACGGGCATGCAGATACGACGATACGGATACGGCGATACATTGATATCATGATTGACCAAAAACACTGATACTCCGATATGTAGGATATATTTTTTAGTTTATTTTAAATACTCTAAAAAACCAAAATAAATAAATATACTAGAGATAAAGCTAAATGAGGGGTTTATCCAAACTCCATCCTACGAAGTAAAGCCCAGCAGAACATGTGACCTGGTCTATTTTTTCAATTTGATGTTTTAGTCTCCATCTTTGTGGCCCAGGCCCAATGATTCGTTCTCTTCTCTCGTTCCTGTCTCTCAATTCGCCCTCGACGAAGGAGCACTGGAGGCTGGAGGCTGGAGCAGACGACGGCGGCAACGACGGACACAACTCCGTCTGGCGTCTGCCAGCTACCACCAGCACTAGGGCACCGCCTCCACCCGTCCGCTCCCTCACCAGCGCCGCCCTTCCGCCTCTGCCCACCCATCCCACAGCGCACCAGCGTCGCCCTACTGTCCCTCAGCTGCAGAGCGGCATCGGGCTGCACAGCTCCGCTCCCCCCCCCCCCCCCCCCCCCCCCCAGCCAGCTTCGCCTCGCCAGGCATTCGTCGGCTCAGAAAGTATCGATGGCGGTATCGGGCAGTATCGGCAGCCATATCCCGAATTAAAATGTTTATTTTAAAATCAGAATTATCCTATACCTATTGATACGTGTATCAAACGCATATCCCGCCGTATCCCATATCCCGCCGTATCCCATACCGGTACGTTGCCCTCCGCCACGTATCGGTGATTCTTAGATATTTTCCATGATTTATAGAACAGAGACATGATCCCAGCAAATAAATCTATTATTAGTTATAACACCATAATAAGTAGGAGTAATACACATCACGACACGAACAAATGATGAATGAAAAAAACTGAAAAAAAAAAAGAGGTTGAGCTTGAGCAGTACAATGCATTACACTGGGGCCTGCTCCTCGACATGGCCACGGCCGAACGCCCTGACGTGGTCCTTGAGCGAGCGCTTGTGCTTGAAGTCTGAGACGCAGGCGCAGCGCCAGCGGCGGCCGCAGTTCTTCTCGTGCGTGCGCCAGTCCCCCCGCACGGCGAGCGCCTTACCGCACCGGCGGCAGAGGAATGGCCTGGCGCAGTGCCGGCGACGGTAGTGCGTCTGCAGGGTGCGAAAGTCCTTGAGCGGCCGCGCGCGCGGGTGCTCCACGTTGTTGCGGCATCCCGGCGCGCAGCAGAAGCACGGAAGCCGGAGCATCGCCGCCGGTTGCGCGCCGCGGAGCGAGTCCGGGCCGCGCCGGTACTGCGACCCGTGCCCCCACATGTGCATCTGCACGGCATGTACAAGAAAGAAGAGATTGTAACTAATGAGTGCATGCATGGGAATTTCTCTAGCATTCTGTAATATTACAACAATATATATATTTTCGCAACCGCTAGCTGCGTGACATCAAGGTTGAATCTCGAAGGTGATCGATCAAGTGATATGTCCCGTATTTGGGAGACCATCAAATCATTCTTACAAAGCCACAGCAGCTACATCCAATTTATAAGAATCCAAAAATCAAATGGAAGCCAGAAAATGATATCGATGCCTTTGAGCTTTAATTGTGGATGAAATAATGAATATGTGTCGACATATCAAGTTGCATGATCTATGTAGACGCATATCCTGACAAGTTCCAAGAAATCTAATTGTGTACAGACTAGAGGTTGCACTGTACAACTGATCTCCAAATATAGAGAATAATGAAAATATCTCTATGGAGATGGGACCGTGGGAGAACAAAACCTCTCTCTCTCTCTCTGGATGATGCATGTAAGTAACACAATACACACATGACCTGTCAAACATGATCTGCCGTGGTCAATCCTGGAATGCAATCACATAAAATCTACCGTGAATTGAGTGCATATGGCCCCCATTGCACATGAACCGGTGCAGAAACACAAACACAGATCAAGATTCCCTTGGCCCTGGCTACTGTGTACAATTCCACATGATGATCATGTGCATGCATGCCATGCATGTACTAGCTAGCTAGTTTATATTAGCATCGATCTCAGAAACCCCATCAACTGAATCACTATTCACCATCATTTGTGATCAAACCTGCAGGTTGTTGTATCTCCTGAATGTCTTGCAACACACAGAGCAAGCGAAGAGCGTGGGGCCGATGAGGATCTGTGCTGGGGTAGGGATCCAATACTTGCCCTTGATGAGCTTCCCAGCAGCCAAGTACTGCGAGCACTGGCCATCACTGGCAGTATCCTCCTCTGATTCTGGCTCTTCGCCTTCTTCCATCTTGTGATGACCGTCATCGCTGTCCACAACAGACTTCTTTATAAGTTTGTGGGGAGGACTATGGCTGCTTGGAGAGGGTAGACCAATTTGAAGCTTAGTTTCCACATCCTCAATCACCTCCTCTTGTATCTTCGATGGCTGATGATTGATGCCACCAGAGTAGTTCTGGTCATGGCTTGCAGGTAGGAGGCTGAGGAGAGGGAGTGCTTCCTTTGCGAGAGGGGGATCTGGAGGAGGACGAGGTATGGGTGAGAAACTTCTCCGGGAGGAGAAGAAATGATCCCTGTTAGGCCTCAGGAAGATGTATGGGTTGGCCATGGGGAGCCTGGAGCGATTGCTTGCTGGAGTGGAGGAGCAAGGCACCACCATAGGTACTTGCCTCTGTATTATAGGGGGAAGACAACTTGCGGGTAGGGTCCGGGCATGTCAGTGTTTAAGGTATATATCTACTACCCGTGATGTGTATGAGCTTCATTCACATGTAAAACATTTCAGGTTTTGTAGCAATCCTATTAACTTGTTGTGATCGATGACCTCTTCTCATGTTGTTCTATTTTGCCTGTTTGTGTTATGTTTTTGTCTCCTTTTTTTACTTCACTTTGGCTTCCTTGTGTAACCAAGGTCCTCGAATATCATACCATAAAATGATGCTATGATTTTACTGCGGGTGCAGGTATTAGGTGCGCTGCATGACACAACAATGATTAATTCTACTAATGTACAGAATTATTGTTGTACCATGTATAGCCAATGGGTTTCTTAATTCTTTGTGATAGTATGTACAGATGTATTGGTGCTTCTCAGATAATGAAATTTTGGCACCATAGAAAGTTAGAATAAGATAATTTGAATATTATTATTGTAGTTACGGATTTTAAATTGATCACGATGTATTTGCTTGTACAAAGAAAAAAGTTACGACACAACATATGGAGATGTTTGATTCAATTAATCAGAAGAAATATATCAATGGTTGTATACTCTGCTCCACACAGCTACTAATTGTGTGTCCACATGATGATATTGCATCTTTAAAGTTCAATAATTTTGTGATGTTGATCAATGTTTTAAATTGGAACTATAACTTTTGTGATTATATATATGTATCAAAGAAAATTACCTACAATAGATAATAACATGTGATATTATGAAATTTTATTGACACTTGATGACTCCTTCCTCTATTTCGTCAATGAAATCGAAGTAATATAGGTTTTGAAAATGTACAACAAAAAGAATTTTCTTTTGCGTCTGCAAACCTGTTGCATTGTCCACTATCAGAAAGCCTTCTTTGTAGGCACTCGACAACCTGCTCACGACAAAAAATAACTCGGTTTACAAAGACTTTGCCGAGTGCTAGGATGACACCTGGCAAAAACAAAAGAAAAGACGAGTCAACGGCGAGTTGACGGCATACATAATCGTACATTATTATCACAATTTGCTGAAACTAGTCAGGTAACATATGCAATCCTTCAGAAATACACTAATAAAACACGATGAGTTTAATTTATTAATCGACATTTACCTATTGTGTTCCTTTCATACCAACAGCGGGATTGCTGAGTTAATCATATTTAAAGGGGTTACATGAGACCAATCGTGAAGTTTCTGGTAGATTGATCCCACTTATTTTATAGCTGATCCAGAAAACTGACCTGTCTCACCAATGTTTGGGTGACTACACAATGTGGCCTATATATGGAAGACAATATTATTCAGGCTTCAAATATGCTAGCTAGTGTTCCCTTTATTTCCCTTAATCAAGGTCATGGATTTTTATGTTTCTTGAATCAACCTATGTCATGGCTTTCTCTTTTCGTTGAGAAACCATTTTTTGTTTTTGCTTAACTGAAGAAACGAAGCATCATCTTCCAAATTTCATCTTTAGTCATCAGATGGTTATATGGTCCACCAACCTGCAGCTACAAGCCGGCTAGAGAGAACAACGGCCATGCTTGACTTTACCAGTCCCCTCCCATCAGAGCACTGTGATCATTTTGCCTCAACAAGACAACATCCATCCTAGAAATCTTTCCTCCGATATGATTCTGCTTGTTTTTTTTCCTCCGATATGATTCTGCTTGTTGAAATGATACATTTTCTCCTTCTGTAATCAGTGGATATAAACATAGAAAGTTCATATGCCTCCATCTGACTAGTACAAATGTACAATCAACCATGACTGATGCAACGGTCCTTTCACAACCTATTGATCAATGACGATTATGATGATTTTTGAAGTGCAAAAGTGTGCTTAACGAACATCATAATAACAACCTTTGGTGAGGAATTTGAAAGGGCGCCAATTATAGAGCTGTAAGGACGGGCAGAGTCTTGTGGGTGATTATTCTGCCACATTTGGTTTTCCCAGGAGATGTCTCTGTCACAAGACCCACAATATGCTATTGTGACGGCATATAAATAACCCATGCAAGCACGCATCCGGTGGGGCGCACCTGCTAGAAGGCGGGTCAGCCCGTCAGCATGTTTCCATGGAAGAGTGGTAGGAATACTAAAGCATACTCCCTCCGTTTTTAAATTATTGTTGTTATTGATTTTTTACTTAACTTTGACCATTTGTCTTATTCAATATTTTTAAAAAGTATCATATATGTTGCATAGTTTATTTTATTGTCAAAGGAAATTAAAGCATAATTTAAAAATTTTATATTTAAAATAATATTTTGAATAAAACAAATGGTCAAAATTAGATAAAAAAGGTTAACAACGATAATAATTTAAGGACAGAGGGAGTATATGACCTCTATATATAGACTGTAAGTTACTTTCAGAAACATGCTATCATTAGATTGTGATTTTTTTTTTTTGCTGGAACCACAATAATGACTGTCCAGCATGGATCTACTGCTTCAACTTGGACTTCCTGAAAGTAGCCTAGGCGCGGGTGGGGGGGGGGGGTGAATAGGCAATTTAAACTAAACCTGAAAAAGCACTAAGCTTTGATCAAATAGACAACGACGGCGGAAGTTCTGCACCAATTCTTTCTCTAAAATTTATTGAAATGCGGATAACTTAAGAGTTAGTTGTCTGGACAGTACAACCAACGGTTTTGGGAACCATTACCCGAGTGACCGGACAGTCCGGTCAGGGAGTGACCGAAATGTCCGGTCTGGATGTCCATAAAGGCAATTTCGTGGAGCAACGACTAGTTTGAGGTTGGGAGCCTATATAACTTCGCTGCTGGGGTCTTGGAGACCTCTCTTGGCCAGTGGAATACCTAAGAGCATTTGTTAAGGTCCAAGAGGAAAAGAGGAGAGCTCTAGGTGAGGATATTGGATATCTTGAGCATCTTGCACATCTGAGGCTAGGGTGTCCTTGAGGGTGTGATCTAGATTGTTACTCTTGGTCTATGGTGGGACCTAGACCGGTCAGGTGTCGGTGATCGAGCTTATCGTGATCGGTTGTGAAGGCCGTCACACATTTGTACACAGTTTGAGCCCGCCAGTGAAAGGGGCATCGCTAGTGAGCGCCCGCGTCGGATCGGGGAGTTCGGCAAGTTCTCGAGGGAGGCGAGCTTGTGCTTTATGCAGTGGTGATGCACACTGTGTCTTCACTCTAAGAGTGATTGTGGGCTCGTGGGCGAGAACTCCACTTGGTGGCGGCAGGAACCGGGACTCCCACGGGAGTGGTCCAACGAGGATTAGGGGAAGGCGCCATCTTTCTGAGACCTCGGGAAAAATCATGAGCCATCTCCTACTTTTCTCCTAACTTTGATGCACTACTTTTCGCATTTACATACCGTGCTAATCATGCTTGTGTGTTCTCTTAGTTCTAGTTGACTATCTTATAGACTTGCATGTTTAGGCTCCTTGCTTGCTAGTAGTACTTAAGCTTCCACATTTGATGACTAGCGTGAGTAGGAGTTGCATTGGTGTGCTTGATGACTAGAAGTGCATAGGAGTTGCATTGACTTGTGTGATCCACTAGAATGCATAGGTTGCCTTTCCTTTCATAGGATTATATTGTTAGTGTGATCATCACTATATTTGTGTAGGTATTTCTTTGAGTGCTATCGGTGTTTTAGTGATTGGCAAAATTAGTACATAGTGGTAGTTCCCGATTCACCCCCCCCCCTCCCTCTCAGTCACTACGATCCTTTCAGGCTGTCACCACCTGCTGGCAATCCTTTACTAGGATACATGACAAAAGGCAATTGAAAGGATCGTAGTGACCGAGAGGGGGGGGGGGGTTGAATCGGGAACTACCACTATGTACCAATTTTACCAAATACAAACTACCGATGGCACTCAAACCAATTCCTACACAACTCTAGTGATGATCACACTAACAATATAATCCTATGAAATATAAGGACACTCTATGCATACTAGAGGATCACACAAGTCACTACAACACCTATGCATTTCTAGTGATCAAGCACACCAATGCAACTCCTACTCATACTAGTCAACAATTACGGAAGCTTAAACACTACTATCAAATAAAGAGCCTAAACATGCAAGTCTACAAGATAGTCAACTAGAAGAACACACAAGCATGAATAGCACGGTATGTAAATGCGGAAAGTAAAGCATCATAGTGAGGAGTAGAGAAGGGGCTGGCTCATGATTTTTTCCCGAGGTCTTGGAAGGATGGTGCCTTCCCCTAATCCTCGTTGGACCACTCCTACTGGAGTCCTGGTCCCTCCCGCCATCAAGTGCAGTTCTCGCACACGAGCCCGCAATCACTCCTCGAGTGAAGACACGGTGTGCGTCACCGCTGCACAAAGCACAAGCTCGCCTCCCTCAAGAACTTGGTGGACTCCCCGAGCCGACACGGGTGCTCACTAGCGATGCCCCTTTCAACGGTGGGCTCAAACCATGTACAAACGTGTGACGGCCTTCATAACCGATCACGATAGGCTTGATCACCGACACCTAACTGGTCTAGGTCTCACCATAGACCAAGAGTAACAACCTAGATCACACCCTCAAGGACACCCTAGCCTTAGATGTGCAAGATGTTCAAGCTACTCTTCACTAGCACTCTCAAGATATGCAACATCTCCTCCTAGTGCTCTCCTCAATTCCTCTTGTACCTTACCAAATGCTCTCAGGTATTCGACTGGCCAAGAGAGGTCTCCAAGACCCCAGCAACGAAGTTATATAGGGTCCCAACCTCAAACTAGCCGTTGCTCCACGAAATCAGCTTCCTGGGCACACTGACCGGACAGTCCGGTCACTGGCTGACCGGACAGTCCGATCACTGCCTGACCGGACAGTCCGGTCAGTGCAACTCTGTGCACAAACAGCTCTGCCCCTGCTGAAATCCCAACTGATCGGACAGTCCGGTCCATTTCTCTCTCCAGTCTAGAAACATTCTGGCGCTGCGTTGTGTCTGCTCCTCTCGCACTCCTACTGACCAGACAGTCCGATCAGCAGACCGGACCGTCCGGTCTGTACAGAGTCTCCTGCTGGCAGTCAACTGGCTCCTCGCGCTAGGTCCTGGAAAACTCCCATAGTGATCGTACAGTCCAGTCTCCACCGACCCCTCTGTCTGTTCTCTATGTCCAGAAGCTAAAACTCGTCGTCCTTGCTTGACTTGGTTTCCCGGCTTCTCCGAACAGCTCCTTGGCTTCTCCACTGTCACCTAGTGCCTGTGATTTCACCGAGCAACCTTGCACATCACCGACTATTTATGACCTAGACCCCCTTGATAGTCCGGTTTTTCCTATGGACTCAAAGCCCTAACAACTATCCAAGTATTCCAAACACTTGTACCATAGCTTATTCTCCGCTTTGATCCATCTCCATCAACCCTTGGACTCCATCAAGTTCACAAGCCTTCATACTTGTGGTCTTTGTCATCCATCGCCAAGGACACCGTAGTCAATCATCATAAGATAGAAGAGGTTTCCTACACGAACAACACTCATGTAGATATTAGTTACATTTCATGTTTGTCATGCATCACCAAAACATCATACCTCGGGGTAACCTCAATGGTCATGATCCTTACAGCAATTAAGTCCTTACTGCCACACCTATTCCTCTTCATGGGGTAACCAAGCACTCAAAGATATTTACCAACCTAAGCACCATGCTTACATTGCTAAATAATACTCTCGATTCCCATGGGACTTTGGCTTTTCGGACCACCAAGTCAAGAGCAAGAATACACTTAACTCTAACACGATGGATCAACGAGTCAAGTACTAGAAATTGCATAACTCCGACCCTACGGATCAACAAGCTAAAGACTATATCACATATAACATTAACCTTATGAATTTTAAAGTTATTGACTAAAGCATGTCTAACCACAATATGCATTGAACGAGTGCAAAAGCATAGACTGACTAGTATGAGTATGTGAAGCATAGAGCAGCTAAACATGACTAGGCAACAACCATATAAAAGACACATGCCTATCACACTAGTATAAATAAAGCACAAGAAGTAAAGGATATAATTCTATTAATGAAAGGAATAAGTTTTACTAGAGAGGGATAGTGTGGAACTATATCCAAGACTCCAAGACTAGGTCAAGGACCTCTAGTTAGCTCTCCTCTATGCTAAACTCCACTAGGGCCTAAGGACTAAGTACAATACTAGAGAATGGATTCTTCTTGGTAAAAGTGCATCTAGGCCCCTAATTATGGTTTTGAGTGATTGACGTCAATACAATTAAAGAGGACTAATATTTCTATTGAGCATGTGTACAAATTCTAGTTATTGATGAATATGAGAGCAAGGAAATCTGAAAGAGAAAGAAAGGAAAAGCCAACAAAGTGCAAATCTTGGAAAAGGAGTATCTACACTCAAGAATCAAGGCTTAATATTTTTATCTTTTGTCTTGAGTCTAGGAACATCGTACTATCAAGGGGGATGCAAAAGAAATAAGTGTTGAAAGACCAAGTGCTTAAATTCCATTCCATGAGACAAATTCTTCCTTGAAAATTCTTTTCAACGGACAATGTTCGGCTCCATCGGAAATTGTAGTCGCATTCCAGAAAGTTGCACACCTTTTTCATCTCTGCGTAGTCGGACAATGTCCAACTCAATCGGACAATCTAGTCGGACTACAGAACCGTGCACAACTTGCCAACCCATAAGAGAAGTACAATGTCCGACTCTATGGGACACTGTCCAACTCCAGTAAAATCTGACCCTATCGGTCAATCCATTCCGACTCCAGGACCATGGGAAACATGCAAAATGAAGAGGACTCGGACAATGTCTGACTATTGGTTGACCAGAGCAATATTCGAGTCTGTCAGATGTTTCCTTTGGACTCCAGAGCCATGCACGTTCATTGAGTTGGACAATGTTTGACTACCTGTCGGACAATGTCTGACAAGCATTTGTCCCAACGGCTCCTTTTCAAGCCTCGGCTATAAAAGGCCACCACAACCCCCTTTGGTCGGTTGGTCACTTCCACTACTGAAAAACATACTCCAAACACATCTGAGCACTCCACTTCTCCTCCCTTGGTTCCTACTCCAATCCTTATTGGATTTGAGAGAAAATTTGAGGATATTTGATTGAGCAAAACATTCCACTCAAGGGCACTTGGTTCATCCTCAACACCGACGTCTTTTGCATTTGTTACTCTTGGGGATTCATCCCCTAGACGGTTAGGCGTCGCCCGGAGAGCTCCGAAGTTTGTGGTTGAGACGCGGGACGTTTGTATTGGCCCCTCCTTCATGGAGATTCATAGTGAAGCATCAAGCTTACCGTGGTGGCTGCTTGAAGAGGTTAAGGGTTGAAAGAGACCCGGCCCTTGGTGGATCCCTAAACGGAGACGTAGGCTCCTTGGTGGAGCTGAACTTCGGTGAAAAATCATTGTGTCTTTGGTTTTTGATTAAATCTTGGTAGTGTGCTTTTCTTGTTATCCTTGTTTTCTAGCTAGTTGTAGTGCTTTCTCTCCTAGATTTGCATTTGTAGGTTGCTTGCTAGCTAGTGCCCCTTTTGCTGTTGTTTTCTTGCTTGCTTAGTTGCCTTCTCCTAGCTTGAATTGTGCAATTTTGTCCATTTTGACGGCCAGTCTGTTTTCCGCTGCGAGGTCGTCGGACATTGTCATACGCTAGTCAGATATTTGTAGTAATCAGACAATATCCTACTATAGTCGGATAATACAGTCGAACAAAATTTTCCTGTGCTATTAATTATTCAAATTAAGTGATTTTTAGGGATAATTGCCTATTCACCTCCCCCCCCCTCTAGGTGACTTTCAATTGATATCAGAGCCGGTATCTTCTACAAAGCTTAACCTCTTGAAGATTAAAGATGTCAAAAATGGAAGATCAACCATCCACCGCTCTCCCAACCAATGTTGCTAGTGGTTCTCGAGATGGAGATGACGCAAGGACTAGAGATGGTGATAATGGTGCTCAACCAAAACTCTACAACAATGTCATGTATGATTATGATGACCTTAAGGAAGATCGCATTGGACAAGGGTCGGGTAGACTCCCTTACTTTGATGGACAATTCTATGATCATTGGAAATGCAAGATGATGATGTATTTGGAATCCATGAGTCCACATGTTGCAAGTATAACCGAGAATGGTTTCTTGTGGGAAAATAGAGACAATCCAACCCGTAAGGATCAAATCAACATTCATCACAATGCCATGGTAGCTAGTGCAATTGTCTCCGCACTTTGCTCCACCGAGTATGATAAGGTTGCTGGTATCAAGAATGCCAATCAACTATGGAGAAAACTTGAGGTTATTTAAGAGGGCATTGATTCCGTCAAGGATGCAAGGCTTGAAGAGTTACAAAATGAATTCAACTTGTTCATCATGGGTCCAGGAGAAGGCCCAAAAGAAGTTAATGATAGGCTCATGACGATTGTAAACCAAAGAAGAGCACTAGGAGTCAAAATAATCGACTTGGATATCAACAAGAGATTGCTACAAGCATTGAGACCATGGGATAACAACATTTGCTCAAACATTAGAGAAAATGACAACTTCAAAACTTTTTCCACCGATGAAGTGCTTGGGAAGCTTCTATCTCAAAAGCAACAAAACAATCAAGCCAACAAGATAAATGCCTTGATCAAACAAGGGAGCAAATGGTGACAAAAATGATGTAGCACTCGACACCACATAAGAGAAGCAAGAGAAGAAGAAGAAGAAAGTGGTTGATTGTAGTGGTAAAAATAGTGATGATGAGATGGCGTTGCTTGTGAGGAGATTCAAATCATTCCTGAAGAAAGATGGTTACAAGATGAAGAGATATGACAAGGGCAAAGCAAGAAGATAAAAAAGAACTATCAATGAATGTGGTGATGAAGGACATTTCATTGCGGAATGTCCAAAGAAGAAGAACAAGGATAAGAAGAAGAAGAAAGACAAGCACCACAAAAAAAAAACAAGAAGTACAAGAAGCATAGAAGAGGTGAAGCTCACATTGGGCAAGAATGGAATTCATCCTCCTCATCATCTCTTCCTCCTCCGAATCCGACTTGGATGAGGGAGGCATTATGAGAATTGCCATTGGCGTCACTCCCACAAACATTTGTTTATTTGGGAGCTTGAGTGATGATGATAATGACAACACTCACAAGTGCCTCATGGCACAGGATCCAAGGTATCTAAATCTAAACATAAGCGTTCCTCTTATGCTAGTAGTAGTGATGATGATGATGTTAATACTTCACTTCCTAAAATGCTTGAATTTATGGAATTGCTTGAAAAACAAAAGGAAAAAAATGATAGGCAAGAGGAGCTCCTTGAAAAAGCAAGAAGACTTGCTCATTCTTGAAAAGAAGAGAAACATTGAACTAGTGAAGCTCCTAGAAGATGAGAGGAAGAAAAATGATGATTTAATCAATTCTCTCAATGAAACTAAAACCTCATGTGAAAGTATTAAAAGAACAAAAGATGTACTTCAAGAGAAATATGAGGACTTGGAAAAGACTCATAAGTACCTTGAAGAGAAATATGTTATACTTTCAACCTTCACATCCTCCACAAATAACTCCTTTCATGCCTCTACTAGCAAAGGATGTGACAGGTATTATAATATTGATATTGATTCTTGTGCTACTAATGTCAAATTGATTGATGATTTGAATAGGCAAGTAAAATCTCTTGAAAGCAAGATACAACATGAGAAACATGTTGTTGATGATGAGAAGGCAAAGTATGCAAGAGGTGCATACTCACACAAAAGGCACCCTAATGTCATGGATTACATTGGATATGTTAAGGGTGCCAAGTACAATGCTTGGGAGAACAAGAACGGGAAGGAATTCCTTAAGTTCACCAAGGAAGGATCTTATCCAAAGAAGAAAGCCAAAAACAAGAACACTAACCAAACTTCTTTTGTTAATGACTTTCATGCTAATGTGCCTAATAACTCTTGTGCACTCTTTCATGACTTTGATGCTTCATATATGCTCATGAGAAACATGCATAGTTGTGTGTTTGCCAAATATGTTGGGCCACAAAACAAGCGGCCAAAGACTTGTGGGTGCCCAAAGTGCTTGTGAGTAATGTGAAAGGACCCAAGAAAATTTGGGTACCTAAAAACAAAACTTAACTTGTTTTGTAGGACTATGTCTTCTGAGGGTCAAGTTGGGTGATTGATAGTGGATGTACCAATCATATGACCGGAGACAAACAGATGTTCAAGTCATTTGAGCCAAGTCACAACAATACTGAGTATATCACACTTGGTGACAATGGAACAGGACAAGTACTAGGTTATGGTAAAGTTCCTCTTACCCTTTCGTATTCACTTTCTAAGGTTATGCTTGTTGATCATGTTGACTTCAATCTATTATCCATTTCACAATTTTGTAAAATGGGCTATGATTGCTTGTTCAACGAATGTGGTGTGCCCGTCTATAAGAGGAGTGATGGCTTGGTTGCTTTTAAGAGTGCCCTTAAAGGAAAGCTTTATGTTGTGGACTTCTCCATGGATGAAGCTTGACTTGGTACATGCTTATTAGGAAAGTCCAACATGGGGTGGTTGTGGCATAGAAGGCTAGCCCATATTGGTATGAGAAATCTTCACAAACTCCAAAAGGGCGGCCACATCATAGGACTAACTGATGTGTGCTTTGAGAAAGATAGAATTTGTAGTGCACGTCAAGCGAGAAAGCGAGTTGGAGCATCACACCGCTCTAAGAACGTGATGACAATCACAAGACCATTGGAGATGTTGCACATGGACCTCTTCGGCCCCATGTCCTATATAAGCATTGGTGGTAACAAATATGGTCTTGTAATTGTTGGTGATTTTTCTCGTTTCAAGTGAAAGATGTGCTCAAGACGTTCATGAAAAAAGCACAAAATAAATATGAAGTTAAGATCAAGAAAATTAGAAGCGACAACGGCACTGAATTCAAGAACACCCAAGTTGAGGAATATCTTGATGAAGAAGGCATCAAGCATGAATTTTTGGCACCCTACTCCCCTCAACAAAATGGGGGTGGCCGAAAGAAAGAAACACACACTCATTGAGATGGCAAGAACAATGCTTGACGAATACAAGACGTCCGACCGTTTTTGGGCTGAAGCCGTCAACACCGCATGCCATGCCTCCAACCGGTTGTATCTCCACCGACTATTGAAGAAAACGCCATATGAGCTACTAACCGGTAACAAGCCTGATATTTCTGAATATTGATCCATAATGTTTTTGGGAGCAAATGTTGTATGCTAAACAACAAGCCCAAAACTTCAAAGTTTGCTCCAAAAGTTGATGAAGGTTTCTTGCTTGGTTAAGGATCAAATGTTCATGCCTATCGTGTGTCCAGCAAAACCAGCGGTTGTGTTGAAATTTCACATGACGTGACATTTGATGAATCTAATGGCTCTCAAGGGGAGAAAGTTGTTAATGATGATGTAGATAATGAAGCTCCTAGAAATGCAATAAAAAGGATGGTCATCGGTGATGTGAGACCACAAGAAACATCAAGTGTTGAAAATCAATCCTCTCCCACTATACAAGACCAACATCATGAAAATGAAGAAGTTGATCTTGCAAGTGGTCAAGATCAAGATGTCGGGGATCATGAATAAGCATCAAGTGATGATTCCCAAAGACATGATCAAAAAGTTAATAAAGATGGTGGTCAAGGAAGTTCACATCCACCACACCCAAGAGTGCATCAAAATGTACAATGTGATCACCCCGTCGAGCAAATTCTTGGAGACATTGATAAGGCGGTAAATTTTGTGAACATTACTCTTTTGTCTCTTCAATGGAACCATTTATGGTAGAACAAGCACTTGAGGGTTTGGATTGGGTGATGGCCATGCAAGAAGAATTGAACAACTTCACAAGAAAGGAAGTATGGACATTGGAGGAAAGGCCAAAGAACAAAAATGTTGTGTGGCACCAAATGGGTGTTCCGCAACAAACAAAATGTAGATGGTGTGGTGATAAGAAACAAGGCAAGGCTCGTGGCAAAGGTGTATTCACAAGTAGAAGGTTTGGATTTCGATGAAACCTATGCCCCCATAGCAAGACTTGAATCAATTATAATATTACTTGCTTTTTCTACTCACCATGATTTTATGTTATACCAAATGGACGTGAAAAGTGCATTCCTCAATGGACCAATAAAGGAAGAGGTGTATGTGGAGCAACCACCAGGCTTTGAAGACCCTAAGTATCCTAATCATGTTTATAAACTCCATAAGGCACTCTATGGGCTTAAGCAAGCTCCAAGAGCATGGTATGAATGCCTTAGGTATTTTCTTGTTAAAAAGGGTTTTGTCATTGGTAAGGCCGATGCAACTCTCTTTACTAAGCATTTTGGCAATGATATTTTTGTGTGCCAAATATATGTCGATGACATAATATTTGGCTCTACTAACCAAACTTTTGTGATGAGTTTAGAAAGATAATGATCAAGAGGTTCGAGATGTCCATGATGGGAGAACTGACATTCTTTCTAGGCTTCCAAGTGAAGCAACTTAAGGAGGGCACCTTCATATGTCAAGCCAAGTACACACAGGACTTATTGAAGAAGTTTGACATGGACAAGGCCAAGCCCATCAAAACTCCCATGCCAACAAATGGCCACCTCGACCTCAACAAAAGGGACAAGCCCATTGGACAAGGCTCATTGCTTTATCTTTGTGCATATAGGCTCGGTATCATGCTTAGTGTGTGTATGTGTGCATGCTTTCAAGCCGCTCCTATGGAGTGTCACATGGTGGCTGTTAAAAGAATCTTGAGATATATGGTTCACACACGCAACCTAGGGCTCTGGTACCCCAAGAGTTCAAAGTTCAACCTATTAGGCTATTCTGATGCGGATTATGTCAGGGATAAGGTGGATAGGAAGAACACTTTTGGGACATGCCAATTCTTGGGTAGGTCCCTAGTATCATGGTCATCCAAGAAACAAAATTCCGTTGCTCTATCCACAGCCGAAGTGGAGTATGTTACAGCCGATAGTTGTTGTGCATAACTACTTTGGATGAGACAATGAGAGTGCTATAAAGCTTGCTTACAACCCCGTTGAGCACTCGCGCACAAAGCATATAGATACCCGCCATCACTTTTTGGGAGATCATTCTATCAAGGGGGATATTGAAGTTAGTCATGTAAGAAGCGAAGAACAATTGTCCGATATATTTACCAAACCACTAGATGAAAAGTGTTTTTGCTATCTTAGGAGTGAACTTAATATTCTTAATTCTAGCAATGTGGTTTGAAAGCTTGCATATCTTTGATGACATAGAGTAATCTTTTTTCAAATAATAAAAAATGTTGTAAAAAGTTGACTGTTTTACTTGTTGAAAATTATTTGGTTCGTGATCATTGGATCATGTTGATGTGGATGTATTAATTGTTGGAATGATTGAATATGGCTGGTTGCATCCACTAAAACTCTATTTTTTAGCATGTTCATGAGATCAATAAGAGAACAATGGATTCTTAAGCTTTGCTAAAGAAGAAGATATCAAGGTTCAAGAATTTCTGCCTAAGGAGGCAAGTTAGCTTTTTGTCAAGTCGGACAAAATCCGACCCAATCAGATAATGTCTGGCTGTTGGACCTAGTCGGATAATGTCCGACCCAGTCGGACAATGTCCGACTAAGAGGATTTTTGCTCATAACAGGGCCCGAGCCTACCCCTTCATTTTCAACCCTCTCTTTCTCTCTCTCTCTCTCTCTCTCTCTCTCTCTCTCTCTCTCTCTCTCTCTCTCTCTCCTCTCAAACCGGCGGCCAAGGCGTGCCAGAGGTGATTTCCCACTTCCACTGGCAAGAAGACCAAGTTTGAGGGGGAGAAAACTCCCTTCATCAGATAAAGTCCAAGTACCACCATTGTTGCAAGGTTTTTCCTCTTTTCTCTTCTCACTCCTAGGGCTAGGGTTTGAATTTGCAATGCTAGGTTTAATCCTTAGTCCCCTACCATTGTAGCCCATGGAGATGATTCCTAGGATGCTATAGGTGCTTTGTATGCAATATGGCTAGGAGTCGCGGTTAGATTTGAGGAAACCTAAATTTTGTGGAAATTTCGAGGGAGTCGGACAATGTCCCACGTCGGACAATATCCGACTTAGTCGGACAATGTCCGACTCTTCCCAAATTTCTTTGAAAATTTTTGTTTTCTTTCTTATGACCCCATTGTTTTCAAATACTTTCACTTTCTCATCCTGTACCCCTTCCTATATATTTGCCAGGATGTCTGGCACTTGGTCTCATCGGGAGAAGCGATCCAAGTATGCGGATGATGCTGGAGGAAGCAAGACTATGAGATGAAAGCCTCGCACCGTGCATCTTAGATACATTGAGCGTCATGAGGAAGAAGAACCCACCGAGATCAATAGTGTCATGCGCAATGTGATCATTGCTCCTAATGTGGATAGAGAGCTTGTAAACTATGTGAAGGCCACTGAAGAGGCAAGTCATGAAGTGAGGGAAATCAACTACTATGCAGCTAAGAAGGAGGCCATTGATCCTAGATTTTGGACTCATTTTCACACAGATTGGTACATATGTGCCTACAAGAGCAAGAAGCACCCCACTATTTCCATGCAACACATTGACTGGGAGTACATGGAATGTAAGAAAAATCTAGTGTTCAAGGAAATTGTTGAAGCTTGTGAGTTCCATGGAATCAAGGACATTATGGGGTTCAGGTACAATTGGAATCAAGAGATTGTGTCACAGTTTTAGTCCACTATGTTTTTTTATGAAGGGGCAAAGAAGTTGACTTGGATGACAGAAGACGAGAGGTATTATTGCACTCTATCTTGCTTTGCAACTTTGCTTGGAATAAGGGATTCCTATGATGAACCAAAGCGTATTCATGATGGACGCACAATGCTCCCCTCCGAAATGAAGTACATGTATGTCAATGAAGATGACTGCAACCCACCATATGCTGATGGGTTTAAGCCTTTCTACAATGTGCTTCATAGGATGGTTAGAGTCTCTCTTGCTCCTAGGGGTGGAAATGTTGATCATGTTCTAGGTTTTGATAAGGATCTTCTTGTTTGGATTGGCGACTCTAAGAAGTTTAATGTGTTTGACTTCATCTACTTAGAAATGTGGGATGTGGCTATTATAGCTAGTCATGGCTGTGCTTATGCTCCCTTCATCATGTTCATGATTGAGAAGGTGACCAAGAAGACCTTCAATAAAGAGTGTGAACACAAGAGTCTCAGGCTCAACATTCCTTTTGGTTCTACAAGTGGTGCTTCCACTCCTAGAAAAGATCCCTCCAGCGAGCCTAACTCACCACCAACACCCTCAGCCTGCTCTACTCTAGGTCCTTCTGACCGGTGCAGCGGTAGAGGTTCTAGCAAGAAAAGGGGAGGCCTTTTTCAGATGCTCAGGGGACTTCTTAATATCTGCAACAGACTTGATGCTAGGCTTGACAATATTGAGAAGCGTCAAGATGTGTTGAACAAGCATCAGAAGGCCACATATGATCACCTAGCTATTCAGCCTCCTTGCTCTCCATCCCCTGATCCTGCACCTTATCCTCCTCCAGTTGAGAATCCTTGGAGTACCTTCACTGATGAGGAGTCTCAGTGATGAGGACATCCTCCACTATTACCCGTTGGGGCGGCGATCATGTGAGCCTCTGAATAATCCCACCTTGCTTAGCTTGGGAGGTGGAAGCCACCTTAAAAGGGAGAGCCACCCTTCCCCTATCAGACTAGTCTTTTAGGGAGATTGGACCTTTCCCTGAGTGGGGGCGCCGGTGTTGCGGTGCTAAGACTGCGGATTCGGGTCATGGACCTAGAATCGGATCGGTGTGTCAGGCTTTCGGCAGGAGTTGCGGTGCTAAGATTGCGGGATTTAGAGAATTCGGATTGGTGTGTCGGGCTTCGTTCCACCCCACCTGGGCCGGATGTATCATTTGGTATCAGGGCTAGGCCCTTGTTAAGAAGGGAAGAATGATGAGGACATCCTCCACTATTACCCGCTGGGGCGGCGACCGTGTGAGCCTCTGAATAATCCCACCTTGCTTAGCTTGGGAGGTGGAAGTCACCTTAAAAGGAAGAGCCACCCTTCCCCTATCAGACTAGTCTTTTAGGGAGATTGGACCTTTCCCTGAGTGGGGGCGCCGGTGTTGCGGTGCTAAGACTGCGGATTCGAGTCGTGGACCTAGAATCGGATCGGTGTGTCGGGCTTTCGGCAGGAGTTGCGGTGCTAAGATTGAGGGATTCAGAGAATTCGGATCGGTGTGTCGGGCTTCGTTCCACCCCACCTGGGACGGATGTATCACTCAGTACTTTGGCTACTACCCCTCCTATGCCTATCCTACTACTATAGCTGGTACAAGTGGTGTTGGACCCTCCCACACTAGGTTTGATGATGAGGATGAGGATGAGATTATGGAGGAGACACCACCACAAGGGAGAAAGGAAGACGATGATGAAGATGATGAGGACAGTGACTATGATGGTGATGAGTGATTTCTTCTCTCTTTTTGGTGTCTTGATGCCAAAGGGGGAGAAGAAGAGTCAAGAAGTTCACCAAGCTTATTATCATTTTGTACCTTGTGATCTCATTGGACATGTCTGTCAAGAGATATTCTTGATAGTAGTTCTAGGTATGTGTATGAGTATGAAAGATCGATGGACACAGGACATAGGGTTTATACAGGTTCGGGGCTCCCGAAGGATAATGACCCTACGTCATGTTCGGTGTTTCTGTATTGCTAGGGTTCACACTAGAATTAGGGTTCCAGTATGAGTCTCTGCCTTGCCGAAGGCCCCCTACCCTCCTTATATATCCAAAGGGTAGGGGTTTTACATGGTAATCTTTTAGTCGGTTACAACAGGTCCTATCTATTCAATATATCTGCTAACCTAACTTGCTGCTTACTCAAACAAATATCTAGGTAAATATCTCCTAGGCTAAATACATCATAACCGAGCCCCCGGCCCACTCGGCCATGTAACCGAGTGGTTAGGTATCCCGGGTATATATGTCCCACAGTAGCCCCCAAGCACTTTCCGTCTTGAATCGTCGCCTTGATTTATCTCGACATCTTATGAAATTGGGAAGTGCTTTTTCTACTGTATCTGATAACGCTCCTTCTCAAACGCCTGAAAAAGGCATAATCTATGAATATAGCCCCCAACTCTGAAGGTGTTGAGCCTGTATCGAAGCAACTTTTGAGTTATTGAAAAATATCCAATAAACAAAATCAATCATAACCCTCAACTCAGAAAGATATTTTGAAAAAAATAGCTTATGGGTTTAATCATAATAATATCTGAGTCTTTCGCTTTCTCATATTGAACCGTAAAGCTCAATCTTTAGATGAATTTCCTCATTCGTCGAGTGATGCATCACCAAATTAATAACTATATCCATAATGCTAACGGCCCTTTAAGTTATCTCCGCAGCCGCCGCCATCTCGCGCATACAAACCATAGATCCCGGGCCTCCATTTCCATCCAAAAACTCCACGCGACTGCTTCCCACTATGCGCAAATAAGAGCGATGGCCCCAAAACGCACCCACCAAAGCACCAAAGCTCAATCAGAGAAACAATTGTCTCCCAAAAAGGGCGAGGAAGAAGCAGTCTTTGACATCCCCGCCGCCATCAAGGAGTTCCCTACTTTGGCCATGGATTCAGAGAAAATCAACAGAATGGTGATCGATGGCGTGCTGCAGGATCAACAAACCGGAGGATGGATCGAGGCCATAGGTCAGAGATTTCCCCAACCTCCCGTCCACCAGATCACGGTTTTTTCCTCCTTTTTCTATCATGGATTTGGGATCCCTTGTTGCGACTTCTTTCGAGAACTTCTTTTCTTTTATGGTATCAACCTTGTCAATCTGAATCCAAATTTCATCTTACATATTGCTATTTTTATCCAGCTGTGTGAGGTGTTCCTGGGAATTCATCCCCATTTTGATACCTTCAAAGAACTGTTTGTTTTGAAATCAAACAACAGTAATATTATAGGGGGGCTGTATTCCAATTAAGGAATAAATACAAATATGTTGAAGTGCCACTTCCATCTACCAACAAAGGTTGGCACGCGGACTGGTTTTACCATGGAAACCATGCTCCACCTTTGTCCGAGACCACAGCCGAGGCCCCCAAGCCACGACCCGTGTGGTTAGCAAAGGCCCATCCAAACAAGAAGTCTCAGGTTGATGCCATATTAGAACATATTGCTTTTCTCAAGTCCAAAGGATATACTGGCGTACACGTTGCTGCAAGCTTCATATATCGTCGCATGTAGCCTATTAAGAAACGTCATGTTCTAGGATGGAAATTCCAATTGGGTTCAGACCCCACAATGGAAGTTCCGGAAGTATTGTCAGAAAGGGAATTGACCTTGCGTCTAGAAAATATATTGTTATCACTTCTTGGTTGGACTCCATGGAGTGCGAAAAGTGCACATCATTCCGAGACTGGCAGGAGTTCAGTAAGTTACCACTTTTCTGCTTAGAAAATCAATACTTCATTCATTATGTTCAGTAATGACTAATACGTCACATATATTGCAGAACCTTGATATATATATGTCCAATCCACCACTGCCGCCAACATCGCAAGGGAAATCACCCACTCAACCATCAGCCTCCAAACGCCGCAAGGCGCACATTGAAGACTCTGATGAAGAAGAATCGCTAGCTGAAAGAATAGCTAGACTTCAAGAAGAAGCGAAGAAGAAGACTTCAGAGAAGACCTCCACCACTCGGCGGACCATGAATGCAAGCGAAAAAGAGCAAACTCGTCCGAGTGAGTCAAGCAAGTTAAGCACCACTGAGGAGGCGTCAGACACAACAGACAAACCAAGGCCGACTAGCCCCTGACCGAAGGTGTCAGGCTTAAAATTTAAGCGACGTGCAAGGTAGACAAAACAATGTAACTTGATGCTTAGCTTTCCACTGAACAATTGTGTAATCTCTATTTTTTTATTTTTTTTTGACAGGTCGACCGGGGCGACGTCATTTGATGAAGTCCCGGCGCAAAGTACAATTCCTGAGGAAAATTAGGATACTCTGTCTGATAGGACATCCAAAGATGATGTCCTAGACCACTTGGCAAAGAAGCCGAGTGATTTAAAGAATGCACCCAGATCCACTCGGCCAGATGCTAGCCAGTCTGAGTCACCTAATGTCCCAGACCTAAATATGCCTGAGATGGTAGCAGCTGCTAATACTCCTGCCTCCACCGAACCAAAAGAGCCATCACTGGTATTTGAAAAAATGCCAGAACCAACATATGAATATCCAATTGGTCCAGAGGAGAATGTCACGCCTACTCCCATTCACAGAGTGGTAAAAGAAAGTGCTCTAGAACAACCCACACCGACTAGGTCAGTATACCATAGTGGCCAATTCGCCATTGCCGGATTTGATGAGTCGGCAGAACAAGCAGAGTTGAAAATTTTTGAAGAATGTACTGAAAAAGCCTACCATTCATTCTAGGTATTCCTCCCTTCTTGAAAATAATGTCAACAATAATAATCACCGAGCCTGGCTGTGAAGTTTCTTGTATATAACTCACCATCATTGCAGGCTCTAAAAACCCATATTGTCAACAAGAATAAGTTTCTGCAGCTTGTCGAGAGGCATTGTGCAAAAGCCGTAGATTTAGAAGATTAGCTTGCCAAAGAGAGACTGGAAGTCGGTCGCTTGTCAGTCGATCTGAAAGCCTGTTCATCTCCAGTTGATGAACTTCTCTTTAAGCTACAAGGTACGAGAACCACAAACCCTACACCTCACATGCTATTCCTGAACACAAGTATATGACCTCTTCCATACAGAGGTATCACAAATGCTGGAACTAAAGCAAAAAGAAGATGCTCAGTTGGCCACTCAAATTGCAAGTCTGCAAGGCCGTACAAAAGCATTGGAGTCGTCTACCAAGCTATTGAGGCTTTAAAAACCGAGAATCAGGGATTGAAAAGGCAACTCCAGGACTCAGAAGAAATCAAAAATAATTTTGAAAAGCTGAAAGATGACTTCAAGACAAGGGCTGAAGGTAAAAATCCATTCACAGATGCTGAAGGAACAATAAAAAGCCAGAGGGAGAGAAACACAATGCTGAAGGAACAATCAATATACCTATGCATATGGAAATATACCTATGCATATGGAAATATATTTGTAAACAATCAAAAGAATCCCAAACTTGTTGGAAGAAAAGGGCTGAAGGTAAAAAATCAATATACCTATGCATATGGAAATATATTTGTAAACTAAAATGTTTATAACTAACAGATGCTGAAGGAACAATAAAAAGCCAGAGGGAGAGAAACACAAAGCTGGAAACCGAACTATCCAAGGCTGAAAGGTTCTTCAAAAAGGTTGTAGATGAGCTAAACCAATTCCAAAAAGCCTTCAAAGAAGTTGAAAAGCTTAAGGAAGAATACAAGGACAAGGTTGCCACCCTCGAAGCTGAAAAATTAGATGCTGAGAAACGCCTAAGAGGTAAGTGTTGTTCGCATAATACCTTTATATCCAAGTTTATATGCATCTGGGTATATGTGATTATTGCACTTCTGTAGGGTCAAAAAGGTCCTATGAGCTTTTTCAGAAGAAATTTATAGAGGGTGATGAAAACCTTCGATGGTCTCTTGCAGCTCTTCAGAAAGATGCAGAGGTGGTCGCCCAGTACATCTTCCCTGAAGAAAAACCACCTTGATGCCGAGATCTGATGACTAGGCTACAAGGGGCACCCGGCCGATTAAAAGAACATGCTCGAAATGTTGTAGAGCTGGCCGGTGCGCAAGTGTTAGCAATAGCAAAATCTCACATCCCCAGCATAGAACTAGATGTGGTTGCAGAAGGTTTCCATGAAGATCTCTCTGATGAGCAATGTGAATCCCTTGTGGCCGAGGCGCAAAAAACAGCGCATATATTAGCCGACCAGATAGAATTAGATCCCTTACCAAGAGTGTAAGGAGTTGTAAAGCTTCTTAAAATACTGTATTACATCTCTGTTGCTGTAATATAACTAAGATTCAATAGACCGTTAAGGTCTAGATTCATTACCAGCATTGTAATGAATTCTTGGGTCGTGCTGCTTCGTAAATGTATTGTATGAACACGTGTTAAACACTCACAACCAATACACAACTCATGTTAGCCCTCTAAACAATGCTTCCAATAACTGATATGAACCATAGAGACTAAGAACTCACTCGGTCAAGCATATGCGAATTGGAAGAATAGCCTTGGTCCTCAACAGACGGCAAGAACCCTGGGGACTAAGTAACCCGCTTGGTCGACATGCGCAAGTTGAGGTGACACCAAGTATCAGAATCTGAGTCATGATTCAAACAATAACAACAATTATTCACAGAAATCGTAAATTGCAAAACTAGATATCATGACCATAATGTATATATGTTCTATAATAAAATGAAACAAAATTACAATAAACTATGAATACTAAGCATAGAAATGACGTAGCTGTGATATGTTCTAGGAACTTTGAAGGTCCGACCCGTCCTCACGCATCAATCGATACGCACCAGGCCGAGTGATTTCCTTTATAATAAAAGGTCCTTCCCATGGAGCCGACAGCTTGTGCTTACCAACCGTAGACTGAACTTGTTTCAAAACCAAGTCGCCGACTGAAAAGCCTCGTGTTCGAACGTTTTTGTCATGATAACGTCACAAGCTTTGTTGGTACTTTGCCAACCGAATTAAAGTGGCATCTCGCTGCTCCTCTAACAATAATAAATCGTCACACCTATGGTTATTTGAGGCTTTTTCTTCATATGCTACTACAAGCGGGGAGGCGAACAGGACCTCGATTGGTTACATTGCTTCCGAGCCATAAACCAAAGAAAACAGGGAGTGCTCCGTGGCGTGACTTACGTTAGTTCTGAGACCCCATAACACCGACAGTAACTTCCGAACCCACCATCGGACGTACTTTTCTAGTCGGTCGAATATACGGGGCTTAATTTTAGAAAGCAAGAGGCCGTTTGCCCTCTCAACTTGGCCACTACTCTATGGATGGGAAGCCGAGGCATAGCCAATCATAAAGCCCACTCGGCCCGCAAACTCCTTGAACTCTTCTTCTGTAAATTGAGTACCATTGTCAGTGATGATCTTGTACGGGGCACCAAACCGAGTGACTATTTCTGTCATGAACTCGATGGCCTTCTTTGCCGAAATCTTGCCGACTGGCTTTGCTTCGATCCATTTAGAGAATTTTTCCACTGCCACGAAAAGGTGAGTGAAACCCCCTTGAGCCTTCACGAAGGGTCCAACAATATCTAACCCCCATACCGAATACGGCCAAGTTATTGGAATATTTTTGAGCTCTGTGGTGGGTACGTGCATCTGGCGGGCAAAGAATTGACAACCTTCACACTTCCGGACAATTTTCTTGCCATCAGCGCAAGCAGTCGACCAATAAAACCCTTGCCTCATTGCTTTGGCCGCAATCATCGATGGGCCTGCGTGATTCCCACAGATGCCAGCATGGATGTCCCCTAATATAGTTCTGTCCTTATTTTGCGACAGACATTTCATTAATATACCATGTGGACTTTGATTGTACAGGAGATGATCGACACTGCAGTATGACTGAGATTTATGAATAACTCGGAGGGCTTCGTCTTTATCGTGCGGTAGTGTACCCCGATCCAAATACTCAATGAAAGGAGTATGCCAATCTACTTAAATGACAACCACCTGAGGTGTTGCTCCCTCCTTTGGTGCCGACTGCTCCATAGTTTGCTGGGTTAGTACAGATGGCTTATGCAAATCATCGAGGAATACTCCATCAGGTACTCTAGATCTACTGGACCCAAGCTTGGCCAGTTCGTCTGCCTCTTCATTATACTTGCGCAGGACATGTTTATACTCAATACCATCAAACTTTTCTTCGAGCTACCGAACTTTAGTGCAGTAGGCTGTCATGCTCTCATGGGAACAACACCACTCCTTTGTAACTTGGTTAATTACTAATGCTGAGTCGCCAGAGATGCTGATTCTATGGATGCCGAGTGAAATAGCTATCCAAAGTCCATGCAATAATGCTTCATACTCTGCGGCGTTATTAGACACTCGGAAGTGCAATCGAAGGACATACCGCAACTTAGCTCCATCAGGAGATGTCAGTATAACCCCGGCTCTGGCGCCTTCCAGTTGTAAGGAACCATCAAACGCCATTTTCCAATAGCTTAATTCTTGTGTCGTGGGTGGTAACTCGCATTCTGTCCACTCGGCAACGAAGTTCGATAGGGCCTAAGCTTTAATGGCGTCGCGCGACTTAAAGGTGATATCATATGATCCAAGCTCGACGGCCATTTGGCAATTTTCCCCGTTGCCTCTCTATTGTGCAGCAATTCGCCTAAGCCAAACGAGGTGTGGACCTCAATTGGGTGATCCTCAAAGTAATGCTTCAACTTCCGAGATGTCATCAGTAGTGGATAAATTAACTTTTGAAGTTGAAAATACCGCACCTTGGATTCCGATAAGACCTCGCTGACAAAGTACACCGATCTTTGCACCTTTTGAGCCTTGCCATCTTCCGCCTGTTCCACCGCCAGCACGGTATTGACCACATGTATGGTTGTGGAGATGTACAGCTGCAAAGGTTCCTTAGGTTCTGGAGGGGTTAACACTAGAGGTCCGCTAATGTAGGCCTTGAAATCATCCAAGGCGTTCTATGCGTCATCAGTCCAGGTGAATGAGTCTTACTTCTTGAGTAGCCGGAAAAAGGGCAACCCTTGAACGCCGAGTCATGATACAAACCGGCTGAGTGGTGCCATACAACCAGTGAGCTTCTGAATGTCCTTTTGCGAATGTGGGGGACCCATCCGTAATATGGCATTTACCTTTTCTGTATTTGCTTCAATCCCTCTATGTGACACCAAAAAGATGAGTAATTTTCCTGATGGAACGCCAAAGACGCATTTTTCCAGATTTAACTTCATGTTGTATTTGTGAAGCTTGCCGAATGTTTCGTCTAGGTCAGATATCAAGTCGGTGGAGAGCCGAGTTTTGACTACCACGTCATCTACGTAAGCTTTGACGTTCCTTCCTATCTGGTTATCCAAGCATCGCTGCATAGTTCGCTGATAGGTGGCGCCAGCATTTTTTGGACCAAAGGGCATCGTTGTGTAACAAAAAGCTCCGAATGGTGTGATGAATGATATTTTGAGCTGGTCGGATTGGTTTAAGGGAATCTGATGGTACCCCGAATAGGCATCTAAGAAGCACAACAAAGCACATCCAGCCGTCGAATCAACCACAAGATCAATACGTGGGAGGGTGAATGGATCTTTCGGGCAGGCTTGGTTAAGGCCAGTGTAATCCACGCACATCCGCCACTCCTTATTCTTCTTCCGCACCAGGATTGGGTTGGCCAACCAGTCGGGGTGAAAGACTTCTTTAATAAAACCGGCTGCTAACAGTCGGCCGATTTCTTTCCTGATCACATCCTTTCGGTCTTGCGAGAATCGTCTAAGCCGTTGCCTTACTGGCTTGGCGTTGTCGCGAACGTGAAGTTTGTGCTTAGCTTTTTCCCTTGGAACACCCAACATGTCAGAAGGTTTCCATGCAAATATGTCTTTATTATTTCTAAGAAAAAGGATGAGCGTGATTTCCTATTTATCACCTAAATTGACCCCAATGTTGGTGGTCTTTGATACATCGCTATCATCTAGGTGAATCTTCTTGCACTCCACGGCGTCCGCCTGTACTGTGGCCTTCAGCGCCTTCTTGGGGGGAGGGTCCAGCGTGGCCTCCTCAATCATTGCGATTGCTGCTTTCAACTCGGTCAACTCTGATGCCGCCACCATCTTCTCTTTTAATTCACAACTTCTGTTGTCACAGTCGTATGATGTCCAAACATCTGAATGAAGTGAGATGACTCCGTTTGGTCCTGGCAGCTTCATCATCATGTATGGGTAATGAGGTATGGCCATGAACTTGGCGATGGCTGGCCGCCCTATGATGGCATGGTAAGTAGAATCGAGGTCGGCGACCTTGAAGGTAATGTGCTCCGTCCTGTAGTCATCCCGAATACCAAAAGTCACCGGCAGAGTGATTTGCCCCAGAGGAACTATTTGCATGGCTGGGATCACGCTGTGAAATGGCTATCAGCTTGGCTTGAGGTCGGTCAAAAGTATGCTGAGCTCCTTGATGGTTTTCACAAAGAGGATGTCCAAACTGCTACCCCTGTCAACCAGTACCCGATTTAGCTGAACTCGGTTAACAGTCGGCATTAGTACTAAAGGATATTTCTCGGGCCTGGGGATGTGATTTGGGTGGTCCGATTGATCAAATATGATTGGGACCTCTGACCATCGTAAATAGTGAGGTACCGCTAGGTAAATCGAGTGGACTTCCCTATGGAGGATCTTCTGCTGGCGCTTCAAGTCTGCCGTGGATCGGTCACAGATGTAGTTGACCTCACGTTCAGGATCTTGGAACTCCTCCTTATCTTCATCCTGGTTATCCTTATCTGAGTCCTTCCTATCACCCTTGGGAACCCAGGGGCGTTCTTTGCACACATTCAAAGCGTGATGAGCGAAGTTTTTCATCTTGAAGCACTCCCTGGCTTTGTGGGCTCCATAATGTAGCAGGTAAGGGCCATCAAGCATCTTGTCGAAGTCATCTTGAGTGACTGGCTTCCTCCTGGTGGGGCGCTCGATGTTGGCCACCGTTCGGTCTTGCTTGCTCTTCCTGTCACTGATGAGGACATCCTCCACTATTACCCGCTAGGGCGGCGACCGTGTGAGCCTCTGAATAATCCCACCTTGCTTAGCTTGGGAGGTGGAAGCCACCTTAAAAGGGAGAGCCACCCTTCCCCTATCAGACTAGTCTTTTAGGGAGATTGGGCATTTCCCTGAGTGGGGGCACCGGAGTTGTGGTGCTAAGACTACAGATTCGGGTCATGGACCTAGAATCGGATCGGTGTGTCGGGCTTTCGGCAGGAGTTGTGGTGCTAAGATTGCGGGATTTAGGGAATCCGGATCGGTGTGTCGGGCTTTGTTCCAGCCCACCAAGGTCGGATGTATCATTTGGTATCAGAGCTGGGCTCTTGTTAAGAAGGGGAGAATGATGAGGACATCCTCCACTATTACCCACTAGGGCGGCGATCGTGTGAGCCTCTGAATAATCCCACCTTGCTTAGCTTGGGAGGTGGAAGCCACCTTAAAAGGGAGAGCCACCCTTCCCCTATCAGACTAGTCTTTTAGGGAGATTGGGCCTTTCCCTGAGTGGGGGCACCGGAGTTGCGGTGCTAAGACTGCGAATTCGGGTCATGGACCTGGAATCGGATCGGTGTGTCGGGCTTTCGACAGGAGTTGTGGTGCTAAGATTGCGGGATTCAGGGAATCCGGATCGGTGTGTCGGGCTTCGTTCCACCCCACCTGGGCCGGATGTATCAGTTATTGTCTTTGATGTAATTGGACGGGCCCGACTGGTTCCTTGGGGTCGCCTCCGTGTACTGGCGAACTTGGAAGAGAGCCGAATTACCAGCAGCATATTTGTCGGCCATAGTGAACAGTTCTTTGGCTGACAATCCGCCGGCAGCATCTAACCTTCCAATCTTCTTTATCAAATCATCGTCACAGAGTCCTCCTTGGAAGGCGGCGATGACTTGAGCATCCGAGATATTAGGGAAGGTATTTTTCACTCGGCAGAAGCGTTGGATGTACTCTCGAAGTGGCTCCTGGTCCCGCTGCTTGATCCGGCCGAGTTCCCAGTGGTTCCCTAGCCTGTCGAAGGTGGCTTGAAAGTTGGCAACGAACTACCGACAGAGATCTGCCCAGGAACTGATAGAGTTGTCGAGCAGATTGGTGAGCCAGGTTCTGGCTGCTGGGGCTAGGGAAACATGTAAGTAATTGGCCATGACAAAACTGTCACCGCCGAGTGCTCGTATGGCCGTTGAATAGACGTGAAGCCAGTTCCGCAGATCCGTCTTGCCGTCATACTTCTCGATCCTGACTGGTTTGAAGCCGACCGGCCAGCTAACGGTTAAAAGCTCCTAAATGAAGGCTCGAATGCTAGCTTCCTCATCGTAGTCATCGGTGGTCGGGATCTGTTCTTGCTTGCGGCCAGCTTCTCGACGAGATCTGTCCTCACGGCAACCCTCGCCCCGTCGGTCATGGTATTGATCGTCTCTAGGTGGCTATCGTCTGTTGTCATGTTCATAGTCGATGTAACCGTGCCGGCGTTCATTCATCTTCGTACTCTCAGCGGGCCGTATCGTCACGCTCCTGGTATCTGCCGTCCAATCGGACCCGCGCATCACGTGGTGGTATGCCATTACGTAGGTCGGTGCTCGGATGCCGATCATGGTAATCTGCAATGGGCCTGTTCCTTGGGGTGGTAGGTGGGGTTGCCTGCCAGCTGGTGCACTGTCGGTCTCTTCTCTCCTGGCTGGGTACCGAATTGGCGGCCCCAGACGTTGCCTTACTCGGTGTTGATTGTGCCGCATGCATCTCCAGTACTGCCGTGGCCCTAATGTGTGACTTTAACTGGTTGACCTAGGGTGTCAACTCTGGGGAGACTTGGAGCAAGGGCTCTATGGTACGTAAGAGGGCCGCCACAGCCATGATGTTGTGCTGTGGGGTTTTGAAGACGTCGTCACCATCAAGTTTTAAGGTGAGGTCACCCATGTCTAGGTTTTGCATGACCCGGGGTCTCTGCTGAGCATCCGGTCGGCGAAGCGGGGGGGGGGGGGGGGGGGGGGGGTAGCGGCATCAGGGTCGTCATCTTTAAGATCGGTTTCATGCCCATCTAGTATGTTGCCACGAGCAGCGGCCGCCGCCGATGTTTCTCCGTCAGTTCCTCCTTGGGCTACAGGTGCCACCATGAATACCTCGTGGTAATCCGAGGAGCAACTTTCCGAATCGCTCGGCCCTTCGATCAAGTCTAGGACTGACTCGTTTTCAAGGCCGATTGTTGCAATGAATCTTGATTTGTCAAAAAAATTGGGATCTTCATCCGACTGATCCGCGTTAGGAGTCGGGAGAACAACCGCAGTGAGGTCCTAGTTGGCCAAGGTTGCCAATCGGGGATTTGCGAGCAACGTTGAGTAGGAGCTCGAGAGGGTTCCCGCTTGGAACACCATCGCCGCGTTGTCGAGGCCGAGTGGGAACCGACCGGCCGGAACAATCCAACCGGCCATCAAAGCTTTGTTGGTGTCTGAGTTCGAAGGCACGGTGGGCATCGAACGGGCCACATGATCTTGCTCGACGAGGTTACCGTACTGATTGGCTATGTGGCTCACGGTGCCAAAGCGGATCTTGTCTCCCGGGCGAAACTTGATGTCGACGAAAGCCATCGATTTTGACGAGACTGAACTCAACGTGGCCCCTTCCTGGCGCGCCAACTGTCAAGAGATATTCTCGATAGTAGTTCTAGGTATGCGTATGAGTATGAAAGATCGGTCGACACAGGACACAGGGTTTAAACAGGTTCGGGCCTCTCGAAGGATAATAACCCTACGTCCTGTTCGGTGTTTCTATATTGCTAGTGTTCGCACAAGAATTAGGGTTCCAGTATGAGTCTCTGCCTTGCCGAAAGCCCCCTGCCCTCTTTATATATCCAAAGGGCAGGAGTTTTACATGGTAATCTTTTAGTCGGTTACAACAGATCCTATCTATTCAATATATCTGCTAACCTATCTTGCTGCTTACTCAAACAAATATCTAGGTAAATATCTCCTGGGCTAAAATACATCATAACCAAGCCCCCGGCCCACTCGGCCATGCAACCGAGTGGTTAGGTATCCCGGGTATATATGTCCCACAATGTCATTAATGTGTTTTCGAACTTTTAAGTGAATCTTAATTGTGTAAGACTTATTTATGCTTTCTATGTGCTATGCAAATGTGGCTTGATGTAATGTTATTTGTTTCCCTTTTAGTTACATTTGTGTGCATCACATGTCATATGCATTGATGTGTTTCTTTTTATTAATACTATGTGGATCAATGCAAGGAAATAGGGGGAGCTCTTCTATTTTTCTCCAAAATATGTGCATATGGGTTGTTAGTGTCCAATATGGAATTCAATTCATGCACACATTAAGGGGGAGCTCCTATTTATTTGTTCTCTCTCGCAATGCTCTTTTATCTATGAACTGTGAACTTTAGTTGTATTGTCATCAATCACCACAAAGGGGGAGATTGAAAGTGCATCTAGGCCCCTAATTATGGTTTTGAGTAATTGACGTCAATACAATTAAAGAGGACTAATATTTCCATTGAGCATGTGTATAGTTTCTAATTATTGATGACTATGAGAGCAAGGAAATCTAAAAGAGAAAGAAAGGAAAACCCAACGAGGTGCAAAACTTGAAAAAGGAGTATCTACGCTCAAGAATCAAGGCTTAATGTTTTTATCTTTTGTCTTGAGTCTAGGAACACCGTACTATCAAGGGGGATGCAAAATAAATAAGTGTTGAAAGACCAAGTGCTCAAATTCCATTTCATGAGATGAATTCTTCCTTGAATTTTTTTTTCATCGGACAATGTCCGGCTCCATCGGACATTGTAGTCAGATTCCATAAAGTTGCACACCTTTTTCATCTTTGTGTAGTCGGACAATGTCCGACTCGGTCGGACAATCTAGTTGGACTACAGAACCGTGCACAACTCGCCAACCCTGTAAGAGCAGGACAATGTCCGATTCTAGCAGGACAATGTCTGATGAGGACATCACCCTTATGGATACACCCAGCACTCCGCCAACCAAAATGCAAGTTCATGCGGGACAATTGAATTTACGGGTGAGATTTTTCCTAATCATTTCATTATGTGATTTTGAGAACATATGGCTATCTAATGAATTAATTATTGTTAGGAACCATGGAGATAATGATGAGATACCTAGGCAGGTGATTGGAGGTGCGATGGGCCAGAACCAGTCTACACTAAAACAGATGCCCAGGATGTATACGAACTCGGATTTGGATGTTCTACATATTCCTGGAAAGATAACGAAAAGATATTTCCAACCCAACCAGTGCGACATCAAAATTTATCCCGATCCATCGGCAATCGCCAAAACAAGTTGACATCCAGAATCTGATCTGGTGCTGCGACATCGTAATCGGTCTTTGGGACATGTATCGAGTTGAGCCCACTTAGGGCTGCATCCAGGGGGTGGTGCACGATCCTAGGGTCCTCATATATAGCCGCTGCCTCTTCATTAGGGTTTAGGTTTTGCTAAGATTATTCTATTCATAATAGTTTCGTCGTCATAATGATTTATGAGACCCCAACTTCGTGAGATTCATAATACATCTGCAATTGTGTTGCATTCTTCTTTGTTCTTGCTTGTGTTCTTGACTCATTTGTAGAGATTAGCTATCTCGGCGCGGTCAATCATTTTAGGATGGTTGATAACCAAAGGAGACGTCATGCTGCGATTACAGGGTTTAGAACGTGCTATTCTGAAGCCGGATCGATTTGTGTGTCGCCTCTAACCAAATCAAAATCCAGAACCTTTCGGAAGATCGAGCACCCTTATTCATATCAAGTGGTAATCAGAGCTTCAGGTATACTATTAGGTTTACCCTTATCCCTGTTATTTTGTTCAGTCCTAAACTCCAGAAAATTGCCCTACAAAAATAATTGTTCATCGTGTTTCCGCTGTCCTATATCCCCCTTGTGCCCTGCAATTTTCAGTTTAGTTTGCTTATCTGAATTTTAGTCCCTACAACGTCATTGTATTGCTGGTCTAGTGCTTGTTATTTGATCTTGTTTGAGTCGTGCATGTCCATGTCATAGACAATTAAGAGAAAAAAATATCAGTGTTGCACACGGTTAGGGAATAGTACTGCTGGAATTGTGTGCACTAAATATTTCTTTAACATCTAGCATCTATATTCATGTGCAAAAGAAAATTAGAGTGTTTTTCTATTGCCTCATTTTGAACAAAAGCCAACCAATTTGTGCTTAATCTTGTTATAGAGGTCTATTTTAGTTGTGCTGTTACAAAAATCTTTTTGCTGTACTTGTAGTAAGAACAAATGTTCAGGTGTTCCTTTGGGTTGTAAATAATTTTTGCTGCAGTTCTGATTCAAGGGAAAAGAAAAGAAAACGGCAAAAGTGCGCAAGAGGAAAAGCCACACAAAAAAAGGAAGTAGAAAAAGGAAAAGATAAAAATTCAGAATTGTTTGCAACCTTTGCGTCCTTTGTTGAGTCATTTGCTTGCTTGCTTGAACTAGGTCCGAGATAAGTTTAGGTCGGTGATATAGACTAGTTTCGGACTATTATTCAGTTTTGCAACTTCTGAATTGTACTTTTGCTAATCCTTGCTACCTAATATTGCCTATCCAAGCTCCATATATTTCCTTCTAAACAGGCATAATTTTTTTGACTCTCACAATCGTCAGTTCACACTCTCCAAGGTATCCTTTGCTTGCTGTAATTAAGAACTTTGTAAGAGCTTGGTATGATGCTTCCATTTGCTTATTGAGAGTTTCCACCGTGATTACATAGTAGTGATAGGAAAATATACTCTTGTATGTTTTCTTGTTTGCTACTAACAATGGCAGGTTACAATACCCATGGTAATGAGTCGATGGCATCTCATGATGATAAGAGTGTTGTAACACAGCAAGTGCTCAGTTCTCAAATGGAGATGGTAGAGCAAAATCAATTGAACAACTTGTTCCAAACTCACTTTATTGTGAAGGACCAACATTGTTATGTCATCATTGATAGAGAAAGTAGCCGCAACATCGCAAGCTTGGAGTTGGTCGAGAAGCTTGGCTTGACCACACTACCACACCCATGTCCACACTACATCCAATGGGTAAATACTTGTGGTAAGATAAAGGTACATAAAATTGCACACATTGAATTTTTCATTGGTTCTTATAAGGATAGTGCAGAATTTGATATAGTACCTATGCAAGCATGTCATTTGTTATTGGGTAAACCTTGGATTTCTATAAATAATGTTTTGCACAATACCATTGATAATAGCTACTCATTTAAATACAATGGTAGAAGGGTTACTCTTCAACCTATGACTGCTGCTGAAATTTTAGAAGAGGATCAACAAAGATTTGAGAGAAGAAAGAATGAACCATTTAGGATAGAATGGGCTATTTCAAATGTTGCAACGCTTCCATCAAAATCTGAATTGCTAGAGGATGAACATATTTCTTTGCTTCTTGTTACAACTAATACTTTTCATCATATACGCAAAGAAGATGATAGTGGGAAAGATAAAGAACAGGTTGCTGCTTGAGGTAAGAGCTTTCTTGATGTTATGGATTGTTCTAATGGTCTTGCTATATTGGAACCTTATGATCATGTTCCTTTTTCACAAGTTGATTTACCTAGTGGTCCTTGTGATAAAGAGGAGTTGTGTGCCAATGCTTCACTTATACCTTTGCCATAACAAATGAATGCGCTTGATGCTTTTGCTTATGATTCACCTAGTAGTGCTGAAATTAAACATTTGATTTTAGTTACATGTCAAAAGGATGAGTAGAAATTGTTGTCTTCTCTAAATACTTTGGGTTACATTGAATTTGATGTTGTTTGTAATCTAAGTACTTTGGAGAAGCAAATCTTTTCACAAACTGAATTGCCCTTATTGACAAGAAACAATTTTTATGTTATTGGAAACTATGATCATAGAGGTGTGTCTATGGTACATAGTGGTTATGTTTGTTCAAATTCAAAACCTCCTTATGTTGTACAACTAAATGACCAACTAGAAAACTTTGATAACAATTACCATGTCATGTCAAATTTTTCTAGTGCTTTTAAGATCACACATAGTCAACCTTGTCATAAGAGTAAGAATGATGCTCATATTGTTGACCAAGTTTTCAAAGAGATTATTACTTTGCATGGAATGACTTCTACTATAGATTCTCATTGTAATGATAAATTTCATAATGCATATAAATATGAGTTGCATTCTAAGTTTAGGAATAGTTCCATAATTAATATTTTAGATTTGAGACTATACATGGGAGAAAGAGATGAGCTCGAGTCGAGGACAACTCTAATTCAAAAGGGAGAGAATGAAGAGGACATCACCCTTATGGATACACCCAGAATTCTGCCATCCAAAATGCAAGTTTATGCGGGACAATTGAATTTACGGGTGAGCTTGTTCCTAATGATTTCAATATGTGATTTTGAGAACATATGGCTACCTAATGAATTAAGTATAGTTAGGAACCATGGAGATGATGATGAGATAGCTGGGGAGGTGATTGGAGGCGTGATGGGCTAGAAAGGACGTCTAAGCCAAGGTGGAGGCCCAATCAAAACCGACTTCGAGTCTGTTTCGGGACCCAGGACCAGTCTGCACTAAAACGGACGCGCAGGATGCATATGAACTCGGATTTGGATGTTCTACATATGCCTGGAAAGATAATAAAAAGATCTTTCCAATCGTCCCATTTCAAAATGCATCCCGAGCTGTCAGAAATCACCAAAACAAGTCAACATCCAGAATCTGACCTGGTGCTGCGACACTGTAATCGGTCTTTGGTCCATGTATCGAGTTGAGCCCACTTAGGGCTGCATCCAGGGGGTGGTGCACGATCCTGGGGTCCTCATGTACAGCCGCCGCCTCCTCATTAGGGTTTGGGTTTTGCTTAGATTATTCTGTTTATAACAGTTTCACCGTCATAATGGTTTGTGAGACCCCAACTTCGTGAGATTCATAATACATCTGCAATTGTGTTGCATACTTCTTTGTTCTTGCTTGTGTTCTTGATTCGTTTGTAGGGATTAGCCTTCTCGGCAAGGTCAATCGTTTTAGGATGGTTGATAATCAGAGGAGACGTTATGCTATGATTGTGTCGCCTCTGATCAAATCAACTTATCCAGAACCTTTCGGAAGATCGGGCACCCTTGTTCATATCAATGTCCGACTCATTGGACAATGTTCGACTCTATAGGATAATGTCCGACTCCAGTAAAATCCGACCCCATCGGTAAATCCATTCGGACTCTAGGACCATGCGAAACTTGCACAATGAAGAGGACTCGGACAATGTCTGACTCCATCGGATATTTTCTGACTATTGGTTCACAAGAGCAATATCCAAGTCTATCGGATGTTTCCTTCGGACTCCAGAGCCATGCATGTTCATTGAGTCGGACAATGTCTGACTACCTGTCGGACAATGTCCGACTAGCATTTGTCCCAATGGCTCTTTTTTGAGCCTCGACTATAAAATGCCACCCCGATCCCCTTTGGTTGGTTGGCCACTTCCACTACTGAAAAACATACTCCAAACACATCTGAGCACTCCACTTCTCCTCCCTTGGTTCCTACTCCAATCCTTGGTGGGTTTGAGAGAAGATTTGATTGAGCAATACATTCCACTCAAGAGCACTTTGTTCATCCTCAATATCAACATCTTTTCTGTGACATCCCATGTCACAAAATGGATTAAATCCAGAATATCCAATGTTAAGTAAGGGATAATAAAAATATAAATAATCAAGGTGCCAAAGAATAAAGAGAGAAAATTAAGTAATTAAATCCAGAATATCCAAATAAGGGCCTTTCTCAAACATCACAAAATCACATGGAAGTACCCCAATGTTTTTGCATATTCTTAATGGACACATTAAAAGAGAATTTTGGTAATTTTACCAGAATTTTTGGTAACAATTTAATACCCTTAAAAATTCCTCTAAAGCCAGAAAAGAGTATTTCTGTTCTGGACTTTTAAAAATTAATATAAGCCAATTCAGCTGATGCACCCAAAAGCAAGGTTGTAGCACATGTTTTTATGGGCTCGCACAAAAATCTGTGTCAAATTTGGATCAGGGGAACTTGGTGAATTTTGGCCAAACCCGAGTCACATTCAAAGTCAAGCTGGGTCAACCCCCTTCTCTCTCCCCTGGCCAATCCCAACCCGACACGGGTTGTACCCGGGTTCACTGTGCATCACTGGTTACTGTTGCCCCACGCCGGCCACTGCACCACCAACTCTACCCCCTATGCCACCGGCCTGAATTGAAGCCGCTCCACCGCCGGTAGCCACTCCCTGGCCGAAAGCGCGATCCCCCCCCCCTCCCCTGCTCTCTCCGCTCTCTATTTCTCTCTGCCGCCGGTCATCACACCAGAGCAGTGGCTCACATGGTCCTCATCGCTCTCACTCTCTCAACTCGCAACCGGCTCTCACACACTCCAGATCGCCTCCGAGCGCCGGCACTCTCTCTTCCTCCCTCTTCCCGGCAAAACCCGAGCTAAAGCTCTGCTTCTGCCGCCATGGCCGTCACCACGTCCAGCTCCGCCTAGGCAACTTGTCCCTCCCTCCATTCTTCACAAATCGATGCGCAAGGTCACCACTTCACTCCCCTCTGATCCTCTCCCTCCCTTGTGCAGTGTTCTCGCCGGATTTCGTGAAGCCTCGAGCCGCCACCGTCAGGATCCGACCCCCCCCCCCCCCACCGACAAGAACCTATCTCCGGCCTTCCCCCTCGACGAGTTCCTCGACGCTGACCTTCCCCGACCTGCAGCAAAGCTCGCCGAACAAACCCCAACCTGCCTCTCCCTCGGCACCGTCGTGTGGACCTCGCCGGAGCTGCCCCTGCCACCACACGTCGTCACCGACGCCTTCTGGTGAGACCCTCTCCCCTCCGACCCCCTCCTCGAGATCCCCGCGGCATAGAGACCATTCGAGTAGCACGCGAGCCCCGGCCGTGCCGCCGATCGGCCGCTGGGCAGAGCTCGCCGTCGCCGGCCGCCACGCGGGTGCGCGCGCGCCTGGGAAAAATTCAAACCTAGTGCCAAATCTGTAAATAACAGTGAACTTTGTTTAAACTTTAAAATCCAATAACTCAAGAAATAAAAGTCCAAAAATGATGAAACCAATTTTGTTCAACTACTAAAATCCTCCTCTACCAGAAAAACAAGTTGAGGTCCAAAGTTATTCAGTAAATTAATTTATTTAATTCCCTAAAGTTACAACCCTAATTTTCTTAATAAATTCATAAGTAAATAAATATAAAAGGTAAATTCATGAAACTTGCTCAATGGTCATTTCGTGGCATCTGTAAACTTTCTGCAAAAGCGCATTTTCATGTTTAGGCATATTTTTAGTATTATTGCATAAATCTTCATTTTCAGTAATTGAATTTATGTAAATTATTGGCTAGGAATTTATTTATTAAATTTGGTATTCCTGTCCCTTATGCACTTGTACACTCATGTAAAATTCCATGAAAAATTTGAAGCAACTTAAGTATGCTTTTGCTGTCGAAATTAATCAATTGTTAGTCAAAGTAAGAATTTTCCATATAAATCTTGCTTTTTGTGTGCATTTAATAAAAGTAGGCATAAATTCAATTCTGGAATATTCATGGAGAATAATTCATATTCACATTACAGCAGGAATTCTCACTTGTATTTATATACTCTTGGTCCTTAATTAACTATATGAACCTAGAACTAGTTATGCAATTAAATTGCCATTGTATGTATAGTGTTAGTTTTGCATATGGCCACTTTAGCTAAGTTGCTCAAAATGAACTTTCTGGAAATTAGACCCTAGTACTGCATTGTCATATTATCATCAGCATGTGATGTCATATAATCATCACCTAGGCCATGCTCATGTTAAAGTAGACATACCCTAAGTTGTGATGATTAAAAGTTACATTCTTGTAATTAGAAGTTTGTCCCCTTCAAATTCAGTGGCCACCATGTCATACTTAGGTGTGCACACATTCATGAATAAATGATTAGTTTATTAATTTTATTTGCTGAGGAAGTGCCATGAATTGTCATGCCCTCCATTTCATCTTTAGTTAAGGAACTCCATGAAACCTTGTGTATTCCTTCGCATTGATGCATGTCCATTCCATATAGGGATTGAGACCGAGGAAATTACACCGGATCAGCAAGGACCTGAAGTGAACTTTGGTGAAGACATTAACTACGATCACTCCCAAGGCAAGCCCCGATGCATAACCTATTAAATTTTTGAGTCCTTTTACTTTATCACAAGTTAGGAATATTGTATTGTGGATTAAGTGTAGGACTTGGATGAAACACACTTGCATACTCCAGCAATGACCTATAATTAGTATGTTAGTAAGCTTTTCCGTTAGCAGTGCTATGCTTAAACTAGTGGAGTCAATGGTAGGTTCTAGATTCAACTATGGTTCACTTGGTTAATGAACTTGATAAAATGGAGCACCTATCGTTGCAACTCCGCGGACAAGTATTGAACACTACCAAGTACATACCTTTGATATGGGAATTGTTAAACCTAGTAACTTGGGCGCCGTATTGTTGAACGGCCATACTCATCGATCCAGAGGTGATGTGAACAACACGGTGGTTGCACGGGTTTGAGGACCGCTGGAGAGTGCATGAGTTAAGCCTCAGATACGAAGTACTGTATCGCGGGGAGGACGTGTACTCGGGATCGATGGCCCCGGATCAACTTTATAGCAATCTTGTAAACGGTGGCCATACGTGTTCTTAAGTGATGCGTATGTCATGTATTTGGGTTTTCCCTGCAGGATGTAAATCAATTCAAATTGCTGTCCCTCGTGGTTATGAGTACCTCTTGTTCGAGTAGCAGCAATGATATGTTAAGTAGTAAAGTTGTGGCTATGTTTCTGAAATTTACTTATGCTATGGACACATATTGCTATGATGTATTGCTCTTTATTTATGTTCGTGTCTTAGCAGCTAGCGAGATTCACCGTAGTTGTTATTCTGAAATCAACAACATAAAATCTTGATTAAGGAATTGAAAGTGCAGCATAGAACTATTAGGAGCTTCTTATGCAATTATCAAATAAACCCGGTCAGCCCCCCTGCATAATAGGAGTCAGTTTTAGTAAACCTTTTGACGGGTAAGTCTTGCGGAGTATGTTAGATACTCAGGCTTTGCGAATATGTTGTTTTCCAGGTTTGCCTCAAGCTACTTACTATGATTGTTGTAACAAGGTGGTGTGGGAAGGTGAGGAGCCTCAGAACTGAACCAGTGAATGGGTCCCTAGCTCTCCCAACCGTGATGAGTGAGCCATCGCCATAGGGCTGGCATGGTTCCCATAGGAAATCAACGTCGTGTTTTGTCGTTTCACCGCTTCCGCTAACTTATGTAATATGTACTAAAGACATATGTATTGTATCAGATCTGAACTCATTTGAACTTTATCTCTGAACTTGTAATATTATGCATCTAAGTGATGTAACTTTGTAAATGATGAATGTTCATGTGTGAATGTTGTGTATGGTTACTTCATTAACCATCTCCCAAGATGATCCTATGCGACATACTCTACTTTTTGGAGTAGGGTTGTCACAGCTGGTATCAGAGCTATCTCGGGATAAGCTACACACAAATGAGTATTTTAAAATGTAAACAAGCTGTTTTTACGCCTTACGGTGAGATACGAACTAGTAGTGCCCATATAAGAGTCTTGTAGGTGGTAAAGCTAACCCTGGGTTATGTTTGTTTAAATTACTTGCAACTACGGATTAAGCTTTCCTTGGTGGCTGCTTGAAGAGGTTAAGGGTTGAAAGAGACCCGGTCCTTGGTGAATCCCTCAATGGAGACGTAGGCTCCTTGGTGGAGCTGAACTTCGGTGAAAAATCCTTGTGTTTCCTTGTCTCTTTTGTCTTTGATTAAATCTTGCTAGTGTGCTTTTCTTGTTGTTCTCGTTTTCTAGCTAGTTGTAGTGCTTTCTCTCCTAGACTTGCATGTGTAGGTTACTAGCTAGCTTGTGCCCCTTTTGCTGTTGTTTTCTTGCTTGCTTAACTGCCTTCTCCTAACTTGAATCATGCAACTTTGTCCATTTTGACGGCCGATCTATTTTCTGCTACGAGGTCGTCAGATATTGTCCTACTCTAGTCGGATATTTGAAGTAATCAGAGAATATCCTACTATAGTCGGATAATACAGTCGGACAAAATTTTCCTATGCTCTTAATTATTTGAATTAAGTGATTTTCAGGGATAATCGCCTATTCACCCGCCCTCTAGGCGACTTTCACTTGGTGTGTGTGAAAGTGGGAGGCACTCCCCTCCTTTTATAGTGCTCAAAGGTCGATTTGTAGGACTAACCGCCATGGAACCTCGACGCACCGACATTGGCAAAGGACTGAGGGAGTGACACATGGAAGGGGGAGGAGAACCACCTCAAGACTCGGTTGAGTGACCTAGGGGCTTGGTCGGCCGACCTGGAGTTGGGCCGTTGGTCCTGTGCTTTCTAGAGGTGGCAGATAGGTGGGCCCTCTTCTAATTTAAGTCAGTGTTCTCTCATGCAATCCTGTGTAGCCATGTCATTTATCCATGGGGATTCTAGTTGGCACTCTCCCATTGGACGGAATGTTATTTCACGTATCTTGCTCCATTTCTCCACTCCTTATATATATATATATCCTCTACATGCACATAAATCTCTAAGGACAAGTAGAATCTTATTAATCCTAGCTAACCTACATGGATGAAATGGTAAGTCTTCCCTTATTTATGGCTATATTAACAGTTGAAATTGGTATTTAACGATCATCAATAAATAAATAATTACATTTCAAGCAAACAAGGACTTTCCTGAGTGCCCAACAAAAAACACCCGGCAAAGAGGTATAATATAAAAAGATTGAGAACAGAGTGTAGACTCAAGTGATATTGTGGTGCAGTGGTAGGGGACTTCACGCGTGAAGTGAAGGTCACTGGTTTGAATCTCACTGGCCGCACTTAGTGCATAGCATGTGAAAAATATATTATGGCTTGTGACGGGGACGAGCGGGCGGGGTTCTTGGGTGCAAAATTTATTTTTGCTATTTTATTAAGTTTTTTGTGATTTACATTTTACTGAGTGCCAGGCTTTGCCGAGTGTATTTTGACACTCGGCAAAGCCTTTGCCGGTACTTTGTTTATTGAGTGCTCTTTGCCAAGTGTATTTATTCCTTTATCGAGGGTTTCTGGCACTTAGCAAAGATTGGAATTTCAGTAGTGCGTTAATCTATACCTGCTGATACATGCATAGCTGTGAAGCACGTATGGCAACAATAACTCTGACATGCGACAACATTGATCACGATAAGATTGCCATCTTTCCCAATAGTTTATCTGAAGTGGCCAACAGTTTAATACTCTTTAGTATGTTTGTTTTAGTGCCCAACAGTTTCCTATTGTAAAATGTATATTGTCTGACAGTTTTAGTGTATTACATACCAACAGCATCATTCCCATCAAACTCATATGGAGCAGTTTTTGTTGGTACTTAACCAAATAACTAGAAATTGTTGGCACTTCTATGAAGACTGTTGGGAAAGATTGCAGGTGCTGCAGTGAGTAACAAAACAAAAAAAATCAAGAATTTGTGAGGTAAAGTTACTTATCTTGCAAAAAAGCCCATTTTTACTATATATTTTTTACATCACTGGACTATTGTATATACACATTGTTGATAAACTTTCGAAACATAGGATATATGTATTTACATTTGGATTGTTATAGGGTGCTTCTTTTTCTTGGCTTATGCAAATGACTTATATGAATATAGCAGAAATTGTTCCAGACCGTAAGGTTCATGACCATTGAGGTCACCCCAAGGTATGAATGTTTTGGTGATGAATGGCAAATATGAAATGTGACTAATGTCTACACAAGTGTTGTGCATGTAGGTAACCCTTCTACTTAATGATGATCAATGATGATTGCCTTGGCGATGGATGACCACAAGTATGGAGGTTTGATGAGCTTGATGGAGTCCAAGGGTTGATGGAGATGGATCAAAGCTAAGGACAAGCTATGGAGCAAGTGTTTGGAACACTTGTCTAGTTGTTAGGGCTTTGAGTCCACAAAGAAAACCGGACTATCAAGGAGGTCTAGATCATATCTCTTTAGGTCATGCTAGTCGGTGATGTGCATGGATGCTTAATGAAATCATAGGCACTAGGTGACACTGGAGAAGCTAAGGAGCTATTGAAAGAAGTCGGGAAACTGTTGACACCAGAATTTGCCCGGGCCCAGTGACCAGCCACATGGAGTTGGAATCGGTCGAAGTTAATGAGTCCAACGGCTGAAAGGGAGGAAAGTGGACCCCGGTGGGGTTATTTTATCTTTTTCTATGTTTTAGTTTAGATTTTTTTTAAAAATAAATCAAGTCGGTTTGTTAAGAGTCCTAACCGAGCCGGGTCAGAACCCTTTGCATGGGGCTTTATAAATATGTAATAGGGTCCGTACAAAAAAGGTAACACTTTCGTTCAATACAATTCAGCGCATCACCAACCTTTCCTACTCGACCAAATCCTCATCTCGCGTGGCCTGTATCAGCTCTGATCTCGACGAGAGACTTGGATTAGTCAACCTCGGTAATGCTATTAATCTCAATTAGTACTTTCTCATTGATTTGATATTCTAGTTGTTACCGTTAGTATTGCTAGTTATCTAGTAATTAGATCTTTTTTGTACCTGTTCTATCGATTCTGATTGCAATACTGCTTTGGTTAAAACCAATCTATTGCAATTTTAGTAGTTTCTACTGGTATAATTTAGATCTATTATTCAAGTCACTTTATTGATTTTATCTATAAATAGGTTAAATCTAGCTCTATCTACCATGTTTGAACACTGTCTCGATTAAGTTCGATCTGTTTGAATTAGTAAGGCTGCATCAATTTTGATCTCTTACTGGTTGAAAGGGTTAGATTTGATCCGCTTATAGGTAGAGTCGATAGAGTTCTATCGGGACATTTAGCCGATACGTTATCACGGTTCAATCAACTTTCTGATGCTTAAATTGATTATATCATTCACTTTGATAGTCGTTTGCCCCCTTTGTTAAAATAAGATAGATTTGTGATTTTTAAGCATATTTGCAATACCAGCTAATTAGATCTATCGACCTAACGCCATCGACAGAGTGAGTCTATGCGTATTTACTGTAGAACTATTAACTCAGCTCTATCGACTCTGGCATCTCACATCGACTTGGCCAGTTGCTTTATGAATACTGTAGTCATATCGACTCTGGCTTGTTAAGTCGATTCTGTATCAGCATCTATGATTTAAATTCGCTTTTACTTAATTAAATTTTGCTGATAAGCCGATATAATCAGCTGATTAGTTTAATTTCATTTCTTTTATTTATTCCTATAGTTGTATCAGTTGATCTCACGAATAGTGACTATTGGCTTTCTTCATGGGCCTGTCCTGGGCCGGTGACCCGTGTCTTCTGATCATTTGTCTCTTTGTCGATTTGCAGGGAAAATTGACTGGCATGTCCTGGTTTCTTGTATTGAGCCTCCATTAGAGTTAAGCAGATCTCCCAGGTCACACGTGGCGATTTTCATGTGAACACGCTTTTTGGCACGCTCGATGAGACAAAGAACTTCAAGCTTTACATCATGTCTGAACTTGGAATGCCGAAAGACCCTAGAGCAACACAACCAAAGAACACTATCAGTGCTGATCTAAAGAATGAACATGTGCTCCTGGTTGTTAGCGACGATCTGAGTGAAGAAGCGAAGGCGCAAATTGATCAAAGACTTGCTGGGTTTGAAAGTCTTCTATTGTGAAGTTTCGGCAAGACAAGGCATGGCATCATCCAGAGGGGGAAATTACCTGCTTCTTTCTTGATTGAAGACGAGAGTGAGAAGTCACTTGCTGATAAACCAATAGAAACTATTGATGAAGAGGCTCTGAGTAACATGATCCACAAGGCCGTACACCATGCATTGATTAACCAATCTCTTGTATTGGTTAACACATAGAGGACGTTGATTATTCAGACTATGGAGGGTTGCATATTTGATGATCCAGTTCATGGGCGGTGTATTTCCATATGTCTGGGAATGTTCCTCGGCCTACAAATGGAGTAACTCATACACAACAACCTTATTCAAGCATGATACCTCCTGTTGCAAGTTCAGGTCAAACACCTTTAGAGAGTACTCCACCTTCGAAGAATGCTGATAGTGGTGTAACAGAAAAAACACCTCGCAAGATAATATTGCAAAGGACTACTCCACAAACGCAGCCGCAGCACTACAGACAGGAGACCACAGAGCCGAATGTGACATACAGTACTGCACCTAATGTGGAACCAAGTATGTTTGGAATGCCATCATCTGGTCTTACATCAAATATTCCAAATGTCAACATCTTGACTAATGATTGGGCTTCGAAGATTGCTGAGGTGATGAGGGAACAGTTCGGACTGAAGCTAAAGCAACAAATGTACATGTATCGACCTCCGTATCCTCCAACCTATGATTTGAGTCCTATGCCGAGTCAATACAGGCCACCAGAGTTCACTAAGTTTACTGGATAGGATAATACTACTATAGTTGAGCATATCAGCCAATTTTCAGTGCAATGTGGAGAAACTGGTAATACTGAAGCATTGAAGATCAGGCTGTTTCCATTGTCCTTGTCTGGATTGGCGTTTTCTTGGTCTGTATCATTGCCCCCAAATTAAATTATTACTTTTGCTGATCTTGAACAGAAATTCCATAAATACTTCTTCACTAAAACCAGAGAGTTGAGGTTGTCTGACTTGATTGCTATAAGGCAGAAGGCTGGGAAATCTGTACATAATTATGTGCAGAGATTCAGAGATGTGCGCAACAAATGTTTTAGTCTGCAATTGACTGATATTTAGATGGCGGAGATAGCATTCAATGGATTAGTTGCACCTCTAAGGGAAAAGTTTCCCTCGGTCGAGTTTGAAAGCCTGTCCCAGTTAGTGCAGAAGGTATCTATTCAGGAGAACCTGACTCGAGGGGCACGTTCAAGGCCAATTCAAGTCAACTACGGTGGTTATGAGTCTGAGTCTGATAAAAATGTTGAAGAATTTAATGTGGCTGAGTGGACTAGGAACAAGAATGTGGTATCGTGCCCATGGGTGAAGCAGAATGAACCAGAGAAGTATGATTTTGATATCACTAAGGCCGATAAGATATTCGATATGCTATTGTAGGAGAAGCACATTCAATTGCCATCCAATCATGTGATACCTCCTGCTGAAGAATTAAAGAAGATGAGGTACTGCAAGTGGCACAACTCGCCTTCTCATAGTACTAATGATTGCAAGGTATTCGGGAGACAGATTCAGATGAAAATTGAGCAAGGAAAGAAAAAATTCAGCAAAGGTACTGTGAGATTGATGGGCATCCTTTCCTTGCAAATGTCAACATGGCTTGTATCGACAATGTGGAGGCATTCATTAAAAGGTACAAGAAAAAGTGGGACAGGGAAGTAAAGAGTCACAATTTGATCCACATTGGGAATGCCCATTCTTTCAGTACTACTGGGATCATGATATGAAATTGCCATCAATCAATAATTGTCCTGGATGCAGTAAGTGCACAAAACAAATGTATAGAGAAGCTACAACAAGTCATCGGCAGCAGCATCGTGTAAACAACTCCAAAGAGTCGATGGTGGGATCAGCCGATCGACATCAGAGGGTTTCTGCATTTGATCGACTTGGCGCAAAGAAGGCAAGTGAAGAGTCCAAGTTTGACAAGGAAGTCGATGAGGAGATGCAGGAAGGACAAGAGCAAGCTAATCAATGGTGTCCATCTAGTATTTTCTCTAGAAATCAGAAGCGCAGGATACAAAGGATGCGTTGCAGGCATGTATGTAAGAGCTGGTAAATATTATTATGATGAAGATGGTGATCCGCTACCAAAAAAGGTCTAGAGGCTAAAAGTGAAGTCACAGGTATAAACATCGAGTACTACAGTAGGTATGGTGATGTTGTTGCCTCAGGAATTTATGGCTTCAGAAGAAGAGTCGTTTGCTGTCGAGGAAAAGTGAACCTCAACTTATATTTGATTCTAAGCAAGCAATATTTGATAAGCCAGATGAGTCTAGGCATCAGCACTTGAAGGCTCTGTACTTGAAGGGGTTTGTCAATGGGATGCCGATGGGAAAGATGATGGTTGATGGAGGTGATGCAGTAAATATAATGCTGATTACTATTGTCAAGAAACTGGGGAAGACTGAAGAAGATTTGATCAATACAAATATGATTCTCAGGGACTATGGTGGTCGTACTGCAGCAGCCAAGGGAGTTTTAAACATGGACCTTACAATCAACAATAAAACTTTGTCGATTACTTTCTTCGTCATTGATGGAAAGGGAACCTACAATCTTCTGTTGGGTCATGATTGGATACATGCGAATTGTTGTGTTCCATCGACAATGCACCTGTCTCTGGTCCAGTGGATTGGCGATCAAGTGGAGGTAATCCCCACCGATGAAACCGTCAATATTGCATCGGTCGATTTAATGCCATGGCATGCGAATGATATGGAGTGTTTGTCTGACAAGACTTGGGATGGGGTCTATGTTAAGATTACTACACAGGGTCTTGAGGTAGTGGACCAGTCAAATTCTAAATTGTTTCTCTTACAGGCACCCTAATGGAATTTGCAGAAGATGGGAAGTTGAAAAAAGGATTCATGTCGGTTAATGAGCTATAGGAAGTTGATATAGGAGATGGTGACAAACCGAGGCCGACGTTTATCGGTAAGAAGTTAGATGAATATTTTAAAGTTGAATTAATAAAATTATTAAAAGAGTATCAGGATTGTTTTGCTTGGGATTATTCTAAGATGCCTGACCTGAACCGATCCATAGTCGAACATCAGTTGCCCATCAAACCTGGATTTCGACCTTATAAGCCCCCCGAGAAGAATTGATCCAAAAATTTATGATGATGTCAGGGCTGAAATTACCAAGTTATATGATACCAAGTTTATTAGGCCTTGCCGATATCCAGAGTGGGTTTCAAATATTGTACCTGTTTTCAAGAAGTGCGGCAAGTCGAGAGTCTGTATCGATTTTCGCCGTTGAATAGCGCTACTCCAAAAGACGACTACCCAATGGCGATAGCAGATCTTCTAGTTGATGCAGTAGCAGGGCATAAGAATGTTTGTTTTATGGATGGTAATGCTGGTTATAATAAGATTTTTATGGCAGAAGAAGATATACCGAAGACTTCTTTCAGGTGTCCGGGAGCGATTGGGTTGTATGAATGGGTGGTTATGACGTTTGGGTTGAAGAATGCTGGAGCCACGTATCAGAGGGGCATGAATTACATATTCCATGATTTGATCAACAGGCTAGTAGAAATTTATATTGATGATGTGGTGGTTAAATCTAAGAAAATAGAAGATCATATAGCCGATTTGCGGAAAGTACTTGAGAGGACCAGGAAGTATGGCTTGAAGATGAATCCAAAGAAATGTGCTTTCGGCGTATCGGTTGGTTAGTTTCTGGGTTTTATTGTGCATGAAAGAGGAATTGAAATTGGGCCAAAGAGCATGAAAGCTATTAATGATATTAAGCCACCGGTTAACAAGACAGAGCTTTAATCTTTGATCGGCAAAGTAAATTTTATCAGGAGATTTATTTCAAACCTATCCGGGAAGCTCGATGTGTTTACCCTATTATTGAAATTAAAGGTGAATCAGAGGTTTGTGTGGGAAGCGGAACACCAGAAAGCTTTGGATGATATCAAGAAGTATTCCCTGCCTGTATTGGTGTCACCAAGAGAAGGATTACCTCTCAAGCTTTATCTTGCGATTGATAAGAAGTCAATCGGATCAACTTTAATTCAAAAACAAGATGGTAAAGAAAGGGTTGTATATTACTTAAGTCAGAGATTGATTGATGCTGAGACCAGGTACATAGAGATTGAGAAGTTATGTTTATGTTTGTATTTCTTTTGTGTGAAGTTGAGGCATTATCTGTTATCGACTGAGTGTGTGGTGGTTTGCAAAGCCGATGTCATCAAATATATGCTATCGGCTTTTATTTTAAAAGGAAGAATTGGTAAGTGGATACTTGCTTTAGCTGAATATGATCTTACCTATGAATCTGCTAAGGATGTTAAAGGTCAAGTTCTGGCTGATTTGGTTGTTGAGCATTGCGGATCCGAACTATCGATGGTGGAGCTGGTGCCATGGTTGTTGTTCTTTTGCAAGAATGGATGTGGCATCGGGGCTCTGATCATATCGCCTCGGGGGGGGGGGGGGATAGATTTGAGTTTGCATTTACTATCGAGGTGTTGACTAATAATCAAGTTGAATATAGAGCTGTGCTTAAAGGATTGCAGATATTGAAGGAAGCTGGAGTCGATTGTGTTGAAGTCGTGGCAGATTCGTTGCTGGTGCTCGGGCAGCTAGCGGGAGAATTTGAATGCAAAGATGATATGTTAAGGATATTTTATGCCGAGTGTCAAGACGTGTTACAATACTTCAAGACAGTGAGATTCAAGCATGTCCTGAGAGAACAAAATATAGAAGCGAATGATCTAGCGCATAAGGCATCAGGTTATCAATTGAACACTACTGGAGTTATTGTCGATGTAGCTGATGTCGATGAAGAAGATTGGAGAGTCAAAATTGCACAATATATCAAGGACCTGAATCAACGGACTCTTCGGAAAGTTCGATATATGGCCTTGAGGTATGTTCTATTAGAAGATAAGCTTTATTATCGAACAATCGATGGTGTATTGCTGAGATATTTAAATCAAGAAGAGGCCAAAGTTGTTATGTGTGAAGTACACGAGGGAATATGCGGAACACATCAGTCTGCCCATAAGATGAGATGGTTGCTTAAGAGGACTGAATATTATTGGCCTACCATGCTGGAAGACTGTTTTAAGTGTTATAGAGGGTGTTAGGATTGTCAGAAGTTTGGAGCGATTCAAAGAGCACCGGCGTCGGCTATAAATCCAACCATTAAGCCTTGGCCTTTTAGAGGTTGGAGTATGGATATGATTGGTCAAATTTATCCAGCATCAAGCAAAGGTCATAAATATATTATGGCAGCTACAGTTTACTTCACAAAGTGGGTCGAAGCCGTGCCTATGAAGAATGATACTACTGGTGATGTGATCAACTTTGTGAAGGAGCATATTATATACAGATTTGGTATACTGTAGACTATTACCACTGACTAGGGCTTTGTATTTACTTTAGAAGAGTTTCAAAGCTTTGCTGATAGTATGGGAATCAAGTTTTTGAATTCATCACCATATTATGCTCAAGCCAATGGTCAAGCAGAAGCATCTAACAAAAGTTTGATTAAGTTGATTAAGAGGAAGATAGATGAATACCCTAAGAAGTGGCATATGACATTGGCTGAGTCTTTGTGGGCGTACAAGATGGCTTGTCATGGGTCGATTAAAGTGTCGCCTTATCAGTTGGTTTATGGGCATGAAGCGGTGTTACCATGGGAGACAAATCTAGGGTCCAGGAGAACGGAGATGCAAGATCAGTTAACAGCTGATGATTATAGGAAAGTTATGTTGGATGAATTGGAAGATGTAGTATTGCATCGGATGAAGGCCCTGGAAAAGATTCAAGAAAATAAAGCCCGTGTGTCTAGGTTTTATAATAAAAAGGTGGTGCCCAAGAGTTTTTTCGGAAGGAGATATTGTCTGGAAGCTAATTATGCCCATCGGCTCTAGAGATAATCGTTTTGGAAAATGGTCACCAACATGGGAGGGTCCATTCAAAGTGAGCCGATGTGCACCGAGAAATGCGTATTTTTTTGCAAGGAATAGAAGGAGAAGAGTTTGCAAGAGCGATTAATGGTAAATACTTGAAGAAATATCATCCGAGCATCTGGGTTGGTGCATGATCTCGATTACTGGATCGTGGCCGATGTGGGAAATTTCATCTGTATGGATAGGCGATGGATGTTCATCGACGTGAGATGGCCGATATTGAGAATATCGCCCTTAGCAGAAAAAATAGTAACACCATATTCAAGAAAATACAATATTATTGAATATTCATCCAGTAACGATACTGAGAACATCCCTCATAGAGGAAGTTACAAATAGCCATTGTTACAGGATGAAGATGGATGGATTACTCGCTGATAATCAGATTATGAACAAACCTATTATCCTATTACAGCTAGGGGATGAAGATGTAATTATTATTTCCCCAAATACGAAGAAGGAGATACATAGAGGGAGAAAACACATTAGCAGCTTCCTCTGCTTCCCTGGAAGAGTGTTGTCGTCATCATACATCACCCGTTGAACAAGGGGAAGAGAGTGCCACCCCGCCGATGACATCCTTGCCACCTGTGCCTCCATCTAAAGGCAACTAGTGAGTTGATTTCTGGACAGGGGCAGCAGCGAACTTTGGATTGAAAGGATCGCTCTGGGGGCAGAAGAAGCGAAGAGTATTCGCCATAATAAACTTAGAAGATTCAGAGATAGATGGTATTTTTCCATCAGGGCTCTCAGTAGAAGACCCATGGTCGAAGGTGTTAAGATGAGAGGAAGAGGCTGGTAGAAGGAACTATTTATAGGGTCTGGACATGACCTTTGAAGAATCCAAACGCCACTCTGCATTGATTGGGAGAATACGAAGCGATGAAGTTTGAGGAGAAAAGATAAGAACGAAGACTGTCAAAAAGTGAAAACCAACAGTCGATGCGGCGCAAGAAGACAGTGGGCTACAATTAAGAAGGGCATGAATGGTTGGGAAGTATACTAAATGACGAAGTTTGACAGTGGATGGCACACAAGTAACTGTGGGCGTGAATAAAGACGCGTGGGAAACAAGGAGATAAATTTGGCGCATGAAATTTGCCCGGGCCCAGTGATCAGTGACATGGAGTTGGAATCAGTCGAACTTAATGAGTCCAACGGCTGAAAGGGAGGAAAGTGGACCCCGATGGGGTTATGTTTGCACGGGGCTTTATAAATATGTAATAGGTTCAGTACAAAAAAAGGTAACACTTTCGTTCAATATAATTCGGCGCATCACCAACCTTTCCTACTTGACAAAATCCTCGTCTCGTGTGGGCTACATCGGATCCGATCTCGGCGAGAGACTTGGATTAGTCAACCTTGGTAATGCTATCAATCTCAACTAGTACTTTCTTATTGATTTGATATTCTAGTTGTTATCATTAGGATTGCTAGTTATCTGGTAATTAGATCTTTTTTGTACCTGTTCTATCGACTCTGATTGCAATACTGCCTGGGTTGAAACCGATCTATTGTGATTTTAGTAGGTTCTACCAATATAATTTAGATCTATTATTCGAATCACTTTATCGAGACGTATAGCCAATAGGTTATCACGGTTCAATCGACTTTCTGATGCTTAAATTGATTATATCAGTCACTTTGATAGTCGTTTGCCCCCTTTGTTGAAATAAGATAGATTTATAATTTTGAAGCATATTTGCAATACCAGTTAATTAGATCTATCGACCTAACGTCATCGACAGATTTAGTCTATGTTTATTTACTGTAGAACTATCGACTCACTCTATTGACTCTGGCATCTCACATCGACTTGGCCAGTTGCTTTATGAATTCTATAGTCGTATCTTGCTTGTTAACTCAATTCTGTATCAGCGTCTATGATTTAAATTCTCTTTTACTTAATTAAATTTTGCCGATAAGCCGATATAATCAGCCGATTAGTTTAATTTCTTTTATTTTATTTATTCCTATAGTTGTATCGGTTGATCTCACGAATAGCAACTATTGTCTTATCCTGGGCCGGTGACCCGCATCTTCTAATTATTTGTCTCTTTGTTGATTTCCAGGGGAAATCGACTGTCACGCCCCAGTTTCTTGTGTTGAGCCTGCACTGGAGTTTAGCAGATCTCCTAGGTCACGCGTGGCGATTTTCGTGTCAACAGAAACAAAGTCAAGTGAGAACGAGGAGTTTTAGTTTATCGACAGAGCAATCGGACAGAGGGGTCAGAGGAGACAGGACTGTACTATCATTAGGAGACTAGAGAGTAGTCTGTCAGCGTGAAGACTTATACTGACTGGACGGTATGGTTAGTAGACCTGATGGTCCAGTCTGTATGGATAGGAGTGAGGACGGAGAGGTGCAAAAATGGGTGCTCTCTGGAATGGACAGAGATGAAGAGACCGGATGGTCCGGTAAGTGTGGAAACCACCCAAGAACAAAGAGCTATTAGTTCTAGAGGAGCCGTTATAGAGTGACCGGACGGTCCGATCTGGCAGAGACCAGACAGTATGGTCAGTTGACCCAGAAAAGTGATTTCAAGGAGCAACGACTAGTTTGAGGTATGAAGCCTATATAATTTTGTTGCTATGGTCTTGGAGACCTCTCTTGGCTAGTGGAATACCTTGGAGCATTTAGTAAGAGCCAAGAGGAAAAGAGAGGAGCACTAGGAGAGGATATTGGATATCTTGAGAGTGCTAGAGAGAGTAGCTTGAGTATCTATGCACATCTAGGGCTAGGGTGTCCTTGAGGGTGTAATCTAGGTTGTTACTCTTGGTCTATGGTGAGACCTAGACCGGTTAGGTGTTGGTGATGATCGAGCCTATCATGATTGGTTGTGAAGGCCGTTAGACATTTGTACACGGTTTGAGTCCACCATTGAAAGGGGCATCGCTAGTGGGCACTTCTGTCGTCTCAGGGAGTCCGACAAGTTCTCGAGAGAGGCGAGCTTGTGCCTTGGTTGCAGCAGTTACACAACCATGTCTTCACTTCAAGAGTGATCATGGGCTCGTGTGCGAGAACTCCACTTGGTGGCGGGAGGGACCGGGACACCGGCGGGAGTTGTCCAACGAGGATTTGGGGAATGTGCCATCCTTCCGAGACCTCGAGAAAAAAAATATTATGAGGCATCTCTTACCCTACTCCTTATATTGTTGTCTTACTTTCCACATTTACATACCGTGCTATTCATGCCTGTGTGCTTATCTTGCTTTAGTCGATTACCTTGTAGACTTGCATTAATAGGCTTCTTTACATGCTAGTTGTGCTTAGCTTTCACTTGATCACTAGCATGTATAGGAGTTGCTTTGGCTTGATTGATGACCCTAGTATGTATTGTGCTACTCATGCTTCTATGCCTATCTTGTACTTGATGATCTTGTAGCTTTGTATGAGTAGGCTCCTTTGCTAGCTTGTTGTGTGCTTCCGCATGTCTTTGTTTACTAGCTTGCATAGGAGTTGTGTGCCTCGTGTGTGATCCACTAGTATGCTTAGGTTGCCTTTCCTTTCATTGGGTTATCTTGTTAGTGTAATTACCACTAGAATTTTATAGGAGTTATTTGAGTGGTCGGTTTTAGTAATTGGCAAATTAGGTACATAGTTTGAGTTCCTGATTCACCCCCCTCCCCCCCCCTCTCGGTTACTCGATACTTTCAAGTGGTATTAGAGCCAAGTGCTCATTATAGGGCTTAACCACCTTGAGTAGTGACCATATTGAGTTGGGATGTCATCCCATTCGGGGCCGGGTCATGGCTCATGGAAGGATCCCTTCAAAAGCTACCTAACTTCTATGATTCCGGATGAGTTGATGGATACTCTTATGGACTTTGCCAATACCTTTATTGATGATCATGTGTATGATGATGATTGTGTGGATGTGTCTTGTTCTAATGAGTGCCTAGATTCCTCTAATGATAATTTGATAGGTTGCTCTGCTAGTGTGTCTACTGTGATGAATGATAATGATGTGTCTCTTGATCTTGCTTGCTCCTCTAGCATGACTAGTACTGATGATGCTTGTGAGCATTTTATTGATCATGCTAGTGATTCACTTGTTGAGGAGTTCTTTGCTTTTTGGTGCTAATGAGAATAAGGACTTACTTAACTCTCTTATTCGGTTGCGAGGTATTGTGGACAGGATTGGAGCAACTAATTTCGAGCATCCTAAGTTAGTGATTGTTGAGAAGATCCTCAGCTTGCTCCCTAGCAGCAAGCTCCTCTACATCACCCTTGATCTCATCATGAACAAGAACCTTTCCATTGATTATGTGATTGGGCTTCTCTTCAAGGATGAGGAGATCACCACAAGCTTGATGGGGAACAAGACATTCAAGGCAAACAATGGAGCATCTTCAAGCAAAGGGAAAGAAGTAGCTTCAAGCTCAAACTTGTTTAATCCCTCAACAAGATTGCCTTGCAACAGCTTCTACAACCCCTTCGGATCAAGACCTACATCAAGCTATGCACCAGGTGTTTCATCAAGCTCTACCTCAAGTGTCATTCCAAGTTCTACTCCAAGCACTTTGGGTGGACCACACATTGGTGTGAGAGGACCGCCGACCACAACGGCTCCGGTGCCTCCGCTTTCTCCACCACAAGATCACCTTTGGCATCTTCATCGAGCTCACCAACAGGATCTATTCTTTGAATTTGTGAGCAATCCAAATGATGACCTTTGTAAGAATCTCTTGGGTATTTATGGGGACTTTGGAGGATTCCACCACATGAAGTGGTTGACAAGTGCCTTCGGCAAATCACTGCTCTTGAGAGAAGTTTCTTGCTTGAGGAGGTGATCAATAGAAGGCATGAGCTCTCAATTGAGAGAGAGATGATACTTGTGCTTCACACACAAGTGGGACACTTGCTTGAGCACGTCACTGGACATTACGACCCTCCCTACTACTAAATTGACCTCAATAATATGCACATGGGGATGGTTTTGGTCATTGGAGGTATCGTCCTCCCAACCATCCTATAAGGAGAAGACTTCATGAAGGGATTGCGAGAATCCCTAATTATGAGGATTGTCTCATTCGACGTGATGAAGTTAGTGAAGGTCAATTGAGTAATGCTTTAGATACTAACCCTTCTTCCTCTAGTGCCTTTCTTATGGCTACTACCAGGGTCAATTACAAGAGTGGAGGCACCCACTGGATATTTGATAGTGGGTGCACCCAACATATGACCGGGAAGCCAACCATGTTCACCAACATTGATGAAGACGAAGACAATGAGATGGTAACTTTTGGGGACAACTCAAAAGGGAGAGTTAGAGGCTTAGGCAAGGTGGCCATCACAGAGAATCTCCATCTCTCCAAGGTCTTTCTTGTGGAAACCCTCAATTTCAACCTCTTGCCTATTGATCAGCTCTATGACATGGGATTCAAGTGCACATTTGATGAGGATGGTGCAGTGATTGAAAATGCAAAGAAAGGACTGGTATTTCATGGAGTGAGGCATGGTAACTTCTATGTCATGGACTTCAAATCAAGCAACATGCCACCAAGTACTTGCCTATTCACCAAGGCAACTATGGGATGGTTATGGCATAGAAGATTGGCACATGTTCGAATGATTCAGCTCAGAAAAGTGGTAAAAAAAGGAATCTAGTTGAAGGAATAAAGGATGTGACCTTTGAGAAGGATAGATTGTGCAATGCTTTTCAGGTTCGAAAGCAAGTTACATCTTCACATCCCACCAAGTCTTTCATGTCTACATCTCGTCCTCTAGAGCTCTTGCACATGGACTTGTTTGATCCAACACATTACAAGAGTCTAGGAGGCAATCTATATTTCTTGGTTATTGTGGATGATTTCATAAGATACACTTGAACCTTCTTTCTTGTGGACAAGTCTCAAGCAAGTGATATCTTCATAAAGTTTGCAAGGAGAGCGAAGAATGAATTCAAGACCAACATTGTGAAGATAAGGAGTGACAATAGGACTAAGTTCAAGAACACAATTGTGGAGGAATATTGTGATAAGAAGGGGACTAAGCATGAATTCTCCGCTACATATACTCTCGAGCAAAATGGAGTAGTGGAGAGGAATAACAAGACACTCATCACTCTTGATCGTGCTATGCTAGATGAGTATGGAACTTATCAGAGGTTTTGAGCTGAAGCAATCAACACGTCTTGCTACACGTCCAACCATGTATATCTCTGCCGGCTATTGAAGAAGACACCCTATGAGATATTTCTTGGATGGAAATCGAATGTTTCCTATTTTCGGGTCCTTGAGTGCACTTGCTACATTCTCAAGAAGAGTAGGAAGCCCGTGAAGTTTGAGAGTAGAATAGATGAAGGCATTCTTGTTGGGTACTCAGGGACTTCTAAAGCATATGGGGTCTACAACTCAGCCACAAGTTATGTGGAAGAATCCTAGGATGTGCAATTTGATGAGTCAAATGGTTCTCAAAAAGGAGATAAATTTTATGAAGTGAACATTGGAGATGAACCCATGAGGGAAGCTTTGAGGAACATGCCCGTGGGTGAGGTTTGACCCCACGAGGCCAATGATGATGATATTGGTGAGCCCTCTACTCCACCACTTCAACCAACCTCATCCTTCGAGGTGCAAGAACCAACCCAATATGCCATTAACACACCTAGTAGCTCTTCCCAAGATTCATTGAGAGTGCATCCACCTACCCATGAGGAAACCCAAGTGAGAAGTGAACCACAAGCCTGCCCACATACTTCACCTCAAGTCACTTCTCCAAGCTCCAAGAAAGCATATGAGGGATTCCCCCACCTCTCCAAGAATCCATGACACTCATATCTCAAGAGAGAAAGAAATCGATGATGCACAAGATATCTCACCTAGACCTCCTCCCACTCAAGAAGAACCTCTTCCTAGACCCAAAGCTATCAATAAGGATCATTTTTGTGGCTATCATTAGGAGTTCATCTCAAGGAATTAGGACATGGAGGAATCAATACAAGCCCAATTATGTGAGTGAAGAAAATCTCTATGAGGAAAATGTTGCAATTAAGAACTTCTCCTTCTTCTCTATGATTGAGCCCACAACCATTGATGAAGCTATGGATGATCACAAGTGGGTAATTGCTATGCAAGAAGAGTTGAACAACTTCAAGAGGTGCAAAGTGTGAAAACTTATTGAGAGGCCTAAGAATCATAATGTTGTTGGCACCAAGTGGGTCTTCAAGAACAAACAAAATGATAAAGGGGCCATTGTCAAGAACAAGGCTTGCCTAGTGGCTAAAGGGTATTCTGAAGTGGCAGGTATTGACTTTGAAGAAACATTTGCTCTCGTGGCCCATCTTGAAGCTATTCGGATCTTACTTGCCTATGCATCACACAATGGTTTCAAACTCTTTGAAATGGATGTCAAAAGTGCTTTCTTGAATGGAGAGATCAATGAGAAAGTATGTGGAACAACCTCTAGGGTTTGAGGAGCCTAAACATCCAAGACATGTGTACAAATTGAAGAAAGCTCTCTATGGCCTCAAGCAAGCACCAAAGGCATGTATGAACATTTGAGGAACTTCCATCTCAAGAATGGCTTCAAAATTGGAAGTATTGACAACACCTTATTCGCAAGGCATGTTGGGAAAGATCTCTTTGTGTGCCAAATCTATGTGGATGATATCATCTATGGGTCAAAAAATGAGAAGTTCAATGAAGAGTTTTGGGAGACGATGGCTTGGGAGTTCTAAATGTCAATGATTGGAGAGTTGCATGTGTTCCTTGGTTTTCAAATCAAACATTTGTGAGAAGGGAACTTCATCTATCAAGAGAAGTACACCAAGGAGCTTCTCAAGAGATTCAACAAGGAGAATTGCAAGCCTTTGCATACACCTATGGCGACAAGCAAACCCTTGGATGATGTTGCAAAAGGAAAACCGGTGAATCACAAGCTCTATAGATCATTGATTGGTTCTTTTCTCTATCTCACCGCCTCAATACCGGACAACATGTTTAGTGTGTGCTTGTGCGCACGCTACCAAGCAAATCCAAAGGATTCACACTTGAAGGTCATGAAGAGGATACTTAGATACCTTAAGTACACACCTACCATGGGATTATGGTATCCTAGCGGACCAAGCTTTAAGTTACTTGGGTATTTGGATTCGGACTTTGCGGGATGCAAAGTGAATAGAAAGAGCAATCGAGAGGTTGCCAATTTTTTGGATGATCACTTGTATCTTGGAGCTCAAAGAATCAAAACACAGTGGCTCTATCTACAGCCGAAGCAGAGTATATGGCAGCAGGAGTGTGTTGTGCCCAACTTCTCTACATGAGGAAAACTCTCTCGGATTATGGCATCAACTTCACTCAAATGCCATTATATTGTGATATTGAGGCGACAATCAAAATGGCTCTCAAAACTAGAGATCATGGTCATGCAAAGCATATTCAAGTCAAGCATCATTTCATACGAGACTATGTTGAGAAGGACATTGAGTTGGTGAGTGTGCGGACTCATGAACAATTAGCGGATATCTTCACCAAGCCACTCGACGAGAAGACCTTCAACAAGCTAAGGGGAGAACTCAATGTTCTCGACCTTTCAAACTTCACATGAGTAACCCTAAAGCTTGTGTGTTGTAAATATGTATAACTTTCCTTTGTTTGTTTTGTTGTTTGTGCCTTTGTTTTGTGCTTGTTTCTCTTTGCCTTGTAGGTCAACTTCGGACCTCCTTGAGATAGCAATGGACATGGGTTAAGCTTGGGAAGGTGGTCCATGGTATGCCCAAGGCTTTGAAGAATGGTCCATTGTGAGTAAGCTCGAGAAGGGAATAACTCGTTGTTGGCACTTTGGTTTGTAGCCTTTCTCTTTCTTTCTTTTAGCATCACATCATGCATGTGTATACTTGTTGCATTTGCACTCCTTACATTCATGCACTCTTCCATTGTGATACCTTACATGCTTCCAAGCATGTTTCTAAGGGGAGTTGCTTATTTACAATGTAAGTATATGACCCTCTGGATGGTCACATAGTGATCTTTGTGCTTCATTCCCATTGAATCATGTTCAAACAAGCTCTGAGGTTAAATCTACTCACGCGACTTAAAGACAGGTGACTCATACATTCCCAACACACTAATGACTAATCATTGCATACTTGAGAAAATTTTTGTTGAGTCATGTGTGTAGGGGGGGGGGGCTATGGTGGAAAGCCATCGTGACCAAAGAGGAGTAGCATGAAAGGGGAAGTTTCCTAACTCTTGCCGTTTATTATTTGATCCTTGGTTCTCTTTTGTTTTGTCTTTGGTTTGTGGTTTTTGGTGATAGGTGACTAAGGGGAAGAAGAACATGAAGATCCAAAAGCCAAGAAATGGGTGATAGCAAAAGAGGTGGGAAGAACAAGAGAAGTCATGAAGATCAAAAGAAAATGGATGAGAAGAACATGAAGACAATGGTGCATGTTCACTTGGAGTACATATGAAGATCATGACAAGATGAACATCTACACCAACATGGAGAAAAACAACAATGAACATCTACACCTAGAGAAAAACAACAATGAACATCTACACCGACATGAACATCTCTTTAGGTCATGCTAGTCGGTGATGTGCATGGATGCTCAGTGAAATCACAAGCACTAGGTGATAGTGGAGAAGCCAAGGAGTTGCTGAAAGAAGCCGGGAAATGAAGTCAAGCGAGAACGAGGAGTTTCAGCTTCTGGACAGAGTGACCAGACAAAGGGGTCAAAAGAGACCAGACTGTACAATCACTAGGAGACTAGAGAGCAGTCTGTGAGGAGTCTGTCAGCGCGAAGACCCATACTGACCAGATGCTACGGTCAGCAAACCAGACAGTCCAGTCTATAAGGATGGGAGTCAGGACAGAGAGGTGCAGAATGGGTGCTCTCTGGAATGGATAGAGATGAAGAGACCGGACAGCCTAGTCAGTGTGGAAATCACTCGAGGACGGAGACATCTTAGTTCTAGAGGAGCTGTTACAGAGTGATCGAACGGTCCGGTCTAGCAGAGACCGGACAGTACGGTCAGTTGGCCCAGAAAGGTGATTTCGTGGAGCAACAATTAGTTTGAGGTTGGAAGCCTATATAACTTCGTTGTTGGGGTCTTGGAGACCTCTCTTGGCTAGTGGAATACCTTGGAGCATTTGGTAAGAGCCAAGACAAAAAAGAGAGGAGGACTAGGAGAGAATATTGGATATTTTGAGAGTGCTAGAGAGAGTAGCTTGAGTATATATGCACATCTAGGGCTAGGGTGTTCTTGAGGGTGTGATCTAGGTTGTTACTCTTGGTCTATGGTGAGACCTAGACCGATTAGACTTGCATGAATAGGCTTCTCTACTTGCTAGTTGTGCTTAGCTTTCACTTGATCACTAGCATGTATAGGAGTTGCTTTGGCTTGATTGATCACCCTAGTATGTATCGTGCTACTCATGCTTGTGTGTCTATGTTGTACTTGATGATCTAGTACCTTTGCATGAATAGGCTCCTATGCTAGTTTGTTGTGTGCTTCCGTGTGTCTCTGTTTACTAGCTTGCATATAGTTGTGTGCCTCGCGTGTGATCCACTAGTATATTTAGGTTGTCTTTCCTTTCATAGGGTTATCTTGTTAGTGTGATCACCACTAGAATTGTGTAGGAGTTGTTTGAGTGGTCGGTTTTAGTAATTGGCAAATTAGGTACATAGTTTGAGTTCTCGATCCACCCCCCCCCCCCCCCCCCTCTTGGCCACTCAATCATTTCATAGACTTTCACTAAGGTCCAAGTCAGGCACTCACCCAAAAAACTCATACAAAAAATTTTAGGTAGCATTTCCATCACATATGATATGTATCTAAATATATCAGGTCTTGAATCTCACAATAAAAAAGAGTATATCAGGCCTTGATTAGAATTATTAAACTTCGATTATCCATTTCTTTGGACAAAATAGCTTCAGAGACATAAGTATCATATGTTTAGACTCAACTTGAAAAAACACATTCATAGTATCACTTTTTAAGTAGATACTGTAACTCTATTTTAAAAGATAAAAGTGATCAAAAGTCAGGTTCTCACAAGGTTGCATGCCTCAATGTAAGGAAGGGATCAGATGAGGGTTTAGGATTTTCTCGAGCTGCGAGAGAAGGTCATCTTCTTAGCAAAATACTTTCGGGGTTGTTTTACTCCGGTTGGTCGAGTTTCTTTAGGTATTCAAAACTGGGGACATGATGTATGTAATACTCCCTCCATCTCAAAATATAAGCATTCCAGGATAGGAGAGAGAGTGTCCAGATTTATAGCATATCTAATGAATCTGGACATTAAAGATGATATGAATCTAGACCAAGTCTTTAAATGCTTATATTTTAGGATGAAGGGAGTAGGCAGTAAGAAAAAATATATATAATACTTTGTATATGCCGATATATGATCAACGGACATGTTTGCATATGAGACATCGTGAACACATGCAAGAGACCTGAAATGTAAAGCCCTACACAACATCCAGCAAATAATCCCTACCATTTGATCTATACAAGATGATGATACATCACTGGGAAGCGCATACAACAATATACCAAAGTCTGCCTGCTCGCATGTGACAGCGTCAGGCATGTCCTTCTCTATCCAAATTCCAAAGACTGTCCATATGCACTGCATATGATGAACGCTCCATTAATTTGGTATAGTAGCATATTTGTTGCCTATATGTACGGTAGCTACAGCACAAGTTCTGCTCTATTATTCCAAAACCCTGTAGGCATGTGACTATAAGGGGTCAGCAACAAGCTCTAATATCTGTTTGTGCACGGCTATTGTCAGGACTTATCAGATAGCGCTAGCTAGCTACAACCTCGTTCTTGTTATCATCTACTCGGGTTGGCCAACTAGTTTCGGAAACGACAAAGACAGCGAGTGTGCAAGCTGGTGGGCGGTCCTCCACAATCAAACTCGCAACTTAGATGAACGAAAGAATATGATCAGCTTGATTGGTCAAGGATTTTGTGCCTTATTAGATGCCTGCATCTGCATTTGCTTCGATCAGTGGCAGAGCTACCACTACAAGAAATTTGACATTCTGTAATGATTATAAAATGACATTTAGTAAAAACGTTGCAGAGTAATTCATTTTACAACGTTTCATTCAACTTAGTGACGATAATTTCAAGTGCGTTGCAAATATCACGTAGAAATCGTCGTAAACTAGACCAATGTCATGTTGCGACAAACTATTGTCTATCGTAAGAAGCAAATTAGAAACATCGCTATTTTATGACATTAGTAAATCGTTATTGTAAAATTGCTGTTAAGCTCGTGCATCGTCCGTACAGCCTCCGTGTTAATTTATATCCGGCAAATAGCCTGCACGGGTGGCAATACAATCCTAACAGCTTACAAGCCGTGATAGCCAAGTCTACAACAGATTTAAACAATCTTATCTATATACAACTGAATTCTATCTCTATCTCTAACAACCTCCCTCAATCATAACCGATCAAGGTTAAGATTGTTTCTAAACTCAATCAACTTTGACAGAGATAGAGACTTTGTGAGTCCATCTGCAACTTGATCATTTGTAGATACAAACCTAATATCAAGCTGCCTTCTAGCAACTCTTTCTCTTACGAAATGATAATCAACTTCAATGTGTTTGGTTCTTGCATGAAAGACAGGATTCACCGATAGATATGTTGCTCCAATATTATGACACCAAAGTTGAGCTGCATAAGGATGAGCTACCTTCAATTCCTGAAGCAAGCTTTGTATCCACATCATCTCTACTGTAGCATTTACAAGAGACTTATACTCAGCCTCTGTACTTGACCGTGAGACTGTGGCTTGTTTTCGAGCACTTCAAGAAATCAGATTGGAGCCTAAAAAGATTGCAAAACCTCCAGTAGACCTACGATCATCTAAACACCCAGCCCAATCAGCATCAGAAAAACCACTCACTAACATAGAGCTTGATTTTATAATTTTGAGTCCAACATCAACTATTCCTCTAACATATCTCAAGATTCTTTTGACTGCTGTGAGATGATCAGTAGTAGGTGAATGCAAATACTGACACACCTTATTAACAGAAAATGAAATATCAGGTCGTATCAAAGTCAAATATTGTAGTCCCCCTACTAAGCTTCTATAGCTGGTAGAGTCATTCGGTCCAAGTGCAGCACCAGAGTGCACAGACAACTTTTCAGTAGTAGATAAAGGAGTGTTAACTGATTTGCACGAAATCATGTTAGCCCTTTTTAACAATTCTGTAGCATACTTGACTTGAGAAAGTAAAATACCATCTTTGATCTTGTTAACTTCTATGCCAAGAAAATAATGAAGCTCACCAAGATCTTTCAATGCAAATTCCTCCTCCAAGTCTCTAAGCAAAGCTGTTGTTGCCTCTTGAGAAGAACTTGCTACAACAATATCATCAACATATACAATAATAAATATAGTAATACCATTCTTGTTGTAAAAGAATAGAGAGGTATCAGCCTTAGAGGCAGTAAAGCCGAGAGCTTGAAGCTTGGAGCACAACCTAGAGTACCAAGCTCTAGGTGCTTGTTTAAGACCATATAAGGCTTTATCCAGTTTACACACAAAATGAGGCTTCTCTTTACTTTCATACCCAGGTGGTTGCTTCATGTATACTTTCTCCTCTAGAACGCCATGAAGAAACGCATTCTGAACATCTAGCTGTCTCAAGCTCCATCCTCTTGACACTGCAATGGCTAACACAAGACAAATAGTAGCTGCTTTTACTACAGGACTAAATGTATCCTCATAATCAATCCCATATCGTTGCTTAAATCCTTTAGCTATCAACCTTGCCTTGTACCTGTCAATACTACCATCTGCCTTCTTCTTTATTTTATAGACCCATTTACAGTCAATAATATTTGCCCCTTTCTTTTGTGGAATTAAATGCCATGTTTTATTCTTCATAAGAGCATCATACTCGTAATCCATAGCAAGTTTCCACTTCCTATCATTTAGAGCTTCCAGATAATTATGAGGTTCCCCAGATTCAGTAAGATAACTAATTATGAGGTTCCCCAGATTCAGTAAGATAACCATAATGTACCGTGCCATCAGTGTAGACCTTAGGCATTCGAATTCCATGCTGGAGTCTTGTGCCTGGGCGACTGGGTACATTATGACCAGCAGATGAACTTGTCACAGCTGATACAGGAGGGTTTGCACCTGAACCAGTCGAAGGAATCATGGTTCCACTAGCACTGGATCCTTCAACACCGTGTCTTTGACCAGGAGAAGTAGGAGGCACCGGTGACAAATGCATCCGTGATGCAACAGCAGCCCTAACAGGATCTACCTCAATGAGAGAACCTGGTACTGGACTGGTGGAGAATGTTTCGGCCACCAGATCCTCCTCGGGCTCCATATCCGTATGACCCTCTTCTACCGGCTGTAATATAGCACCATTCTCTGCACAATTTTTATCCAATGCAGGACTCAATCAAACATTAGCAGGGTTTACAGATGCATCAAAACAATTATGATCATCTACAAATTCACCCCCATGATCAGTAGGTGGAAGAAGAGTTTCAGCTCGAAGGCGGGAACCAGCATTAGGATTCAGCTTAGCGAAAGGAAAAATGGTTTCATCAAAAACAACATCTCTTGAGATGTAGATGTGTCCAGCCGAAATATCTAGACATTTGAAGCCTTTGTGCATATTGCTATACCCCAAGAAAACACACCGTTTGGACCAAAACTGTAGTTTATGGTTGTTGTATGGTCGGAGGTTTGGCCAACACGCACATCCAAAGCTACGAAGAATACTGTAGTTGGGTTTTCATCAAAAAGACGCTCAAGAGGAGATGAAAAATCAAGAACTTTTGTGGGAAGGCGATTAATCAAATATGTGGCAGCTAGGAACGCTTCATCCCAATATTTCAAAGGCATATGGGCATGAGCTAGCAAAGACAACCCAACTTCAACAATGTGTCGATGTTTGCGTTCAGCTGATCTATTTTGTTGATGAGCATATGGACAGGAAACATGATGAGATATGCCAATGTTTTCAAAAAAGGAATGTAACTTCTGATATTCACCCCCCCCCCCCCACACACACACACACACAATCAGTTTGCATAGCTATAATCTTCCTATTAAACATTCGTTCAACGAGATTCTGAAAATCACGAAACCTCTGAAAAACATCAGATTTGTTTCTAAGCAAATAGATCCATGTGAACTTGCTAAAATCATCTATTAAACTGACATAATACTTGTTTCGGCCAACAGACTCACATGCCGGACCCCATACATCAGAAAAGATGAGCTCCAAGGAGCTTTTGAAGTGCTAAAAGATTTTGGATAGGGCAGTTGATGACTCTTGGCTTGTTGACAAGCATCACACATAGACTCATGAGTAGTATCACTAGATACAGGAAGATTATTCTTGCTAAGAACTAACTTGACTATTGGTAAAGATGGATGACCTAGGCGGTTATGCCAAACCGAAGTAGAAGACTTGGTCGCACTACACACTTGCTTGTTGAAGGAACTGGTCGGGATTGGATAGAGACTGCCCTTGGATCTACCTCGTAGGATCATTCTCCTCGTGCCCTGATCCTTAATAAGAAAGAAATCAGGATGAAGTTCAAAAAATACATCATTATCAGAGGCAATGCGATGAATGGAGGCCAGATTTTTACTAGCTTTAGGTACATGAAGAACATGATTCAATTTTAGATCACGATGTGGGGTACGAATAGTAGAGTGACCAATATGTTCAATGCACATACGTGAGCCGCTGGCTGTGTGGACTTGATCACCACCGTGATACTTGTCTCTCACAGTGAGTTTATCAAGCTCACTCGTGATATGGTCAGTTGCTTCCGAATCAGCATACCAATTTGTGTCGACACCAAAGGAGTTGACTGCAGAGTTGGCATGCTTCTCTTCGCCTTGATAGGAGACATCAATCCTCTTGAAACACTTGAGCGCAGTATGGTTTGTCTTGCCGCAGAGCTGGTAGGGATGCTTGTTGTTGTTGTTGTTGGGTCGTGGCTGCTTATTGTTGGAGTAGTCACCACGACCGCGGTTATTGTTTCCGCTGGGATAGCGACCACCACGCCCTCTGAAGTTTCCTCCTCGGCCACCACGGGAAGCACTGTTTACCGAGGACTGTGGTTGTCCGCCATTCTGGAGATCAAGGCGTGGCTCTTGAGCCAAGATCTGTGAGTAGAGTTCTCCCATTGTGATCGGCTCAACCCTGGCAACGACTGCAGAGACTACAGAGTTGTAATCAGAGTCAAGCCCGGCTAGGATATAGGATCCTAGTTCTTCATCGTCAAGCTTCTTTCCAGCCGATGCCATCTCATCGGCAAGGGCCTTCATCTTGGAGATGTACTCAACCACCGTGGAGGACCCTTTATGGGTGGTGGCCAGGGCCATGCGAATATTTATCCCACAAGCCCTAGATTGCGACGCAAACATGCTCTCAATATGCCTCCAAACATCGGAGGCAGCTGGCATTGCTGCGACTTGGATTAGGACCTCTCTGGAGATCGAAGTCAGCAGGTAGCTCAGAACCTGCTGCTCTTGCGCCTGCCATAGCGCAAAGGCCGGATTCAGGACTTCTTCAGTCTTGGAACCGGTATCCTTCTTGATAGTAATCAGTCTTCTCAAACGGCGCCTTCGTCTTCTCATCGAGGAAACCAGCAAGCTGTGCTCCTCGCAGAGTCGCGAGGACCTGTGCCTTCCAGAGAGTATGGTTGGCACGGGTGAGCTTCTCGGAGACGGGCGTCAATGGAGCAGAAAACATGGACGAGCTTGACAACGTCATGGATGGAAGAGCTAGATGTGTTTGATAGAGGAGGTGGCTCTTGGTACCATGTAAAATTGCTGTTAAGCTCGTGCATGGTCCGTACAGCCTCCGTGTTAATTTATATCCGGGAAATAGCCTGCACGGGTGGCAATACAATCCTAACAGCTTACAAGCTGTGATAGCCAAGTCTACAATAGATTTAAATAATCTTATCTATATACAACTGAATTCTATCTCTATCTCTAACAGTTATAACTAAGAATTTTCCGCATTAAAATTTTTATTTTATCATTTTTCAATACCTATAGGGTGCTTGGTGTGGAGGTAAAATGTTTTTTCTCTAAAAAGCCACCTTCTTATACAAGAATTTTTTGGTCATATTAGTGATGCATATCTTGGTAAACATATTTGAATGAATAAAATGGTGAAAATATTGAGGGAAAAAGGATAGCCATGCAATAGGTCAAGAACCCACCTACTTGTAAATTTGAAAAAAAAACAAAGTGAAAAAAACAATTACAAAACAAGAATACCCGGTCTAGCTGTTCATTACCTCCACCGATTGTGTGAAAAAAAAAACAAAAGCCCCGATTGTGGAAAAAAAAAGAAAAAACAAAATAGCCTGACTGAGCAACCACCTCGACCTAGTTGTGCGAAAAACAAAACCAAAAATGTGGCACGGACATGGAAGGCACACCGCGGATTCTCGTCGGGTTGTGTCATGACCAGACGTATTTCAGGCACAATTAAAAAGGCACACTTTTGTTGCTTAAATCAATTCTTTATAAGTGTTACATGAATCAAAATAAATACAAATCTATCTATCTATATTAAAACGCGTGCATTCTCTTTAAACCCATTAATCCATGTCACCCGTTAATTCTCAGCCGTTCGATAAGATCAACTCGTCATACAGACCGTGAGATGCGAATCGGGTCGGGTTGAAGCCCAGTAACCAGTACATTCGCGGATGTTCTCAGACCGCCTCGTCCCCGCTTCTCTCTTGCCTAGCGTCCCCAGCCGGACGACGCTCGCGGTTGCAGCTTGCCTGCCTAACCTGGCGTGTGACCATGGCGCCGCCGCTCCCATCTGCGCCCTCCTCTTGCCCATCGCGCTCGGAGCAAAAGACAGTGATGACGGCGGATCTCGCCCTTAACATATACGACATTGCGGCCTCCGCTTGTTTGATTCTGAATCTGTGCGTCACTGATCGATTTAAACTTCCGTCGGAAGCCACTTCATAAGTCTAATGACACCGACATTAGCATCCTAATCCATTTAAACTCCTGTCGATTCTGAAGGGCCAATGATGTGCGAACAATGTATGGCACAGCAGCGGCAACAAGAAAAATCGCTCTGCAATTGTGTTGCTCAACAGCGTGCTGCTCAACAGCATCAAGGTAAGCAGACAATTTACCTAGCCATCAATTTCTTTATATGAATGATAAGCCCCAGAACAGTTGCTCCCAGAGGTGTTGCTCTGGTTTGTTACTTTGTTTCCACATCAAGAAATCCAATTTCTTGCATGCTCTGTGTTTTTTGTGTGTTACAGTTTGTCTGCTCCACTCATCCTCGTACATCTTCTGCTTGACAGCTGCTCGGTGAAATGCCTAATAGGATCATACTTCAAAATACTCTACAAAAAGAACATAAATTTTGTTCACATTGCTCCAGGCACACCTTTGAAGCAAAACAATTACACGCTACTGCATAGCACATTTTGTTCACTGCTTCTCACCTCCAATGGTACGTAAGGGCTTAACAAAATAGATCGCGCTGAGACCACTTCAAAAAATAATTGTTGCGACTTACACAAGCATTGGTGAGTTTGTGACGTAACAAAAAACTGTCACCTTGAGTTCAGAACTGCAGAGAAGCTTCACAAGATTTTTGTTGGTTTCAGTCTTTAATCTTCATTGTAGATCATTTTTCCTACCTTTCAGATGTAGTCAGCTTCTTTGTACAATTTTCTTGCATGTTTCTAGAGCATGGATTGTTTAATGTCATCAATTTAGCTTGTTATTTTTTCTTTTCTTAGATAACTGGGTATAGCCTCTTCCTGAACTCAAAACCAGATGGGAGGAGGTATACCATATTTAGCCTCTACATGCTGCTTTTGCCTCAATTTGTTTAAAATCAACTCAACTATATTGATGCACCTAGATTGTGTTTGTGACTATCCACATGAATGAGTTTACTGAAGAAATTTCTCTACTGTTTTCAATTTTGTGCATCATAAAGAACTAGTACACCTTAACGGCACATCTATCTTTATTACTACCTGTCCTTGAGTTAAGTATTATTATGGCTCTGCAGCTAAACAAACCGTTAAATTTGCAGAATGTAGCTGATGCGCTACAAAAGTTTGATCTTAAGAAAACTGCAGTACAAAAGGCTGACAGTGGACACATTTCCTTCAAGGAATATGGCAACAAGAAAATTTACATTGCTTAACGAGATCAGTTCGACATTCCAAATGGAGAAAAACATGAGGAGATGAAAAAAAAAATAACAAGTTACACGAAGAACTTGCTGATCAAAAGAAAACAATTAGTGAGATTGAATCTGGTAAGTTTGAAACCTCCAAATGGCTCCATGTTCTTACTATTTGTGTATTGTTGAATACAATACACCGATACCATATTTCATATACATCCAAACTGAATTCATGTGCAGAGGTGCGAGGTTAAATTCTAAATGGAGAAGGAGAGTATTCAATTTAGATAATTATAGTTAAGACCAATATCCTCTGGTGAAGAACTATATTTTGACTGCAGTTATGACCAATGTGCTCTGGTTAGGCGCTAAGCACATGTAGACAGACAATATAGTAAATTGTAGTTGCAATGCACGGTGGAGACCTATCGTTTTTTAATCAATTATAAGCAGCTCAATAATAGAGTATTTGATACTCAAGATTCAAGATTGGTTCATACATGCTTTATCAGTTAGTTCTCAACATTTTGAAAGAATAACGAACTTTAACCTCTTGAATTAAAATAGTTCAGCCAAAGTCATGTCATTCGGATTTTCACTTCAAGTAGTAACATTTATTGTTATGTTAGGAATTCAAACTCCTAAAGTCACAACTCCTGCTTAAATTGATGTCATATATTGATTTTAGTTTGAATCATCTCAACATAGGAGCACCAAGCAGGTCAGGCTAGGTAAACGATGCCGTGAGTTCGGGTGTATGAGAAGCTGGAGGCATCCCACCATTACTCACTGCTCAACGCCCACACCCTCGACATGTCGGGTACCAGCCACAGCGAGATGACCTCCAGCCCTTGACTTTGCCAGTTCCTGTATGGTAAGGAAAGCAACACGTAGTGCTAGCCTGTGGACATGGAGCCACGGGAGTATTGCATGATCCAGCGAGGCCAAACTGAGATTTCATTTGATAGCTAAGTGTTTGATGGATTGCCTGAATAGAAGATTGTATGGATTGACCTCAGGTGGTTGAGCACGTAACAACCAGCAGCATGGGTTCATGATCGTCCTACTTTTCTGCAGGTCCTCCTTTGCCATTGCCTCATAGGTTTTCGTCTAATTCTCTCTCTCTCTCTCTCTCTCTCTCTCTCTAGGCCAGCAGTTGACTGACATTGAGATCTGAGTTAGTTTGCTTAGTTCTAGGTTTTGACACACGGTGTTTGCTAAAATGTCAAAGTGGATGTGACAAACTGTAAAGCATATGATATTTAATGCCAGCATTGAAACGAAGCATGGCCTTATCAAACATATTAATAGAGTGCAAAATCATAGGATTTATACTAGAATATGATATTTAATGCCAGCATTGAAACGAAGCATGGCCTTCAAGATTAGTCTTATCATTTCAAGAATAGTATAAGTCAGATAGATAGCATTGACAAAGCCCAGAACAGGTGAAAAGCAATGGTAAGCTAATTCCAGTACTATATATCAGTTGAAATGCTATGTCAATGCTATCTATCTGACTTATACTACCTACAGTCAACTGAACAATTTTTATGTTTTGTTTATTATGATTTGAGTTTCCTATACAATACTATAATCAAATTCCAAATTAATTTGAGTTAAACAATTGTGAATTGCTTATGCATTGATGTTCTAAGGTTGAACAGGGCTATGCTACAAAGAGTGAAAATGAAGCACGGCAAATTGCCGCGCCTTATTTCTAGTTTTCATCTTTGTTGCTTAATCCGCTCTAGCATTTTGTTAATTTTCTTCATTATTGCTTCTATTATATTTCCAGCAAAACAATAATCTTACTTCATTTTTTTAGCCCACTGATGATTTTTTTTGCTGCTTTCGTTTTATTTTCCTAAGAAAAACAATAATCATGTTCATTCTTCTGTGAAAATAAAAAGAACAAAATGAGCTGAATGTGTCTCAAGCAAGAAATCAAACCTGAGAGCACCCCACCCAAATTTCATGCCGATCAACCCAGCTACATAACACTTTATGTTGGGTGCTGGCATATTTGCTTGTTATCTCTCTGGGCCGACTCTAGCAAGCCTATCCTGCCTAGGCCGAGTCCAACAGGCCCACATCCAGTTGACCAAGTCAGCCTGGCTGGAAGCGGAGAGAAAAAATTAAAAAAAATTAGACAACCAACGGTTCCATTTGCTATCTAAGCTTTGGTGAAGAAATTTGAAAGAATAAAATGATGAAAGTATTAAAAAAAAGAAAAATAATATCAGCTACGTGGACAAAACCCACCTTCTAATGAAAAAATTAAGGGGAACAAACCCCGTGTTTTTTTTCTGAGAACATCTTGGGGCGAGCAGTCACCTTGGGCAACGGGAAACAAAAAGCAAAACTTGACTTCTCCAGGATTCGAACCTACCACCTCGAGTCTTAAGGCCAAGACAATAACCAATGAGATACGAAACAATTGCATTAAACTTTGAAAAGGATGAGGAAAATATATTACCATTCCTAAATTGTTTTTGTTTTTTTTATTATTTCCCTATTGATAGGCTGTGTTTGTGTTGAAAATCATTTTAATATAAAATAAATCTATAAAAGAACCGTTTATGTAGAAAAACTTATTTCATCCACTTTGTTGATCCGGCCCACTATTCCTCCTTCCTTCGAATTTTATAAGAAGTGCTTTTCTTTCTCTCTCAACCCATCTTGGCCTGATTCAGTCAGTGGCTACATCATGCCCAGAATGCAGCCCGGGCACACAACGTGGGGAAGCAGGCTGCTATCAGGCCGTGCCTATCGATAACAACAAAAGCGCGTAGTTTTCGTTTTCATTATAAGGAATACGGTTTCATGATTCCACTAAATGTGTATCCCTTAAAAGAAAGCATACTTTCACAGTTTAAACTGATTATAAATGTAACATGGATCAAATAAATCTTAAAATTATAACAAAAATACACTGAATTAGAAATGACATATTAGATGTGTATACCAAATTTGAATTCCAAAATTGTCATATTATGAGTGTAGCAAAAACAACAAATGAAAGGTGAGTTTTTGTCTTTTTGAATCTCCAAAGATATATTGAATTTTAAACTCAATTTTGGTGTGTGATTGTTCCAGGGCAACACCATCATGTACTAATTTTTGTAAATTATTTTTAATTTGTTTGCATACAAATGTGTTCAAATTTTGCTCAGTGACTATGAAGTTGTGGGGTTTAAAAAGAAATCAATAGTAAGTTGAACTTACACATGTATATATTCTTCAAACAAAATATGTGAAAACATTCTTTATCCAAATACATATAAGGTATATATCCACACAAAGTTTCACTTCAAAATTCAAAAAGATTAATAAGATGGGTGTTTCATTTACCTTACCCCTCATTCGAGTTGCTCTTGTGTTGGTTTGCTACGTGCAGCGATGAATTAAGCAAAATGAAGAATAAGGTGATGGGGAGCTCGAGCAATGCAAGTCTTACACCTTCAATGGTCTACAATACGCACTCCTGTCATCAACGTCTTGAAAAAGAGCTAGAAAAAAACACATCGATTGAGGAACCAACAGAAGTGGGGCCAGGAACAATGCCGAATTTCAGCAATGTTCAACTCTGATTCGACACCAACACAGACCTCAACTTGGTTGGGAAGAGAGAACATGACATCTATCAGATGATCACCGGCTGGCCTTACGTTCCTATGCGAACGTATGATCCGGACTTTCTTTCAAGATAGGTATGGATGCTGAATTTGTTTCTATCTTTCATGTCATGGAATGAGATGGTTTTGTTCCGGTAGATGAGCCTTGCCCTCACTTGCTTACCATTCAGTTCTTATGCACCCTTAAGTGGGATAGTGATAGGATTTTGTTTCGATTCAATGGAATGGAAATCTCACTCACTTGGAGGCAATTCAGTGATTAGCTAGGTGTTTCTCCTATTGTTGTTTTGGATTTTCATTCCAAAATTTTTTGGCTTTAACAAAAGCAGCTTTTGGAAGGAAATAACAGGCATACCCTTGCCTTGTCACCTAGGAATATGGATATCCATAATCCTACTTTGTGTTTTATGCATAAACGGTTGGCAATGATTTTGTTCCCTAGAAAGGATGTTATAACCATGCATGGGGATGAAATGTTTCTTCTATACTGCATGGTTAGTAAAATCAAAGTCTCCTATGCCATAGCCATGAGTAAGCAATGGGTCGAAGTTATCAAACAAGTAGGAGATTATGAAACAAGGAGATGGCCATATCAGTGATTTAAATTTTTTAGATCAATTGAAAGTTGCCTAGAGGGGGGGGGGGTGAATAGGCTATCTAAAAATAATCCTGAAAAGTCACTAAACAATGATCAAATAACCAGGACTGACAGAACTTCCGTCGGAAGTGACAGAACTTCCATCACCACGGAAGTTCTGTCAAATGACAGAACTTCCATCACCACGGAAGTTCTGTCAACTGACAGAACTTATCACTACCCTTCCTCTAAATAATGAACAATGCGGATAACAAAGGTGAAGGAAATACTAACTTGGTAGAAGTGAAGCTAATACAATATAAACCTAGAGTTCTTGAATGAAAGACTAGCCATATGATTAACAAGTGATACAAACACAATAATATGAAAGAAATGAGCAAGCACAAATATAAGAGCGGGAAAGTAAAGAGAGACACAAGAATTAACCCGAGGTTCGGCAACCACACAAAGTAGTTCCTACGTCCTCATTGAGGAGCCACACAAAGTGGCTAGGTCTCTCTCAACCCTTTTCCCCGCCAAGCAATCACAAAGATTGTGCTTGGATCTCTTTCTCCACTTGATTCTTTTTCTTCGGAGGCGAATCACACCTTTACAAACATCCTCGACTCACCACACAAAGTTGGGAGCTCAAGGGCGATGCCTAGCCGTCTAGGAGACCAAGTCTCCAAGAGTAACAAGCGAATTAAATCTTGATGGAGAGGGAAAGATGTGCTCAAGCTTTTGAGTGGATGGATTCAAGGTTTTGTGGTTGGATCTCTCTCACTTGGGTTTGATTCTCAAGAACAAGCTTAGGAGTGAGAGGGGAGAGCTCTAGCTGAAAAGTGAGTGAAATGGCAAGGAATCCAACCCTTCCCATAGGGGAAGGGGTACTCTATTTATAGATGGAGCTCAAAAACTAGCCGTTATTGAGATTTCTGGGTCTGACGGAACTTCCATGGCTACCCACGGAACTTCCGTTAATTCAAACTTAGCCGTTGAAAGAACTAGTTTCCAACTAGGTCAGATTCGACGGAACTTCCGTGATGGACATCACGGAGCTTCTGTCGCTCTCTGGTCTGCTTACAAAGAGCAACCCGAGGACGACGGAACTTCCGTGCCACCCATGGAACTTCCGTCGTCCTTGGGTTCCCCTTTTTCAGTCTCCCGAGACTCACGGAACTTCCGTGGATCAATCCACGGAAGTTCCGTGAGTCTCGGGAGACTGAAAAAGGGGAACCCAAGGATGACGGAACTTCCGTGGAGCCACCCACGGAACTTCCGTATCCCTCGGGTTGGCTGATAGTTGAGTTAGGGCAAGGATGGAACTCTCGTGGTTTGCATCACGAAACTTCCGTGAGTTTCTGTCTAGCTCAAGAAAAGGCTGGTTCAAAGGCTGATGGCTATTCTCACAAAAACTATTTGGAGGCTTGAGCACACACATTTCCCTTCTTAACAAGTTTGTTTTACCCCCCTTTATAGTTCGGCATACCTATGACTTAAAGTAAATAAAAGAACTAATCATTGAAGAGCTTTTGAGTTCATATCCTTTCCTTTCTTTTTGGGAGGAAACAACAACTTGCAAATGTGGGGTTATACAATAGTTTTGATTATCTGCACCTGTACTTCATAAACAAGTTAGCACACTTTTAATCTTTTGTCATCGTACACCAAAACCCACTAAGGAATCCTAGATGCATCTTCAATCTCCCCCTTTTTTGGTGATTGATGATAATAGATTAAAGAAGGATATAAAGAGGATAATCAAAAGAGACAAAAAGCAACATATAGCGGAACTCCCCCTAAAGATAGGCATGATTCACACAAACATGTGAGGGAACTCCCCCTATATTTTGCAATGAGTGGGGTGCCTAAAAGTGTACAAGAGTGAAGCAATGTGATAAAGCAATAAATAAGCACCACAACCTTGACACAAACAATCTACACAACTGACAGACACAAGCACCACACATAACATAAGAACAAGAGAGTTATTATAATAAGGTTCACAAATATGTTTCGCACACAAAGCAAATAGAGAGGAAACTTGTCCAAGGGTTCATCACTATCCTATTACAAAAGAGGACCGATACACATAAACATCCAACATCCTTTTTCTCTCCCCCTTTGGCATCAACGCACCAAAAAGGAACAGAAAAGAGATATAGGGGGAGAAGAGGAACCACTAATCGGCCTCCTCGGACTCGCCATCCACATCCTCATCCTGAGCGTCATCTTCATCTTCTTCCTCATCTTCATGAGGTGGAGCAGCTACGGATGGATCGGCCGAAAGATCATTCCAATCATAACCGGCTAGAGGGTCGGCAAAGACGGGTGGCTCACCATCGGGCTGACACTCAGAGCCATCAGGAGACACGTCATGACCTTGAGCCTGTTGATCCCTCTTATAGCGCCTCACTTGCTTCTTGATGCGCCGCTTGTTCTCCCAGTTCTCCCTGGCATTGAAGCACCAGACACCGAAGATGCCTTTAAGAAATGCAAGAACTGGGGAAGAAGGGCGGTGCTGCCTGTCTTGGGCTGAGGAGGAGGCCCCTGTTGCTGCTGCTGCTTGCTCAGCGGCTTGCTCGGTATAGAACCGGCTGACGCCGGCTCTCTCAGAGGAGGAAACACCTAGAGGAGGAGCAAACATTGGTTTAACCTCAGATTGTACCCGTGGCCTTAGAGGAAGATGCTCACATTCCTTTTCAAAGACTAAGCCGGTCTCAACCTCAATCATCCTCATAAGGTAGGGAGCATAGGGAAGGCTCCGTCTAGTGTCGATGGATGCGAGATGAATTTCATTTGTGATGAAGTCCATGACACAGAAGGATCTTGCTTGAGGATTGAACCTAGCAAGAATGTTCCTGGAACTCTCCACAATAGCAATAGCATACCCTCCTTTAGGAGCAATGGTCACTCGAAGCATCCTGTTGAGCGTGAAGTAGTAGTTGTGGAGACCATTTGTTGAACCGAAAAAGCGCTTGTTTGGTTCATAGTACATGAAAGCCATGTCCTTATCCTTCATCATGGGCTCATTTGAGATGAGCTCCATAGTGCAATCATCACTGACTTGAAAGAAGTACCTAGCAAGCTTAGAGGTAGAGACAGAGTATTCCACACCCTGAGTCCTCTAGTGTAGAACACCCTTGCCATCCAGATATAGAGTTGCATAGAACTAACAAATGACTTCTTCATTCCATCCATAGTTAAATCCCATCAACTCATACACACCTCTGTCCTTGCAAGAGCGAACGATGTCATCAAACACTTGGTTTTCCTTGGATTCCATGTAGGTCCAGTCAATCCATTGGTGAGAGGCTAGGCGATTCTTCCGGTTCTTGTCAATGAACATAGACATGTAGTAATCCTGCTGAAACCAAGTATAGAACCTAGGGTCGGTGGCCTCTTGCTCACCAATCAACAGAGGGTTGATTTTCTTTGCTTCAATGAGTGCATCCAGATCTTTCTTATAGTCCTTGTAGACGTAGTCATCAGGATACACTAGTTCATGAACCTTAAGTCCCGTAATGGGTGCTGCAGGACCAGTTCTTGTTGCTTGCGAGGCAGCCTTGGACTTGGTTGACCTCTTTTCCTTCATCGGCTGCTTTCCCTTGTCAAGAGACCTTCGTGGGGGAAGGGATCCTCCTTCTTGTACATGCACAGTTTGAGCATCCCCACTTGATCCTTGGTCAGCCGAGCCATGTTCCCAAATAGCAGTGGCTTTCCTCCTCTTAGAAACTGGCACAAGCTCCTCTAGAAGAGGAGGAGGACGAGGAGGAGGAGGCATCCCGTGCCTCGAACTGAACAATGACTCCTTTCTTGACCCTTGTCATGATGAGCTGCCATGCACATAGAAAGCGACCAGAGTGAGACACATGCGAGAGGCGAAGGATGTTCGAGAGTGTGAACATTAGTGCACTGAACTGCACACGACAGAAGTTCTGATGGAACTTCCGTCACTTGCAGTTTGCACAAAAATCCAAAATTCTCCTAGATCCTACCACTACATGTCAAATGCTACTGACAGAGAGAGGACTAACCCCTAAGGAGTCTATCTATCCAAGCAACATGAAGATATTTGATCTTTTGACCGAAAAGTGGATTTTAGGTCAAAATCACATACCTAGATCAATGGTCCAAGAAAAAACGAGGAGGATTGCGAAACTTCCATGGGGAAGAGGGTGATTCCCCACCAAATCCAAGGGAAGTGCCGGACAGACCTCCAAATCACCACCAAATCGCCTCCTAGGGTTAGAGTGGATGAGAGAGAAAAGAATAGAGGAAGTGACCAGTTGGATAAGGAAGAAGAGGAGCATCAGGCTCTTTAACCTGGGAGTGATGGAAGTTCCATCATTGGGTGACAGAAGTTCCATTGCTCTCGGGTTCAAGCAGACTGCCGAGCGAAGGGTCACGGATGTTCTGGCGCAACTTCCATGATTCAACAGAAGTTCCATCATTGAGTGACGGAAGTTCCGTCAGAACACTCTCTCTCAAGTCTTGAACTATTGGACAAGAACCATAGGGAATATACAGCTTGTCTCAACTTGTGAATAGTGACAAAGCAACAATCAAAACTATATTCACAAGTATTGACAATATGATCTAGTGATCAAAGTATTTGTTTGAAATCAAAGACAATTTGAATTTTTGAAAAGATTTTTCTTTTAAGACGATTTGCAAGATCAATACACCAATCAAAGCACAAGATTATACTCCAAGTTGGATGAGTCAAGAATATTGAGTTCATTCCTAAGTTCACAAAACCGCTTCTCATCTAGAGGTTTGGTAAAAATATCGGCTAGTTGTTTGTCGTTTCTCACATAGCTAATATCAATATCCCCCTTTATAGAATGATCTCTCAAGAAGTGGTGCCGGATATCTATATGTTTGGTTCTATTGTGATCAATGGGGTTACATGCAATCACGATGGCACTCTCGTTGTCACATAGGACTGGAACTTTGGTCATAGTGTACCCAAAATCCTTTAGAGTTTGTCGCATCCAAAGTAGTTGTGCACAACAACTTCCGACTGCAACATACTCCGCTTCGGCCGTGGATAAGGCAACGGAATTTTGTTTCTTGGATGACCATGACACTAGGGACCTACCCAAGAATTGGCACGTACCGAAGGTACTTTTCCTATCCACTTTACATCCGGCATAGTCGGCATCGGAATAACCGACTAACTTGAACTTGGAGCCCTTGGGATACCACAATCCTAAGTTTGGGGTGTGAACTAAATACCTTAAGATTCTTTTTACCGCCACGAGGTGACTTTCCTTTGGAGCACTATGGAATCTTGCACACATGCACACACTAAGCATGATATCGGGCCTAGATGCACAAAGATAAAGCAAGGAGCCAATCATGGAGCAATATACCTTTTGATCCACGGGTTTTCCATTTACATCTAGCCCAAGGTGTCCATTAGTCTTCATGGGAGTCTTGTTAGGCTTAGCATTCTCCATGTCAAACTTCTTGAGTATGTCTTGAGTGTACTTGGTTTGACTTATGAATGTTCCTTCTTCAAGTTGCTTGACTTGAAAACCTAGAAAGAACTTCAACTCCCCCATCATGGACATCTCAAATTTCCTAGTCATAATCTTGGCAAACTCATCACACAAAGATTGATTAGTAGAATAAAATATAATGTCATCAACATATATTTGGCACACAAATAAATCATCATCAACTTTTCTTGTGAAGAGAATAGGATCGACCTTGCCAATTATGAAGCCTTCGTTGACCAAGTATCCCTTGAGGTGTTCATACCAAGCTCTAGGAGCTTGCTTGAGACCGTAGAGAGCTTTGTGAAGCTTGTACACATGGTTTGGTTTCTTTGGGTCTTCAAACCCCGTAGGTTGTTGCACATACACCTCTTCTTGAATGGGGCCATTAAGAAATGCACTTTTCACATCCATTTGAAAAAGCTTAAAGCCATGGTAAGTAGCATAGGCAAGTAAAATATGAATTGACTCAAGCCTAGCTACGGGTGCATAAGTTTCACCAAAGTCCAAACCTTCTACTTGTGAGTAGCCTTTTGCGACAAGTCTTGCCTTGTTTCTCACCACCACATCGTGCTCATCTTGTTGCGGACAACCCATTTTGTACCTACAACATTTTGCTTTGGTCTCTCCACTAATGACCACACCTTGTTTCTTTCAAAGTTGTTTAACTCTTCTTGCATAGCCATCACCCAATCCGAGTCTTGAAGGGCTTGTTCCACCCTAAGAGGTTCCATAGAGGAAACAAACGAGTAATGATGATAAAATGTAGCCATTCGAGATCTAGTAGTTAATCCCTTTTGGATGTCTCCAAGAATGTTGTCAATGGGGTGATCCTTTTGAATGCTTTGTCGTACTTGTGGATGAATTGGCCTTGATGCATCTTCTTCTTCTTGATTGATATCATCTTGAGTGTCTCTATCCCCACTATCTTGAGCTTGATCTTGGTTATTACTTTGACCATGATCGTCACCATGATCTTGGTTTCTCCCTTGATCTTGTTCATCATGTGGCTCTTATGGAGATGGATCATCTTGTCTTGAAAAAGATGGTTCATCTTGTCTTGAGTTTGGGTCTTGTGGTCTAATATCTCCTATTGCCATGTTCCTTATTGCATCACAAGGAGCTTCATCGCCTACATCACTCGGATTAACTTGCTCTACTTGAGAGCCATTAGATTCATCAAATTGCACATCCCGGATGATTTCAACAACACCAGTATCTTTGTTAAAGAATAGATATGCATAGATGTTAGTTCCATATCCAAGGAGAAAACCTTCATGCGTCTTAGGAGCAAACTTGGAGGATTTAGGTTTCTTGTTAAGAATAAAACATTTGCTCGCAAAGACACGAAAGTATGAAACATTGGGGAGGTTACCGGTGGGAAGCTCATATGGTGTTTTCTTCAAGATCTTGTGAAGATATAATCTATTTGATGCATGGCATGCGGTGTTGATGGCTTCGGCCCAAAATGTGTCCAGTGTCTTGTACTCATCAAGCATTGTTCTTGCCATCTCTATGAGTGTGCGGTTCTTCCTTTCGGCTACCCTATTTTGTTGTGGTGTGTATGGTGCTGAGAATTCATGCTTGATTCCTTCTTCATCAAGATATTCCTCAACTTGTGTATTCTTGAACTCGGTTTCATTGTCACTCCTTATTTTCTTGATCTTCACTTCATACTCATTTTGGGCTCTCCTCAAGAACCTCTTTAGGATACCTTGTGTTTCACTTTTGTCCTTCAAAAAGAATACCTAAGTGAAACGAGAATAATCATCAACAATTACAAGGCCATATTTGTTACCGCCAATGCTTATGTAGGTGACCGGTCCAAATAAGTCCATGTGGAGCATCTCCAATGGTCTTGTCATTGTCATCATTGTCTTGGATGGATGTGCCGCTCCTACTTTCTTTCAGGCTTGACATGCGCTACATATTTTGTCATTCTCAAAAGCAACATCCTTTAGTCCAACGACATGGCCACCTTTAAGGAGTTTAGAAAGATTTCTCATCCTAACATGAGCTAGCCGGCGATGGCATAGCCAACCCAAGGTAGTTTTAGCAACCAAACAAATACTTAGGTTAGATCCTTCTTTATTGGTGAAATCAATAAGATAGATCTTGTCCTCAAGATACCCTTTGAAAGCTATTGAGGAATCTTTCTTCTTAAAGACGGTCACACCATCATCGTCAAAGAGATAACTATAGCCCATCTCACAAAGTTGTGATACGGACATTAAGTTGTATCCTAGACCATTTACAAGATAAGCATTACCAATTGAAAGGTCATGGGTGACATCAATCCGTCCACGACCAATTACCTTTCCCTTGTTATCATTTCCAAATGATATGCCTCCACTTGGTAGATTGTCATGATCAAGTGTGGAGAACATTGATCTCTCTCCGGTCATATGATTTGAGCATCCACTATCGAGTACCCATATTACACCACCGGAGGAGTATTCCTACAAGGGAAATGAAGCATGTGTTTTAGACACCCAAGTTGGTTTGGGTCCCTTAATACTAGATACAAGAACTTTGGGCACCCACACACAAGGTTTCTACCTTGCATCATGTGGCCCAACAAACTTGGCAACTACTCTACCATAAGCATTGTGGGTTAGCACATAAGAGGCATCAAAATCATCAAAGGATATGGTAGCATTCTTAGCATTCTTATTGACTTGGAAAGCATTCTTGGGCTTGATGATGCTTTCTTGTGCCACTTGCTTTCCCTTGCTCTCATGCACAAAGTTGATTCTCTTGTTGTGCCTTCTTTTGGGTGCATTCTTGTTGTACCCCAATCCTCTCTTGTCATGAGAGGCTCTTGGCTCACCAACTATTCTTGTTGTGGTCTCCACTTGAGCTTTCTTCTTGAGCTCATTGACTTGGTTGGTTAGCTTCTCAATGATTGCATCTTACTTGGCAATCATATCAACATCAATGTTGTGGCACCTTCCACAACCTTTGCTTGTTGAAGCTTGTGAGGACTCAAGCTTCTTCAACAATGATTGTGATTTTGTCTTGGGCTCTTCAATGGCTTTTGTTAAGGCCTTGTTCTCCTCTTGCAAGGAATTGCACCTTTCTTGATACTTCTTGGTCATTGAGGTGCTTGATTCACTTGTCTCATTGGCCTTTGTAAGGTCCTTGGTTAGAGCCTCGTTCTTCTCCTTCTCTTGCTCAAGTTGCTTGGCAAGCTCAAGGTTCTTGCTTCTTTCTTCATCAAGCAACTCTTCTTGTCTATCAATGATTCTTTCTTGATTGTCCAACTCCCTTTGTAGCTTATCTAGCATTTTCACCATTTCATGCATAGAGGGGATCAAATCCTCCTCTTCATCACTACAATAAGAAGGATTGAAATCGGTGTGAGGAGCTACCTTGCTTTCCTTGGCCATGAAGCATCGAGGGGCATCATCTTCATCATCGATGAGGTTGTTGAAGAGTGACTTCTTGGCCGGGGGTAGACCAATGGCAATATTAGCAATACCACCTTCATCATCTTCTTCATCATCATCATCAGAGATGTATTCTTGGCCAATGTGAGCATGTCCCTTGTTGTATGGCTTCTTGTAGGGCTTTGTCTTGTTGTTGAACTTTTCATTTTTCTTTCCCTTGCCATTTAATCTTGGACAATCGGCAATCATGTGTCCTTGTTCATGACAGTCATAGCATCTTCTATTTGTTCTTCTAGCTTTTGCCTTGTCAAAGATTCTTTTGTTGAAGCCATTCTTGATCATGTATTTGCCAAATTTCTTGACGAACAAGGCAAATTCTTTATCATCTTCTTCTTTATCATTGTTCTCTTCACCTTCATCATCATCATCGTGAGTCTTCTTGGCTTTTAGTGCCAAGTCCTTCTTGCTTGTGCTCTCATCTCCTATGAGCACATTCACTCTCTTGCCCTCGTCATCACGACTCTTGTGGGCATTTATTCTTCCTATGACTTCATCCATTGTGAAGCTCTCAAAACCATCCTTCTCTTCAATGATGGTGCAAAGTGTGGAATTTCACATCCTAAGAGCCATGAGGAGCTTGTAGTTGACTTCCTCATCTTTGATATTGTCAACATAGGATCTTCTCTCATTTACAATGTCCATGAGCCTATCATGAGTTTGTTGAGGCTCTTCACCCTTATTCATCACGAAGAAGTTGAATTGATTCTTGAGAACTTGGAGTCTTGACTTCTTCACAACATCCACACCCTCATGGGCACATATAAGCTTCTTCCACATTTTTCGGGCATTCTCAATTCCGGCAACTCTTGAATATTCCATAGGATTCAAGGAAGAGATAATGGCCGACACCGCTTGAGCATTGCGATGTATGTTGAGTTGGTCTATAGTTGTAGGATTATCCTTGTCTTCCAAGGTGTATCCTTTCTCCACAATTTCCCAAATTGGTGGACCAATTGACATGAGATACATCTTCAGGCGATGCTTGTACCAACTAAAATCCTTGCCTTCAAAGTAAGGCAATCTTTCACTCCCACTTCCATGGATATTTGCCACATTGGCATAGTTGAAGGGGATGGATGCATGCAACTCATTTCCCTTACTTGTTGAGGAAAGATCTTGAGGCTTGTCACCTTCTCCTGGCTTCGACATCTTTTAATCTTCAAGCTTTCAAGCCTTGTAGAAGATTCTGGCTCTGATACCAATTGAAAGTTGCCTAGAGGGGGGGGGGGGGGGAGGGTGAATAGGCTATCTAAAAATAATCTTGAAAAGTCATTAAACAATGATCAAATAACCAGGACTGACGGAACTTCCGTCGAAGGTGATGGAACTACCGTCGCCACGAAAGTTCTATCAAATGACAGAACTTATCACTACCCTTCCTCTAAACAATGAACAATGCGGATAACAAGGGTGAAGGAAATACTAACTTGGTAGAAGTGAAGCTAATACAATGTCAACCTAGAGTTCTTGAATGAAAGACTAGCCACACGATTAACAAGTGATACAGGCATAATAATATGAAAGAAATGAGCAAGCACAAATATAAGAGCGGGAAAGTAAAGTGAGACACAAGAATTAACCCGAGGTTTGGCAACCACACAAAGTAGTTCCTACATCCTCGTTGAGGAGCCACACAAAGTGGCTAGGTCTCTCTCAACCCTTTTCCCCGCCAAGAAATCACAAAGATCGTGCTTGGATCTCTTTCTCCACTTGATTCTTTTCCTCCGGAGGTGAATCACACCTTCACAAACATCCTCGACTCACCACACAAAGTTGGGAGCTCAAGGGCGATGCCTAGCCATCTAGGAGACCAAGTCTCCAAGAGTAACAAGCAAATCAAATCTTGATGGAGAGGGAAAGATGTGCTCAAGCTTTTGAGTGGATGGATTCAAGATTTTTGTGGTTGGATCTCTCTCACTTGGGTTTGATTCTCGAGAACAAGCTTAGGAGTGAGAGGGGAGAGCTCTAGCTGAAAAGTGAGTGAAATGGCAAGGAATCCAACCCTTCCCACGGAGGAAGGGGTACTCTATTTATAGAGGGAGCTCAAAAACTAGCCGTTATAGAGATTTCTGGGCCTGATGGAACTTCCGTGGTTACCCATGGAACTTCCGTTAATTCAAACTTAGCCATTGAAAGAACTAGTTTCTAACTAGGTCAGAGTCGATGGAACTTCCGTGATGGACATCACGGAACTTCCATCGCTCTCGGGTCTGCTTACAAAGAGCAACCCGAGGACGACAGAACTTCCGTGGATCAATCCACAAAACTTCCGTGAGTCTTGGGAGGCTGAAAAAGGGGAACCCGAGGACGACGGAACTTCTGTGGAGCCACCCATGGAACTTCCGTATCCCTCGGGTTGGCTTATAGTTGAGGCAAGGCAAGGACGGAACTTTTGTTGTTTGCATCACGGAACTTTCGTGAGTCTCTGTCTAGCTCAAGAAAAGGCTGGTTCAAAGGCTGATGGCTATTCTTCTCATAAAAACTATTTGGAGGCTTGATCGCACACATTTCCCTTCTTAATAAGTTTGTTTTAACCCCCTTTATAGTTCAGCATACCTACGACTCAAAGTAAATAAAAGAACTAATCATTGAAGAGCTTTTCATATACTTTCCTTTCTTTTTGGGAGTAAACAACAACTTGCAAATGTGGGGTTATACAATAGTTTTGATTATCTGCACATGTACTTCATAAACAAGTTAGCACACTTTTAATCTTTGTCATCGTACACCAAAACCCACTAGGGAATCCTAGATGCATCTTCAAGGACATTCTCTGAAACAAGGACCCAATGGCTCTCTGGTTTATTTCTTTTCCGGTTATGCAAATGAAATCTAGTTACCTAACCTGTATTTTCATTTGTATAACTGTGGTGAACTAATCATTTCTCTAGAGACATGCTTTGCAACTCGCAAAAATAGTGTTTCCCGTTCTATGACAAAAAACAAATCGCGGAGGAACACATAGGCATCCCTCCCAAGGGAGGAAGCAAGCACGGGTTCTTGGGATCACGCCATCCCACACGAAAGCTCCGGTGCATCCTAGGACACCGGTGAATGGCCCGGAGAATCTTCTAATAGCTCAAGTTCGAGTGGTTTACCACCACCATTTAGCACACATTACTCTCTCAGTGGTTCAAGGAGGGGCACAGACGACCTCACTAGACAAATTGACAACATGTCCCTCCAGATCGACCAATTAAACCATTCCATCCACACTCATATCCAGCAGGATAATGAGTAGAGAGATGATGTTCAAAGGCAGCACTCAAGAATTGAGGATAAGGTGTCTTGGGGTAACACCCAAATGAGCTCTTATTTTCACTCTCAAGGCTACTTTGGTCAGGAGCCGCCATCGTTCAAGTGAGCACAAGCCAGCTTAGGGGGAGTTCCTCCCCCTAATGTGAAGATAACTTGTATCATTTCTCTTTCCAATCATCACATGCATGACAAAACTAAAAAAAAGAAAAATATTTGATTTCCTTGCACATGTATGATAAATAGAAAAACTAAAAAAGTAAAATAAAATAATAAGTAAATTCATGCGCGGTATGAATGCATAAGGTTTCCTATGTCGAGATGATGAATAGTTGCTTTGTCATTTATTCCCTTCATATGCCCAGTTTACAACCTAGCACTCTATTCAGTTTTGGTTTGTTGGCATGATTAAATTTCACCTCAAACACAATAGTGGGTAGCCTAAGCGTTATCCTTCTAGGTTGCTGGGAGATATGATATGGTTAGTTAGCGCTGCTATGATCTTGCTCAATTTGTAAACTTGACACTCGGAGAATGAATTTGATAAAAATGACAAGTTCATCAATGATATAAATTCCTACTACATCCATATATTATTCTGTATTGCAAAACCATCTACATATGCTACTTGTATTTTCATTGAGGCTTGTCAAAATTGTGTGACCCTAGTGAGAAATATTTTCTACATTCATGATCAATTCCACACACATCACGTTAAGTTTCGACACTGAGAATTAGCAATCATCCATGTCACACCATCCATCCACAAAATAAAGACTTTGTCTTCGTCATTGATCTCTCCCCAAGGTAATCAAGGTTATGACTATAACAAAAAAAGAGAGAAAATGATTCTTGCTCCATGAAGAGCTTGACAAAATAAAGGGAGAGAAAAACTCTTGCTACATCAAGAGCTTGAGAGAAAAATAAATAAAGAAAAGATATCCAATATTGCCAAATAAAGGGAGAGACTAAATAAAAAGAGTCTCCATTCCACTCTACGAAATCCACCACACATGCACATCTTGATCATGCTTGTAGGAAATGCATTCTCCATGGATCCACTCTTTTGAATCGGCGACATATGAAAGATAGGTATGCCACATTTATCCTTATGCTGAGCTCCACATATCAGCCTTTAGAGGTAGGATTTTTGAGGCATCATAAGCCTTCGTGGGGAATATATACACTTTGAGCGATGTGAGTGAATCATTTGAGGAATTTAGATTTATCACAAAAATTAAAAACCTCCAGGCCAAAGTCGATCAAAGATAGTAGGTGAAATGGTAGTCCCAACCGTCCAAGATTTGGAGAAGCTACAACACCCCACAGGTAATAGAAGGTGAAGTACTCGTGCCAACTTATTCAATCCTTTGTAGAGTGTCTTAGTTGTGCACTTGGGTATATGTTAGAGATAGGACATTGTAGCAATTCCTGATCAACACAAACCTGGGTTCTGCCTTCACTCAGGACAAGCAAAGGTTCAGCTTGGCGGGGGAGTGTAACATCCCAAATTTAAAACTTGGTGTGTGAACAAAATTTTATTAAATTTTTTAAAACGTTTTACAATAGATTAAAATTTAACTTCAATTATTTGATTATTATTTTTATTTAGGCAAAATGCATATTTTCTAAATCTAATAAATTAATTTAGGTTATATTAGTATTGTTACATTCATGCCGAGTAGTTTGCATTAGGGTTTTATGGTGTGAAAATGTATTTAAAATTCAAGTAGTTTTCATTTTATAGTTAGTTATAGAAAATAGGAAATAATAATGGAAATAGAATAGAAAACAAGAAAATGCAATTAAAAAAAAGAGATACAATCCCACGTGGCCTCTTTGGCCATTCTCCGCCAGGCAGCCCATTGCTCTTTTTCATTCCCCTCCTCTCTCTTGGCTCAGCCACGCCCACAGCCCACCAAACCAGGAGGCCCAACATGCCATCACCTTCGTCTTCCTCACCAAACCAGGAAGGAGGCCCAACACGCCATCACCTTCGTCTTCCTCGTCCAAACGCATGATCATCCCGTGGCCAGGAAACCGAAGCAGCCGCCGGCCATCGATCTGCCTCCCCAGGCAATTAGCCAGCTCCCCGACTCCTCAAACGGATGCCACGTCCTGTCCTCTTCCAATTCGATCTGTTTTCAGCTTTAACCATCCACCGTGGAGCTCGTATGGTCATTAATGGCACCACCAGCCATTGAAGACTTGACGACGCTGTTCCTCTACCTTCCACCACTTCCCTACCCTATAAAAGGAAGCCAAGATGCCCCTTGCCTTGCACGCCGAAGCCCACTACCTCCCCTCTCTCTCTCTCACAAAGTTTGGGGTCCAAGATCTTCGTCTTCCCTTGTTCCCATCATGTCCAGCCACACAGTGCCATGTTGGCATCGGCGTTCCCAGCAATCCACTCAACAAATAGATGCACAAATTCACCATGATCTGACAAGGACCTACGGCCATGGTCGACACAATCCTGTTCTCATCGGAACACATTCCTAGGATAAATCCAGAGGGTCATAAGCTTCAACCTTTCCTCCTTGTCGTGTTCCAGCAATCCCTCTCCATGATCCAAGGAAAACTCGCCGAGATCAGCCTCCAAGACTCCAGGAACGCGTTTGGCACACGAACTATTGCTCCACGACCTTGCCCTGTTTCAGCCTTTCAATCTCCATACCAGGTGTCGAAACATCTAAACCACTTTGCCTATTTCGTGTTCCACCACATGTACAACATGTAGAATCAAGTGCTATATAGATTAGTGCAACTAGTTTACGAGAACGTGCAAGTCTTTCATTATGTTGTTCTGTCCATAGTAGCACCCGAGCTGCCCACAAGCGCCCGGTCCTTCATGGACTATGAACCGCAACCTAGCGCTGCTCCATGAGAGCCATAGACTTGGCTCATGGGTTTTTTATTTATTTTAATTGTGGATAGATGGCTCTTTTGTGTTTAAACCCTTGAGCTCTATTTAAATAATATTTTGGCCCAACCACCACACCCCAACACGACCCACTAGCTCGGCCCAACCAGATGTCGCCGTCTTCTTCGTCCTCTCACTCGAACGCCGCCGCCGCTAGGAAACCGCTACCGCCGCTCAGCATTCCCACCTTGTCTGTTCCAAAACCGACCCACCGAACTCGCAAATGGTTTCCCCGCTTTCCCTCCCCCACTCCTGGGCCTTAATCGTGTCGTCGGCCATTCAAGGCCTATGAGCTTGCCCCGCTCGCCTCCCCTTCTCCTCCTCCCTATAAATTGGCCTTAGGACACCCCCAGTCCCCGCCGCTGCCGTTGTGCTAATGCTAGACCACCCCAAGCCCGTAGAATTAGCGCCATCATGTTTTTCCCCAAATACCAGTGAGGCGCACCGTCATGTGCCGTCTCCCTATCCTCGGCCCCATCCAACTTTTCTAACTCGTCCCTTCCATGCGCAGTAATGCAAGAAGCACTCCTGGGCACTGGAAATCAAGCTTTGACCCCGTAGCCCTGTTCCCAATGAGCACCGATGATAGTTGCCCCCTATCTTCATCGCCAACTGCCTCATAGTCTCCCCGACCCTGCATGAGCCACGGGTAAGGACCTCTGCCTTCCCCGTTTCCTTTTGCTCCTTCCATCGTAGAGAATGGAGCACCAGAGCGCCTCTCCGGTGTGCTTCGCCATCGCCTCCCCCATTACGCCGCCACTTGGTCAACACCGGTCACCGCTCATCTCGCTGACGCCATTCTTAGCCGTCGATTTGTTGATGTTGCGGCGAGATTAGAACCAAGTGAAAGGTTATGAACCCGGTCCACCATGGACCATAGACCGCAACCTAGCCTCAATCCTTTGATCCTGTCAACCCAGTATTTAGGGCTTATTCTAATTCGTGTAAATTATGGTAAATGCCTATTTTACACTTAGGTCCCTAATTTTAAAAGAAATACAATTTAGGTCCTTCATTTTTACGTAAAAGAACCTATACTTTTTATAAATTATAAATTAGCCTCTATGTTTTACACTTTGTTTCCTATAATATACTAAAGTTACAAAACTTCCTAGCCTTTATTGTTTAAGTTAAATATATGTTTTTTTGGAATAAAATAGATTTCTTTTATGTTTAGATTGTAAAACAAATTACAGCACTTTGTTTAATAAAACTAAATCTTTATTTTATTGTATGATTTATAAAATCTAATTAAATTAATTATTTTCTAGATATGGAATTTTGATAATAAAACCTTTAGTCTCTAAACCTTCCTAACTTTTAGCTCATAAATCTGATTAAGGTGATTTTTGCGCTCACAAAATCGTAGGAACGAGTACTATCTTTGAGTACTGTTTTTATAGCCATTAGGTAATGCTTGGTGTACTTCTTCTTATTTGTTTATGTATGCTTTTTGGTGTTTAGCAAGAAGAGAACTTTCAAGACCATCGAGCAGTAGATAGCAAGGAAATAGGCAAGTGTCTTTGATCATATGGCACCTATTAAGGATAATAGTTTATTTTCATGCATGCTTGCCTAAATTTGAATCATATGTTAGGGTTGCCTAGAAATTGATTTATCCTGTCCTTGTCACCTGGTGGGACTTGGTGGTTGAGTTTGGGTACGTTATGCTAGTGCAATACTTTGGGGATATAAAAATGAATGATAATAAATTTGACTAATATTCAATTGAACCTAATCATCACTTGGGTTTGTAATCTTTTTAGCAACAAGGATTATAGATGACCCAAGTAGGAGGGTGTTGATGATGATGCAGGTATGCATAGGTACGGGTAATGTACTATTTGGATTGTGGTTGTACCTGCTTGTGGTCATATGACCAATTTGTGGAGCGGCCATCCAGGAAAACAACACAAAAGCACGGGGCTGATATGGGTAGGCGTGGTCCGGTAGTAGATGTCTTCCTAGTTTTGCGGGTGTTCAAGGAAGGAGGACAAGAGGGTTACTTTCGGCCTCAGATGATGAAGGGTATGCTTCTAGCCACGGTGCTTTGAAAGACCATATGGTGATCTCTTGGCCTCACACCTATGGTAGTGTGTTGGCAACATGGAGACTTTAGTCACCAACGGGTGATGGAATCACCAACCTATGGGGTAAAGTTGTGCAGTCTCTACAGAGTGTAAAACTGTTATAACAGCCATGCTCACGATCAAGAGTGGCTTGGATCCTCACACGATTAGATGGATTGAAGGGCCAAGAAGGCGACCAAAGGGGGGGGGGGTGAATGGGAGTCAAATAAAATTCTCCAAGAGAACTTGGTTTATGTAACAAAAATAACCCAAGCCAACCTCCGAATCGATCACCAGGACTACACACACCAACTTGTGGTGTACTAGCCCTAGGAGTGATCAACCACAACAAAGAAACACAGCGGAAACAGAGAAAAACAGCAAAGACTCGTGATAGTCGAACACCTCACAAAAACTACATCTTACTAGACCACCACTGGCAGTGCCGATCAGGACCATCGGCAGTGCCGGTTGGCCCCATTGGCTGTGCCGGTGCAAGGTGCCGTGACCCGCCGGCAGTGCCGGTCCTGGTCGTTGGTAGTGCCGATCGACCCTGATAGAACAGCAGAAACTTTCAGGAATTTGGCAAATCTTCTCCAAAACCTAATCAAACAAACTCCAAATGATGCGATTTTTGGACCAGTGAATCCTCATCACATCACAACCCTAATCCTAGAAGATCATCTCAATTGGCTCAAGAAATCATCATGCATTTCAGATCTTGTGCCAAGAACACCAAAAAGGGGAAACTTGAGAAATCCTTCAAATCGAAGGTGCTAGAGCTATTGATTCGATCAAGGATCCATAGAGGATTGTTCTAGCTCATCCTAGTAACAAGTTTCTCAAGAAATCTGGGCATAAAACTCATCCAAAAGTGAGATCGAAAATCACCACAAAAATAGCTCCAAAAATAGAGAAAAAGGGAATTTCGGGATTCAAGAAAAGAGGGAAATCTTGAGCACGAAAATACTTCTCATATCATGAAAACATGCTTACAAGATCCATAGGTACAAGGCTAGGAAGCCACCCTCTTCCTCCCACTATTTGGAAGAGCAAAAGATGTCTCTCACACACCCACTACTCTCCACTAAAACATGAAGTCCTCTCCTAGCACTTTGAATAGAACCCTAACACAAGGCTAATGGAAGAGAGGCACCTCTCCACCAGCCCTACCTCTTCTTATATAGGCCTAGGTTCTATTGTCCACATGACAACTCTACCCTCGACCTACATAACATACCCACCAACCACCGGGGGCAAAACCATCCATCTTTTTCCTTGTCGCCCGAATGCCATCGAGTCCTTCACAACTTTGCTTGCCCTCGACGCAAGCTCTGCAATGGTGCCACGTGCACCTCCAATTGCCGCCACCAGTTTTGAGGCCCAAACCGGGAAACCGCCTTGCATGCTTCTCAAAGCGTGACTTCTCGATGTTGACGCGTGTGACCTTGTCCCGTGATCCTGAGCACCGGGCAAGTCTCTCCCGGTCCCTGTCCATCGGGCCCCCTTGTCACTTGCACCGGCTTCCCGCTTGCCTTGACTTGGTCAACACGCCATCTTCATCACCACCACGGTTTTGAGGCTCAACCGCGAAACCGTCCGTGCTTCTTGCCTCTCCACGTGTATGGTATGGATCCCCCTTGACTTCACCCGACATCTCGATCGTCTGGCCCCAAGTCTCCTACTTGTGCTCGATCCTCTCGTCGTTGATCGCCAAGTCGACTCTAGTGTTCTACACATCATGAGACAAGCAAACACATTTCCCATCTCCTGCAACATCACCAATTCCTCCATCGACTCCAGTTAGTCATAACCATGATATGCAAACCCATGCAATCCCCGGATTTCCGTATTTCAACTCAAACACCAAATCCGCTCAAGTCAATTACTCATCACATATATTGCAAACCATGGCACATATCCACATGGTTTCTCATGGATGGTGTGGTGAATCTGGTGGGTAACCAGATTTGGGTGGTAGCTACAGGTGGGTAACCTGTATTGTTCTGGTATGGGTGGGTAACTCATAGTTTTGCTATCGATGGGCAACCAATAGTGTTCGATAGGTGGTTAACCTGTTGGGCTAGTTATCACCTAGTATGCTTGTATAATTTGAAGCATAGCTTAAGGATGTGTAGTGAAGTAAACCTATGTCAAGCCTATTCTTGTTTTTAGCCTGCATGTCATTACTTTCTCCCACTTACTGAGAACTTTATGCACTCACACATTTTAGTTTTCCTGTGTTGTTGTTGCTGCTATATTACTACTGCTTAGACAACGCTGGCGAGCTGGACTACGGCGATGAGGACTACTTCCACTAGGAGTGCGAGCCTCGGTTGACTGCCTATGGCATTATGGAGTCTTCCGCTATCTTTATTTTTCTTCATGTATTCGAGACTATGTAATAATGATAAGAGATATTAATAATAATGACATTGGTTTTACTGTTTATTTCACTTTTGTCCTATGTGCATGAAAATTTGATCCTGGGCACACATACAAATGCATTAGGTTTTGACCTTAAAACCTGGTGTGACAGGAAGGAGGGAGGGGGGGGGGGTTGTTGATGGTTGTTAAGTACCAATTTGGACCATCAATATACCTTTAAAAGTAGGAAGACTTAGAATTTCATACCTGCATGTTAGTTAGGAATAATAAGATTCCACTTGCCCTTGGAGATTTATGTGCATGCTAGGATTTGATATAAAAAAGTGGAGAAACAGAGCATAATCCAGAAAAACACCATTCCAACCAATGGGACGGTGCCAACTGGACTTCTCTCGGATTGCATACGTGGCTGCACAGGATTCCTCCAGAGAACACTAACTTAAAACACAAGAGGACCCACTTGTCTGACACCCCAAGGAAGCACAGGCCCAGAGGTCCCACTCCCTAGTCAGACGACCAAGGGGGAGATTGGCCGACCTGGTCCTGAGACGATTTGGCCTCCCCTTCCACGTGTCACTCTCTCAGCTCTTTGGCAATGTCGGTGGCTCGAGGTTCTATGGAGATTACTCTCTAGTACCACCTATGGGCCCTATATAAAGAAGGGGAGAGCTCCACACACACACACACACACACTCAAGAGTTATTCATTTCCCTCTTTCACTTAGTAGTTTCCTAGTCCTAGTAGATTTTAGTTTAGGTGGAGCCTTGCTCAAGTCTTCGAGTCATAGGAGTATTGGTATGGCTCTTGTATCCTTTCCTTTATTCTATTATATTATGACTTTGTTCTATTTAATTAATATAGTTTTTCCATATAGTTGTGCTTATGATATGTGTTCCTTGTTTGATGATATAGACTTGCTACCTTGTTGTCATGATTGGCATATACCTTGACTATAGTACAAATGTTATAATGCTAGTTGTACTTTAGTCTAGTTGTTGTGCCTTATTATGGGTTTGATATCAAATTAGATTTGAGGAAGCTCTAGTGTTTTGATCTATGCTAGAGTTCTACTTAAATATGTAAGTGCGGTGAGATGGCTAGGTAGCATCAATCACCTCATAATCCATGGTTTGCAGTGGTAGGCACTAGGTGATGATAGCCCTATCTATCCTTGGTACTCCTCCATGTTCGGCTACGACGTGTGTCCAAGATGGAGTTGTCCTATGTATGCCAGACATGAATCCGTACATGAAGTGTTGAGTGCATTAGACTATGACTAGTATAGACTTGCTTGTAGTCGTTTGACTACGTGACTATATAGGTAGACTAACATTAGAGATATGGCTTTGCTCTCCTAACTAAAACTCACTAGAGATTTAGGACCTTTTATTTATCTTTGGGAGTGATGCTAAGTTTGTCACACTACCTCTATCCTTATTATACTCACCCTTGTATAAACTCTGAGTACTAATACTAATCTTTATGTCTATGTTACTATTAACAATCATATATTCATGCTACAAATTTCTTTGGTAGAACAATAAATGACAAGCCATTGGAGCAATCCTTTGGTGAAATGCTACAATGGTATTTTCCATGCGCTTGTAGAATTTACTCTATTGACACTGAGGTGCATCTTTATAATTATGTCTGGCGCCCTTACTAAGTATAATTATATCGATGTAACTTAGCAAAGATCAACAACAGACTGTTAAGTTCATGGCTGCTGAGTTGCTAACACAAAGCAAGGTGAGGTTCAGGCTCAACAAACTATGCCCCTCTCGCCTGATATGTATCCTAATCCTATATTTCTTGCCATCACTGCTGACACAACTGCAATAATTATTTTTAGTAACATGCCATAACCAACTTTTATGGCGGACTTTGCGTTCACCACCATGAATATGTTACTAATTTTCACTAAAAATAGTGACGGACAAAATGCTCATCACTAAAAGCTATCAGGAACAAATAAAAAAATGGAGGGGCCTGCCTGGTATCATGCCGCCCGCTGGCCTTTGCCCTATATGAGGGAGGAGGTGTCCATCACCTGGCCCACCATTGTCATGGCCCCTCGGGAAGGGAAGAGGGGCTATCATGGGGAGCGCACTGTTGGGGAGGAGGCTCACCGCCATCCCCGGGAGGAGGGTGCCTGCTTGTCTGGTTGCTTATCTGGCTTCTGCTAAAGGATCTCGCGTCGAGGAAGCCCGCGGTCGGATCTACACCCTCTGTAATGAGGGGTGCTGCCAGTGGATCGGTGGCGGGTAGAGGAGCGCTAGGTGGTGTTAGCGGAATATATCAACAATGTCACATGGACGGGATTATTGTCATGCCCGCATACTCAACGACAGATAGAAGGACTTTGTTTGGCACGCCAGAGGAATATATCAATGATGTCACATGGATAGGACTATCGTCATGCTCGTGTACTCACTGACAGACAGAACGACTCCGTCTGCCCCCTCCCTGCGAGTGGGGTCGAGTGCCTTCACCTCATCCAACCCCGACAAATGGGGTGAGATGAGTCACGCCTCGCCTGACCCCCATGGACGGGGTCAAGCACATCCCACCACGATTGACCCTCACGAGTGGACTTTGACACAATCCGTCTTGCCCGACCCCCACTGACGGGGTCAAGTGCATTCCACCTCGCCCGAACCCCACGAGCGGGGTCGAGCGCATCAGGAACTCGACCACGGGGAGTAAGAATGAGCATTAAATGCCCTCTATGATGATGAAGCATGCATGTGCTAATAATATTGCACATGCATGTCTGTGACCAAACAACCAACTACTATCAGTCGCCAATCCTACTGAAGACGGGGAGATGATTAAACACTGATTACCTTGAGAGTGATGGGAGGGAGAAGCCAAGCGTGACAGCATGGATTAATGAAGACAATTCCAACGGGCATGAGCCAAACATGAACGACACCACGGTTGACCCAAAGCAGAGGGCTGGATTCTGCTCGCCTCGCTCGACCTTTGAAGATGGGGTTTAGATAGGGAAGAAAGTTAACAAAGGTGGATGCCCACCTAACAACTGACCTTAAATACGGATATGAGCGTGCGGCCACAGTACATGCTATACTCGCCTCTACACCTACCTGCTCCATGTTGGGGAACGGGTAGGCTACGATAGCATATAAAATTTCTACCGTTCAACCAGGAAACCTTGCAAGAGAGGATCATGGATCGTTACCACTAGACGCGCAGGCGGAGCGGAAGCGAATGTTGGAGCAGCTCGATCCAACGTAGTCGCGCGTCGGTGTAGGAAGTAGTCGATCACATCAATCGTCTCCTTCTAGTCCAGCCGTCGGCACCGCAGCAGCAGCAGCGCCTCCTCGCGGTATCCACACGTACGGGGTTGGAGCACCGTGCGCGGCGTGCTAGCACCGGCAACACGGTTAGGGTTTTGTGGGCGAGAAAGAGGAGCACGACGGCTAGGGTTAAGGACTGGTGGAATCACCTGCGCCTTAAGCCCCTCCTCCACTTAAATAGACCCTTCTAATGGGCCTCGACTAGTTGGCCCATTAGTGGACTAATTCCTCACACGGATCAATATCCATATGGCCCTCACATATGGATCAAATCCGTATTGTCTCTTGGGCATATCTCCAACAATCTCCCACTTGCACTAGAGACAATCACATAGGCAAGCGATGTTCCAACCCGTTAAGTGTGTGACCCGTTAGGTTCACATGTACACGACAATGATGTGAAAACCATTTTTCAAATCATAAATCAATAGCGGCACCTAGCAGCACATACTGATTCTCGTGTACACATAAAGATCATATCAGCTGAACCTTTGACATACGCAGTCAGCGAACCCTTTGCCTCACGATATTAGTCAAGCTTAAGGCAAGATACGTGCCATCCCTATAATAGCTCGACCATTCACTCGAACGTCTAGTGGATTTATCATGACTAACTTTTAGTCATTATGATTAACTTTTAATCACATTGGCATGGCCATGCACTTCTAAATCCATCTAACTCGAGGGGCCCAGAGATATCTCTCCTGTTATTAGGAGGGGCAAATTCCATCTTGACCGCTCACACCCCACGACATGTTTCATAGCATACCCGAAAATTACCTTTATAACTACCCAGTTACGGAATAGCGTTTGGTAATCCCTAAATATGCTATTACACATTCTGGGAATCAATGACAATCTCAGGTCTAAGGATCCCAAAGGTACATCATACAAGACAACAATTGATGACACAATAATAACATCTCAGCAAAGTCTATTAGTGGGTCAGTCCAACACTATGTTCTCCAACATGTGTTCACATTATTGATTTGATATCTCCATATCAATGATCTGTGAAACACGATCATCAACCAATACATGTGCTAGTCCATGAATCATTATTGTCCAACACAATGATAAGGAACTAGGGATCATTTAGGATAATATTATAAAAGAACAATGAGTTTCACAACATTGCTCATGATGTCATCCGTTGAAGGATGTACCCGCGCTAGGCCTCATGATGTCGCATCGCCTGAGCGAGCCAAAACCTTGTTTTGGTGGCAGCCTTTCTACAGATGCTCTCGATGCCTGCAATGCTTGAAGCTCGACAAGCCTAGCAAGAAGACACAACATTGCTCGCACTCGCAGCTAACTAGCAAGCTGAGAGCTCGTTGTCCCAGCGGCGCGAGACACAATTTGTCTAACGCTCCTCCGCAGCACGACTGTTCATATTTTTAACGATCACAGATTAATCTGCAAGCACACAAAAGTACCACTGTAGCATATCTCCAAAGAGTATTCCAAGGTTTATCGAATCCAAGGAATGGTATGGGAAAATCCTAAATTCTAGTCAATCCAAGGACACAAGAGAGATAAATTGGTGTAGGATAGAGATGTTTATCTATGGATAAACTTTTAGATAAGCAAAGTGGTGGCTCTAATTATTACTTCGTGTACAGATTCATGCCCGACATACACAAGGCTACTCTTTCTTGGATAAACATCACAACCGAATGTGGAGGAGTACAATGGACAGATAGGGTATCACCACCTACTATCTACTTCTACAGATCGTGGATTACAAGGTGATCAAATATGATCTCTAACCTAAGCACCATGTCTAAGTTATTAATCACTCTTTAGTCTAACTAGTAAAAGAATAAACAACCTATGCATGATAGGACTTTGGACCCACAAATAACTGAGCATACAACTTACTTAACTAAGAAAGCTTAAGAACACAAATAAACTCGAAGACTTACTAAATAAGGCAAGGCTCAGACAAGCTACAAGTTTGGAGTCGAGCGCCCACAGACAAGGATCTACTCCTAGATTTCTCCTCCTTCTCTTCGAATTCGAAGGACTAAACTAAGTAGTACAAGCACCTTTGGAGTGTGGCTCTATTCTATTTGATGTGTGTGTTGAAGTGAAGCCTCTCCTCTCTCTATATAGGGCCTAAAGGTTGATAACGAGGAGTAACCACCATGGAAGCGCTTTGCACCAATGCTGGGAATCCCCGAAGCAAGCACCACGTGGAAGCCCACCCAAAATGGCCTTAAGATGCGGTCGACCGACTAGAGAGGGCTAGGTCAGCCGCCTGGGCTTGGCTCTTGGTCTTGTGCATTCTCTAGTAGGCTGGCAGGTGTGTCCCATCATGTTTTATGTCAGTGTTCCCCTGAGTTGTGCGGGGAATCCACGTATTCAATCCTTGTGTTGGCTCTTGATTAGTTGAATTGATAGTTTCTTCGATTGATGATGTCGATTTTTCTATAATTCATGGATAATTCACCTACACTCAAATATTCACCAGCACTTGTGGAATTCATTAGTAATAAACTCCTACCACTATGTTGGTTATTTATTTTAGCACTTTTATGAGTCTAGGAGGCAATCTCTATTGCTTGGTGATTGTGGATGACTTCACAAGATACACTTGGACCTTCTTCCTTGTGGACAAGTCTCAAGCAAGTGATATCTTCAGAAAATTTGCAAGGAGAGCAAAGAATGAATTAAAGGCCAACATTCTGAAGATAAGGAGTGACAATGGGACTGAGTTCAAGAACATAATAGAGGAGGAGTATTGTGACAAGAAGTGAATCAAGAATGAATTCTCCACTACATATACTCCAGAGCAATATGGAGTAGTGGAGAGGAAGAACAAGACACTCATCACTCTTTCTTGTGCTATGCTAGATGAGTATGGAACTCATAAGAGGTTTTGGGCTGAAGCAATCAACACGACTTGCTACAATTCCAACCGTGTATATGTCCACCGATTGTTGAAGAAGACACCCTATGAGTTATGGGTTGGATGGAAACCGAATGTTTCCAATTTTTGGGTCTTTGGCTGCACTCGCAACATTCTCAAGAAGAGGAGGAAACCCGAGAAGTTTGAGAGCAGAATGGATTAAGGCATTCTTGTTGGGTACTCAGGGACTTCTAAGGCATATAGGGTCTACAACTCATCCACAGGTTGTGTGGAAGAATCCTATAATGTGCAATTTGATGTGTCAAATGGTTCTCAATAGGGAGATGAATTTCAAGAAGTGAACATTGGAGATGAACCATAAGGGAAGCTTTGAGGAACATGCCCGTGTGTAAGGTTTTACCCCATGAGGCTAATGATGATGATATTGGTGAGCTCTCGACTCCATAACCTCAACAAAACTCATCCCCCGAGGTGTAAGATCCAACCCAAGAGGCCAATGATACACCTTCTAGCTCATCCCAAGATTCATTGAGAGTGCACCCACCTAGCCAAGAAGAAACCCAAGTGAGAAGTGAGCCACAAGACCCCCCCCCCTCCCCACATAGTTCACCTCAAGCCACTTCTCCAAGCTCTTCACATGACACCCCCTCATCAACTCAAAGCTCTAGGTCTAGAACAAGAAAGCATATGAGTGATTCCTCCACTTTACTAAGAATCCAAGATACTCATATCATATGAGAACAAGCAATTCATGATGCACAAGATACTTGACCTAGACCTCCTCCAACTCAAGAAGAACCTCTTCCTACACTCAAAGCTATCAATAAGGATCATTCTCGTGACTTGATCATTGGGAGCCCATCTCAAGGATTTAGGACAAGGAGGAATCAATACAAGCCCAACTATGTGAATGAAGAAAATCTTGATGAGGCAAATGTTGCAATTGAGAACTTCTCCTTCATCTCTATGATTGATCCCACAACCTCTTTGTGTGTCAAACCATATGGACGATATCATCTATCGGTCAACCAATGAGAAGTTCAATGAAGAATTTCGGGATATGATGGCAAGGGAATTCCAAATGTGAATGATAGGAGAGTTGCATGTGTTCCTTGGTGTCAAAGTTAAGAATTTGAGAGAAGGAAACTTCATGTATCAAGAGAAGTATAACAAGGACCTCCTCAAGAGATTCAACATGGAAAATTGCAAGCCCTTGCATACACCTCCGGCAACAAGCAAACCCTTGGATGATGATGTGAAAGGAAAACCTGTGAACCCCAAGCTCTATAGATCAATGATTGGTTCTTTGCTCTATCTTACCACCTCAATACCAGACTTCATGTTTAGTGTGCACTTGTGTGCACGCTACCAAGCGAATCCAAAGGAGTCACACTTGAAGGCTGTTAAGACAATACTTAGATACCTCAAGTAGACACCTACCATGGGATTATGGTATCCTAGAGGAACAAGCTTTGAGTTACTTGGGTGTTCGGACTCGGACTTCGTGGGATGCAAAGTGAATGGGAAGAGCACATCGGGAGGTTGCCAATTTCTTAGAAGATCTCTTGTATCTTTGAGCTCAAAGAAGCAAAACTCCATGGCTCTATCTACAGCTGAAGTAGAGTACATGGCGGTAGGAGCGTGTTGTGCTCAACTTCTACATGAGGCAAACACTTTCGGATTATGGCCTCAACCTCGCTCAAATTCCACTATATTGTGATAGTGAGGGGGCAATCAAAATGGCTCTCAAAGTTGGAGATCATGGTCATGCAAAGCATATTCACGTCAAGCATCATTTCATAAGAGACCATGTTGAGAAGAAGGATATCAAATTGGTGAGTGTGCAGACTCATGACCTATCGGCGGACATCTTCACCAAGCCCCTCAACGAGAAAACCTTCAACAAGCTAAGGGGAGAACTTAATATTCTCGACCTTTCAAACTTCACATGAGTAACCCTAAAGCTTGTCCCTTTGTAAATTTGTATAACTTTTGTTTCTTTGTTTTGTGCTTGTTTCTCTTCTTCTTGTAGGTCAACTTTAGACCTCCTTGAGATAGCAATGGACATGGGTTAAGCTTGGGAAGGTGGTTCATGGTGTGCCCAAGGTTTTGAAGAATGGTCCATTGTGAGTAAGCTCGAGAAGGGAACAACTCGTCGCTGGCACTTTGGTTTATAGCCTTTCTCTCTCTTTCCTTTAGCATCGCATCATGCATATGTATACTTGTTGCATTTGCATTATTTTCATCCATGCATTTTTGCATAGTGATACTTTACATGCTTTCAAGCATGTTTCTAGGGGGAGTTTCTTATTTACAACATAAGGATATGACCCTCTAGATGATCACATAGTCATAATTGAGCTTCATTCCCACAGAGTCATGTTCAAACGAGCTTCGAGGTTAAATCTACTCACGTGGCTTAAAGTCAAGTGACTCATACATTCCCAACACACTAATAACTAACCATTGCATACTTGAGGAAATATTTTTGTTGGGTAATGTGTGTAGGGGGAGCTATGGTGGAACACCATCATGACCAAGGAGGAACACAGTGAAAGGGGGAGTTTTCTAACTCTTGTCAATTATGATTTGCTCCTTGGTTCTCTTCTGTTTTGTTCTTGGTTTGTGGTTTTTGGTGATAGGTGCCAAAGGGGGAGAAGGACATGAAGATCCAAAAAGGAGGAGAACACGAAGATCCAAAAGCCAAGTCAAGATTGATAGAATAAGGGGAGAGAAGTACATGAAGATCAAAGAAGATGGATGTGGAAGAACATGAGGGAAATATGATAAAATGGTAATAATCAATACAATGGTGCATGTTCACTTGGAGTACACATGAAGACCATGACAAGATGAACATCTGCACCAATATGGAGAACAACAATGAACAACTACACCGATATCAACATCTATGTCTATGGTGCGTGTCTACGTCAACATGATCAACTACCACGACACGATCAAGGGCGCAAAATTCAACTCTAGCTCGACCTCTAGTGTGCTACATGATTGGGTAGTTTCCCTCTCAACATCTAGCACATTCAAAGGGGGAGACTACTTCCAAGGTAAGGACCAAGGTAAATTTTTAAAACCTTTCTTTTCTCTTGGTTCCTCGTTTTCATTCGAGTCTTTTGTTCCTTCCTTCTAATTCTTTTGGGACTCATTTGTTTTGGATCATCATAAGTAGTGGTTGTCATCCATCATCAAAAAGGGGGAGATTGTAAGGTTCATAACCATTGAGGTCACCCCAAGGTATGAATGTTTTGGTGATGAATGACAGACATGAAATATGACTAACGTCTACATAAGTGTTGTGCGTGTAGGAAACCTTTTCTACTTAATGATGATCATTGATGGTTGCCTTGGCGGTGGATGACAATGACCATAAGCATGGAGCTTGATGAGCTTAATGGAGTTGATGGAGATGGATCAAGGCTAAGGACAAGCTATGGAGCAAGTGTTTGGAACACATTTCTAGTTGTTAGGGCTATGAGTCCATAGGAAAAACCAGACTATCAAGGGGGTCTAGGTCATGTATTTTTAGGTCATGCTAGTCAATGATGTGTGTGGATGCTCAGTGAAATAACAGGCACTAGGTGATAGTGGAGAAGCCAAGGAGCTATTGGAAGAGGCCATGAAACAAAGTCAAGCGAGGACGAGGAGTTTCAGCTTCTGGACAGAGAGACCGGAAAGAAGGTTAGGAGTGATCGGACTGTGCGGTCATCAGAGGAGAAGGCAGATCAGAGATGAGACTTTGCAAGGAATCTGCCTGCACTAAAGACCATAGAAAATTGTACAGTCCAGTCAGTACGAGATCATCTGTGCATAGTGAAGCCAACGACTCTTGGAGCCATTCCTGGAGTGACCGGGCGGTCCAGTCAGGAAGTGATTGGACAGTCTGGTCAGTGTGTCCACAAAGGTGATTTCATGGAGCAACAACTAGTTTGAGGTTGGAAGACTATATAACTTCGTTGCTGGGGTCTTGGAGACCTCTCTTGGCCATTGGAATTGTTGGGAGCATTAGTAGGGAGCCAAGATGAAAAGAGAGAAGCACTAGGAGAGAATATTGGATATCTTGAGAGTGATAGTGAGAGTAACTTGAGCATCTATCCACGTCTAAGGTTAGGGTGTCCTTGAGGGTGTGATCTAAATTGTTACTGTTGGTCTATGGTGAGACCTAGTAAGTGCCCATGTTGGCTCGGGGAGTCTGGTAAGTTCTCGAGGGAGGCGAGCTTGTGCCTTGGTGGTAGCGATGATGCAATTGTGTCTTCAATCTGAGAGTGAGTGCGGAGTCATGTGCGAGAACTCCACATGGTGACGGGAGGGAAACAATATTATGAGCCATCTCTTATTCTACTCCTTACTATGATGCCTTACTTTTTGCATTTACATACTGTGTTATTTATGCTTGTGTGTTTGCCTTGCTCTAGTTGACTATCTAGTAGACTTGCATGAATAGGCTTCTTTACTTGCTAGTAGTGCTTAGCTCGCACACTTGATCACTAGAATGTATAGGAGTTGTTTTGGCATGATTGATCACCCTAGTACGTATTGTGCTACTTATGCTTGTGTGTTTACCTTGTGCTTGATGATCTAGTAGGTTTGCATGGGTAGGCTCCTTTGCTAGCTTGTTGTGTGCTTCCACGTGTCTTTGATTACTAGCTTGCATAGGAGTTGCTTGGCCTTGTGTGTGATCAACTAGTATGCATAGGTTGTTCTTCCTTTCATAGGGTTATCTTGTTAGTTGATCACCACTAGAATTGTGTAGGAATTGTTTGAGTGGAATTGGCGAATTTGGTACACATTGAGAGTTCCCGATTCTGCCTCCCCCCCCCTCTCATTCACTCGATCCTTTCAATGGCCCAAAGGTAGCACCTTATTGGAGTATATTTTCCTATCACTACCATGTGATCACGGTGAAAACTCTGAACAAGCAAATGGTAGGATGTTACTAAGATCTTACAAGATTCTTAATAGCAAAACAAGGGATACCTTGGAGAGTGTGGTACGACAATTGCAAGGGTCAGAACCTGTGCTGTTCAGAAGAATATGTATATGGAGCTTGGAAGCCAAATTATAATGTAGCAAGGATTAGCAAAATTTCAATTCATAAATTGCAAAACTAAATAATGGTCTCAAGCTAGTCTATGACACTGCTAAACTTGCCCCGGACCAAGTTCAAGTAAGCAACAAAACAACTTACCAAAGGACTCAAAAGGATGTCTGAATTATTTTTTCTTATTCTCTGTTTCTTTTTTTTTATGCGGCTTTTCTTACTTTGCCACCTTTGCCTCTTTATTCTTTTCTTTTTATTCCAAAGAGTGTTGCAACAAGTAAACTAGCATAACTAAAAAGACAAGTTATTGACCAAGTAGATAGACAACAGCTAGAACACCTCTTGGCTCAAGCTTTTATGTGCAGCAATAAAGATTGCAAAATTATAAATGAATGCTTAGCCGAACAAAGATGTAACATATATCTAACTTTGGCAAGTAACAACCTATGAACCATGCATTGAGGATTGCATCCAACTGCTGGAAATTGGTGCAAGGAATCCAGCAACAACTAGCATTTATCTTCTAACTGCAATATGGTTTTTGTTCCTTATCATTTGTGTGCACAGGATGAAAGTATATATGACCAGGAATAAGTGTGTGGTACCAATCAAACTAGAGCAATGAACAAATTTCAATCCAGCCACACAACGACAATGTGAGGGACTAAAATCTAGAGAAGCAATCTGAAATAAAAATTTGTAAGGCACAATGGGGTATAGGATAGTGGAAACATGATGAACAAATATTTTTGTAGGGGCAATTTTCTGGACTATAGGAAAGAACAAAACGGACAAGGACAATGGCGAACCTAATGGTGTACCTAAAGCTCTGATTACCACTTAATGTGGGTATGGATTCCCGATCTTCTGAAAGGTTTTGGTAATTTGATGTGGTTGGAGGCGACACACAAATCGATTTGGCTTTAGAATAATACGTTCTAAACCCCGTAATCACAACACAACGTCTCCTCTAGTTATCAACCGATGGTGTATGGTTGACCTCACTAAGAAGGGTAATTCATGTTTGCAAATCAAGAACACAAGCAAGAACAAAGAAGAATGCAACATAATTGTAGATGTACTATGAATCTCACAAGTTGGAGTCTCACAAACCGATTAAAAAGCAAAAGTGTTATCAATAGAATAATCTAAGCAAAACCCCCAAACCCTAATAAAGAGGCAGCGGCTATATATGAGGACCCTAGGTTTGTGCACAACTCCCTGGATGCAGCCCTAAGTGGGCTCAACTCAATACAACCCTAAACGGTGTCGTGCCGACATGTTTCGATGATTCCCGTTGATTCTAGATGAACTTTCACATGAAATCAGAGGCATTAGAAAGGTTGTCTCATTATCTTCCTAGGCATATATAGAACGTCTCAATCCAAGTCCGTATGCATTCTAGGCATATATGAAGTCACATGAAGTTGATATTATTTGGGCCTCCATCTTGGCTTTGACGTCCTTGCTGGCCCATCACGCCTCCAATCACCTCTCCACCTATCTCATCATTGTCTCCATGGTTTCTAATGATAATTAATTCATTATGTAGCAATCGATTCTCAAAACCACATAAACAAAATAGTAGAAACGAGCTCACCTGTAAATTTAGGTTATGCGCATGACCTTTAATCTTCGTTGAAGGAGTGTTGTGTCTATCCATAGCGGTGATGTCCTCATCAGATGGGTCACTGCATTGTACAATGGGTGTTGCATGGTGGGTATGTTGTCTAGCTCATGGAGAGTTCTCTTGCCCATTTGGATTGCTTGAGGAATCCGTAGAGAGCCAAAATGTGAAGAGAGGACACCTAAGCAAAAATTTGAGAGTTATCTTTTCTAGTGTCAAGGAGAGTCACAAGGGCATCCTTTCATCTCTAGCCTAGTGGGGGTTGTAGAGAGTAATTAGTGTTGAGTATTGAAAGGTGTCATCCTTCCAAGACCATATGGGCTAAGAATCCATGAGTAATTTCTAAACCCTCCTCTTTACTAACCGTCTTTAATTCCGCACTTGAGTGTATGTGGAGTTATGATTGTCATTGTCTTACATGCTTGTTGATTGTGTTTCCACTGCTTACATCTTATCTCTACTAGAATTGCTAGAGACTTGGCTAGGTAGAGTTGCTTAGGACTTGTTGTTATAGGTGATATTGAAGTCAATTGGCAGATTGAGTTTACGATCCATATCGGTCCAATTTATCCACTCCTCTTGGCCCGTCGATCCTTACATCTTGCCTTCTCAACTGTGCTGGCTTAAATAATAATATTTCTCCATGTAGACACATACACGTCAGATATTCGTCTCTTTTTTTTTCTGACCTAAACATAGTAGGAGAAGCTCCAACTACATATTTTATTAATTATATAAAGGAAAATTTTTTTGAGAGACACTGAGAAATGATGGTTTTCTCCACAACACACTCACTATCATTTTTTTTTTCTAAGACGCACTATGATTTTGGGTGCTCTCGTCTGTGGCACACTATTATTCTTTTAATAATTAATTTCAAGTTTTTATCCCAATGCACAAAATACATTGAAATTTGAATCTTTGCACAAACATACATTGTTCGATTCTCTATCAATAAAAAATTGAGCTAGATTTGTTTCTAATTGTTTGCATGAATTGCTCATTATTTTAATATTAATTTGTGGAGAACCATGCCAACAGTAACAAAAAAAAATATGTCTCTATTTTTTAATGATGGAGAATGCAATAATGTATGTTTGTGCAAAAATTTAAATTTTTAATGAATTTTGTGCATTGAGATAAAAAAGTTGAAAATATTTATTAAATGTGTCATAGTGTGCCACAGACAAGAGCAACTAGAATCGTAGTGTGTCGCAGACAAGAACATGTTTGTGAGTGTGTTATGGGTGAAGCCATCATTTCGCAGTTTCTCTCAGACAAACTCCCCTTATATAACAGGAATAAAAGAAATAGAACTGTACAAGGCCAAGAGGCCAGAAGCAAAAATAAGTGGACCTTTAGGGGCCAGGGAATGGATCGAGTCCAACCAAGAGAGAATATGATCTCTAATAACAACATCAGCTCCATACACTTGTAGTCTGTCTTCTTGAAATTCCTGCCACCAGGATTGTAGTAACGATGGGCTGTTATCAAAGATGAGTCTGTTTCTTTGCTTCTAAATCTTAGATCCCCAAATATAGTGCCACTCATCTTGCAATTGTTGGTTCTGCTGCAGTTGTTGTATAATGCCATTTAGAATTTGTAGCTCATTGTATGTTTCTGCACTCATAGGAAGATGGAAATTTTTTGCAATGTTCTGGTTTGCTATGTATTTGGCTACTAATGTTTTGATGTTCTTTGCGAAGGAGTATAGCCTTGGTAATTCATCTTTTAGGAAGTGATTATTCCAAACATCATTCCACAACATGGTTGTTGATCCATCTCCAATCTTGCATGTGGCTATTGCTCTATAGTAATCACAATATGACATGATGTCCTTCCACCAAAATGAGCTTTTTTACTGGTGTTGCATGTGGAATTTGCCCATCTGGATAATAAGTATGCCAAATGAGTTTGACACATGGGATGTCCCTTTTGTTGTAAAATTTATCCAGGTGCTCCAGAAGGAGAGCTTCATTCTGTAATCTGATATTCTTGATGTCCAAACTCCCTTTTTCTTTCGGTATGGTACATTTATTCCAGGCCACTAGTGCCTTACTTCTTGCATCCATTTATCTTCCTTGCCACAGAGTTGCTCTGCATACTTTTTCTATAAGTTCATCTACAGTTGCATGTAATTTGAGTGTACACATTGCATATACTAGGATGGACCTTATTGGTGAATTTATGTAGGTTACCCTCCCTGCTAGCCTGAGAAATGTACTTGTGGCTAAGAGTTTTCTTTCAATATCGGTGATGATGGGTCCATGATCTTCAATTGTCGGTTTTGTGGTCCCTAATGGTAGATCCAAATAGGTGAATGGCATTGAGCCAATGGTACATCCAAAAGTTCCTACTAGGATTTGAGTTTGCTCAAAGCTCAGGTTAATTGGTACCATGCATGACTTCTGGTAGTTGACTTTAGACTAGTGGACATGGTGAATGTTTGTAAAATTCCTTTTAGGCAAAATGATGAGGACATCACTCCTATGGATACACACAAGACTCCTCCAACTAAGATGAAAGTTCATGCGCATCACCTAAATTTACATGTAAGCTCGTTTCTAATGTTTTGTTTTTGTGTTTTTGAGAATAGATTGCTACCTAATGAATTAATTGTTGTTAGGAACCATGGAGATGATGATGAGATATCTGGGGAGGTGATTGGAGGTGTGATGGGCCAGCAAGGAAGTCCAAGCCAAGGTGGAGGCCCAATCAAAACTAACGTCGAGTCTGTTTCGGGACCCAGGACCAGTCTGCACTAAAACGGACACCCAGGACCCATACGGACTTGGATTTAGACGTTGTACATATGCCTGGAAAGATAACTAAAAGATGTTTCCAACCCAGTCAGTTCCATGTCAAAATTCGTCCAGAGCCGTCAGCAATAGTTGAAACAAATCAACATCCAGAATCTATCCTGGTGCTGCGACACCGTAATTTGTCTTTAGGCCATGTATCGAGTTGAGCCCACTTAGTGCCGTGTCCAGGGGGTGGTGCACGACCCTAGGGTCCTCATATACAGCCATATCCTCTTCATTAGGGATTGGGTTTTTCTTAGATTATTCTGTTGATAACAGTTTTGTTGTTTGATCAGTTTGTGAGACCCCAACTTATGATATTCATCGTAAACTTGCAAATTTGGTTGCATTTTTCTTTGTTCTTGCTTGTGTTCTTCATTTGCAGGCAAGGATAAGCCTTCTCGGCGAGGTCAATCATTCTTGAGTGGTTGATAACTAGAGGGGACGTTGTGCTGTGATTGCGGGGTCAGAACATGTCGTTCGGAAGCCGGATTGATTTGTGTATTGCCTTCGCCTTAATCAAGTTTACCAGAACCTTTCGGAAGATCGGGAATCCTTGTTCACATCACAAATAACTCTCTCTAGGAGGCCTTCATGATTTGAATGGTCTCATCTACGTACTGCACTATGGGGTAGTTAGGATCAGGACCATGTGGAATTAGAGCTATTAGCAGTCCTATGTTCTGAGCTTTGTTAATCACTGCTTGTAGTAAAACTGCTGCTAGGACAAACATGAGAGGGGACATGGGATTTCCCTGCCTTACTCCTCTTTTGCACTGTTGGCAGCCGATAAAACCCAAAATCGGCCACCAACCGGTCAGGAAATGCACGGTAAAGACCAAAGTTTAATAAATATTTGTTTAAACTAATAACGTTCCACGAGTTTTGGTGAAGTATGTGTTTGCAGGCATAAGAGAGCCAAAATATGCAAAAACATGAAGAAACAACATGTCGGTTCACAACCATTTTCACCAATCAACAAAGTCGTTTTCAGGCTGAAATCAGAAACCAGTCGACAGGGTCATAACCGTCTGAAATCAGCCACCCGGTTGGTTAACCGGAGCCGTTTTCAGGCTGATCATCCAACCCGGATGGTTTTCCAAAAACACTTCACCATGACGGCGTTTTCTCCTCCCGTATTAAGAATGATGAAATATGACGAAGGAAGAGGCCTAACTGGGAGAAGTCAAGGGGCAACAAGGAGGGGGTCGGCACCCGGCCTGGCCTGCCGCCGGCCCCCCCATGCCACCCGGCCTGGCATGCCACCCGGTCTGGCCTGCCTCCTAGCCTCGAGTTGCCACCCGGGGTTGCCAACCCATGAGGCCCCATACGCCTACCGTCCCCAAAATGGAGAAGTCAGCGCAAACCGACCAAATAACCGCAATCAAGACAAGATCTGAGCCGACCAAAACAAGTCGGTCGGGAACTGACACGATCCTACAACCGCCCGGCCTAGGCTGCCGCCTGGCGTTGCATGCCGCCCGGCGTGGCATGCTGCCCAATGCACCGACTTTGGCCAACTGACCCTCCTTCACCTACAAATACCCCCTAGACCATCGCCACCTATAAATAGAGGGGGAATTCGATAGAAGAAGGGCATCGAGCCAAGCAACAGATCAAGGAGTTCATTTCGCATTACTTGTGCCACAATGTAGAATAGGTTAGTTAGTCGGGAGTTAGAGTGTAGTCGAGAGCATCACTCGGGATTCTGGAATCATCTCGGAGTCTTGGTATGAGCTCTCTTGTATCTTTTCTCCTTTGTAAGACTTATGCTTTGTCAATATAATTATTTTCCCCTTTATATCTTGTCAAGTAGTTATTTTAATTTAGTCATTTGCTCAAGTTACAATTATCAGGAAGAAACATTGTTGCATAGTTCACGGGTTTCCTGGCTATTCTTCCGCTCGATCAACGGAAGAATATCTAGTAAAGGCGAAGGGGCGGTGCCTAAGTTAATTCTAGCTGGATTTGCATTCGTCCTCACGGGTTGTGTGGAATGCGGCAGGTGGTGACAGCCCTATCCGTCCCTTTAGTAATCCACCACATTCGAGCCATCTTAGTCAGGGTTGTCTAGCGATAGCGTACCCACTAGTACAGAGGCTAGTTACTGGCCCATATTAGTGGAACATTTTCATGCCCCAAAGTGGGCTAACAGGTGAAAGACTCGAGGCTGTACTAAGAAATTAGTTTAAGCACTCAACCCAAGTAACTAGGATTTGACACTTGACTTAGATATATTAGGAAGGTATAGTGTTTAGGAATCTTAGACTCGTTGTCCTCTCGGCTAGCTTAACCGATCTCTTTATTTATCTTAGTGTGGATTTCTCCTATGTTGCTACCCATACTATTATTATTAAACATCCTTACCCCCGTCTCTGGCTAGCTGGTATAATTCTTATAGTTATATCTTTGTTAAACCAAGATAATCTTACGCCTAGCTTCCCTGAGGAAAATAAATATGATACCTTGGAATACTTCCGGGTGCAATGCTACAATGGTGTTCCGTGCGCTTGCAGATTAATTCACATTATTCTTAAAGCATAACAAATGCCAACAAATATTTCTGGCACTGTACCAGGAATAGTGATATTCTTGATGCAACGTTAAGAAATACCAACAAGCATTTTTGGCGCCATTGCCGGGGAAGCAGTGGCTAAGATTTCAAGACTAACATAGATTTCCTATTGAGCTAATTCACTACTAGCCTTAGCGGGATCACCCCTATTTTGTTTGAGTATGGAACAAACAGGACACAATCTCCTTGACCTTGGAGCAAGTTTTCACAGAAGAAGAGCCCGTGGTGTTGCGATACTTCTCAACGAATCATCATGTACCACTATAGCTCAGTTTTCAAGGAGGTAAGCTCCAAAATCTTGCCCCTAACCATCTATTTGGACAGTTTGGGTATTGATGGAATTAATTCATCACCATCTAATGTTATGTTCTTATCTTATTCTATATTGGGTTATGCGTTTCTTGTTTGGTTGTGTTCTCTATGTATGTGTATGATCTAGAACATAAAAGTGGTAATCTCTATCATACTACAATGTCAAATAAGGACAATGCATGTGTTTTCCTTCCACAGTTGATCAAATTAGATATGGTGTCTAGGTTGATTGATGGAATTGATAGAGATATGCCTTTGGTAGACGAATAGGTTTGTGCTAACAATTGTAGGAAATCAATGGACCAAGTGTTGCCAAAAGAGAATGAAAAAGGAAACTCTAAAAGGTCACCACCATAGAGCACAAAAACAAGATTCAGGTATGGCAAAAGTAGTCCGTCTCGTTCAGGACGTAAAATCCGAACCCTTATCGGAAGGTAACCGATATTTATCCCCCCTTTTCTCTTATACATACCACCAAATTAGGTTGTTTTTATTCTCTTCTTTAACCATTAAATTAGACTATCAAATAAAAGAGATAAATTTTTTAAAAAAAGTGATTTTTTTTTGTGATGACTCAGCCAAGTTTCCCGACCGGGAGGTCAATTTTGGGTCAAAATGACCATCCGGATGCGTATCTAGGGCTCTAACCCGACCAGCAAAATTTTAGCACCTGGGAGGTCATTTTTGGTTAAAAAAATGACCAACCGGCTAGGCAATTCTTGAGACACTCAGACTGAAGTAACTAAGTCAAATTTCAGCACCCGAGGGGTCATTTTTCATGAAAAACGACCACCCGGCTGGGTCATTTCAGTGCCGCCCGGCTAGGTCTGCCACCCCGCAATACTTTTTTCTCGGATTCTTGGCACATTTACTGCAGGAATGATGGCCGTGAGGGAAGGAGGTGCGCCCGAATTTTCCTTTATGAAAAATTCTCATCAAAAGCACTCACCTTGAGTGAATGTAAGGGAAAGAGAGCCATACATGTCACCTCACTCTTGCACCACCTACACTCACCCACCATCCTACTCACCTAGGCCTCATAAGTGGCAGCTTACTCATTGCAAACATACAACTTTGGTCATCCAATCGCTCTATCCTTGCTCCCTACACTGTCAACACATTTCTGAACAAAGTGAGCATGTGGATCCCATGGCGCCTGGACCTAGCCCTCTCCCATCACCACCAAAGCAATAATGGAGCAAGTGGAGAAAAATGGCCCGCCGGCCGGCATGGGCTGGTGGCCGCCCCATGGCTCCCCCTTGAGCCTATAAATACTGAGGTTCATTCTCCAAAACTCTTCACCCCTTATACCCCCTTTCTCACTCCACTAGTTTTCTTAGTAAGTGCACTTTCAACTTAGGAATAAAAGTGTGCTGCAATAAAACCAACTAGAGGAATTTTTCCTATTTCTCCTGCATGCTTGAACGACTAACACTTGGACTACTAACCGAACGATTCATCGGTAACCATTATTATCATGTTGTCCTTCGACTATTGTGTCCAAGTAACCCCTTTTGCAAGAATGGCAAGCATTTGGAGAAGCCTATACACCAAGTTCAGAAGCAACAGTTAAAGCCGTGGGGCACACTCTAAGTGAGCACTCGGAGGCTGCCTACGGGCAAGTTCCAAGTTACCACTCGGAGAAAATATCTGTGTCCGAAGCCGACACTGTGGCAAGTGAACAAGGAGGAGAAGTTGAAAATTCATGGAAAGTGAAGAAAACTTGAAATAAACCTCTCCATGCTGGACCAACTGTTTGGTCACTTCAACATCAATTATCAACCACCGTAGTGAAGGCATTCTAAGCTTGAAGTCTTGGAAGGACCCAAGCTTGGGGAGGTACGCGAAACAAGGTGCACCAATTGTTCTACCCTCGCGCCCTCCTTCTGTAGTTGAGTAGCTAATTAAGAAAATCCAAAAAGATTTTTAGTTTTGATAAAACATTGAGAAAAACACAAAAATATTATTTTATTTCAAGGAAAACCATAAATTTTTTTTTGCAAAACCGAAAAGAACAAAAATATTTCCTGTTTCCGAATAAAACTGATAGCTTAGTCTCTACCTTGCCAATAGAAATGATGAATAGTTTCTCTATTAGATCCCTTCGAGTCTCAAGTATACTACCTCTACTCCTCATTTTTCATGGGTGGTGGTAGATGGGCATGATGATAATGCTAGTCCCTCTCTGTTCTAGTGGGTACAAAATAGCTACTAAAACACCAAGTCTAGTCGTTGGAGTTTATGATATGGCACGTTTTGGATGAGTCTATGATTTCCTCGTGATTAGAGTCCAATGATTTCTTTCAAAACCATGCTGCAATAAAAACCCCCTACTTGGTGCACATTTTCCTGTGATAGAAAAATTCCTACCATGGCCAAATATTAATTACAAACCCACTTTCATGCCATCTATGTGTGCATTGAGTTTAGTTAGGATTTGATCCTTATGAGGGACATGCACTTCCAAAGCCAATCATTTTCCTTCATGTTATCTTTGAGTTCTCAACTAATCATGCTTGGTTATGCGGTCTCCACTTTGGATTCAAGCATCCACTTCACCAGGCATGCCAGCCAAAAATCTTTCCTTTTGTGAAACTTAGATCCTATAAGAAAGATTTGGGTTCTCCTTAATAAATGCTTAGAAAAAGTGTGCAAAAAAAATATTTAGACCATTAAATTAGCTTCCCTACTGATGTAAATATGGCCCGATCTTTCGAGAGGTAAGGGGATAAACTCGAATTTGGGGAACTCGGCATCAACGACCCGGCTTGAATCAGACAAGATCCAACCCCGTAACCGTTACACCAAGCAGCACAACTTGATTGTTCCTGCAAGCGAAATCGAGAACACAAGCAAGAGAGGATAAACACGCAATCTGAAATTGCAAAAAAGGATGAAGAGAATCACAAGAAAAGGTTCAAGCTCTGAACACAAAAGGACTAATCGCCACAGTGCTGTAGAACAAGAACAGGGGCCCTGGATTACTGTAAAAGGACTTGTCGCCACAGTTACAATAATTCGATCAAGTTTCTCTCTAGAAAACTGAACTAAACAAAACCCAAAACTAAAAGACGGCGGCTACTGAGTTTATGTAGGAAACAAAGATGTCCTAGGGTTGGGGGCGACCAGGGGGGGCACCCACAACATGGGCTTAAGGCCCGACACGATACATGGCCAAGTTGGCCCAAAATAGGTGGCACAACACCTTGTCATGGTCACATATTATGACTCACGACCCTTCTGGAGCTAGGACCAGAACCAAAATGACGGCGTCGTCGTCCTCTTTCCAACGCATCAAAGAACGCCTCGTTTGGACGTCGGATGTGGGAGATATCATCAAAACCGTGAAGGGGTGTCGGCTGAATCCGAGACGAACGCGGCGACCGAATTGATGATGACTTGTAACTTGGGGAAGGCCATGATATGCGCGTATCCAGCATGGTGATGTCCTCATCACCTACACCATGAGAGTTGAAAGAAAGAAAGAAAGAAAAGAAAAAGAAAGAATGAAAGAAAAGTTTATCAGCTCTCATGGATGTACAATGTCAAAAAGTTTCAAGGTTCAAAAATAATTTGTACCCAAGACTTTTGCAATTGTGCTAGACCGCTCCTTTGCATGAGTCCATTGTGTCCCTCTCCCCTAGACATTATTTCTAAATGACTGGAATGAGAAAGTGCAAAGTCTTTTTGCTAGGACCATCTCTTAACTTAACAATATATGCATGCTAGATGTGCCCTCCTACCAAGCTCTACATACAAGTCAAGCTTTTAGAATGTAGGATGAGCACTTGGTAAGGAAACACACTTTTTGAGAGATGAGAGTCATAGTGGGAGATTTCACCAAGAGGGAAGATTTTTCAACCTTATGCAGCATGATAAAAACTTTGGACTCATGATCAAGTTGGAGATTGTATGACAAAGTCTAAGCTAGCCATTCTAGACTTCAACCGCTCATGACAAGGTTATAAAATGCCAATAAGCCCGCTATACAATGAGAATGACTTAGTGACCAAGTTGTGCTGGTTTACACTTACCCATATTTTGTTGGAGTATGTGTTTGTGCCTTGATCCTCATAGGGCTTTAATATTGAAGCAACTCCTGATCCATCATCTCTAAGTTTTAATTTTCTCGGGACGAGCAAAGGTTTAAGCTTGGGGAGGTGTTGGCGGCCGATAAAACCCAAAATCGGCCACCAACCGGTCGGGAAATGCAAGGTAAAGACCAAAGTTTAATAAATATTTGTTTAAACTAATAAAGTTCCACGTGTTTTGGTGAAATATGTGTTTGCAGGCATAAGAGAGCCAAAATATGCAAAAACATGAAGAATCACCCCGTTGGCCGATCATGACTGTGAAACAGCCGTTTTCACCGGCCGATAGGGTCGTTTTCAGGCTGAAATCAGGAACCAGCCGATAGGGTCATAAACGGCTGAAATCAGCCACCCGGCTGGTTAACTGGATCCATTTTCAGGATGAAACCACAAAACCAGCCGACAGGGTCATAACCAGCTGAAATTAGCCACCCGGTTGGTTAACTGAAGCCGTTTTCAGGCTGATCATCCAACCCGGCCGGTTTTCCAAAAACACTTCACCATGACGGCGTTTTCTCCTCCCGGATTAAGAATGATGAAATATGACTAAGGAAGAGGCCTAACAAGGAGAAGTCAAGGGGCAACCCAGAGGGGGTCGGCACCTGGTCCAGGTCGCTGCTGCCTGGCGTTGGGTTGCCACCAAGGGTTGCCAGCCCATGAGGCCCAATACGCCTACCACCCCCAAAACATAGAAGTCAGCGCGAACTGACCAAATTACCGCATCAAGACAAGATCTAAGCCGACCAAAATAAGTCGGTCGAGAACCGACACGATCCTATGGCCACCCGGCCTAGGCTACCGCCCTTTGGTGCAGGCCGCCCGACATGCCCAGCCGCCCGACACACCAACTTTGGCCAACCAACCCTCCTTCACCTACAAATACCCCCCAGACCATCGCCACCTATAAATAGAGAGGGAATTCAGCAGAAGAAGGGCATCAAACCAAGAAACACATCAAGGAGTTCATTTCCTAGTACTTGTGCCATAATGTAGAATAGGTTAGTTAGTCGGGAGTTAGAGTCTAGTCGAGAGCATCGCTCAGGATTCCAGAATCATCTTGGAGTCTTGGTATGAGCTCTCTAGCATCTTTTCTCCTTTGTAAGACTTATCCTTTATAAATATAATTATTTTCCCCTTTATATCTTGTCAAGTAGTTATTTTAATTTAGTCATTTGCTCAAGTTACAATTATCGGGAAGAAACATTGTTGCATAGTTCACGGGTTTCCCGGCTAGGATTTAATTTAGTTTAGTCCTTTATGAGACTTAGACTTGGTTATTTTCTGGCTATTCTTCTGCTCGATCAATAGAAGAATATCTAGTGAAGGTGTAGGTGCGGTGCCTAAGTTAACGCTAGCTGGATTTGCATTCGTCCCCACGGGCTGTGTGGTAGGCGGTAGGTGGTGATAGCTCTGTCCGCCCCTTTAGTAATCCACCACGTCCGGGCCATCTTAGTCAGGGTTGTCTAGCGATAGCGTACCCACTAGTATAGAGGCTAGTTACCGGCCCATATTAGTGGAATGTTTTTGTGCCCCGAAGTGAGCTAACAGGTGAAAGACTCGAGGCTGTACTAAGAAATTGGTGTAAGCACTCAACCCGATTAACTAGGATTTGACACTTGACTTAGATATATTAGGAAGTGTCAAGGGTAAATATTGGGGTGCGACATGGCGCTCCCTAATAACCAAGGGGGACCCAAGTGGGCCCCACCTAAAAAACACCCACGTGATAAGTCCCACTTTGAACCATGAAAGTCGCATCACGCTCTCGACTCGCCCGACCCTTGGGCAGACAGGAACCGACCGTGCTTCGTTTGACCCCTTGGCAGGGGTCAAGCGACCCGCTACGCCCGACCTCCTCAGCAGGGGTTGGGAGCCTTGTCGTGCCTCATCCTGCTTGACCCTGTAGAAGGGGTCATGAACTCTCATCGCAGGCCCCACGCGGTCATCGGATAGGCTTCTCCACCTCCGACCCTCGAACTGGGTGTCCAAGCACTGACAAGACGAGGCCGAAAATGGTGGAGTGGAAAAACTTGATTACCCTAGCAGACATGACTGATCCCAACCCCAAGTGGGTCCGGGAAGGTTTGACCTGGTGTCCTAACCCCAACTGAGGATGGGCGATCGAGCCGGTGACTCTCAACGGCCAACTGCTCGGCCTTAAATGTCGTACCCATCACGCTTCCATAGTGTTAGAGGGTCAAATGCTCTTGTACGCCACACCACCCCCGTCGACACCCACACCTACTGATGCAAGTGGGCGTAGCAGGGCACTCGATGACGCCCCCGCCCGATGACACGCTCAACAGTGGCGGTATAGGACAACCGATGGACAGGAATGATGATCACCCAGCTGCATAACATGACAGCACCCATGATGCACCATGCCACGCCCTACGAAGCACGTCACCAATAGTGGCGGGGAGGATGTGACCCGATGAAGAAAGACGGGGGCAAGCTCGTAGTACAGCGTCATCCCCTGTCATGGAGATTGTGTGATAGGATGTCAAGCTTGAAGACCACGACCGTTGACTAGGGGTTTTCCCTTGTTTGGCACGACTACAACAACTATGCACGTGTAGAGCTCTCTCTCTCTCTCTCTATAAATAGGCCCGTCCCCTCAGAATATAAAGGGGAGCCTTTCTTCTTCTTCCATATAGAGACTTTTCCACGACTTAGTACTCCACGCTCACTCGCACTTGAGACATGGAGTACCTCCTCCTCTCTCACCACCATTGTACTCAAACCCGAAGCAAGTAACACGAGCAGGCCCGAGAGCTAGACGTAGGGGTTCACCCCGAACCAGTATAATCCACCGTGCCCTGTTGCTAAGCCATTACCGAATCCAAACCGCGCACTCCTAGAACAAATTCTACTAGCCGGTGATCAAAACACCGACAGTTGGCACGCCAGGAAGGGGCTTCGCACACTTTGCTTCACCACTTTTCAGTTCGGATGGCTACCCTCCCTCCTTTCTAGGCTTTCGGCAGTAGCGTGTTCTTCAGGAGCCTCGAATTTGTCGCCACTGCTGATGGGAAGCTGCTGTGCGTCAGATTCCGGTGTCTCCACCACCTTTTGACCTAGCGCCCGCCAACGAGGCAGCGCGCTCCTAATGGCTGGAGGACTCAGACGGCGCACTCAACTTTAGGGTCGCCGAAGATGGGACATTGAGGCTCGTCAACGAGCTGGTCCCGGACCCTATCGCAACGGCCGTCGCCATTGCCACCAAGGCGATGCGCGCGGTTCAGCTTGAGCCCGTCGGGTTGAGCGTCGCTAACTGCTGCACGGCGTTACCTGGTCGTGGCAACCAGCTGTGGCTCCACTGGAGCACTACCGGGGCCCTACACCTAGCCACGACGACCTCCGCCACTTCGCCTTCACGCTGGCAAACATCCACGGGAAGCTCCTCGGTGGAGAGCCCCTTCATTCGAGCCGCCTCGCCGGACACCCCCTGGAGGGTTACCCGAGCGGTCTCCAGAACGCCGCGGGGTGTTTTCAAAACTTAGCTCTCAGACCAGCAGCCACTGTCCACATGGATCAGGGCTTCGTTGGGGTAATCGACCACCCCGACCACTACAAGGTTTTAGGTCTATCACAAGGCCCTGAAAACGTTGCTATATGGGTATTTTCGTTGTGATAACAAACTATCGCAACAATGTCGTTTTGTTGGGAGGCGTCACAAGTTGTAGCGCTGCGATAGCACATTGCATCGATTTTTTTGTATCGTTGCAGTAGTTGTGGCTTGTTGCAACAACATGTTACATTGCGTATTGGTGATATGGCAACAACAGCTATGTTGCGGTAGGCCGGATTCGCAACTACGCGCATCGTTGTTATAATGGCTATTGCATCAACATTGTGTAGTTGCAAATACATAATATTGCAACGCTCTTGAGGTGTAGCGAATGCCGCAATTGCCACGTAGGCAGTCGTCGCGTATCTGACCCAAACTGCAACAACCTCCTCCGTGTTGCTATAGATAGAGGGTATCACATCAATATATTAGCTATTGCAATCTGAACCAAACTGCAACAACCTCCTCCGTATTGCTATAGATAGAGGGTATCGCATCAATATATCAGCCGTTGCAATCTGACCCAAATTACAACAACCTCCTCTGCGTTGCTATAGATAGAGGGTATCACAACCTCCTTTGCGTCAGTGTATCACAACGAAATGAATAGCGTACATCAATCCAATATTATTGATGCGATTGTATCCACAGAAATCCAAAATTATTAGTTACATCAATCCAATATTCACTCATACAACCCATTCAAATCTAGAACTGCAACTGTATCCACAGAACTTTCTGCATGCCAAAATGATAACAATGAAGGGAGACACTAGGGTTGCTTTGCACCTAGGCAATCCTGAACCTTGTTCTTACATGCATGCTGATTCCTTTTGCCTCCTCGTGTTCTACTTAGAGCTATCTGCTCATTTCGAGATATGAAATTTTTTGATGCCTCATGATCATGATATTCCTTCACCAAATTCTTTGACAGCTTGGTAGGTTTTGGTTTACGAGCCAAAACATTTTCTTTTTGTGTTGTGATAATGCTTCTAGTCTCAATCTGGTATAAATATGTTAGAATATTGTTAGCTATAATCCAAGCACCACATCATCATGATTGCCAACCATCACCTGCTCCGGCTCGAGTGTTCGGATGTTATGCACTGGTGTTGCATCAATGTTGTCCTTAGTGTTCGTAGCTACAGGTTCTGTTGTATTACAGCTTATTACATTGTTCATCACTTCATTGGTCACCTCTACAATTATTCATTCAGTGGTCCTGTTCGTCCCTTCATTGGTCTCCCCTGCAATTATGCCTTTAGTGGTCCCGAATGCAATGTTGGTTTCATTGGTAGCAGCCTGCTAATTACAAAACAGAGAACAAATTATGCAATATGACAAATTTAAATGCAGTCGAGATTTTGACTATAATCTATGTGAGCAATTGAGGAAACTTTCAGGAGCATAATGAATCTTTAATTGGCAACAGAGCTTGGCAGTAACAGAGCTAGGCCCAAGCTCTAGGTTGGGCCAAATGCTATCGGGTTGGTTTGGGTGGGTCAAAGGAAAAAATGCCAAAAACAGATACAAAAAAAAATGTATCTTTCGGACCTGAGGGTGGTCATGCGAGTCTTACGGTCTGTTTGTTTTCTCACCAGATTAATTTATCTGGATTATATCACTAGATTATTTAATCTGCATTATTTTAGCTAGATTAATGAATCTGAATATGGTGTTTGTTTTTTAGATTATTTATGCTGGATCAAGTAGTTGTAGGGGAAGAAATAGCCCATGACATGAGTTGTAAGGGTCTTTTACCAAAATAATCTAAAATAAGCACCTATTGAGAAGATTACTGGATTATTATAATCTGCCCTCTAGATTAATTCATCTGACCTTTTAATCCACCCTATTTGTTTTCTTACTAGATTAATTAAGCTAAATTAATTAATCTAGTGGATTACAAAATAGAGAATAAATTATATAATATGTCAAATTTAAAAGGAGTCAAAATTTTGACTATAATCTATGTGAGCAATTTCAGGAGCATTATGAATCTTCAATTGGCAACAGAGCTTGGCGGGACATCCTATATAAAGGCCACGCTACGTGTAGCTTACACGTAGAGCGGCCCATTAAGGCCCACGAGCTCATTTGCGTATACACGTAGAGTGGCCCATTAAGGCCCATGAGCTCACTTGCTTATACATTATGAACTGTTACTGTTAGAACAATCGATATTCATCATTATAACAACTAAGTTTCAGTGCTGAAATAATTCAAAAAAATAAAAAGACAAAATCATTTAATTCAAAAAATACAAAATATTAGAACAGTTGATTTGTATTGTTAGGACAAAGCATGAAATTCAAAATTTCCAAATCATAATTTTAAAATTTTGAAGGAACATATGCGTGTAGGATCTTTTTTTTAATTCATTACAAAAAGTATAATGATTCAAACGAAATCAATAACAGAGTTATGGTTTGAGAGAAAAATCTATTTGAAATTTGAACTAAACTTGAATTTTGTTGCTCCATTCACTGCATGACACGTGTTGCTCGTTTGTTCTTCATTCCAGCCCACACTCACTCCCGTAGCCCACCAATGCTCTTCATGGGCCGTTCTCACCCACTTGGGCCGTTTTTGCATGAACCTAAAGCGCGCTAGATATAGGAAAATGAGCTTGGCAGTGGCGGACCTAGGCCCAAGCTCTAGGTTGGGCCAAATGCTATCGGACTGGTTTGGGTGGGCCAAAGGAAAAAATGCCAAAAACGGATGCAAAAAAAATGTATCTTTCGGATCTGAGGTGGGCATGACGCCTGAGAGTGTTAATTACCTCCGGATTGCAGTTTTGTGGAAACATTGATGGGAACTCTTGCAACAATTTTTCTCGAAGTTTGGCTATGAGTCGCTCCTCCTCTTTTTCCTTGTCGGCAGCTTGCTTTGCAAGAAGCGCTTTTAGTTGCTCAAGCTCATAAGCTTGTTCTTGGACTCTTTCCTTAAGCAGTTGCTTTTTATTTGGATTATGGATCATGTAACCTTGGCCATGTAACCTGCTTGATTTGGCGCCGGTTGTTTCCATGTACGATTGCTGGAGAAGAAGGGCCTCTTTACCACATGCAGATGTGTTGCTTCTTGCTTTGTCACAACCCAATTCAGATGATTCAGCCATATGCAATCTCCTGGCTGCATTGCTCTGAGGAAAAGAAACAAATATATGTGTAATGTTGCGACAAAAAGTAAATTAGTTCACAAAGTTTATAGCACTCACATAAATACTTTTAGACGTCTCATTTGACCATTGTCCATGCTTCGTGTGAGTAGCCTTAAAGAGTTCCATAGGGCTTGGCTCAGCAGCAGTTTCTATATCTCTCTACAAATGCAAGCATACACATCACTTATATATTAGATTAATGTGTTACAAGCAGAGAACAATCATGACAATGTTTACCATTTCCCAACTACACCGAGAGAAAGGCTTCGAACCCATCACATGCATATTTTTCATTTCCTTATGATTCATAGAGTTCTGGCTGCTGATCTTTTGTGGAAAGTTAACAATTACAGTTAGGAAACTCAAACTACCACTGCAAAACATAGAAGGTTAGGACTTTCCAATAGTTCAATATGCAGATGATACGCTCCTAATAATGGACAATACATCACACTTTCATTCCTGCCTGCTTGGGACATGCATGGTTACATGACTCCTAATCATAGTTGTACTAAATTTCAGCAATGACAGAATGGAGGTCCTGGCTAACACAGTTGGGTGTAATGTGGGAAATTTGCCATTCACATACCTATGATTGCCACTTTTTACCACAAAACCAAGATTAGAGGATTTCATCCCACTTGTCCAAACAATTGAGCAAAAGAGACTCACAAGTTATTACCTTGGAGCATTTGGACTACAAGAAATGTACATTGTGCTACTTTGAACTTTGGAATTCCAAAGTACTTGATTAAATAGTGCCACTCCACAATGTCCAGGTCTTCAGGCTTATGCTTCATTCTGGCATCATAACTCTTGTATGCCTTACATGTAGTACTAAAAGTGGATCTCCATCCTTTGTAGCGCTCTTGCACAATCTTCAATATCTTTTCCTTGGCATCTACAATGTGGTCAATGTTCCATGCTTCCTATTATTGTAAGACACTCATGTTAATATATTGTCAACAACTGATATATGGTTTGGTGTACAAGGAAATTAACATACCATAATTCTTTCTGTGATGTAATTCTTGATTTCTATGCTTACATGTTTTCACTGTCCAAATCCAATTATTGGAGTCTTTGTCCTTGTAAATGTAACCACTTCATCCACAAATGCATGTCTATTTTTTCCACAGGGACCACCCAAAGTTGGCAAAAATTCAATTTGCATTTTCACTACATTAGCCTTATATCTCCTGTTAAGTGCAGCTAGACCTTTCATGCATCCACGACCGACAATCTTGCCATTTTCTAATAATCATAAAACAAATGGCTATGAGATACAGTGTCTGTACCAAACTACAAGGTTTAAGGGCTAATGCTACGACATGAATAATCATATATATATAACCTTTCGCCTTCTTCTTTATTCTCCTAGCATGAATTGGCCATTCTTTTCCTCCTGATCCGCTGCTACCAGTGCCCTCACCATCTACTTGTGTTGGCTCCTCCCTATAATTGTTACAACACACTGAAACAATGCAAATACTGATGTCTTAGTTAAAGAAAAAAACATGTTTACAAAACAAGAAGTCAGAATGAGAAAAGAGTTACTTATGTCTCTCAGGAGGTCTTTCTCCTTCAACCATGTAGTGTATGCTGCAATTGAACCATCCCGGTCTACATCGCAAAGACCTTCAAGATACCAACAATAGGACTACATCAAATAGGAGCAAAAATATAGTTTACATGTGGTTTGTGAAGTACAAAAAGAACATGTATACCTGTATCAGATCCTTGATTCTGAAGCCAATCTTTGTAAGCATCAACATTCTCGTCATCACCAAGACTATCACCATCATCATCATCCTCATCAGACTCAGACTCCCTCACTTGTTTCAGGGGTGTAATGCTAACGTCTCCATTAGCTGATTCATCACATGTTGTCAATAACATCCTAACTTTCTGCTCGACACCGATGCAATCAATTAACTCTCCCAAATGAACTGGCAAATCAAATGCCTCGAGACTTGCTGAGCTATTTCCAGTTCTCTTCTTGTAGTAGTAGTAGTCCCGTGCACTATTACCAAGCTTGTGTTTCAATTATATAAGGCCGTCAAATTTTAGTATATCCGAGTACACATGACCCTTGACAGTTTTATGTTCCCTGTTTCTTCCCGTGCATTCGACTGCTAAAGCCCATGCTTCACCCCTCCTCAATGGACGGGAGGGGGGGGGGGCTGTGCATGTGTACATAAATACTGTCAATACTAGGGACATCTTGACGTCTAAGCAGTTGTATAAGAGTACTACATACTTTTCAGGCGCCTGAAATCTAGGAAATCCGAGCAACGCCGCGCAGCAACCAGCTGTCTCTCCTTGTCCGCCTCCAAAAGACTATGCAAAAAGGCGGTAGCGGCTATGAGTTTTCTCGTTTTGAGATGCCGCTGTGCGTTTTGAGTAGGTGGCTTAGGCCAAACCACATTAATTTGGAGTGGCTAAGTTGAAATAGACGGGCTCGCGAAAAAATTTCACCCACGCATGCCTAAAGTTTGGAGGGAACATTCCATCAAATAAAAAAAATCAAACCTTCCAATAAGTTTCAATCGCTTGAAAGTTAAGGAACTTTTCAAGCAGCGCTAATAACCATCGAGTGGACATCATGTTGATTATAAAAGTTTCTTTGCTTTGAATCACATGAAAGCAAGTACAATACAGATGTAACAACTTTTGACGCCTTCGTGAAAAAACAGATTAGTATTCAATTATTTGACATTGTTTTGCATAGAACAATGATTGAAAGCAAGTGATTCATTTTGAGTTATTTGACGCTGTTTTCAGTCAGTTGCAATTAACAAGGGCGAAGCTACCTTGTAGCTAGTGGGTGCAAATGAACCCACAACAAAATGAAAAATCTGTTGTCACCGTATTAGTTGTCAAGAAAACAATGAAAAAAATAGCTGCTAGGTTGCAGTAGCAGCACCCCCTTAATTTTACCAGGAAACAAACATGCCCTTAGCTAGCAGCACACCAGAACACATAATACATTAACAAAATAAGGCATTTCATCCAGTTCAACCACGAGGTCAATAAAACACAAACAGAAGTGTTCAACACAAACATACAACTACAAAGAAAAAAAAGCGACAACGATAATGAGACTTGAAACTAGCTACGCGACGAGGAAGGGACGATGAGCATCCACAGAGACGAGCGACGAGGAGGAGACGATGAGCATCCACAGAGACGAGTGATGACGGAGACGACAAGGGGACTCATCAGTCGACCCGAGCAATCTTGCGGTGCAGCTCAATGACGTAGGGCCTCCCCACATTGTGGGGGTGGCCGATGAACCGGGACACGTGCATGATGACCGCCATGCTAGAGTTGTACTCCTGGTCATCGTTGCAGAACGGGCACCGATACCAATACTTGCCAGAGGGGGTGGACCAGGAAGGAATGCACAATCCAGCGACGAAGGGGGGCTCCTCGTCGCTGCGGTGGTCGGTGGTGGTGTCGTCGTCGCCGACGGTCGCCTTGATGACCTCCGTCAGTGGTGCCTCCTCCTCCTCTACTGCCGGGACGACCACCTCCTTCCCCATTGCGGCCGCCGAGGCAACATCCTCCTCCTCCGCCTCTGAAGCCGGGACGTACTCCTCCTCCTCTGACACCGGGACGACCTCCACCTCCTCCTTTGACACCGGGACGACCTCATCCTCCTCCTCTGACACCGGGACGACCTCCTCATCCTCCTCCTTCACTGGCACCGAGACATCTGGGGCCAGAGCGCCGCGGACATGCTTTGGCGAAGGCGCTGACACCGGGATGACCTCCTCCTTCTCCTCCTTCGCTGGCGTCAAGACCTCCGGCGCCAGAGCGCTGCGGACGCGCTTCGGTGAAGGCGAGCGCGATTCGCCACGGCATGCTCCAGCCATGGAAGAAGACGAACCACCACTCTATAAAGAGTCGATAAACAGTAAAAAATTCCCTTCCATAAATTGCGATATATCGACTCGATAACTAAATCAAAGCACAAAATAGTACCGATGTTGGCCTAAAAGAGTCGAGAACTATAGAGAATCATAGAGATATTGAGCAAACAAAAAACCCCTAAAATTGCATGGAAATCATCGCGGAACGTGGGCAGGAACATACCGTGGACTCTAGGAGGAGAGGGGTGTGGAGGTTGCCGTTGCCAGCGGCCTCCGTTGAGTCCCCGTGGGCACCATGGCAGTTGAGCGTGGCGAGTGACGAGCGAGGGTTTGAGTGCGGCGAAGAAGATGAGAAGTGGGAGAGTGGAGTGATGGCGGAAACGGGAATGCGCCCCTGATACGGGCATGAGGTCGAGAGGCGCCTTCTCTCATACTAGCACGCTTAACACACGAAAACATGGGGCCACAAAACATGGTCCCACCTGTCCTTGAGTCCTGAGTAGTACTTCAGCGTATGTCATAAAAAATGGAAGGCAGAAAGTTTTTCCTTCTTTTAGGCCTTGTTTGGCTCCATCTTGTTATATTTTAACAAGGTGTTAAAGTTTAACGACATAAAAAATCTGAAGAGAGAGATAGACTCAATTGGTAATGATCTAAAGCATTTTACCAACATTGTAAAGTAGTATATTCACTTGGGATTCAATTTTTTCCCACAATATACTAGTTCTTACAGTGAAGTAGTATATTCACTTCGGAATGGGTGCATCTGCACCCACAGCTGTCTACTAGTACTAGTACTACACGTAGCTTTGCCAGTGTTATCGAGTGCTCTACTAACTACTGTACTCCGTAGCCCTGCTCCCTCCAACGGCAATTACGTACTGAGCGCATGCGCATGACTCATGAACCATGTGAACACACAAAACTGGATGGAGACCATATGTGAGTTGAACAAGGCAGTACAGGCCTGTGTCCGTCTAATTTTTTTCCCCTTGGTTTCTGTGTAGTAGGACAGAGGGAGTAGATCGTCGTATGTTTGTGTTTTGAGAAGAAGGATGCCAAAGTGCTCATAATGAAAGAGCTCTGGGATCCAGATAGAGATCGAGATTGTGCATTTGTCATTTGGGTAGTACCATAATAAGAGAAATATACAGAAGTTTATATAGGTTTTACTAGATTCAAAAGGACAAATACCAAGAACACCTAAACATGAATCTCTAATTAAGTTGGCTTCCCCGATCGCAGGCTTTGTGAGGGGAGCCAGTTTAATACGGGCGGCACCGCTGGCCTCGATTCGAGTCAAGCGACATGATCATTCACAGTCAGCTCCTACTATCAATACTCTACGAAGGGCCATGAGACCGAAATTAAGCAAAGTCAAGCGATCAGACTGGAGGCATGTCAAGTGGTAGTCCTCACCAAAGCATATCCAATCACTATATGTTTGATGGTGGTGGTTATACACACGCCATGTCCAATGGTTACTAGGCAAAAATTGCTACAAATGACTCTTTGATGATGGTATTTTTTGTAGAGCACTCCTCGATTCTGGTTTTGTTAGAAACCACTCTTCAATTATGGTTATTTGCTAAAATACACTTCAGCTAAATCATGAGCAAATGTGCTACTGGACACTTTTCTTTCGTGGTCTTTGCTAGAGGACACTCTAGCTTCAAATGAGTCTTTGCTCATGGACACTACTTATTACTTCTGGTAATTGACCAAAAGACACTATGGTGAATAGAATATGACTTCTCATGCATGAAAGAGAGAGAAGATTTCACAAATGGCTAAACTGCCCTTGAAATTATTAGCAAATTTGACCATATATAATTATATTTTATAAATCAAATATCATAAATATTATTAAATCTGAGCATATAATCAAAGACTTAGATTTAACAAAATTTTTGATAATATCCTAAGATTTAATAATATTTATGATATTTGGTTTATAAAATATAATTATATGGTCAAATCTGTTAAAACAATTGCAAGGTCAATTTAGCCATTTGTGAAATCTTCTCTCTCTTTCATGCATGAGAAGTCATATTCTATTCATCATAGTGTCTTTTAATCAATTACCACAATTAAGTAGTATATATAGTGTCCATGAGCAAAGACTCATTTGAAGAGTGTCCTCTAGCAAAGACCACAAAAAAGAGTGTCTAGCAGCAAATTTGCCCAATAATCATTTAAGAGAGATAGAACTTTTCAAAGGCTAAGTTTGCTAGTGGACATCATTCTTTTGTGGTCTTTGCTGTAATAGACATTACTACTTAATTATGTAGTTGCTTTTCCCTAAAAAAAATTATGTAGTTGCTACAAGTCACTCTTTAATTGTGGTAATTGGCTAAGAAACACTCTAATCATTAGAATATGACTTTTGATTCATGAAGGGGAGAGAAGAGTTTGCTAGTACTCCCTCCGTCCAAGAATATAATTCTAGCTTTAGTCAAAGTCAAATATTTTAAATTTTGAGTGATAATATCTCTAAAAGTAAATATAGTTATAAATATAAAGAGTTGCATATAGGCCATTCTCAGTGGCCTCTTTCATTTCACAGTTTCTAAGTGTGACACATCAGCTTTCTAATCTTGTTCAATAAAATGAAATGTCATCTCTCAGTGCACATTTTCATTTCACAGTTCCATAGGCTTGCTAGAATATTAAATTATTGCTTGTTGGCTTTCAATTATTGGTTGAGGGTGTTCAATATGAAAGGAAATACTCTCAGTGCATTTGGCTTTCATCTTTTTGGAAAGAGTGTCAACATCCTTTCATGGGGATGAAAGACATCTCTCCTCTTTCATATTAAATTCCTTGCCATATCACCATTTTTGTTTATGTGGCAGCTAATTAATGCCAAATAAAAGACCCACTAGGCCATTCTTAGTGATGACCCCTTTCATTTCATGGTTTCCAAGTGTGACACATCAGCGTTCTAGTTTTGTTCTGTGAAATGAAAGGGTATCTCTCAGTGGTCTCGTTTTTCAAAGTTTCATAGACTTAAGAGATCATTAAATTGCTGCATGGGGATATGATCAAATGTGTCATATATGATCTGGATGAAAGAAAGATTTGGCCTCAACAAACTTTTATTCTCCTTTCATTTAGTTGGAAACAACGCCACCATCCTTTCACTAGGATGAAAGGGTTCTCTTCTCTTTCTCAATTAAATTATTGCCATGTCATCAAAAAGTCTGATGTGGCACCTAATTAATGTCAAATGAAAGGGCCATTGAGAATGGAATGGCCTTATGATAGTTGCTTTTAAGATGAATCTAACAATACCTTTTATACTTGATCAATCTTCGTATCTTTTTCTCTATTGATAGTTGAAGTTAAAATTATTTGACTTTGACCAAACCCACAAATGCTTATATTTTTCGATAGAGGTAGTAGAATATGACTGGAGGTGCAAACTACTACTCCTACTGTGTTGTTCCCTACTAAACCCAACACTCCTCTACCCTCTCAACCCTAACTGTTCATCTTCTCACTAAAACATCTCATCAGAGAGTCAACTTTGTATCCCCAATCTCCCCTGCGACGCCGACAACCATCCTCTTCAACCTTGGGGGCAGCTATAGCCGCCGCTGATGCCTAAACGCCGGAGGTTCCAGTTGCGTCACCAGATGCGCGACGCATGCAGGCGCTTCTCGCGTAGCGCAGTGAACATGGCTTCTCCATCGAACACCCGCGATGCCTCGGCCCTCATCCCATTTGACTTCAGCTTCGGCCACCATGGCGCGCCACAGCCTCAGCCTGAGACACCGCGTGTCTCGAACGCCATAGACAAAGGGATGGGCCTTGCGGAAGCCTCTGTCTCAGCCACTGCGACCGCGAGGAAGAAAGGGAAGGGAACAGCAACAGCCTCTGCATCAGCCATCGCCACAAATCTATCTGTGCGTACTGCGTACTACTCCTACGTGCTTCACTTCATTAATCTGTTAAAGTAATTAGATAGATTGATTAATGCACTTTCAGATTCATTAGAAATGTGCTAAATTCTGATTATAGCCACTCTCTAAAATAAAATATCCTCTAAAATAATAAAGTAATCCAACAGACTCTCTAAAACTTCTTATATCTATATTTAAAAATCGTTAAAATATAGGCAAGTTGGGTCTAGTTATGAAGCTTTCATCACTAGGAATACATTGGTGAAATCAGTTTTGGAATTGACATTTGATTTGAGAGTTACCAAATTTTTTAGCTTTAAACTTAAAGTTGCATGCAATGATGTCAGCAATTCTATTTTTCTCCTTTGCATGCACACGTTTTCTTCCCCTGCATGCGGTAATTACGGCCATATAGCAAGCTTCCATAACTAGCAATAAATAGCTATTGAGAGGAGTATTTCACTAGCTATCAGAAAAAATAGAAACACATATAGGACACCTGTTGGATGGCTTTTTTTTTGTTGAAAATGTTCAAATTTATAGATAAAGAGTAATATAGAAGAGCTCTTGGAGATGCTCTTAGTTTGTTTATATATGCTATATGTATCAATCTATGAGTACCCTCTGCTTCACTTGATTAATTTGTTAGTCATGCTATCCATCAGAAAATTATGATTATCTCATCTCATAAATCTCTTTATTATAGGTCCTCAAGCCCAATTTCCCCGATGTGCCACCAGGATATGAAGACAATAGGAAGAAGAAATCTAAAGAAGTAATCTTTGATTTTGTTTGTGATGCCGATGTGCCACCAGGACGTGAAGTCCAATGTGACCTCAGGTTAGAAAAAATGCACATCAAGTTTACGTTCACTAATGAAAGCCGCGATGTTAGACCTCATGAGGTGTTGTCTTGCAAGGAGGTGATGGTCCTTCCCTGTTGATTACAAACACTGATATAGTTTGACATGCTATATTATACTTATTATTAACTATGCTCCTTGTAAAACTTCAAATCATTGCTAGGGCAGAGGATCTTCAGATTATTCTGAAGAAAAAGGTGATGGACACTGTGTACAAGAGTAACAAATAATCAACTTTTAGCCATGTATGAATGATCTTATCTAGTGTCAAGGTGACTTATGTAATGAATGCCACTTTGTGATTTTGAAATTATGACGTATTATTCTGAAGAAAAAGGATATTGTAGTATGTCAGACTAACTAGCATCTTATAATCTCTACAATCTATTAATTCTGATTCGGACTCCTCTGCGTAGATCTCTGTGCGGGGTCCATATCTCCTACCTCCGTAGTCCAAATAATATGATACATATATGTTTCGAAAAGGCCTCGACGAGATCTACAACTTTAGTGTTTTAACTTTTTCCATTAGAGCAAGTCTTCAATTTCACAATTGCATTGCAATGTAGTGGTATTTCTGGACTCCGTGAATTGAGTTTTCCTTCTAGATAAAGATTTTAGAATATGGTAAAAAATGGTTATAAATTGTTACTTTTGACATATAAAATGGTATACTAAGAGGCATCAACGGTAATATAAATATAATCTTTCATGTAAAAAATGTCAATAATATTGTATATATCTAATAATTATATTGTGTAAATAATTTATATTTAAATTATAAAGAGTGTTTTGTTTTTTTAAGTTCGTAGCAATGCACGGACACTTTGCTAGTATATATACATTCACAAAATAGCATTTGCTAATTCACCACCACTGGATATACATAGATGAAGATCGACATGCATCAATATACGCTAGTTCATCATCAGCACACGGAAAGAAAGAAACAAAAAACAAAAGCATCAAACTAGTACTAGTAGTTAACGAATATGAACAGAATGACCAAAGCGCGGTGTTGACACCGATCTAGGAGGAAGTTGATGTCTTCTTCAAGGCAGACTTGTATCCCGCATCCCGAGCAATCTGACGGTGTCTCTCAATGTCGTCGGGCACCCCAACATTATCAAGGAATAACCGCAACGTGTGCACCTGAATCTCCTCCTTGTACTCGAACTCCCTATCTTAGCAAACCGGGCACGAGTACAAGGTATTGCCGGAGGAATAATCCAGCCGGTACACGACACGCTGCCAGTCGCCTTGATGACCTCCGGTGGCGCCACCTCCTCCTCCTCTACCATCGCCAGCACAACCTCCTGCTCCTTCTGTGCAGCTGAGACGTCCGCGGCCAGAGCACCGCGGACGCGCTTCGGCGAAGGCGAGCATGACTCGCCGCGGCATGCTCCAGCCATGGAAGAAGACGAACCACCGGTCTATAAATAGTCGATGAACAGTAAAAATCCCTAAAATTGTACGGAAATTATGGAGCATGGGCAGGAACATACCGTGGACTCTGGGAGGAGAGGGGTGCGGAGGTTGCAGTTGCCAGCGGGCTCCCTCGAGTCCCCCATGGATGCCATAGCAGTTGAGCGTGGTGAGCGGCGAGCGAGGGCTGAGGTGGTTTGAGCATGGCGAAGAAGACGAGAAAAAGGAGAGAGGGAACCGTCCACTGACTTAAGGCACCGGGCAGTGGGTCGCTGCACGTGGGCCATGCACAACCACTGCCTCGCTCGTCAGCGTGAGTAACTTAAGTCAGCGGAACCCCGTCCGACAGTGGAGTGTGAGGTCGAGATGCGCCTTCTCTCATACTAGCTCGCTTAACACACTGAAAATGGGACCGCAAAACATGGTCCCACGTGTCCTTGAGTCCTAAGTAGAACTTCAGCGTATCTCGTAAAAAAATGGAAGGCAGAAAGTTTTTCCTTTTTTTAGTCACGAATGCAGAACGTTGGAATTGATATAACTTCCCTTTGGATTTAAGAGCAAGTTTAATTAATCATGTTTCCTACCTTTCAGCTGATTGAAAGCTTCCAATCAAAAGCATATCATCTCAATTCCTATATTTTTCGTATCCTAGTACATTCAAAGGGGGGGGGGGGTAAATGAATGAGGTCGGTAGTTTCTACAATTTGAATATAGTAAAAGGATTTAGGGCTAGAAATCGCCATATCAATAGGAGAAAAAGAAAACTTACCACCATTAAAATGATATAGATTACCGAATGGCTTTCTCTACAACGAATCAACACGCTAGCTGAACACGCAAGGCCATCTCTTTATTCATATTTTTTTTTTATATAGAGAACTAGGACGGGGTTACCCCTGCGCAAACATGCGCGACTAAAATTATGTAGTTTTAATTTCCAATATATATTTTTTAAAATCTTTATGTAATGTGCTTGTTTTACAACTAATTAGAGTCTATATCATATTTGACATCATCCTTTTTAGAAAATTATTGTTGTTTGAGTGGCCAAAACAACCATATCGCTTAACAATCCATATAAGTCCCTTGTACAATACCATGTTGTATGGTGGTGGTCATCACACCACCCCTACTGGAAAACATGCCGACATGTGGGTCCCATCAAGCCCACAGCAAGAATGTCTCGCTTTGAACATTTATGTCTCGCTTCCATTCCAAAATTGTCTTACAACAACAAGAGTGGCGCTAGCAAAGATCTGCACCAGGCGATTCTGATTCATCACGGGAGTGACAAAATCAGGCTTGGGGCGGCCTAATTAGACACTGCAGAAGAGATAATGGTTAATACCCAGTGAAACAAAGAGAAAAAAAGTTCGAAAAAGAGGCACCGTCGATTGCAGAACTGGGGCATCGGCGAATGAGGCATCGAGGACCTCAAAAAATTACTAAAATAGAACATCCTCAACTTATGGAAAATGCAGTGACATCTTCAACTAAAATATCATGGCACATCCGCACATGAGTGCCAGTTGTAAGGATCATGACCATTGAGGTCACCCCGAGGTATGATGTTTTGGTGATGCATGACAAACATGAAATGTAACAAATATCTACACGAGTGTTGTTCGTGTAGGAAACCTCTTCTATCTTATGATGATTGTCTATGGTGTCCTTGGCGATTGATGACAATGATTGCAAGCATGGAGGCTTGTGAACTTGATGGAGTCCAAGGGTTGATGGAGATGGATCAAAGCGGAGAACAAGCTATGGTGCAAGTGTTTGGAACACTTGGATAGTTGTTAGGGCTTTGAGTCCATAGGAAAAAACCGGACTATCAAGGGGGTTTAGGTCATTCTCTTAGGTCATATCTAGTTGGTGATGTGCAAGGTTGCTCGGTGAAATCACAGGCACTAGGTGACAGTGGAGAAGCCAAGGACCTGTTCGGAGAAGCCGGAAAACGAAGCCAAGCGAGGACGAGGAGTTATAGCTTCTGGACATAGAGACCGGACAGAGGGGTCAGTGGAGATTGGACTGTACGGTCACTATGTGGTTTAGTCCGGAGGCTACAACGGGCAGCGAGGAAACTGTCTGTGCCTGGGAGCTGTAGAGACCGAACGGTCCGGTCAGTGTGGCTCGGCACAGAGCAGCGAAGAAGCACAGCGATGAAATTTTTCTGGACTTGAGAGAGAAACTGACCGGACGGTCGGTCGTCTGACCAGATAGTTGGGTCAGGTGAGCAGGAACACAGGCAGCGAGGAAGCTACAGCTGGAAGTTTTTGGACTGGAGAGAGAAACTGACCGGACGGTCCGGTTAGTATAGGTTTGTGTCAGTTTCAGCTGGGGCAGAGCCAGTTGTGCACAGAGTTGCACTGACTAGACTATCCAGTCAGGCAGTGACCGGACTGTCCGGTCAGTGTGCCCAAGAAGCTGATTTCCTGGAGCAACGACCAGTTTGAGGTTGGGAGCCTATATAACTTCATTGCTGGGGTCTTGGAGACCTCTCTTGGCCAGTGGAATACCTGAGAGCATTTGGTAAGGTTCGAGAGGAAGAGAAGAGAGCCTAGGAGAAGATATTGCATATCTTGAGAGTCCTAAGTGAAGAGTAGCTTGAGCATCTTGCACATGTAAGGCTAGGGTGTCCTTGAGGGTGTGATCTAGATTGTTACTCTTGGTCTATGGTGAGACCTAGACCGGTTAGGTGTCGGTGATCGAGCCTATCATGATCGGTTGTGAAGGCTGTCACACGTTTGTACACAGTTTGAGCCCGCCGTTGAAAGGAGCATCGCTAGTGAGAGCCCTTGTCGGCTCGGGGAGACCAGCAAGTTCTCGAGAGAGGCGAGCTTGTGCTTTGTGCAGCGGTGACGCACACTGTGTCTTCACTCGAGGAGTGATTGAGAGCTCGTGTGCGAGAACTCCACTTGGTGGCGGGAGGGACTGGGACTTCGGCAGGAGTGGTCCAATGAGGATTAGGGGAAGGCGCCATCCTTCCGAGACCTCGGAAAAAAATCATGAGCCAACCCCTTCTCCACTCCTCACTATGATTCTTTACTTTCTGCATTTACATACCGTGCTATTCATGCTTGTGTGTTCTTCTAGTTGACTATCTTGTAGACTTGCATGTTTAGGCTCTTCACTTGCTAGTAGTGTTTAAGCTTCCACAATTGTTGACTAGCATGAGTAGGAGTTGCATTGGTGTGCTTGATCACTAGAAATGCATAGGTGTTGTAGTGACTTGTGTGATCCATTAGTATGCATAGAGTGCCCTTATCTTTCATAGGATTATATTGTTAGTGTGATCATCACTAGAATTGTGTAGGAATTGGTTTAAGTGCTATCGGAAGTTTGTATTTGGTAAAATTGGTACATAGTGGTAGTTCCTGATTCACCCCCCCCCCCTCCTCGGTCAGTATGATCCTTTCAAGTGGTATCAGACCCAAGTGCTCATTATAAGGCTTAACCGCCTTGAGTAGTGATCGAAGTGAGTTGGGATGTCATCCCATTCGGGGCCAGGTCATGGCTCATGGTAGGATCGTTTTAAAAGCTACCTAAATGCCATGATTCCGGATGAGTTGATGGACACTCTTGTGGACTTTGCCAATACATTTACCGATGATTATGTATATGATGATTGTGATAATGGTGTGGATGTGCCTAGATTCTTCTAGCAATGACTTGATACGTTGCTCTACTAGTGTGCCTAACATGGTGATTGATAATGATGTGCCTTTTGATCTTGCTTGCTCTACTAGCATTGATGATGTTTGTGAGTCTCCTATTGATCATGCTAGTAGTTCTCTTGTTGAGGAGTTCTTTGCTTTCCATGCTAATGTTAATGAGGAGTTACTTGACTCTCTTATTCGCTTGCGAGGTATTGTGGACATGATTGGGGCAACTTCTTTCAAGCTTTCCAAGATCATTATAGTGGAGAAGATCCTCTCCTTGGTTCCGAGTAGCAAGCTCTTCTACGTCATACTTGACCTTCTCATGGAGCTCTCCATAGAAGATGTGATTGAGCTGCTCTTCAAGGATGAGGAGATTGCCGCGAGCATGTCATGGAAGAGGACATTCAAGGCAACTCATGAAGCATCCTCAAGCAATGGGAAAGAAGTAGCTTCGAGCTCAAACTTCTGTGATCCCTCCACAGGATTGTCTTGCGACAACTTCTACAATCCCTTTGGAGCAAGACATACATCGGGCGCTTCGTCAAGCTCTACCTCAAGTGTCATTCCAAGTTCTACTCCAAGCACTTCGAGTGGACCGAGCATTGGCGTAGGGGGAGCACCAACAACAATGCTCGCTCGATCATTTGAGATAATCAATCATGCGGCTTCGGCTCCGGCGCCTCCACCTTCTCCGCCCCCTCCACCACAAGATCATCTTTGGCATCTTCGTCGAGCTCACCAACAGGATCTCCTCTTTGAACTCGATGAATTCGTGAGAAATCCTAATGTTGACCTTTGTGAGAATCTATTGTGCATATATGATCTTGTGTGTAGGATTAAGTCTTTCAGGGGACTTCGGAAGATTGCACCACATGAAGTGATTGACAAGCTCCTCCAACAAATCACAACTCCAGAGGGGGGTTTCTTACTTGAGGAGGTGGTCAACAGGAGACATGAGCTCTCAATTGAGAGAGCAATGGAGATGATACTTGTGCTCCACTCTCAAGTGGGACATGTGCTTGAGCACATCACTGGACTCTATGATCCTCCCCATTACTACATCAACCTTGACAATGTGTACATGGGGGATGATCATGGACATTGGAGGTATCATGCTCTACACTATCCCATTAGGAGGAGATTATTGGATGGGATTGCAAGGATCCCTATCTATGAGGATGGTCTCATTGCTCGACATCGTGAGGTTAGTGCTAGTCAATCAAGTAATGCTTTGGATACTAACACCTCTTCCTCAAGTGCTTGTCTGATGGCTACTACTAGGGTCAACTACAAGAGTGGAGGCACTCATTGGATTCTTGATAGTGGGTGCACTCAACACATGACCGAGAAGTCAACCATGTTCACCACCATTGATGAAGATGAAGAGAGTGAGAAGGTGACTTTTGGGGATAACTCAAAAGGGAGAGTTAGAGGCTCGGGCAAAGTGGCCATCACAAATGACCTCCATCTCTCCAAGGTCTTTCTTGTGACAACCCTCAACTTCAACCTTCTATCTGTTGGTCAACTTTGTGACATGGGTTTCAAGTGCACATTTGATGAGGATGGTGCAACTATTGAGAATGCCAAGAGAGGGCTAGTATTCCATGGAGTTAGACATGGGAACTTGTATGCCACGGACTTTAAGTCAAGCAATATGCCACCAAGCACTTGCCTATTCACTAAGGCATCCAAGGTATGGTTGTGGCATAGAAGACTAGCACATGTTGGAATAAATCACCTTAAGAAGATTGTCAAGAGAAATCTAGTTGAAGGAATCAAGGATGTGGCCTTTGAGAAGGATAGATTGTGCAGCGCTTGTCAGGCGAGGAAACAAGTTGCATCCTCACATCCCACCAAGTCATTCATGTCTACATCTCGTCCTCTAGAGCTCTTGCACATGGACTTGTTTGGGCCAACATAATACAAGAGTCTAGGAGGCAATCTATATTGCTTGGTGATTGTTGATGATTTCACGAGATATACTTGGACCTTCTTTCTTGTGGCCAAATCTCAAGCCAGTGGTATCTTCAGAAAGTTTGCCAAGAGGGCAAAGAATGAGTTCAATGCTAGCATTGTGAAGATAAGGAGTGACAATGGGACAGAATTCAATAACACCACAGTGGAGGAATATTGTGACAAGGAGGGGATCAAACATGAATTCTCCGCTACATATACTCCCTAGCAAAATAGAGTAGTGGAGAGGAAGAACAATACGCTCATCACTCTTGCTTGTGCCATGTTGGATGAGTATGGAACTCATGAGAGGTTTTGGGCGGAGGCAATCAACACGGCTTGCTACACTTCCAATTGTGTCTACCTTCACCGATTGTTGAAGAAGACGCCATATGAACTATTGGTAGGACGAAAACCCAATGTTTCCTATTTCCGAGTCTTTGGATGCAAGTGCTACATTCTCAAGAAGAGGAGAAAGCCCGGAAAGTTTGAGAGTAGAACTTTTAAAGGCATTCTTGTTGGGTACTCTTGGATTTCTAAAGCATATAGAGTCTACAACTCAACCACATGATGTGTAGAAGAATCCTATGATGTGCAATTTGATGAGTCAAATGGGTCTCAAAAGGAGGATGAATTTCATGAAGTAAACATTGGAGATGAGCCTATGAGGGAAGCCTTGAGAAACATGTCTGTGGGCGAGGTTTTACCCCACGAGGTCAATGATGGTGATATTGATGAACCATCCACTCCACCACCTCCACCATCCCCCTCCTCTGAGATGCCACAAATACTCCCACAAGCTCCTCCCAAGATTCAATGAGAGTACACTCGCCAAATGATAAGGAATCCCAAGTGAGAAGTGAGCCACAAACCTCCCCACATACTTCACCACAAGCCACTTCTCCTAGCTCTTCACAAGACACCCTCCCATCCACCTCAAGCTCAAAGTCCAAAACAAGAAAGCATGAGAGTGACTCTTTGACCTCTCTTAGGATACAAGACACTCATATATCTAGAGAGCAAACAATTCATGATGCACAAGACACTTCACCTAGAGCCTCTCCCACTCAAAGGAAACATCATCCTAGACCCAAGGGCATCAACAAAGATCATTCACAAGACTTGATCATTGGGAATCCATCTCGAGGAATAAAGACAAGGAGAAATCAATACAAGCCCAACTATGTGAGTGAAGAGAATGAGGATGAGGCTAATGTTGAGAAATTCTCTTTTGTTTCTATGATTGAGCCGACTACTATTGATGAAGCTATGGATGATCACAAATGGGTTATTGCCATGCAAGAAGAGTTGAACAACTTCAAGAGGTGCAAAGTATGGAAATTGTTTGAGAGACCCAGGAATCGTAATGTGGTTGGCACCAAGTGGGTCTTCAAGAACAAGCATGATGAGAAAGGAGCAATTGTCAAGAATAAGGCTCGCCTAGTGGCTAAGGGATATTCTCAAGTGGCGGGGATTGACTTTGAAGAAACCTTTGCTCCCGTGGCCCGTCTTGAAGCTATTCGGATATTACTTGCCTATGCATCACACAATGGCTTCAAGCTCTTTCAAATGGATGTCAAAACTGCCTTCTTGAATGGAGAAATCAATGAAAAAGTCTATGTGGAGCAACCTCCGGGGTTTGAGGACCCAAAACATCCAAGACATGTATACAAATTGAAGAAAGCTCTCTATGGTCTCAAGCAAGCACCAAGGGCATGGTATGGACACTTGAGGAACTTCCTACCCAAGAATGGATTCACCATTGGAAGCATTGATAGCACCTTGTTCACAAGGCATGTTGGGAAGGATCTCTTTGTGTGCCAAATCTATGTGGATGATATCATCTATGGGTCAACCAATGAGAAGTTCAATGAAGAGTTTCAGGAGATGATGGCTAGGGAATTCCAAATGTCAATGATTGGAGAGTTGCACATGTTCCTTGGATTCCAAGTCAAGCAATTGAGAGAGTGACACTTCATCTATCAAGAGAAATATACTAAGGACCTTCTCAAGAGATTCAAGCCTTTTCACACACCTATGGCTACTAGCAAACCCTTGGATGATGATGTGAAAGGGAAACCGGTGAATCCCAAGCTATATAGATCAATCATTGGGTCCTTGCTCTATCTCACCGCTTCGAGACCGGACATCATGTTTAGTGTGTGCTTGTGTGCTCGCTATCAAGAAAATCCAAAGAAGTCACACTTGAAGGCTGTGAAGAGAATAATGACATACCTCAAGTACACACCTACCATAGGCTTATGGTATCCTAGAGGATCAAACTTTCAGCTACTTGGGTATTCGGATTCGGACTTCACGGGTTGCAAAGTGAAAAGAAAGAGCACATCGGGAGGTTGCCAATTTCTTGGGAGATCATTAGTATCTTGGAGCTCAAAGAAGCAAAACTCGGTGGCTCTATCAACCGCTGAAGCGGAATATATGGCGGCGGGAGCTTGTTGTGCACAACTCCTTTACATGAGGCAAACACTCTCGAACTATGGTCTCAACTACACTCAAATGCCACTATATTGTGATAGTGAGGCGGCAATCAAGATGGCCCTCAAGACGGAAGATCATGGTCATGCAAAGCACATTCAAGTGAGGCATCACTTCATAAGAGACCATGTTGAGAAGAAGGACATCGAGTTGGTGAACGTGTGAACACATGAACAATTGGCGGACATCTTGTGACACCCCAGGTGTCTCACTTCTATTTAACAAACATGAAAGAGCACAAGTCATGAATAATATAGCATGAAATGATAGAGCCTAATTAATGAATTAATTCCAGGTAATTAAAAAATCTGCAACCAATTTTGTGAGCCAAATGAAATATTATTATACAACATATGTCAAATAATTTCATAATCAGATTGGTAATATAAAATAGAATTTTATGAATTTAATGAGCATTTTACCACATTTAGAAAATGCCCCAAATAATAAATTAAAGCATAGAAACCTTTCACAATAGGGAATTAATTATAAAATAACTATATATTTTTTGACCAAATGGGTCCCACCAGAACACCAGAGTTTTCAGAAAGGACCTATGTGCAAAATCCCAATTCAATTGGAAGTCCCTAGCAACTTTAATTAGGAATATCTTTGACCAGGGACCTTTTGTGAGGATCTTGAAAGATCAGGGGGCGCAACACAAAATCTCCTTTCTTCTCCCTCCCACTGGCGTAGAGCCTTCCCGGGCGCAGAACTCCTCTGCCGGTGCACGCCATCGCCTGCTCCGCCTCGGGACTCCTCGCGCGCATTGTGCCGTTGACCTCCCCCTCCGCACCCTGTGCCGTCCCATCCTTCAGCTCTGCCGTGAGACAGCCCAACGGCCACCCTATCCTTCTCTGCACGCCATCGCCATGGCCTGTGACGGCTTCAATTCCCGCCGTTTCTCCCGCTCTCGCTCCCTCACTTGCTTCTTTCCCTCTACGCAACATCAAGGCACACCGCAGGCATCACAAAAACCACTCTCCATCCCTCGCTGTTTCTGATCTCCCTCAATCTCTCCTCCCTCTGTTCTCTGCGCTGCCGCCATTGACAAACCTGACCTCGAGCTTGTTGTGCCGCCGTTCCCCTGCTTTCCCCACGTGAGCTGAACCTCAAATACCTGCGCATAGACCCCTCCTCCCTCCCCGCGCCCCCGCTTGGGCAACTCCTCGCACTTCCAGCTTGAGTCACAGAGAAGATCGAGCCCTTCTTCCCGGCGACCACCCTGATGGTACTGCAAAAATTCTCCACATCTGGTGATCCTTGCTTTCCCATTTCTCTTCTCGATCGTGCGCAACTTCCCACCGAATGCTCCTAACTCCTTTCCCCTCGACTCCTTTCCCAAGATCCCCGGCATTTCAACTTTTCCTCGGCCACCGCCTCGGCTCCGTCAAAAATCCCGAGCCGCTCCACAACGAGCACTACTCTCCGGCCCTCCTCGATGAACTCCGACCTCGTGCTGGTCTTCCCCACATCACCGTGAAGCTATGGGCGAAGACGGCGCTCGATTTGCTGCCTCCTAGCCCAAACGCGACACAGCCGAAGTCTCCTCCTCTGCCGCCTTTTGACGTCGGCACCCCTCCGGTGAGCTACCTCCCCCGTGAACCCCTCCAACCGAAGCGCCTTGGCTAGTAGTTCATTTTCCTGCCATCGCGACGAGCTTCCGCCGCCCACAACCGCTGGTGGCGAGCCCTCCGGCGAGCTTAGTCGCTGAACTCCCGCGCTGACTGGCAATCCTACTGGCAGCCGATGTAGCTCCAACGTGGCGCCTACGTGTAGCCCAGGTGTCGCCTATGTGGCACACTCCTTTAACCAGAAAATGCCCAGGAAATCACCAGAAAATGCTAAAACTTGGAAAACTCATATTAAATCGAATTCAAATCCTTTGAGGCTCAAACAAATTTTGTTCGATTCATATTTCAGTGCTCTATTTTAGTAAAATGATAAATTACTGTCTCTATACATGTAATTTTAATAATACATTAAATTGCGAAAACACTAATTAATTCACTAGAAATTCTAGGAATAAAACTAAATCTTGATTTTTGGCATGCTTAGTAACAACATGATTATCTACCACCACAAATGTTGGTTTGGTAAAATATGAATTATTTTAGGCTCTGGGGGTATGCTTAAATTAATTCTAGTAATTATTCGGTAAATAATTTGCCCTTGCCACTTGGCACAAAAATCACTCATATAAGTCTCTGTACACAGTAAATCACACATGTCCATAAACATAAATTTACTTTATTAATTAATTTAATTGCTAATATCACTCATTTACTTTGTTTAATTACATAAAGAATATATATACCTAAAATCTTAATTAACAGGCCCACTTCTCTGAAGCATATGGCTTCGAGAACATAATAATAATTTTAATTGATATTTAAACACAATATGCTTGTATGCATCATATCATTACATTAAATGGTATTTCGATAATGCCGTTAATTCAATCCCATCATATAGGTAACGACCATCGGGAGCAAGAGGACGACTTTCAGAAGGACGTTGACCCTCAAGAGCAAGAAGTTGTAGTTGCTAGCACTAACATTGATCTAGACAAGCCCCGGGTTGCATTCGCCTTTTAATAAAGTTTTGCTAGTTTACAATATTACTAGTGTCTATGATCATTGCTGCATTAGGTCATAGGAGTTGTTTGAAACCCACACTGCATGATACCAAATGACCTATGCTACTGTCTTTAGAACCTTGGTAAAATCGGTATTGTGATGCTATGCTTAGTAATTACTAGTCTTGCTAGATGTTATTATTACTAAGGAATGAACTTGACCACTGGAATGGGAACTAATAAAAGAAATTTACTTTTGATGTTATGACCGGGCAGGGATGATGCATGTGTAGGTTTGTAGCAACACATGGGTGTTGACTGTGGTAGCCCTGCCTTGTCGAACCTAGGACCCATCCGTGCTCGGCCCCTTGATCAAGTATTGAACAGTACCGAATGCATGCTAGTTTATGGGCACTAGTAAACCGATGTAGCATTAAAGGTCACTTGCATTGAGGTCGGTTAAGGTGCGTTGGCCTTTGACCCTCCTGCTGCTGGAGTGGACAGTTCATACCATGAAGTACTGTTGGTAGAACGGCATGCCCACTCGACGTCACGACACCCGGTCCGAGATATGGGTGGTTTTTCTTCTGAAAGGTTGCCATATACGACCTTAATCGGTGCGTATGATGTTATTACTGCTTATTGTTGATTATTATTATTGCTGCTCTTATGTTGTACTTGCTTTATGTATTGTTTTATTATCCTACTGTTGCAACTAAAGTTACATTTCAGCTCAACCCATTTAAATTAGCAAAATAAAACTTGATAGAACTAATAGGTTGCTTAGTGCGAGTCCTTTCAAACAAGCCACCTATTAGAGCCTTTGCATGTCTAGGTGTCCGACGGGTAAGACTTGCTGAGTAATTAGTACTTAGGCTTTGTGCCACTGTTGTTTTTCAGGTAATGAAGAAATAGAGTTGCCTGTGGATGTGATCCCTTAGGACACGCAAGTCCCTGAGGGTTGGACTGCCCACTAGGAGTCCGACTTGCCACCGCAGTGATGTTGCGTGTTGCTAGAGTGATGGTTCTTCGGGCATGAATCATTACTATGTTATATCGTCGAGCTCGTAGCTTCTCTATGTTAATTGCTTCCGCTATTTTCAAAACATTATGATCTTGTACTATTCCGCTGTACTTTGATCACTTAATGATGTAATATTCAACTTAAATTTGAACAATGTTGTATTATCAAGTGTCTGCGTTATCAGCACCTTCGGGACCTCGACCCTCGGGGAAGGGAACCCACAGCTGATATCAGAGCCGTAGTCCATGATAATACAACAAATAAATCATATTTTCAAAAACTATGATATTACGAGTGAGGATAGGTTAGTATTGCCCATATAGATAATAGGGTGGTGAGAAAGCTAATATGGGTTATGATTGTTTACATTATTTGCATCTACGGCTTCTTCAAGCGATGGTACGTGTGTGCTTAACCGACACGCGTGATATCGGTGTCTGTGCTCGCAGGCGGATACGAGACACTATTGGCTCGTGACTTATCACGGGGCGATCCTTTTTCCCATGGATCGTTACTAGTAGAATTGTGCTTATTTTTGCAGTTTCTTTTGAATTTGATGTATTGTTTCTGAAATGGATCTTCTGCAGTTACACTAATGCTGTTAACATAACACTTAGAATAACTTATGTGTTGAGTGCGGGTCGTCACCAATGTTTGTGCCGCTAAGTATCGGCAAATTACGTGTTGTGTTGTGAGGAACGATAGGTTAATAAAATGAAAAATTTTGCGTCATGCATCCCTTATTAACTAAACTAAAATTTTGTTCTCATCTTGCTCACTAACCTCTGGATACAAAATCTCTAAACTTGTTGAGCATAAAAATTCAAAATAGAAGTCCAATTGTCACATTAATAAGAATCTGTTCTGTTTTTAGCTGTCAACTTTAAAAATTCATAGTTATTAATTTACTCAACCAAATAATACATACAAATACTTTTTAGAAAGTTCTAAACACCCTCTGTTCCCCAATGTTTAATTTAATTATTGATCATAACAGTAACAAACTCAGAAACAGAGAACAAGCATAATCTGCCAACACACTGTTTCCAGCATAACCTTGAAATTAAAATTTTCATAACTGAAGTTGTACTTCGAAATTTTAGGTGTTTGAACCCAATCTGGAAAACCCTTGAAGTCTATTTTCATCTCCAATAGGTTTCACCATTTTATTAGTTTTCCTCTGTCCAGTAGAGCCAAAACACTATGCCTCTGTCATCCTGAAATAGAATCAGCCAACCTGAAATTGAAAAATTCATAACTCCAGATTTACTTGGAATTGTTTAGAGTGCAAATACAATCTGGAAAGCTATGAAAGTCTACTATAACATAGTCCCAAGCCCACATTTTCAAGACCATGTTTTCTGATCGAAATACCCACTTTTCTGACTGTTGTACAGTCAAGACAGAATCTGTTTTAAAACCCGTTGCCGTATTATTACCCCTTGAGACTGGAAAATATAAACTAAAACTTTGTTTTTGTATTTCATAGTACCTTATGTGAAATACATTTTTACTGTAAGGAAGGTTTGACTCAATCAAATTACTTTCCTTGTAGATGGCTGAAAACGATAACCAACCACCACCGGGTTGGGAGATCACCGACGGTCTAGAATTCACTGGGATGGTTCATCTATTTTGGAGAGTTCTCTAGAGATTCGGATATCACCTTCCTCTTACCAATGATGGCAAGGAATTTGAGGAGCATCGAGTTCCCTCTTGTGTCATCCATGTGGCAGTTCCCGCCAACTATTCGGTCAGTCCCGCATGGAAATCTTGGACCATTAGCGTCACCGGGACAGATTTGCCTTCCACTTGTAATGTGGCTGCTTTCAAGGCACTCACTCGATTCTATGAAGACCACAAGTATGATGTTGCTGGAACACCCGTCGCCTTGCTGCCCATCAATGATGTGATAGATTTTGAGTGGATTAGGTGTGTGGATTTCATCTTTGATCCAAACCATCGCCACCATGATCCTATGCTGCCCATAATAGAGTATTATGGTTTGTCCACTTTTGTCTTGTGCACAAACTTGTGCTGGCGTCTGGATGTGTTTCATTCTGCACTCCAACTTTCCGAAGTCGAAAAACAAGCTAAGGATGAAGAAATTGTAGAACTGAACCAACAAATCCAAGCAAAGAATGAAGAGATGGATGTGATTATAGAAGAACGTGACAAAGCCTTGCAGGTGCAGCAGATTATGAGCATGACATGATTGAGGCTCAAGATGACTTGGACGCATTCAAGGCTGCCCACCTTCCTATTGAAGGGAATTGGGATGAGATTATCATGGAGTATGGAGACAAGACAATGTAGAAATGGCACCTGCCGGTATTAATGATGTGGAAATGATGGATCTGGAGGAACCAGAAGAGCCGGAAGACATAGACCAGGAGTAGATGATTTGCTACACCCCTGTGTACGGTTGTGTAGTATATGTATCCCTAGTTCGATGTAGGAGGGTGAATTTTGCATAATGTGTCCGCAATACCGTAGCTAGGCATTGGCACATATGTGTAAGAAATCATGTGACAATATCCTTTTAACAACCATGTAGTCTGAATTGAGTTAATGGAGATGGTTGTCACTTCTGAAATTTTATTCGTGCCTCTTGCAAATTTATATTCTTGCACATGTGTTTCTATGGATTATTTTGAGAAATAACTAATGTGCAACCGTATAAATTGCAGCATGGTGCGTACTCGGAATCAGGAAGATCCTGAGAGCTCTCAGCAAGGAGCTAATGTCGAGCCCTCACTAGCTGAGGTGTTGGCTGCTGCACTCAACCGGCAACAAAATGACTCCGAGTTACTCCGTCGGCTGGTAGATATTACGTCCTATCTGGCTGGACATGGAGGCCACCGCAACAATAACAACCAGCCCCGACAGAGCACTTACTCAGATTTTCTGGGTACTCATCCGCCAACTTTCGAGCATGCCAGGGAGCCACTGGACACCGATCACTGGCTGCGTCAGACTGAGTCTAAATTCAGTCTGCTGGAATGCACCGAGCACCAGAAGGTGTTGTTTGCCGCCCAACAACTCCAGGGCTCTGCTAGTGCCTAGAGGGCCAATTATGAAGCTTCTCTGTCCGCTGGACGCCGCACCGAATGGAATGAGTTCAAGGCTACTTTTCGTGCTCATTTCATCCCCGCTGGCCTCATGTAGAGGAAATTTTAGGAATTCATGGATCTGAAACAAGGAGGGAGAAATGTCCTCCAATATTCTAATGCTTTCAATCACCTTGCTCAGTATGCTACTGAGTATGTCAATACTGAGGATAAGAAGAGATATGCATTTCTGCGTGGTATGAATACCACACTCAAGGAGCGTCTGACTTGGTAGACAACCGGCACGTACAATAACTTGGTCAATGCTGCTATTGTCTAGGAAGGCACTATGCGCCAAGTTGAAGAAGAAGATCGCAAGAGAAAGGCCCCTGCTAGTGCCTCTGCTGCCCCACAGGCGAAGCACCGCCTGATTTACACTTCACCTACCAGACAGCGTTTCCGGGCATCTCCGCAGCAGTAGTATCAGCGATAGCATGATCAGAACTACTCGAGGTCACCACAGCAATAGAGTTTTCCACCCCATGCACCGTATCAACAGTAGAAGAACCAGTACCATGCACCGTATCAGCAGCAAGGAAATCAGAATGCTCGTGCCCCATAGCCCGCTGATCGTGGAAGCAACTACCCATGCTATAATTGTGGTCATACCGGCCATTTTGCTAAGAACCGCACTACACCTAGGCGCAACAACAACAACAACAACAACCAGCGTTAGAACCAGAATAGGAATGTGAATGCACCGTCACGTGGTGCCCAAGTGAACTACACCAATGCTGAAGACATCCCTCAGGGCGAACCCGTGCTGACCGGTACGCTCTCACTCTATCGCCAGCCTGTCTTGCACTTATTGATTCTGGTGCTACGCATAATTTCATTAGCAAAGCTTGTTGTGGCGCCCCTTCCCGGAGGATCGAGGTCCCGATGGTGCTGATAATGCGGACACTTGATAATACAACATTGGTTCAAATTTGAGTTGAATATTACATCAATAAGTCCTCAAAGTGCAGCGGAATATTACATGTTCTTAATGTTTTTGAAAACACAACAGAAGCGATTAATGATAAGGAGCTACGAGCTCGACGATACAACATAGCAATGATTCCTACCCGAAGAACCATCACTCTAGCAACACACATCAATATTGCGGCGGCGAGTCAGACTCCCAGTGGGCAGTCCAACCCTCAGGGACTTGCATGTCCTAGGGCAGCACATTCTCAGGTAACTCTACCTGTTCATTACCTGAAAACAACAGTGGCACAAAGCCTGGGTACTAATTACTCAGCAAGACTTACCCGTCGGACTTCTAGGTATGCAATGGCTCTAATAGGTGGCTTGTTTGAAAAGACTCACACTAAGCAACCTATTAGTTCTATCAAGTTTTATTCATCAAGTTAATTGGGTAGAGCAGAATGTAACTTTAGTTGTAATAATAAGATAATAAAGCAATACATAAAGTAAGTACAACATAAGAGCCATAAGAGTATTGGCAACAATAAGCATCATAATCAATTCCCAAGTACCATGTGCAACTACGTGACGACTCAGTGACCAAGTGGTACTCATTACTGCGAGGGACAGCAATTGCAATTGATTTTTCACCAGCTGGGATAACCCGAGATACACGACACATACGCACCAATTAAGGTCGTATATGGCAACCTTTCGCAAGGACGAAAAACAACACAGTCCGGGTCCAGTCTCAGCGAGTGGGCATGCCGTCCTGCCAACAGTACTTCGTGGTATGAACCACCCACTCCAGCAGCAGAAGGGTCAATGACCACTGTACTAGGTACCGTCCTTATTGCCGCATCAATGCTACATCAGTTTACTAGTGCCCATAGACTAGCATGCATTCAGTACTGTTCAATACTTGACCAAGGGGCCGACCATGGACGGGTCCTAGGTTCGACAAGGCAGGGCTACCGCAGTCAACACCCATGTATTGCTGCAAATCTACAGATGCATCATCCCTGCTCGGTCATGACATCAAAATAAACTTCTTTTATAATTCCCATTCCAATGGTCAAGTTCATTCTTAGTAATGATATCTATCGCGTCTAGCAATTACTAAGCATGGTGACACAGTACCGATACTACCAAAGTTCTAATGACAGTGGCGTAGGTCATTTGGGTATCATGCAAGTGGGTTCCAATCAACTCGTATGACCTAATGCATCAATAATCATAGACACTAGTTGTGACATCCCATGTCACAAAATGAAGTTAACTAAACCTAACATCAATTAAGGGCTAAGCAAAATTATAATAAATCCATGTGCCAAAGAATAAAAAGGAGGAAACCTATTTAATTAAATTATAGAATATTCAAATATGGGTCGTCCACAAACATTACCAAAACCCATGGAAGTACCCCAATGTTTTTGCATATTCTGAATGGCCACATTAAAAGAGAATTTTGATAATGTTTCCAGAATTTTTGGTAACCATTTAATACCCTTAAAAATTCCCCCAAAGTCAGAGAGGTGTATTTTGGGTTTGGAATTTTCATAATTTATCAAAGCAAATTTAGCTCATGTACCCAAAAGCAAAGTTGGAGCACACGTTTTCCTAAGCCCACACAAAAATTGGTGTCTAGTTTGGAGCAAGGAAATGTGGCAAAATTGCCCATACCCAAGCCATGGTTCAAGTCAAGCCGGGTCAACCGTCCCTCCCTCCTTCCTTTTCTCTCCGGCCAGTCTCCGGTCGACACCGATGCGCCCGTACGAGCCACCGTTGATTGTTGTAGCCCCATCCTGGTCACTGCTCTGCCAAATCGCGCCTGTGCCACCGGCCGGCATTGAAGCTCCGTCGGAGGAGCCACTCCCTGCCCGACAGCTCGCCGTCCTCTCTCTCTCTCCCTCTCTCGGCTCTCTCTTCCGGCGGCCAAAACAAAAGGGCCAGCAGCGGCTCACCCACCCCCCATTCCCCTCCTTCTCTGCTGGCCAACACTCCCGCACGCCCCAAGCGCTCCTGCAAGGCCGTGCAGCGTTGCCTCCACTTTTCCTCCGCCTCTGCCGCAAGGAAACCCGGCAAGCTCCCCTGCTCCGGGTCGCCTGAGCACCGCCGCGTCCAGCCCTGACCAGGCAGTCCCTCCCTTCCTCTTTCTTTTACAAATCAATGCGCTAAGGAGTACTCTCGCCGCCTACTAATCCCCTCCCTCACTCGTGCAGAGACGTCGCCGGAATTTGGAGAACCCGAGCCGCCGCCGGCCACCGCGCGGAGAGGGCTCACGACGACGACCACTCTCCCGGCCACTCCAACTCCAGCCATCGCGTCGACGTGCACCGCGGCACCCAGGTGATGCTCCTGGACCTTCTCCCTTGCCAATTCCACCTCTGGGCGTGCCTGCCGCCGTCGGCAGCCGTCGATCTTCATCGTCGCTCGTCGCCGGTAGAGCTCCGGCAGCCCCCGCACCGGCCACCACCACCCACGTGACCGCCTTGGGTCACTGGTCGCTTAGGGCAGCACCGAGTCCTGAGCCTCGCCGCCATGCGCGCGCGGGGGAATTTGTAAATGTCCAGTGGCAGATTTGTAAATAGGAGTGAACTTTGATTAAACTTGGAAATTTAATAACTCGAGAAATAAAAGGGCTAAAAATGTGAAATTAATTTTGTTCAACTCCTAAAATCATCCTCTACCAGAAAAACAAGTTGAGGTCCAAAGTTGCTCAGTAAATTAATTTATTTAATGCCCTAAATTTACAACCCTAATTTGCTTAATAAATTCATAAGTAAATACATATAAATGGTAAATTCATGAAACTTTCTCAGTGGTCATTTCATGGCATCCCTAAACTTTATGCAAAAACACATTTCCATTTTATTGCATATGTTTAGTATTATTGCATAATCTTCATTTTCAGTAATTGAATTTATATAAATTATTGGCTAGGGATTTATTCATGAAATTTGGCATTCCTGTTCCTTATGCACTTGTACACTTATGTAAAATCCCATGGAAAAATTTGATGCTACCTAAGTATAAAATTCTCTATCGAAATTGATCATTGGTTAAGTAACTAGGAAATTCTCCATATAAATGTTACTTCATCTGTATATTTAAGGAAAGTGGGAATAAATTAGTTTCTGGAAATTCATGGAGAATCATTCATCCTCCCATTGCCGTAGAAACTCTCATGAGCATTTATACTCTTGGTTCTTAATTAACTACATGAGCTAGAACTAGTTACGCAATTAAAGTGCCATTTTTATGTATAGTGTTAGTTTGCATATGGTCACTTTAGCTAAGTGGCTCAAAATGAACTTTCTGAAATTTGACCCTAAGTACTACATTGTCATATCATCATCAGCATGTGATGTCATATGATCAACATCTAGGCCATGCTCATGTCAGAGTAGACATACACTAAGAATGTGATAATTAAAAGTTGCATTCTAGTAATTAGAAGTTTGTCCCCTTCAAATTCGGTGGTTATCATGTCATACTTATGTATGCAACCATATTCATGAATGAGTGATTAGTTCATTAATTTATTTGCTGAGGAAGTACCATGAATCTTCATGCCATGCATTCCATCTTGAATTAAGAAAAACTCCATGAAACATTGTGTATTCCTTAGCATTGATGCATATCCCTTCCATATAGGAATCGAGACCGAGGAGATCCCACCGGACCAGCAAGGAGCTGAAGTGCACTTTGGTGAAGACGCTAACTACGATCACACCCAAGGCAAGCCTCGGTGCATAACCCGTTTTATCATTTGAGTCCTTTTACTTTATCACAAGATAGGAGTATTGTATTGTGCATTAAGTGTAGGACTTGGATGAAACACACTTGCATACTCCAACAATGACCTATGATTAGTATGTTAGTAAGCTTTTCCGTTAGCAAATGCTATGCTTAAACTAGTGGAGTCAACGGTAGGTTATAGAATCAACTATGGTTCAATTGGTTGATGGACTTGATAAAAATGGAGCACCTATCGTTGCAACTCCGCGAATAAGTATTGAACAGTACCAAGTACATACCATTAATATGGGAATTGGTAAACCTAGTAGCTTCGGCGCCGTATTGTTGACGGCCATACTCATCGATCCAGAGGTGATGTGAACAGCATGGTGGATGCACGGGTTTGAGGACCGCTAGAGAGTGCATGGGTTAAGCCTAGGATATGAAGTACTGTATCGCGGGGAGGACGTGTACTCGGGATCGATAGCCCCGGATCGACTTTATAGCAATCTGGTGAACGGTGGCCATACGTGTTCTTAAATGATGCGTATGTCGTGTATTTGGGTTTTCCCTGCAGGATGTAAATCAATTCGAATTGCCGCCCCTCGCGGTTATGAGTACCTCTTGTTTGAGCAGCGGCAATGATATGTTAAGTAGTAAAGTTGTGGTTATGTTTCTGAAATTTATTTATGCTATGGATACACAATGCTTTGATGTATTGCTCTTTAGCTATATTCATGTCTTAGCAGCTAGCTAGACTCACCGTAGCTGTGTTCTATGATAAGCAAAGTAAAATCTTGTTTAAGTAAATTGAAAGCACAGCATAGAACTAATAGGAGCTTTTTATGCAACTATCAAATAAACCCGGTCAGCCCCTTGCATACTAGGAGTCGGTTTTAGTAAACCGGTTGACGGGTAAGTCTAGCGGAGTATGTTAGACACTCAGGCTTTGCGACGATGTTGTTTTTCAGGTTTTCCTCAGGCCACATATTGTGATTGTTGTAACAAGGTTGTCTATGAAGGTGAGGAGCCTCAAAACTGGACCATTGAATGGGTCCCTAGCTCCCCTAACTGTGATGAGTGAGCCATCGCCATAGGGCTGGCATGGTTCACGTAGGGCTTGACGTCGTGTTTTTTCGTTGTATCACTTCCGCTAAATTATATAACATGTACGAAGGACATTAGATCTGAACTTAAATATATTCTACCTCTGAACTTGTAATATTATGCACCTAAGTGATGTAATGTTGTAAATGATGAATGTTCATGTGTGAATGCTATGTATGGTTACTTCGTTAACCATCTCCCGAGGCGATCCTGTACGACATACTCTACTTTTCAGAGTAGGGTTGTCACAGCTCGTATCAGAGCCGTCTTGGGATAAGCTACACACAAATGAGCATTTTAAAACGTAAACAAGCCGTTTCTACGCCTTACGGTGAGGTACGAACTAGTAGTGCCCATGTAAGAGTCTTGTAGGTGGCAAAGCTAACCCTGGGTTATGTTTGTTTAAATTACTTGCAACTACGGATTCTTCAATGAAGGTATGTCCTTGTGCGCGGATCGGTTGCACTGTAAATACTGAACGCCTTCCCGGTGGGCAAAGACCTGGGCTTTGATTGATGCGTAGACCGAATGCTCTTAAACGTCGGCTGCCTTCCGGGTGGGCGAATACCTGGGCATAAACTGTCATTGTTATTTTGGCTTGTTTCTTTTGAATTTGATGTATTGTTTCTGAGATGAATCTCTTTCAGGTACACTAACCACGTGTCGTTCGTTAGACAAACGTGTGAGAGGTGTGTGTGCCACCGGATGGATCGAGTTATATAATCGGTCAAGTTTTTGCTTTTTGCGAGGATGTAGGGAACCGTCATATTGAGCATTGGCATTCATGCACACCATATGCATTTAACTTTATCAAAACCTGTAAAAATGTCATTGATACTGTGAACATGTAAAATGATTAAGTTTTGGACGAAATTGAACCCCTTTGGCACCTAAACCAGAAAAATTGAACCTAACCGGTAAGTGTCCAACCTTACCAGAAAAGTCAGTCTCACTAAAATAAGCATAACTTCCTCAATTTTAATTCAATGGAGGTGAGTAAGTACTCGTTGGAAATATGAGGTTTTGCTCTACAAGTTTGGTTTAGGGAGTTTGCCTTGGAAAAATCGGGAACTAGGTCGAATTTTGCAAAAACAGTAGCCTTTTTCTGGAAATCAGAAACTGCCTCATTTCTGTCCCTTGTCTTTGGATGATCATAACTTCCAGAGACTTTATTGGATGGAGATGTGTGAGTATGCGTTGGAAAGGTGAAGGAATTCTCTACAACAATTGTAAAACACAAAAATTGTAAGGTTGTCCAGAAACTAAGCGTTTTTACCCAATTCTGCGGTTCACTCCGTCGACCGCAGAAATTCGTCGTTACCGGTCATTGAACGGATCGGGAACCTCATGTCTTTTATTTTACCAATCATTCCATATGCTATTTCGAGCACATATGCTTAGTGGAATATTAAGTTTTGACTCATCTTGCAAAACTTTATTCCGGCAGATGGATGATGGCAAGCGCATGATGGACCCGGAGTACCTTGCCGGTCGCATCCTCGAGTTGGAGCGAGAGCGCAAGTCGCTGCAGTCCACGCTTGTTACCCGTGATGCCCAACTCGCGGAGCGTGATGCTAAGGTTGCAGCCCTTGTGGGCAAGCTCCGCACTAGCGAGTTGGAGCGGGCCGACCTTTTCGAGCAGCTCCATGATGCTCAGCTCATCATTGAGGGCGATGCAAGCGATCAGTTGCAGGAGCAACTGAACCAACGCAACGCCCAGCTCACTGCTGCCCAAGAGGAGATTTACTCTCTTCATGGTCAGGTTACCACTCTCTTGGAGGAGCGAAGCGAGCTGCAGGCTCAACGCGAAGAAGCTCAAGATGAGCGTGATGTCATGGAAGGGAACCTCAACGACGCTCACGCGATCATCGCACAGCAAGAGCAGCTCATTGGACAGCTCCATGCTGCCAATGGCCAGCTCCAAGCTGCCAATGGCCAGCTGAACGCCATCCTTAACGATGAGCCACCCATTCCACTCGCAGTGATTCCCCCCGATGTCGCCGATCTGAGTGAGAACAGGGATTCCGTCAGCGACTTTGAAGCACCCACGGGACCAGCTGCTATGGACGTGGAGTCCGATGGTGACAGCCACGCCGGGTGACCGAGTAGCCTTATGTACGTAGGGTAAAAATCTCGTGAGACATTGTAGCCGTGTGTACATAGGTAGTAATGCTAAGCTAAGTTGTAACCTAGGCTCTCCGAGATTGTATGGTGTAGTGTTTCGAGTGATGTAACCGAAGACTTGCTATGTATTAAAAAGTTGCATCACATGTATCTATGGTTTTATCATGAGTATGTGGCTTATGGTGCTGGAAATTATGGAATTTAAGTTATCTCTTATGTCCGCACCGTTTAATTGTCAAGCGTTTCAATTTGAGCAATCTGAAATTTTATTTCGTCACTATATTGTAGCCTTGTTATCATGTTGCCTCATGTGATGATCGGGCTAACATATTTGTTCATATGTCAGATGGTGCAAACTCGCCGTGGTGGGGAGAACGTCGGTGACGCTCCCGGTACCTCGAAGGTTGGCGGAAATGGGCCGCTGCCCAACGCACCACCTCTGACGGCTATGGAGCAGCTCATCCACAATCAGAACGAGATCTTCCGCATGTTCATGGAGAACATGAACCGTCAGGGAGCTCACGGACCACCACCACAGCAGCAGCGGGAATCCTCTTACACCGACTTCTGGGCGACTCACCCGCCCACCTTCGGAGAAGCCGGTGATCCTCTGGAAGCGGACAACTTCATTCGCACTCTGGAGTCAAAGTTCGCCCTCCTCCACTGCACCGAGCAGCAGAAGCCCCTTTTCGCCGCGCAGCAGCTCCGTGGCTCCGCAAGTGCTTGGTGGGCCAGCTTCACCGCCGCTCTCGCCGCGGGTCACCAAGTCACTTGGGCGGAGTTCTGCACCGCTTTCCGTGCACACCACATACCCGTTGGACTCATGAAGCACAAGTTGCTGGAGTTTCTCAACTTGAAGCAAGGCTCCGGAACCGTGCAAGAGTATGCATGGAAGTTCAACTACCTGGCTCAGTACGCGTCGTATCACGCTGATACGGACGAGAAAAAGAAGGACTGTTTCCGTTCGGGTCTTACCCCAAAGCTGCAAGACCGATTGGCACAAGTCACCGCCGGCACATTCAATGACCTGATGAGTGCCGCTATTGTCCAAAAAGACGCCATCTGTGCCAACCAAGAGGACAAGAAGAGGAAACGCGCTATGAGGAGTTCATCCGGCTCCGCACCGCCCAAATACAAGCTAGCAATCACCTCCCCGACCGGACAGAAATTCCGGGCGGCGGTACCGTCAGGAGGAGGACCTCGCCCGTCGTTCTCACAGCAGCACTCTCGATTGCATGGGGGAAACCAGCAGCAGTCCTCTGGTTCTCGCCCACCACAGCAGAACAACCAAGTGGTGAAGACCAACTCCTCACAGCCGTGCTACAATTGTGGCCGCACCGGTCACTTTGCTAAGGAATGTCGGTTCCCGAAGCGCAATCCGAGCAACAACAATAACTCCAATACTTCCACGAACAACAACAACAACCACAACAGCAACAACAACAACAATGGCAGAAATGGAAGTCGTCCTCAGTTGTCTACCCCCACACGCAAGAATGGCCGAGTCAACTATACCACGGTTGAAGAGACCCAGGCTGGAGAACCCGTTCTCGCGGGTACGTTCTCGATCAACCAACATGCTGCCATGGTTCTTTTTGATTCAGGAGCAACGTATGATTTCATTAGTCAAGCATGTGCAAATCATCTGAAAATTACCTCCACCACTATGGGAACCCCGTACGTTATTACGTCTCCCGGTGGAAAAATAAGGGCTCATCTTGAATTAATGAAAGTGCCACTTAAGCTAGCCAACAACATATACCCCACTTCCCTAATTATCTTAGATGGCCAAAGCATCGACATAATTCTCGGTATGAAATGGATGACTAGCCACAAAGCTGTATTGCACCTTGAGGACCGAGAAATCCATTTGAACTCACCCTTACACGGCCCTTCTATTCTCCGATTGCCGTATCCCAAGTCGTCCACTTCTCAAGTATGTCATGTGGAAGGAAAGAAGCTATCAAATATTCCAGTGGTCTGTGATTTTCCCGACGTCTTTCCAGACGACTTGCCGGGCATGCCTCCGGATAGGGATGTTGAGTTTAAGATTGAACTCGTACCCGGTACGGCGCCTATCGCTCATAGGCCGTACAAAATGGATCCTAATGAATTAGCGGAGTTGAAAGACCAGTTACAAGAGCTTATGGACAAGGGCTATATCCGGCCAAGTTCATCTCCCTAGGGTTGTCCCGCTCTCTTTGTGAAGAAGAAAGACAAAACCCTCCGCCTATGTGTCGACTATAGACCGTTAAACGCGGTAACCATCAAGAACAAGTACCCTCTGCCTCGAATCAATATCCTCTTTGATCAGCTAGTAGGTGCTAAAGTCTTCTCCAAGATTGATCTCCGATCCGGATATCATCAAATCAAAATCCGACCCGAAGATATTCCAAAAACAGCCTTCTCCACTCGATACGGTCTCTTCGAATATCTTATCATGTCTTTCGATCTCACCAATGCTCCAGCCCATTTCATGTATTTGATGAACTCCGTGTTCATGCCCGAGTTGGATAAGTTTGTAGTGGTATTCATCGACGATATTCTGATCTACTCCAAGTCCGAAGAAGAGCACACCGAACATCTCCGCATCGTTCTACAACGACTCTGAGATCATCAACTTTACGCCAAATTTAGCAAATGTGAATTTTGGCTAAAGGAAGTTCCGTTCTTGGGTCATGTCATATCAGCGGAAGGAGTAGCCGTGGACCCTAGCAAAGTAGAGGATGTGCTGAATTGGAAGGCTCCAAAATCGGTCAGACAAATTCGTAGTTTCCTTGGTCTTGCTGGTTATTATCGGAAATTCATTCCCAACTTCTCCAGTATTGCCAAGCCTATGACCACGCTGCTGGAAAAGGATTCTAAGTTCAAGTGGAGTAGTGCATGTGAAGAAGCTTTTCAGTCGCTCAAGAAGCATCTGACAACCGCTCCGGTTTTAGCTCAACCCGACATCACCAAACCATTTGATGTTTATTGTGATGCCTCCGGCACCGGATTGGGTTGTGTGCTTATGCAAGAAGGTCGTGTCATTGCCTATGCCTCACGACAACTCCGGAAGCACGAGCAAAATTATCCCACCCATGACTTAGAATTGGCCTCCGTTGTTCTAGCCTTGAAAACTTGGCGTCACTACTTGCTCGGTAACCTTGTTAACCTCTACACCGACCACAAAAGTCTCAAATACATCTTCACTCAACAAGAACTGAATATGCGGCAACATAGATGGTTAAAACTGATCAAGGATTATGAGTTGGAAATTCACTATCACCTCGGGAAAGCAAACGTGGTTGCCGACGCCTTGAGTCGAAGGGACCAATGCAATCACGCAATTGTTTGCTCTATGGAAGCCTGCCCGATTTCAGATCCGAGCGAACCAAGGCTTCGTGTCATTCCACATGGATCTTTATATAATTTAGCTCTCATTCCTACCCATCGGGAAGAAATCGTGGAAGCCCAGAAGCAGGACAAGGGAATGGAATATATCCGCTAGAAAATCATGAAGGAAGAAGCTACATGTTTCCGACAAGATGAAGATGGAGTACTTTGGTTCAACAATCGCCTTGTTGTTCTGAAGAACGAGGAGCTAAGAAAGAAAATTTTGGATGAAGCTCACTTGTCCAAATACTCCATACACCCCGGCAGCAACAAAATGTATCGCGGGTTAAGGGAAAAGGTTTGGTGGACGCGTATGAAATGAGAGGTGGCTCGTTATGTCTCCGAATGCGACACTTGCCAACGTGTGAAGGCCGATCAGTTGAGAACAGCCGGTCTTTTGCACCCATTAAAAATCCCCGCTTGGGAATGGGAGGACATTGCTATGGATTTCATTGTTGGATTACCCCTCACACCCAAGAAGCACGATTCAATATGGGTGATTGTGGATAGGTTGACCAAATCTGCTCATTTTATTCCCGTCCATACAACCTATTCTACTAAGCAATACGTCGAGCTCTACATTGTCTGAATTCTATGCTCGCACAGGGTGCCTAAGACGATCATCTCCGAGCGAGATCCCCAATTTATTGCTCGTTTTTGGGAGCAATTGCACGCTTGTCTTGGCACCACTCTCATTCGCAGTTCCGCTTATCATCCGCAAACCGATGGACAAAACAAGAGGCTAAATCAATATTTGGAAGATTTATTAAGGGCTTGTGTTCTAGACAATCGTGGAAATTGGGAATCTTGTCTCCCGTTCGCTGAATTCTCCTACAACAATAGTTATCAAGAAAGTTTGGGAATGTCGTCATTTGAAGCTCTGTATGGTCACTCGTGTCGAACCCCGTTGAATTGGTCAGAGTCGGGAGAAAGAATTACTTTTGGTCCCGATCTGGTCACACAAGCCGAAGAGAAGGTGCGGCAAATCCAAGCTAACATGAAGGCCGCACAATCCCACCAAATAAGTTACTCTAATAAAAGGAGACGTCCATTGGAGTTCGAAAGGGGAGATCATGTCTATCTTCGGGTTTCTCCCAACAAAGGTGTATCTCGTTTCGGAATCAAAGGGAAGTTAGCACCCCGCTATATCGGACCTTTTCCGATCACGGAAAAGCATAGCGCCGTCGCTTATCGGTTGCAGCTACCAGGGAACCTTGAGCGAGTGCACAACGTCTTCCATGTTTCCCAACTTAAGAAGTGTCTAAAGCCTCCGATCGACATGGTTATCTCCGACACCGAGCAATTGGAGGAAGATCTCTCCTACCCCGAATACCCTGTCCACATCCTCGATCAAAAAGACCGGATAACTCACAGCCGTACTATCACCTTCTACAAGGTGCAATGGAGTAACCATACTGAAGATGAAGCTACATGGGAACAAGAAGAATTTCTGAGGACCAACTTTCCGGAGTTCTTGGCCTCACAAAACCGGTAACCATCCGCACCCCTTCCTCTTGTTTGTTCTTTTGCAAATCTCGGGACGAGATTTCCATAAGGGGGGTGTGCTGTGACATCCCATGTCACAAAATGAAGTTAACTAAACCTAACATCAATTAAGGGCTAAGAAAAATTATAATTAATCCATGTGCCAAAGAATAAAAAGGATGAAACCTATTTAATTAAATTATAGAATATTCAAATATGGGTCATCCACAAACATTACCAAAACCCATGGAAGTACCCCCAATGTTTTTGCATATTCTGAATGGGCACATTAAAAAAGAATTTTAATAATTATTCCAGAATTTGTGGTAACCATTTAATACCCTTAAAAATTCCCCCAAAGTCAGAGAGGTGTATTTCGGGTTTGGAATTTTCATAATTTATCAAAGCAAATTTAGCTGGTGCACCCAAAAGAAAAGATGGAGCACATGTTCTCCTGAACCCACACAAAAATTGGTGTCCAGTTTGGAGCAAGGGAACATGGCGAAATTGCCCAAACCCGAGCCATGGTTCAAGTCAAGTCGGGTCAACTGTCCCTCCCTCCTTCCTTTTCTCTGCGGCCAGTCTCCGGTCGACACCGACGCGCCCGTACGAGCTACCATCGGTTGCTGTAGCCCCATCCCGGTCACTGTTCCGCCAAATCGCGCCTGTGCCACCGGCCGGCATTGAAGCTCCGCCGGAGGAGCCACTCCCTGCCCGACAGCTCGCCGTCCTCTCTCTCTCTCCCTCTCTCGGCTCTCTCTTCCAGCGGCCAAAACAAAAGGGCCAGCAGCGGCTCACCCACCCCCCATTCCCCTCCTTCTCTGCTCGCCAACACTCCCGCACGCCCCAAGGACGCGCAGCGCTGCCTCCGCTTTTCCTCCGCCTCTGCTGCAAGGAAACCCGGCGAGCCGCCGCCGGCCACCGCGCGGAGAGGGATCACGACGACGACCACTCTCCCGGCCACAACAACTCCAGCCATCACGTCAACGTGCACTGCGGCACCCAGGTGATGCTCCTGGACCTTCTCCCTTGCCGATTCCACCTCTGGGCGTGCCTGCCGCCATCGGCAGCCGTCGAGCTTCGCTGTCGCTCGTCGCCGGCAGAGCTCCGGCAGCCCCCGCTCCGGCCACCACCACCCACGTGACCGCCTTGGGTCACTGATTGGGTAGGGCAGCACCGAGTCCTGAGCCTCACCACCGATCGCCGCCGGCGAGCCAGCAGAGCCACAACGCCGCCATGGGGGGAATTTGAAAATGGCCAGTGGCAGATTTGTAATATGGTCACTTTAGCTAAGTAGTTGTGCAATTAAAGTGCCATTTTTATTTATAGTGTTAGTTTGCATATGGTCACTTTAGCTAAGTGGCTCAAAATGAACTTTCTGAAATTTGACCCTAAGTACTACATTGTCATATCATCATCAGCATGTGATGTCATATGATCAACATCTAGGCCATGCTCATGTTAGAGTAGACATACACTAAGAATGTGATACTTAAAAGTTGCATTCTAGTAATTAGAAGTTTGTCCCCTTCAAATTCGGTGGTTATCATGTCATACTTAAGTATGCAACCATATTCATGAATGAGTGATTAGTTCATTAATTTATTTGCTGAGGAAGTACCATGAATCTTCATGCCATGCATTCCATCTTGAATTAAGAAAAACTCCATGAAACCTTGTGTATTCCTTAGCATTGATGCATATCCCTTCCATATAGGAATCGAGACCGAGGAGATCCCACCGGACCAGCAAGGAGCTGAAGTGCACTTTGGTGAAGACGCTAACTACGATCACACCCAAGGCAAGCCCCGGTGCATAACCCATTTTATCATTCGAGTCCTTTTACTTTATCACAATATAGGAGTATTGTATTGTGCATTAAGTGTAGGACTTGGATGAAACACACTTGCATACTCCAGCAATGACCTATGATTAGTATGTTAGTAAGCTTTTCCATTAGCAAATGCTATGCTTAAACTAGTGGAGTCAACAGTAAATTATAGATTCAACTATGGTTCAATTGGTTGATGGACTTGATAAAAATGGAGCACCTATCGTTGCAGCTCCGTGAACAAGTATTGAACAGTACCAAGTACATACCTTTAATATGGGAATTGGTAAGACTAGTAGCTTGGGCACCGTATTGTTGGACGGCCATACTCATCGATCCAGAGGTGATGTGAACAACATGGTGGATGCACGGGTTTGAGGACCGCTGGAGAGTGCATGGGTTAAGCCTCGGATATGAAGTACTGTATCACGGGGAGGATGTGTACTCGGGATTGATGGCCCCGGATCAACATTATAGCAATCTGGTGAACGGTGGCCATACGTGTTCTTAAATGATGCGTATGTCGTGTATTTGGGTTTTCCCTGCAGGATGTAAATCAATTCGAATTGCCGTCCCTCGCGGTTATGAGTACCTCTTGTTCGAGCAGCGGCAATGATATGTTAAGTAGTAAAGTTGTGGTTATGTTTCTGAAATTTATTTACGCTATGGATACACAATGCTATGATGTATTGCTCTTTAGCTATATTCATGTCTTAGCAGCTAGCTAGACTCACCGTAGCTGTGTTCTATGATAAGCAAAGTAAAATCTTGTTTAAGGAAATTGAAAGTGCAGCATAGAACTAATAGGAGATTTTTATGCAACTATCAAATAAACCCGGTCAGCCCACTGCATACTAGGAGTCGGTTTTAGTAAACCGGTTGACTGGTAAGTCTTACGGAGTATGTTAGATACTCAGGCTTTGCAACGATGTTGTTTTTCAGGTTTTCCTCAGACTACATATTGTGATTGTTGTAACAAGGTTGTGTGGGAAGGTGAGGAGCCTCAGAACTGGACCATTGAATGGGTCCCTAGCTCCCCTAACTGTGATAAGTGAGCCATCGCCATAGGGCTGGCATGGTTCACGTAGGGCTTGACATCGTGTTTTGTCGTTGTATTGCTTCCGCTAAATTATGTAACATGTACTAAGGACATATGTATTGCATTAGATCTGAACTTAAATATATTCGACCTCTGAACTTGTAATATTATGCACCTAAGTGATGTAATGTTGTAAATGATGAATGTTCATGTGTGAATGCTGTGTATGGTTACTTCGTTAACCATCTCCCGAGGCGATCCTGTACGACATACTCTACTTTTCAGAGTAGGGTTGTCACACTAGTAATATTGATAACTAGCAACTTTATAAAATGGCGAATGTAAACTAGGGCATGCCTGGATCGACACTAGTGTTAGCGACTTCAATTTCTTGTTCCTGAGACTCAGCCTCCTTCTGACGATCCTCTTCGGGCTCCTAGTTGTCGTTACCTATATAATAACAAAGGTATTAACGGTATTGTCGTAACACCATTATATGCAATGATATGGTACATGCAAGCACATCGTGGTTTGATGTCAAATAATTTATTATCATGTTCTCGAAGCCATATGCTTCAAAGAAACAATTTAAAGTTTCATCATTTTATGTGTGTTATTCATTTACTTAGGTTTGTTATAGTTTTCCAGAACAATCAAGTAATTAAAATAGTAACCAATTGATTCTGGACTTGAGTGAATTATCATGAACAGAGACATAGGTGAATTGCATTTTTACCAATTTACAGCCTCTGAATATTATTATTCCAATTACTAGCATTTATTAAAGTAAAATAGTGATATGAGCAAATCAATTTAGTTAATTAAGTAAATTTAGGTTTCTGGACTTGTGTGTTTTACTATGTACAGGGGCTCCTAAGAGTGATTTTTGTGCCAAGTGGCAGGAGCCATTTAATTATAAAATAATTACTAGAATTAATTTAAGTGAACATACTAAATAATTTCCAGAGCCTACAATAATTCATATTTTACTAAACCAAAAATTGTGGTGGTAGATAATTATGTGTTTACTTAGCATGCCAAATATCAGGATTTAATTTCATTCCTAGAATTTCTGATGAATTAATTCATGTTTTCACAATTTAATGAATTAACAAAAATGCATGAACAGAGGCTACGATTTATCATTTTACTAAAATAGAGCTCTTCAAGATGAACCTAATAATTTTTGTTTGAGCTCCATTGGAGTTGAATTCGATTTACTAGGAGTTTTCAAAGTTTTTAGCACTTTCTGGCAATTTCTGGACATATTTCTGGTTGAAGGGGTTTCCACGTCGGAGCCACGTGGGTGCCAGGTCGGATCCACGTGGTGGCCACGTAGGCGCCAGGAGGACGACCAGTAGGCACATTGGAGCGGGGCGGCGTGCGGCCGGAGGCCTCACTGCCGGCGGCTGCGCAAGGTGAAAGCTTGCCGCGGGACTACAATCGTGATGCATACGTCGAGGCGAACACGTTAGGGAAGTTTACGAGGATGGAGGCTCACCGGAAGATGGTCATCGACGAGAAGCGGCGGAGAGGTGGTCTTTGGCGAGGTCGCGCTTCTCCTCCAGAGCAGGAAATCAGTCGGGGTTTGCTCCTATAGCTTCACGGCGACTCGGAGAGGCTCGGCATCAAGTCGGCATGCTTCGGGGAGGAGCGGGGGGTAGTGCTCATCGGCGAGGCGGCCTGGGTTTTGGCGGAGCAGGGGCGGCGGCCGGGGAATGGTGATTTCCGGTGACTTGAGTGGAGGAAACAAAGGAGAAGTGGGTCAGGGAGATGCGTGGATGAGTTGCGCACGCGTGAGAGGTGGAACAAGGGGACGAGGCTTACCTGAGACCGAGAATTTAGGACAGCGGCAGAGGGCTCACCGGAGTTGCTTGCTTTGGTTTTTCTTCAAATTTATTGAGCTCACGTAGGGAGTTGCCGGAGAAGTTGCCTGGGAGCTAGAAGGGAAATGGACGGTTGCGTGAGTGCTCTCGGCTGGGCTCAGGAAGCAGTGGAGCGACGGTGATGCGAGCTCGAGTTTGGCTGGTTCTGCAATGGCAGAGTGGGGAGGGAAAGAGAAGAAATGGGAGAGAGTGCAGGGTGAGCGAGAGAATGAGTGAGCTTGAGGGTTCGCGAGTGCGCCAACTAGTTGTGCAGAGGGGGAAATAGTGAGTGGGGGGTGAGAGCGGGAGACGCGGCAGGAACTAGAGGGTTGCCGGTCATGGCGATGGTGTACGGAAGGGGAAGAAAGGTGACCGTTGGGCGAGCGCGTGGCTGAGGGGACAGGGCGGAGGAGCAGAGGGTGGCAGGCGGCACTGTTGCGCGTGCTGGGTTTCGAGGTGGAGGGTGAAGGCGGCCCGGGCCGTGCGCCGGCATCAGTAGAAAATCGGCCAGGAATCAGCTCTGCGCCAGTGAGGAAGAAGAAAGAGAGATTTTGCGTTGCAACCCTCCAAGTTTTGGATTTCTTACAAACAAGTACCTGGTCAAAGCTGGTTTTTAATAAATCAAAATAAAATAGCTAGTGATTTCCTAAATTGGTGAAAATTGGTGGACTGACTCCTTAAATAGTGGAGAACACTCTGGTTAAATTTATATGAAATTTTCATAAACACATTTTTAGAATTTATTAAATGCCTTAATTAGTTACTTAAGAATCAATCAATTAATTAAGGGTCTTGCCAAGCAGATAAAATGCCCAAGAAACTCATAATATTCTAATTTATTATTACCAAATTGATGATGAATTTATTTGGCATCAGTTGTATTGAAATTTTTAAATTGCTTCAATAACTTGGTTGCAAGGTATTTATTTGCCTAGGATTAAATCAATAGATAGACTCTATCATTTCATGCTATAATTTCCAAGATTTGTGCTCCTCATTTTTGTTAATTAGTAGTGAGACACCTGGGGTGTCACAGCCCTCCCTCCTTAAAGAAATCTCGTCCCGAGATTATGAACAAGGCAAACTAGAGGGAAGTACGGTGGTCAAAACATACCTGCGTATGACGATGACGACCAAATTTTTGGGTAATGCGCACTTAGGAACTCTTCAGATTCCCAAGTGGATTCGTCTTCCGAATGATTACTCCATTAAACTTTGTAGAATTTGAGTGTTTTTTTACGGGTTGTGCACTCTTTCTCATCGAGGATCTTTATGGGTTGTTCGGAGTATTTGAGATCGGGTTGGAGTTGGTCATATTCTTCCAAAATCTTGTCGATGGGTGGCTTGAGACATCGCTTAAGCTGAGAGACGTGGAAGGTGTGATGATCTCCGGATAGATTAGCGGGTAACTCCAGCTTAGAGGCCACGTTTCCACATCGTTCTAGAATTTGGAATGGTCCAATATAACGGGGAGCTAACTTTCCCTTGACTCCAAACCATTGGATACCCTTCATAGGTGACACTCGGAGATAGACGTAGTCACCCTTGTTGAACTATAGTGGCCTATGTCGTCTGTTTGCATACTTCTCCTAACGGTATTTAGCGGCTTTAACATTTGCTTGAATGGTACGAAACTTTTCTTCAGCATCCTTGACAAGGTCGGGACCAAAGGTTACCCTTTCTCCAGATTCAGACCAGTTTAGCGGTGTTCTACAATTGCGTCCATAGAGTGCTTCAAATGGTGACATTTTTAGACTCTCTTGGTAACTATTGTTGTATGAGAATTCCACACAAGGCAAATACTCATCCCAATTACCACCATGTGTTAAAATACATGCTCTAAGCATACCTTCCAAAATCTGGTTGACACGCTCTGTTTGTCTGTCAGTGGTGGCATGGTTAGCGGAACTCCGAATCAGCTTGGTACCCAGTGATGCATGCAGTGATTCCCAAAAATGAGCGACAAACTGCGAGCCTCGATCTGTAACAATGGTCTTGGGTACTCCATGAAGACATAGAATTCTTGCTATGTATAGCTTTGCATATTGCTTTATCTTGTAGGTATTACTGATCGGTAGGAAGTGGGCAGATTTTGGGAGTCGGTCCACAACGACCCAAATTGAATCATGCTTCCGAGAGGTGAGAGGGAGACCAACAATAAAATCCATGCTGATGTCTTCCTATTTCCAAGCAGGAATACTCAATGGTTGAAGTAATCCGGCTTGTTTCAAATGATCAGCTTTAACTCTCTGACAAGTATCGCATTCGGCGACATATCGAGCAACTTCTCGCTTCATCCTTGTCCACCAGAAATTCTTCTTCAAGTCTTGGTACATTTTATTACTATCTGGATGGATAGAATATTTGGAGTGATGTGCTTCATCCAAGATTTTCCGTTGGAGTTCAAAGTCTTTTGGTACTACTAAACGGTTATTGAACCATAGAGTACCGTCCGAGTCTTGGGTAAAGCATTTTGCTTTACCATCTTCAATATTTTGATGGATTTGATTCATACCAACGTCATTTTTCTGTGCAGCAATGATTTCTTCATGAATAGTAGAATGTACACTTAGGTTGCTAATCACTACAGCAGGTAAAACGTGAAGGCTGGGTTCCGAATTAGTTTCGTGGTCATTGCTGTCCTGAACTTCCAGCTCCAAGTTGTTGCAGTGGACTTTTCTGCTTAACGCATCGGCGACTATATTAGCCTTGCCAAGATGATAATGAATCTCCGGGTTATAATCCTTAATCAGTTCTAGCCACCGACGCTGTCTCATGTTCAGATCAGTCTAGCTGAAGATATATTTCAAACTCTTATGGTCTGTGTAAATATGCACTAAGTTGCCGAGTAAATAATGCCTCCATATTTTTAGTGCAAGTACAACTGCAGCTAGCTCCAAATCATGAGTTGGATAGTTCTCTTCATGCTTCCTTAACTATCGAGATGCATAAGCTATGACACAAACCTTCTTGCATGAGTTCACATCCAAGTCCTGTCCCAGACGTATCACAATATACATCGAATGGCTTGGTGATGTCGGGTTGAGCCAGTACTGTGGCAGTTGTCAATAATTTCTTTAATGCTTGAAATGCTTCTTCACAATTGCTGTTCCAATTAAACTTTTTCTCCTTTTTCAGCAGCTCCGTGATGGGTTTGGTCAGCCGAGAAAAATTTGGTATGAACCTACGATAATATCCGGCTAGCCCGAGGAAACTGCGCAATTGGTGAACTGTTTTTGGTGGCTTCCAATCTAGCACGTCTTGAACCTTGCTAGGGTCTACCGAGATTCCTTCTGCAGAGACTATGTGACCAAGAAATGGCACATGGTCCAACCAAAATTCACACTTGTTGAATTTTGCATACAACTTGTGATTTCGTAGACATTGAAGAACAATGTGAAGATGTTCAGCATGCTCTTCCTTGGACTTAGAATAGACGAGGATGTCATTAATGAATACTACCACAAATTTGTCCAACTCTGGCATGAATACTGAATTCATGAGATACATGAAATGAGCTGGAGCGTTTGTCAACCTGAATGACATTACTAGATACTCGGACAATCCGTATCTAGTAGAAAAGGCGGTCTTCGGAATATCTTCTGCTCTGATTTTGATTTGATGATATCCCGAATGGAGGTCAATTTTTGAAAATACCTTAGCACCAACTAATTGATCAAAAAGGATATCAATTCATGGTAATGGGTATCTATTCTTGATGGTAACTTCGTTGAGAGGTCGATAATCAACAACGAGACGCAGAGATTTGTCCTTCTTCTTCACAAAAATAGTAGGGCTGCCCCAAGGTGAAGTGCTTGGGCGAATGAATCCCTTTTCCAATAACTCATTCAATTGCTTTTTCAATTCGGCCAACTCATTCAGGGCCATCATATAAGGTCGACGAGATATCGGAGAAGTTCTTGGCTGTGGCTCTATCTTGAATTCCACTTCACGGTCAGGTGGTAGGCCAGAGATATCTTTGGGAAATACGTCCGGATACTCGCAAACAATGGGGATGTTCTCGAGTGATTGCCCTTCCAAGTGATGGACAATCAAGGCTTTCGATGAATTGATGTTTAGAGAAAATGTGTCCTTTCCATGCAAAGGGGAGTTGATGTGAACAATACGGGGCTCGATTTCTAGCATGGCTCTATGGGTTTTCATCCAGAACATGCCCAAAATCAAATCAATTCCTTGTGCATACTATTTGATTGGCACTAATTTGCCCAGCGGGGGAACGAATTATGTAGCATCTTTCTATATTCTGGGGTTGAAGATTAAGTTTTTGCACACATGCTTGGCTAATGAAATTATGCATAGCACCAGAATAAAAAAGTGCAAGGACAGGCTGGCGATAGAGCGAGAGTATACCGGTCTGCACGGGTTTGCCCTGAGGGATATCTTCCGCATTGGTGTAGTTCACTTGGGCACCACGTGATGGTGCATTCACATTCCTGCTCTGGTTCTGACACTGGTTGTTGTTGCTGTTGCTGTTGCGCCTTGGTGTAGTGCAGTTCTTTGCAAAGTGGCCGGTACGACCACAATTGTAGCAAGGGTAGTTGCCTCCACGATCAGCAGGCAGTAGGGCACGAGCACTCGGGTTCCCTTACTGCTAATACAGTGCATGGTACTGGTTGTTCTGTTGTTGGTACGATGCACGAGGTGAGAAGTTCTGCTGCTGTGATGATCTTGAGTAGTTCGGGCCAAACCATTGCTGAAGCTGTTGTTGCGGTGCTGCCCGGAAACGTTGTCCGGTAGGTGAAGTATATATCAGGCGATGCTTCGCCTGTGGGGCAGTAGAGGCAATAGCAGGGGCCTTTCTCTTGCAGTCTTCTTCTTCAAATTGGCGCATAGCGCCTTCCTGGACAATAGCAGCATTGACCAGATCGTTGTATGTGCCAGTCGTCTACCAAGTCAGACGTTCCTTGAGCGTGGCATTCATCCCACGCAAGAATACGTATCTCTTCTTTTCCTCAGTATTAACATACTCAGTGGCGTACTGAGCAACATGATTGAAAGCTTCATAATATTGGAGGACATTCCTCCCTTCTTGTTTTAGATCCATAAATTCCTAGAACTTTCTCTGCATAAGACCAGCGGGGATGAAATGAGCACAGAAAGCAGCTTTGAAGTCATTCCATTCAACGCGGCGTCCAATGGGCAGAGAAGCTTCATAGTTGGCCCACCAGGCACTAGCAGAGCCATGGAGTTGTTGGACGGCGAACAACACCTTCTGGTGCTCGGTGCATTCCAACAGATCGAATTTAGACTCGGTTTAACGCAACCAGTGGTCGGCGTGGCTCTCTGGCACGCTCAAAGGTGGGTGGGTGGGTACCTAGGAAATCTGAGTAAGTGCTCTGACGGGGCTGGTTGTTGCGGTTGTTGTGGTTATCTCCACGTCCAGCCAGATGGGTTGTGATGTCGACCAGCCAACGGAGCAGCTCGGAGTCATTCTGCTACCTGTTGAGTGCAGCAGCCAGGACTTTAGCTAATGAAGGCTCAGCATTCGCTCCTTGCTGAGAGCTCTCAGGATCTTCCTGGTTCCGAGTACGCACCATGCTGCAATTTATACGGTTGCACATTAGTTATTTCTCATAATATTCCATAAAATCACATGCGCAATAATATAAATTTGCAAGTGGCACGGTAAAATCTCAGAATGACAACCATCTCCATTGATTCAATTTAGTCTACATGGTTGTTAAAGGACATCATGACACGGTTCCTTACATATATGTGCCGACGCCTAGTTACGATATTGCGGACACAATATGCAAGATTCACACTCATACATCGAACTAGGGATACATATACTACACGACCATACATAGGGGTAGCGAATCATCTACTCCTGGCCTAAGTCTTCAATCTCTTCTGGTTCTTCCTATTCTAGAGGTTCTCCTGGTTCCTCTAGATCCATCATTTCCTTGTCATCAACACCGGCAGGCGCCATCTCCACATCGTCTTGTTCTCCATACTCTATGAAGATCTCATCCCAATTCCCTTCAATAGGCAGATGGGCAGCATTGAATGCGTTCAAGTCATCTTGAACCTCAATCACGTCATGCTCAAAATCTGCTGCATCCTGCAAGGCTTGGTCATGTTCTTCTAGGATCGCATCCATCTCTTCACTCTTGGCTTGAATTTGCTGGTTCAGTTCTGCAATTTCTTCATCCTTAGCTTGTTTTTCGACCTTAGAAAGTCAAAGTGCAGAATGGAACACATCCAATCGCCGGCACAAGTTTGTGCACAAAGCGAATGTGGACAAACCATAATACTCTATTATGGGCAGCATAGGATCATGGTGGCGATGGTTTGAATCAAAGATGAAATCCACACGCCTCATCCACTCGAAATCCGTCACATCATTAATGGGTAGCAAGGTAAGACACCCCAGGTGTCTCACTTCATTTAACCAACATGGAGAGCTTAGGTCATGAACAACATAGCATGAAATATTAGGACTCACTCCCTTTTAATTAGTTCTAGGCAAATAAAAACCCTGCAATCAAGTTATTAAGGCAATTCAAAAATTTCAATACAACTTATGCTAAATAAATTCATAATCATGTTGGTAATAATAAAATAGAATTTTATGAAATTATTGGGCATTTTATCTGCTTGGCAAGACCCTTAATTAATTAATTGATTCTTAAGTAACTAATTAATGCATTTAATTAATTCTAAAAATATGTTTATGAAAATTTCAAATAAAATTCACCAAAGTGTTCTCCACCATTTAAAAATTCAGTCCTCCAATTTTCACTAATTTAGGAAGTCCCTAGCTATTTTATTTTGAATTAATTAAAATCAGCTTTGACTAGGGACCTGTTTGCACTAAATCTAAAAGATCAGGGGGCTACAACATCAACGCCTGCACCTCTGCCCTCCGCCCTGTTCCCTCTCCGCGAGCCCGCCCAACGGCCATCATTCTCCCTCTTTGCACGCCACCGTCGTGACTGGCAAAAACTTCAATTCCGCCCGCTCTCATCGCTCCCACTCCCCCACTCACTCCTTCCCCTCTCCGCAACTAGAAAGCGAACCCACGAGTTCACCAGCACACTCTCTCTCGCTCTCTGCTCTCTGCTCTCTGCCATTTCCCCTCTCCCTGCCATCTCGCCATTGCGGAGCGCAACCTTGACGCGCTGCCCCACTATCCCACTGCCTTCCCAGCCCAGCCAAGAGCACCCATGCACCGCTCACTTCCCCTCTAGCTCCCCAGGCCACTTCCGCGACAACTCCCTACGTGAGCTCAGTCCAATTGAAGAAACAACGAGAGTCACAGTTCCGATGACCTCCTCTGCTGTCGACCAAAATTGGCCATCGTCGGTAAGCCCTGTTCCCTCTTTCCTCCTCTACCCTTTGCGCAACTCTCGGCCGAACGACCTCGCCTTGACTCCTTCCTATTTTCATGTGCAAAGTCACCGGCATTCTGTTTTTTTTCCTGGCCCCAAACCATCGCCGCCGATCACCGAAGCCGCCCCACGACGAGCTCCTAGTTTCGGCAATCCCCGTCCAATGCCGACTTGATGCCGCTCTCCGTGGTGCTCTCGTGAAGCTGGAGGAACCGATCCCGCCCGATTTCCTGCTCCAAGCCATCATCGCGAAGTCACCGAAGATCTTCCACCACCGCCTCTCACCGCCGACGGTCTTCCGGTGAGAACCACACCTCGCGAACCCCTCCTCTCCCCTCGCCGTGATGCGTGTTCCATTTTCCCTCGATCGCGGCGAGTTTTTCCTGTGCTTAGCCGCCGGCAGTGAGCGCTCCGACCGCGCGCCGCCCCGCTCCGATGAGCCTACTGGCCGTCCTTCTAGCACCGATGTGGCATCCACGTGTAGTCGACGTGGAGCTGAGGTGTCGCCTACGTGGTCTATTCCCAGAACAGAAAATGCCCAGAAATTACCAGAAATTATCAATAACTTTGAAAAACCATATCAAATCGAATTCAAATCCAATGGAACTCAAACAAATTTTGTTAGGCTCATTTCGAATTGCTCTATTTTAGTAAATTGATAAATCATTGCCTGTGTACTTGCATTTTTATTAATTCATTTAATTGTCCAAACACAAATTAATTCACCAGATATTCTAGGAACCAAATTTAATTCTGATTTTTGGCATGCTTAATAATTACATAATTATCTATCACTATAATTTTTGGTTTAAAATAATGTGAATTATTTTTGGCTTTGGAATTTATTTAGTGTAATTGCTTAAATTAATTCTAGTAATTATTTTATAATTAATTGGCCCCTGCCACTTGGCAAAAAAGTCACTCACACGAGCCTCTGTGCCCAGTAATTCACACAAGTCTAGAAACCTAAGTTTACTTAATTAAATTAAATTAATTGCTCATACCACTATTTTAATTTAATAAATGCTAGTAATTAGAGTAATTATATCTAGAGGCTGTAAATTGGTAAAAAGACAATTCATCTATGTCCTTATTCATGATAAATAACTCAAGATCAGAATCGATTGGTTACTATTGCAACTGCTTAATTATTCTGAAGGACTATAACAACCCTAAATAAATGATTAACACACATAAAATAATGAAACTCTAATTTATTTCTTTGAAGCATATGGCTTTGAGAACATAATAATAATAATAATCAACATTTGAAGACATTGAGCATCATACCATTGCATTCTATGGTATTTTGGTAATACCAACATTTCAATTCTATCATATAGGCAACAACAACCCGGAGCAGGAAAAAGAGGATCTACAGAAGTACCATGATCCCCAAGAGCAAGAAGTTGTAGTTGCTAGCACTAACATCGATCCAGGCAAGCCCCGATTTACATTTGCCCTTTTATGAAGTTGCTAGTTTTTTATATTACTAGTATCTGTGATTATTGCATTAGGTCATAGGAGTTGATTGGAACCCACTAGCATGATACCCAAATGACCTATGCTACTATCATTAGAAGTTTGGTCGTATCGGTACTGTGTCGCTATGCATAGTAATTGCTAGACGCGATAGATATCATTACTAAGAAATGAACTTGACCACTGGAACCGGAACCTAAAAAGAAGTTTATTTTTACTGTTATGACCGGGCAGGGAAGATGCATGTGTAGGTTTGCAGTAATACATGGTTGTTGACTGCGGTAGCCATGCCTTGTCGAACCTAGGACCTGTCCGTGGTCGGCCCCTTGGTCAAGTATTGAACAGTACCGAATGCATGCTAGTCTATGGGCACTAGTAAACTGATATAGCATTGGCGCGGCAATGAGGACGGTACCTAGTACAGTGGTCGTTGACCCTTCTGCTGCTGGAGTGGGCGGTTCATACCGCGAAGTACTGTTGGCAGAACGGCATGCCCACTTGCTGAGACTGGACCCGGACCAAGTTGTTTTCGTCCTTGCGAAAAGTTGCCATATACGACCTTAACGGGTGCGTATGTGTCGTGTACCTCGGGTTATCCCAGCTGGTGTAAATCAATTCCAATTGTTGTCCCTCGCAGTAATGAGTACCACTTGGTCATTGCGTCGTCACGTAGTTGAACCTGGTATTTGAAATTAACTGTGATGTTTATCATTGATGTTACAATTATTGCTCTTATGTTACACTTACTTTATGTATTGCTCTATCATCTTGTTCTTGCAACTAAAGTTACATTTCTGCTCTACCCAGTTAATTTTGAGGAATAAAACTTGGTAGAACTAATAGGTTGCTTAGTGCGAGTCTTTCCAAACAAGCCACCTATTAGAGCCATTGCATGTCTAGACGTCCGACGGGTAAGACTTGCTGAGTAATTAGTACTCAGGCTTTGTGCCACTTTTGTTTTCAGGTAATGAAGAAGTAGAGTAGAATTGCCTGTAGATGTGCTGCCGTGGGACATGCAAGTCCCTGAGGGTTGGACAGCCCACTGGGAGTCCGACTTCCCACCGCAGTGATGATGTGTGATGCTAGAGTGATGGTTCTTCGGGCATGAACCATTACTATCATGTACCATCGAGCTCGTAGCTTAATCGTAATTGCTTCGACTATGTTTCCAAAACATTATGAACTTGTAATATTCCGCTGCACTCTGATGACCAATTGATGTAATATTAAATTTAAATTTGAATCAATGTTGTATTATCAAGTGTCTAGGTTATCAGCATCGGTGGGACCTCGATCCTCTGGGAAGGGGCACCACAGCTGGTATCAGAGCCGTGGTCCATGATAATACAACAAATAAAACATATTTTTGAAAACCACGATGTTGCGAGTGAGGATACGTTAGTATTGCCCCTATAGATAGTAGGGTGGTGGCAAAGCTAACCTGGATTATGATTGTTTACATTATTGCATCTATGGCTTCTTCAAACGAAGGTACGTGCGTGCTTAACCAACATGCGTAATATCGATGTCTGTGCTCGCAGGCGGATACGAGACACTATTGGCTCGTGACTTATCACGGGGCGATCCTTTTTCCATGGATCGTTACTAGTAGAACTGTGCTTCTTTTCGTAGTTTCTTTTAAATTTGATGTATTGTTTCTACAATGAATCTTCTGCAGGTACGCTAACAGCGTTAGTATAACCTTTAGTGACTTACGTGTTGAGTGCGGATCGTCACCAAATATCTGTGTTGCTAAGTCTCGGCAAGTTAGGTGTTGTGTGGTGAGGAACGATAGGTTAATAAAACGAAGGTTTTGCATCATGCATCCCATTATAACTAAACTAAAATTTGGTTTTCTCCTTGCTCACCAACCTCTAAATAAAAATTTTCTAAACCTAATAAGTATAAAATTCTGAATAACAAGGTTAACAAGAATCTGTCCTGTTTTTAGTTGCCAACTTCAAAAATTCATAACTAAAGATATACTTCGGATGTTTAGGTGTTTAAATACAATCTGGAAAGCCCTAGAAGTCTATTTTCATCTCCAATAGGTTTCACCATCTTTCCAGTTTTCCCCTGTCCAGTAGAGCCAAAACATTAAGCCTATGTCAATCTGAAACTGGATTTGTTTTGAGACCCATTGTCGTGTCATTGACCCTTGAGGCTGGAAAATGTGAACAAAAACTTTGTTCCTGTATTTCATAGCACTATATATGAAATGCATTGTTTCTCATGGAACATTGTACTCACCATTGGGTTTATGTTCCAAATGGGTGACCATGGTTTTGAGGAGCTTTTGCATGACGGGTGGCGCTACACCACCGGACTCCACCACCGTGGCTTTCCTACGCTGTTGTGGGATCTCTTATGCTTGTTGGGCTACGACGAGCCACCCTCTTACAAGGCCCGCGAGGTCCGTCATCACGGCATGAGTCTTGCTGAGGTGCACATCTGCGTGCCCACACACCCGCGCAACCTCGACATGGCGGGTATGGAGAGCACGGCGACTTGTGGGAGCCTCCGTGAGGGCTTGGAGAGAGTTGCCCATAGGGCTCTCACCCACTTCTGCGGGCGCCACACAACAACACTCTCTAGGACTCCGTTTGAGATGATTCCCATCTGGCACCAGGCCAACCCGGTCTGGCAGAGGCGTGTGAGGCGCATTGGCCGCGACGACTACCCGACGTACCACGCAGGGTACCACCGTGTGTCCTACTACTCCGAGTACCTCCTCAACATGGATGAGGAGGCTAGCAGCCACAACAGTATCATACTGGCTAAGGCAGAGCAGGTCTGGGTTCAGAGGAATGACCTGCACACACAGGTTGACGCACAACACAGAGAGATTCAGCGGCTGACCACTGCTCTGGAGGCGAGTGAAACTCGCGTTACTAAGGTGACTGGACAACACGACACCCTCGCGCAGGAAGTTAACAGATGTCACGTGATTATGCAGCAGCGCGCCAATCACAATGAGCACCTGCAACATCAGTTGATGGCTGCACAACACGAGATGGAGCTTATGGGAGAGGATTTAGAGACCCTGGCCCAGGAGAACCAGGGCCTTCAGCAGCAGCTTGAGGCAGCCCTTGCACCACCGGCAGTACCGGAGGAGGAGGACCCGCAGGAGGATATGGACGAGGAGTATGACATAGACTACAAGGCACCCGCCCGAGGCAGGACCTAGGAGAATGAGGGTAGACTAGCCTAGTCTCGGTAGTCAAGATCAGTGGGTAGGTAACTTTTGTCGAACCATGCGAGGTTGTTGTATTTTGGGGTTGGTGCGTGAGATGTTTTTGTAACTCGAGGGCTACATATTCCGAGTCATGTATGGAAACTATGATGATTTGCGCTGTGCATTGGATGTACCATTAGTAACTATTGTTGTTGCAACAAAGTTAATCGTACTCATTGACTCAATCAAAGTACTTTCTTTGTAGATGGCTGAAAACAATGAACAACCCCCACAAGGTTGGGAAATTACCAATGGCCTGGAGTTCACAGGGATGGTTCACCTGTTTGGGAGAGTTCTCCAGAGATTCGGATATTCCATTCCTCCCACCTATGTTGGTAAGGAATTCCAGGAGCAAGGAGTCCCCTCATGTATCATCCATGTGGCGGTTCCCGCCAATTACTCCGTCATCCCCGCATGGGAATCTTGGACCCTTAGTGTCACCGGGACCGATCTGCCTTCCATCTAGAATGTAGCTGCATTCAAGGCACTTACTCGGTTCTGTGAAGACCACAAGCATGATGTGGCTCGAACACCCATTGCCTTGCTACCCATTAATGATGTGACAGATTTCTAATGGATGAGGCATGTGGATTTCATCTTTGATCCGAACCACCGCCACCATGATCCTATGCTGCCCATAATAGAGTATTATGGTCTGTCCACGTTCGCTTTGTGCACAAACTTGTGCCGGCGATTGGATGTGTTCCATTCTGCACTACGACTTTCTGAGGTCGAAGAACAAGCTAAAGATGAAGAAATTACAGAACTGAACCAACAATCAAAGCCAAGAATGAAGAGATGGAAGTAATTCTAGAAGAACGTGACCAAGCCTTGCAGGATGCAGCGGATTTTGAGCATGACATGATTGAGGCTCAAGATGACTTGAACGCATTCAAGGCTGCCCATCTTCCTATTGACGGGAACTGGGATGAGATCTTTATAGAGAATGGAGAACAAGACGATGAGGAGATGGCACCTGTCGGTGTTGATGACGAGGAAATGATGGATCTGGAGGAACCAGAAGAACCAATGGAACAGGAAGAACCCGAAGAGCCGGAAGACTTAGGCCAGGAGTAGATGATTCGCTACCCCTGTGTACGGTCGTGTAGTATATGCATCCCTAGTTTAATGTAAAAAGTGTGAATCTTGCATGTTGTGTCTGCAATATCGTAACTAGGCGACGACACATATATGCAAGGAACCGTGTGATGATGTCCTTTAACAGCCATGCAAACTGGATTGAATCAATGAAGATGGATGTCATTCAGAGAATTTATCATACCACTTGCAAATTTATGTTTTGTGCATGTGATTTTATGGAATGTTATGAGAACCAACTAATGGGCAACCGTATAAATTGCAGCATGGTGCGTACACGGAACCAGGAAGATCCGGAGAGCTCTTAGCAAGGAGCGAATGTTGAGCCTTCCTTAGCTGAAGTCCTGGCCGCTGCACTCAACAGGCAGTAGAATGACTCCGAGCTGCTCCATTGGTTGGCCGACATCACGACTCACCTGGCTGGACGTGGAGATAACCACAACAACCAGCCCCGTCAGAGCACTTACTCAGAATTCCTGGGTACCCATCCACCCACCTTCGAGCGTGCCAGAGAACCGCTGGACGCCGACCACAGGTTGCGCCAGACCGAGTCTAAATTCGGTCTGCTGGAGTGCACCGAGCACCAGAAGGTGCTATTCACCGCCTAACAACTCCATGGCTCTGCTAGTGCCTAATGGGCCAAATATGAAGCTTCTCTACCCGTTGGACGCTGCGTGGAATGGAATGACTTCAAGGCTGCTTTTCATGCTCATTTCATCCCCACTGGTCTCATGCAGAGAAAGTTCAAGGAATTTATGGATCTCAAACAAGGAGGGTGGAATGTCCTCCAATATTCTGAAGCTTTCAATCATCTTGCCCAGTACGCCGCTGAGTATGTTAATACTGAGGAAAAGAAGAGATACGCATCCTTGCGTGGGATGAATGCCACACTCAAGGAACGTCTGACTTGGTAGACGACTGGCACATACAATGATCTGGTCAATGCTGCTATTGTCTAGGAAGGCTCTATGCACCAATTTGAAGAAGAAGACCGCAAGAGAAAGGCCCCTGCTACTGCCTCTGCTGCCCCGCAGGCGAAGCATCGCCTGATATATACTGCACCCACCGGACAACATTTTCGGGCAGCACCGCAGCAACAGTTTCAGCGACGATTTGGCCCGAACTACTCAAGTTCACCACCATAGCAGAACTTTCCACCTCGTGCACCTTATCAACAGCAGAACATTCAGCACCGTGCGCCGTATCAGCAACAAGGGAGCCCGAGTGCTCGTGCCCCACTGCCTGCTGATCGTGGAGGCAACTACCCTTGCTACAATTGTGGTCATACCGGCCACTTTGCAAAGAACTGCACTACACCAAAGCGCAACAACAACAACAACAACCAGCGTCAGAACCAGAGCAAGAATGTGAATGCACCATCACGTGGTGCCCAAGTGAACTACACCAATGTGGAAGATATCCCTCAGGGCGAACCTGTGCTGACTGGTACGCTCTCGCTCTATCACCAGCCTGTCCTTGCACTTTTTGATTCTGGTGCTACGCATAATTTCATTAGCCAAGCATGTGTGCAAAAACTTAATCTTCAATCACAGACTATAGAAAGATGCTACACAATTCATTTCCCCGCTGGACAAATTAGTGCCAATCAAATAGTATGCAAAGCCCCTTTGGAAATAAACAAAAAAAATCTACCCCACGGATTTTATCATGCTTAGCCACCAGGGAATTGACTGGATTTTGGGTATGTTCTGGATGAAAACCAATAGAGCCATGCTAGACATCGAGCCCCGTATCGTTCACCTCAACTCCCCTTTGCATGGAGAGGACACATTTTCTCTAAACATCAATTCATCGAAAGCCCTGATTGTCCATCACTTGGAAGGGCAGTCGCTCGAGAATATCCCCGTTGTTTGCGAGTATCCGGACGCATTCCCCGATGATATCTCTGGCCTACCACCTGACCATGAACTGGAATTTAAGATAGAGCTACAGCCAGGAACTTCTCCGATATCTCGTTGACCTTATAAAATGGCCCCGAATGAGTTGGCCGAATTGAAAAAGCAGTTGAATCAGTTATTGGAAAAGGGATTCATTCGCCCAAGCACTTCACCTTGCGGCTGCCCTGCTATATTTGTGAAGAAGAAGGACAAATCTCTGTGTCTCGTTGTTGACTATCGACCTCTCAACGAAGTTACCATCAAGAATAAATAACCGTTACCACGAATTGATATCCTTTTTGATCAATTGGTTGGTGCTAAGGTATTTTCAAAAATTGACCTCCGTTCGGGTTATCATCAAATCAAAATCAGAGCAGAAGATATTCCAAAAACCGCCTTTTCTAGTAGATATGGATTATTCGAGTATCTAGTAATGTCATTCGGATTGACAAACGCCCCAACTCATTTCATGTATCTCATGAATTCGGTATTCATGCCAGAGTTGGACAAATTTGTGGTAGTATTCATTGACGACATCCTCGTCTATTCTAAGTCCAAGGAAGAGCATGTTGAACATCTTTGCATTGTTCTTCAATGTCTACGAGATCACCAGGTTATGCAAAATTCAGCAAGTGTGAATTTTGGTTGGACCGTGTGCCATTCCTGGGTCACATAGTCTCTGCAGAAGGAATCTCGGTAGACCCTAGCAAAGTTCAAGACATGCTAGATTAGAAGCCACCAAAATCAGTTCACCAAGTGTGCAGTTTCCTCGGGCTAGCCGGATATTATCGTAGCTTCATACTAAATTTTTCTCGGCTGACCAAACCCATCACGGAGCTGCTAAAAAAGGAGAAAAAGTTTAGTTGGAACAGCAATTATGAAGAAGCATTTCAAACGTTGAAGAAATTATTGACAACTGCCCCGGTACTAGCTCTACCCGACATCACCAAGCCATTCAACGTATATTGTGATGCGTCTGGGACAGGACTTGGATGTGTACTCATGCAAGAAGATCGTGTCATAGCCTATGCATCTCGACAGTTAAGGAAGCATGAAGAGCACTATCCAACTCATGATTTGGAGCTAGCTGCAGTTATACTTGCACTAAACATATGGAGGCATTATTTGCTCGGTAACCTAGTGCACATCTACACAGACCATAAGAGCTTGAAATATATATTCACCCAGACTGATCTAAACATGAGACAGCGTCGGTGGCTAGAACTGATTAAGGATTATAACCTGGAGATTCATTATCATCCAGGCAAGGCTAATGTAGTCGCCGATGCGTTAAGCATATAGGTCCACTGTAACAACTTAGAGCTGGAAGTTCAGGACCGAAATGACCACGAAACTAATTCGGAACCTAGCCTTCACATTTTACCTATTGTAGTGGTTAGCAACCTAAGTGTGCATTCTACCATTCGTGAAGAAATCATTGCTGCATAGAAAAATGACGTTGGTATGAATCATATCAGACAAAACATTAAGGGTGGCAGAGCAAAATGCTTCACCCAAGACTCGAACGGTACTCTGTTGTTCAATAACCGTTTGGTAGTACCAAAGGACTTTGAACTTCGACAGAAGATCTTAGATGAAGCACACCACTCCAAATATTCTATCCATCCGGGTAGAAATAAAATGTACCAAGACTTGAAGAAGAATTTCTGGTGGACAAGGATGAAGCGAGAAATTGCTCGGTACGTTGCGGAATGCGATACGTGCCAGAGGGTTAAGGCTGATCAACAGGCCGAATTACTTCAACCATTGAGTATCCCCGCTTGGAAATGGGAAGACATCAGCATGGATTTTGTTGTTGGTCTCCCTTTCACTTCTCGAAAGCATGATTCAATTTGGGTCATTGTGGACAGACTCACCAAATCTACCCACTTCCTGCCAGTCAACAATAGACATAATGTACGACAATATGCAGAGCTATACATAGCAAGAATTCTATGTCTCCATGGAGTGCCCAAGACCATTGTTACAGATCGTGGCTCACAGTTTGTTGCTCATTTTTGGGAATAACTGCATGCATCTTTGGGTACTAAGCTGATTCGGAGTTCTGCTTACCATGCCACCACGGATGGACAAACTGAGCGTGTCAACCAAATTTTGGAAGATATGCTTAGAGCTTGTGTTTTAACTCATGGTGGTAATTGGGATACGTATTTGCCTTATGCAGAATTCTCATACAACAACAGTTACCAGAAGAGTCTAAAAATGTCTCCATTTGAAGCACTCTATGGTCGCAGATGTAGAATACCGCTAAACTGGTCTAAATCTGGAGAAAGAGTAACCTTTGGTCCTGACCTTGTCAAGGATGCCGAAGAAAAAGTACGTACCATCCAAGCCAATCTTAAAGCCGCTAAATGCCGTCAAGAAAAGTATGCAAACAGACGACACAGACCACTATACCTCAACCAGGGCAATTATGTCTATCTCAAGGTGTTGCCTATGAAGGGTATCCAACGGTTTGGAGTCAAAGGAAAGTTAGCTCCCCGTTATATTGGGCCATTCCAAATTCTGGAACGATGTGGAAACATGGCCTATAAGCTGGAGTTACCCGCTAATCTAACCTTAGTTCATCACACCTTCCACGTCTCCCAGCTTAAGCGATGTCTCAAGCCACCCCTCGACAAAATTTTGGAAGAGTATGACCAACTCCAACCCGATCTCACGTACTTCGAACAACCTGTGAAGATCCTTGACGAGAAAGAGCGCACAACCCATAATAGAACCCTCAAATTCTACAAAGTTCAATGGAGTAACCACTCAGAGGATGAGTCTACTTGGGAATCGGAAGAGTTTCTGAGAACTCACTACCCGAAATTTTGGTCGTCATACACAGGTATGTTTTGACCACCGCACTTCCCTCTAGTTTGCCTTGATTCATAATCTCGGGACGAGATTTCTTTAAGGAGGGAGGGCTGTGACACCCCAGGTGTCTCACTTCATTTAACCAACATGGAGAGCTTAGGTCATGAACAACATAGTATGAAATATTAGGACTCACTCCCTTTTAATTAGTTCTAGGCAAATAAAAACCCTACAATCAAGTTATTGAAGCAATTCAAAAATTTCAATATAACTTATGCTAAATAAATTCATAATCATGTTGGTAATAATAAAATAGAATTTTATGAAATTATTGGGCATTTTATCTGCTTCGCAAGACCCTTAATTAATTAATTGATTCTTAAGTAACTAATTAATGCATTTAATTAATTCTAAAAATATGTTTATGAAAATTTCAAATAAAATTCACCAAAGTGTTCTCCACCATTGAAAAAATCAGTCCTCCAATTTTCACTAATTTAGGAAGTCCCTAGCTATTTTATTTTGAATTAATGAAAATCAGCTTTCACTAGGGACCTGTTTGCACTAAATCTAAAAGATCAGGGGGCGTAGTGTAAAATCTCGACCTTCTTCCTCCTCACTAGCGTAGAGCCTGCCGGCTCATCCCTGTCACCGGCGCACCGCCCGGCTCACCTACACTCCCCCTTAGAAATGGGCGCGCGCTACAGCGTCAACGCCTGCACCTCTACCCTCCGCCCTGTTCCCTCACCGCGAGACCGCCCAACGGCCATCATTCTCCCTCTCTCCACGCCATCGCCGTGACCGGCAAAAACTTCAATTCCACCCGCTCTCGTTGCCCCACTCTCCCACTCACTCCTTCCCCTCTTCGCAACTAGAAAGCGAGCCCACGAGTTCACCAGCACACTCTCTCTTGCTCTCTGCTCTCTGCTCTCTGCCATTTCCCCTCTCCCTGCCATCTCGCCATTGAGGAGCTCAACCTCGACGCGCTACCCCGCTCTCCCACTGTGTTCCCAGCCCAGCCAAGAGCACCCACGCACCACTCACTTCCCCTCTAGCTCCCCAGGCCACTTCCGCGACAACTCCCTAAGTGAGCTCAGACCAATTGAAGAAACACCGAGAGTCACAGTTCCGGTGACCTCCTCTGCTGTCGACCAAAATTGGCCATCTCTGGTAAGCCCCGTTCCCTCTTTCCTCCTCTACCCTTTGTGCAACTCTCGGCCGAACGACCTCGCCTTGACTCCTTCCTGTTTTCATGTGCAAAGTTGCCGGCATTCTTTTTTTTTTCCCGGCCCTGAACCATCGCCGCCCCATGACGAGCTCCTACTTCCGGCCATCCCCGTCCAATGCCGACTTGATGCCGCTCTTCGTGGTGCTCTCGTGAAGCTGTATGAGCCGATCCCGCCCGATTTCCTGCTCCAAGCCTTCATCACGAAGTCGCCAAAGATCTTCCTCCACCGGCTCTTGCCGCCGACGGAAGAGAACCACACCTCGCAAACCCCTCCTCTCCCCTCGCCGTGATGCGTGCTCGATTTGCCCTCGACCGTGGCGAGTTTTTCCTATGCTTAGCCGCCGGGAGTGAGCCCTCGGGCCGTGCGCCGCCCCGCTCCGATGAGCCTACTGGCTGTCCTTCTGGCACCGACGTGGAATCCACGTGTAGTCGATGTGGAGCTGAGGTGTCGCCTACGTGGCCTATTCCCAGAACAGAAAATGCCCAGAAATTGTAAGAAATTGTCAATAACTTTAAAAAACCATATCAAATCGAATTCAAATCTAATGGAACTCAAACAAATTTTGTTAGGCTCATTTTGAATTGCTCTATTTTAGTAAATTGATAAATCATTGCCTCTGCATTTTTATTAATTCATTTAATTGTCCAAACACAAATTAATTCACCAGATATTCTAGGAACCAAATTTAATTCTGATTTTTGGCATGCTTAATAATTACATAATTATCTATCACCACAATTTTTGGTTTAGAAAAATATGAATTATTTTTGCTCTGGAATTTATTTAGAGTGGTTGCTTAAATTAATTCTAGTAATTATTTTATAATTAATTGGCCCCTGCCACTTGGCACAAAAATCACTCACACAAGCCTTTGTGCCCAGTAATTCATACATGTCCTGAAGCCTAAGTTTACTTAATTAAATTAAATTAATTGCTCATACCACTATTTTACTTTAATAAATGCTAGTAATTAGAGTAATTATATCTAGAGGCTGTAAATTGGTAAAAATACAATTCATCTATGTCCCTGTTCATGATAAATCACTCAAGATCAGAATCGATTGGTTACTATTGCAATTGCTTAATTATTCTGAAGGACTATAACAACCCTAAATAAATAATTAACACACATAAAATAATGAAACTCTAATTTGTTTGTTTGAAGCATATAGCTTCGAGAACATTGAAGCATAGGCTTCAAGAACATAATAATAATAATAATCAACATTTGAAGACATTGAGCATCATACCATTGCATTCTATGGTATTTTGATAATACCGACAATTCAATTCTATCATATAGGAAACAACAACTCAGAGCAGGAAGAAGAGGATCTACAGAAGGACATTGATCCCCAAGAGCAAGACGTTGTAGTTGCTAGCACTAACATCGATCCAGGCAAGCCCCGGTTTACATTCGCCCTTTTATAAAGTTGCTAGTTTTCAATATTACTAGTATCTATGATTATTGCATTAGGTCATAGGAGTTGATTGGAACCCACTTACATGATACCCAAATGACCTACGCCAAATGACCTACGCCACTGTCATTAGAACTTTGGTCGTATCGGTACTGTGTCGCTATGCATAGTAATTGCTAGACGCGATGGATATCGTTACTAAGAAATGAACTTGACCACTGGAACCGGAACCTAAAAAGAAGTTTATTTTACTGTTATGACCGGGCAGGGAAGATGCATGTGTAGGTTTGCAGCAATACATGGGTGTTGACTGCCGTAGCCCTGCCTTGTCGAACCTAGGACCCGTCCGTGGTCGGCCCCTTGGTCAAGTATTGAACAGTACCAAATGCATCCTAGTCTATGGGCACTAGTAAACTGATGTAGCATTGGCGCGGCTATGAGAATGGTACCTAGTATAGTGGTCGTTGACCCTTCTGCTGCTGGAGTGGGCGGTTCATACCGTGAAGTACTATTGGCAGAACGGCATGCCCACATGCTGAGACTGGACCCGGACCAAGTTGTTTTCGTCCTTGCGAAAGTTGCCATATACGACCTTAACAGGTGCGTATGTGGCGTGTACCTCGGGTTATCCCAGCTGGTGTAAATCAATTGCAATTGCCGTCCCTCGCAGTAATGAGTACCACTTGGTCATTGCGTCATCACGTAGTTGAACCTGGTATTGGAAATTAATTATGATGTTTATCATTGATGTTACAATTATTGCTCTTATGTTACACTTACTTTATGTATTGCTCTATCATCTCGTTCTTGCAACTAAAGTTACATTTCTGCTCTACCCAGTTAATTTTGAGGAATAAAACTTGGTAGAACTAATAGGTTGCTTAGTGCGAATCTTTCCAAACAAGCCACCTATTAGAGCCATTGCATGTCTAGTAGTCCGACGGGTAAGACATGCTAAGTAACTAGTACTCAGGTTTTGTGCCACTATTGTTTTTAGGTAATGAAGAAGTAGAATTGCCTGTAGATGTGCTGCCCTAGGACATGCAAGTCCCTGAGGGTTGGACTGCCCACTAGGAGTCCGACTTCCCGCCGCAGTGATGATGTGTGATGCTAGAGTAATGGTTCTTCAGGCATGAACCATTACTATGCTGTACCATCGAGCTCTTAGCTTTATCATAATTGCTTCTGCTGTGTTTTCAAGACATTATGAACTTGTAATATTCCGCTGCACTCTGATGACCAATTGATGTAATATTAAATTTAAATTTGAATCAATGTTGTATTATCAAGTGTCTACGTTATCAGCACCGTCGGGACCTCGATCCTCCGTGAAGGGGCACCACACAAGGCAACGGGTGTTCCAGCAACATCATGCTTGTGGTCTTCACAGAACCGAGTAAGTGCCTTGAATGCAGCTACATTCCAGGTGGAAGGCATATCTGTCCCGATGACGCTAAGGGTCCATGATTCCCATGCGGGGATGACCGAGTAATTGGCGGACACATGAGGGGATTCCATGAGGGGACTCCATGCTCCTGGAATTCCTTGCCAACATAGGTGGGAGGAATGGAATATCTGAATCTCTGGAGAACTCTCCAAAACGGGTGAATCATCCCTGTGAACTCCAGGCCATCGGTAATTTCCCAACCCTGTGGTGATTGTTCTTTGTTTTCAGCCATCTACAAAGAAAGTACTTTGATTGAGTCAATGAGTACGATTAAACTTTGTTGCAACAATAATAGCTACTAAGGGTACACCGAATGCATAGCGCAAATCATCATAGTTTCAATACATGACTCGGAATATGTAGCCCACGAGTTACAAAAGCATCTCACGCATCAACCCCAAAATACAACAACCTCGCGTGGTTCGACAAAAGTTACCTACCCAACTGATCCTGACTACCGAGACTAGTCTAGTCTACCACTATCCTCCTAGGTTCTGCCTCGAGCTGGTGCCTCGTAGTCTATGTCAGACTCCTCGTCCATATCCTCCTGCGGGTCCTCCTCCTCTGGTGCTGTCGGTGGTGCAAGGGCCGCCTCTAGCTGCTGCTATAGGCCCTGGTTCTCCTAAGCCAGGGTCTCTAAATCCTCTCCCATAAGCTTGATCTCGTGTTGTGCAGCCATCAACTGATGCTGTAGGTGCTCGTTGTGGTTGGCGCGCTGCTGCATAATCACGCCACATCTATCAACCTCCTGGGCGAGGGTGTCGCGCTGTCCAGTCACCTTAGTAACGCGAGTCTCACTCGCCTCAAGAGCAGTGGCCAGTTGCTGAATCTCTCTCTGTTGTGCATCAACCTGTGTCTGCAGGTCATTCCTGTGAACCCAGACCTGCTCGGCCTCAGCCAGTATGATCTTGCGGTGGCTGCTAGCCTCCTCATCCAAGTTGAGGAGGTACTCAGAGTAGTAGGACACACGGTGGTACCCTGCGTGGTATGTCGGGTAATCGTTGTGGCCAATGCGCCTCACACGCCTCTGTCAGACCAGGTTGGCCTACTGCCAGATGGGGATCATCTCAAACGGAGTCCCAGAGAGCGTAGTCGTGTGGCGCCCGCAGAAGTGGGTGAGAGCCCTGTGGGCGACTCTATCCAAGCCCTCACAGAGGCTCCCACAAGTCGCCGTGCTCTCCATACCCGCCATGTCGATGTTGCATGGGTGAGTGGGCATGCTGATGTGCACCTCTGCAAGAGTCACGTCGTGGTGATGGATGTCATGGCCCTTGTAGGAGGGCGGCTCGTCGTAGCCCAACAAGCATAGGAGGTCCCACAACAATGTAGGAAAGCCACGGTGGTGGAGACCGGTGGTATAACGCCACCCGTCGTGCGAAAGCTCCTCAAAATCGTGGTCACCCATCTGGAACATAAACCCAATGGTGAGTACAATGTTCCATGAGTTTCAATGCATTTCATATATAGTGCTATGAAATACAGAAACAAAGTTTTAGTTCAAATTTTCTAGCCTCATGTGTCAATAATACGGCAATGAGTTTTAAAACAAATTCTGTTTCAGATTGATAGAGGCTTAATTTTTTGGCTCTACTGGACAGAGGACAACTGGGAAAATAGTGAAACCTATTGGAGATAAAAATAGACTTCTAGGGATTTCCAGATTCTATTTAAACACCTAAAAAATTCGAAGTATAACTTTAGTTATGAATTTTTGAAGTTGACAGCTAAAAACAGGACAGATTCTTGTTAACCTTGATATTCAAAATTTAATTCTTATCAGGTTTAGAAAATTTTATTCAGAGGTTGGTGAGCAAGGAGAGAACCAAATTTTAGTTTATTTATAATAGGATGCATGATGCAAAAACCTTCATTTTATTAACCTATCGTTCCTCACAACATAACACCTATCATTGCCGATACTTTGCGGCACGAATATGTGGTGATGACCCGCACTCACACGTAAGTCATTCTAAATGTTATACTAACGGCATTAGCGTACCTGTAGAAGATCCATTGCAGAAACAATACATCAAATTCAAAAGAAACTACAAAAAGAAGCACAGTTCTACTAGTAACGATCCATGGAAAAGGATCGCCCTGTGATAAGTCACGAGCCAACAGTGTCTCATATCCGCCTGCGAGCACAGACACCGATATCACGCGTGTTGGTTAAGCATGCACGTACCTTCGTTTGAAGAAGCCATAGATGCAATAATGTAAACAAACATAACCCAGGTTAGCTTTGTCACCACCCTATTATCTACTAGGGGCAATACTAATGTATCCTCACTCGTAACATTGTGGTTTCTTAAAATACGATTTATTTGTTGTATTATCATCAACCACGGCTCTGATACCAGTTGTGGCGCCCCTTCTCGGAGGATCAAGGTCCCGACGGTGCTGATAATGCAGACACTTGATAATACAACATTGGTTCGAATTTGAGTTGAATAATACATCAATAAGTCCTCAGAGTGTAGCGGAATATTACAAGTTCTTAATGTTTTTAAAAACACCGCGGAAGCGATTAACGATAAGGAGCTACAAGCTCCACGATACAGCGTAGCAATGATTCCTGCCCGAAGAACCATCACTCTAGCAACACACATCAATACTGCGGTGGCGAGTCGGACTCCCAGTGGGCAGTCCAACCCTCAGGGACTTGCATGTCCCAGGGCAGCACATTCTCAGGTAACTCTACCTCTTCATTACCTAAAAACAACAGTGGCACAAAGCCTGAGTACTAATTACTCAGCAACACTTACCCATCGGACTTCTAGGTATGCAATGGCTCTAATATGTGGCTTGTTTGAAAAGACTCGCACTAAGCAACCTATTAGTTCTATCAAGTTTTATTCATCAAGTTAACTGGGTAGAGCAGAATGTAACTTTAGTAGCAACAATAAGATAATAAAGCAATACATAAAGTAAGTACAACATAAGAGCCATAAGAGTATTGGCAACAATAAGCATCATAATCAATTCCTAAGTACCATGTGCAACTACGTGACAACTCAGTGACCAAGTGGTACTCATTACTGCGAGGGACAACAATTGCAATAGATTTTTCACCAGCTGGGATAACCCGATATACATGACACATACGCACCAATTAAGGTCGTATATGGCAACCTTTCGCAAGGACGAAAGACAACTCAGTCTGGGTCCAGTCTCAACGAGTGGGCATGCCGTCCTGCCAACAGTACTTTGCGGTATGAACCGCCCACTCCAGCAGCAGAAGGGTGAACGACCACTATACTAGGTACCGTCCTAATTACCGCGTCAATGCTACATCAGTTTACTAGTACCCATAGACTAGCATGCATTCGGTACTGTTCAATACTTGACCAAGGGGCCGACCACGGACGGGTCCTAGGTTCGACAAGGCAGGGCTACCGCAGTCAACACCCATGTATTGCTGCAAATCTACACATGCATCATCCCTGCCCGGTCATGACATCAAAATAAACTTCTTTTATAAGTCCCGTTCCAGTGGTCAAGTTCATCCTTAGTAATGATATCTATCGTGTCTAGCAATTACTAAGCATAGCAACACAGTACCGATACTACCAAAGTTCTAATAACAGTGGCGTAGGTCATTTGGGTATCATGCAAGTGGGTTCCAATCAACTCCTATGACCTAATGCATCAATAATCATAGACACTAGTAATATTGATAACTAGCAACTTTATAAAATAGCGAATGAAAACCGGGGCTTGCTTGGATCGACACTAGTGTTAGCGACTTCAAATTCTTGTTCTTGAGACTCAGCCTCCTTCTAGCGATCCTCTTCGGGCCCCTGGTTGTCGTTACCTATATGATGACAAAGGTATTAACGGTATTGTCATAACACCGTTATATGCAATGATATGGTACATGCAAGCACATCGTGGTTTGGTGTCAAATAATTTATTATTATGTTCTCGATGCCATATGCTTCAAAGAAACAATTTAAATTTTAATCATTTTATGTGTGTTAGTCATTTACTTAGGTTTGTTATAGTTTTCCAGAACAATCAAGTAATTAAAATAGTAACCAATTGATTCTGGACTTGAGTGAATTATCATGAATAGAAACATAGGTGAATTGCATTTTTACCAATTTACAGCCTCTGGATATTATTATTCCAATTACTATCATTTATTAAAGTAAAATAGTGATATGAGCAAATCAATTTAGTTAATTAAGTAAATTTAGGTTTCTGGACTTGTGTGTTTTACTGTGTATAGGGGCTCCTAAGAGTGTTTTTTGTGCCAAGTGGCAGGGGCCATTTAATTATAAAATAATTACTAGAATTAATTTAAGTAAACACACTAAATAATTTCCAGAGCCTAAAATAATTCATATTTTACTAAACCAAAAATTGTGGTTGTAGATAATTATGTGTTTACTTAGCATGCCAAAAATCAAGATTCAATTTCATTCCTAGAATTTCTGATGAATTAATTCATGTTTTCACAATTTAATGAATTAACAAAAATGCATGAACGGAGGCTATGATTTATCATTTTACTAAAATAGAGCTCTTCAAGATGAACCTAACAATTTTTGTTTGAGCTCCATTGGAGTTGAATTTGATTTACTAGGAGTTTTCAAAGTTTTTTGCACTTTCTGGCAATTTCTGGACATATTTCTGGTTTAAGGGGTTTCCACGTCGGAGCCATGTGGGTGCCAGGTCGGATTCACGTGGTGGCCATGTAGGCGCCAGGAGGATGGCCAGTAGGCACGTTGGAGCGGGGCGGCGCGCGGCCGGAGGGCTCACTGTCGGTGGTTGCGCGGGGTGAAAGCTTGCCGCGGGAGTACAATCAAGACGCGTACATCGAGGCGAACACGTTAGGGAAGTTTACGAGGACGAAGGCTCATCGGAAGGTGGTCATTGGCAAGAAGCAGCGGAGAGGTGGTCTTCGGCGAGGTCGCGCTTCGCCTCCAGAGCAGGAAATCAGTCGGAGTTTGCTCCTATAGCTTCACACGACTCGGAGAGGCTCGGTATCAAGTCGGCATGCTTCGGGGAGGAGCGGGGGGTAGTGCTCGCTGGTGAGGCGGACCGAGTTTTGGCGGAGCAGGGGTGGCGGCCGGGTAATGGTGATTTCCGGTGACTTGAGTGGAGGAAACAAAGGAGAAGTGGGTCAGGGAGACGCGTGGACGAGTTGCACACACATGAGAGGTGGAACAAGGGGACGAGGCTTACCAGAGACCGAGAATTTGGGACAGGGGCGGAGGGCTCACCGGAGTTGCTTGCTTCGGTTTTTCTTCAAATTGATTGAGCTCACGTAGGGAGTTGCCGGAGAAGTTGCCTGGGAGCTAGAAGGGAAATGGACGGTTGCGTGAGTGCTCTCGGCTAGGCTCGGGAAGCAGTGGAGCGACAGCGATGCAAGCTTGAGTTCGACTGGTTCTGCAGTGGCAGAGTGGGGAGGGAAAGAGAAGAAATGGGAGAGAGTGCAGGGTGAGCGAGAGAATGAGTGAGCTTGAGGGTTCGCGAGTGTGCCAACTAGTTGCGTAGAGGGGGAAATAGTGAGTGGGGGATGAGAACGGGAGACGCGGCATGAATTAGAGGGTTGCCGGTCATGGCGATGGCGTGCAGAAGGGGAAGAAAGGCGACCGTTGGGCGAGCACGCGGCTGAGGGGACAGGGTGGAGGAGCAGGGGGTGGCAGGCAGCACTGTTACGCGTGCTGGGTTTTTGAAGGTGGAGGGTGAAGGCGGCCCGGGCGGTGCGCCGGCGTCGGCAGAAAATCGGCCGGGAATCGGCTCAGCGCCAGTGAGGAAGAAGAAAGAGAGATTTTGCGCTGCAGCCCTCCATGTTTTGGATTTCTTACAAACAAGTCCCTCGTCAAAGCTGGTTTTTAATAAATCAAAATAAAATAGCTAGGGATTTCCTAAATTGGTGAAAATTGGTGGACTGACTCCTTAAATGGTGGAGAACACTGTGGTTAAATTTATTTGAAATTTTCATAAACACATTTTTAGAATTTATTAAATGCATTAATTAGTTACTTAAGAATCAATCAATTAATTAAGGGTCTTGCCAAGCAGATAAAATGCCCAAGAAACTCATAATATTCTAATTTATTATTACTAAACTGACGATGAATTTATTTGGCATGAGTTGTATTGAAATTTTTAAATTGCTTCAATAACTTGATTGCAGGGTATTTATTTGCCTAGGATTAAATCAATAGATAGACACTAACATTTCATGCTATAATTTCCAAGATTTGTGCTCCTCATTTTTGTTAATTAGTAGTGAGACATCTGGGGTGTCACACTTGTGTGCAAAAACATAATCTCCACACCACCGTCATAAATAGATGCTATACCGTCCGCTCTCCTGCTGGACAAATTTTTGCTAACAAAGTAGTGTGTAAAGCTCCACTGGAAATAAATCGAAAGATTTACCCCACCGATTTTATCATGCTCAAGGATCAAGAAATCGATCTGATCATTGGTATGATTTGGACAAAAACCCATAGAGCCATGCTAGACATCAAGCCCCGTATCGTTCACATCAACTCTCCCTTGCATGGAAAAGACACACTTTCTCTAAACACCAATTCATCGAAAGCCTTGGTTGTCCATCACCTGGAAGGGCAATCACTCAAAAGTATTCCTGTCGTTTGTGAGTATCCAGACGTGTTTCCCGAAGATATCTCTGGCCTACCACCTGACCGTGAAGTGGAATTTAAGATAGAACTACAGCCAGGAACTTGTCCGATATCCCGTCGTCCGTACAAAATGGCACCAAATGAGTTGGCCAAGTTGAAAAAGCAACTGAATGAGTTATTAGAAAAGGGATTCATTCACCCCAAGCACTTCACCATGGGGCTGCCCTGCTATTTTTGTGAAGAAGAAGGACAAATCTCCGCGTCTTGTCATTTATTATCATCCTCTCAACGAAGTTACCATCAAGAATAAATACTCATTACCCCGAATTTATATGCTTTTTGACCAATTGGTTGGTGCTAAGGTCTTTTCAAGAATTGACCTCCGTTCGGGCTATCATCAAATCAAGATCAGAACCAAAGACATTCCAAAGACCGCCTTCTCTACTAGATACGGATTGTTCGAGTATCTAGTGATGTCATTCAGATTGACAAATGCCCCTGCACATTTAATGTACCTCATGAATTCAGTATTCATGCCAAAGTTGGACAAATTTGTGGTAGTATTCATTGATGACATCCTCATCTATTCTAAGTCCAAGGAAGAGCATGCCGAAAATCGTCGCATTGTTCTTCAACGTCTCCGAGATCACAAGTTATATGCAAAATTCAGCAAGTGTGAATTTTGGTTGGACCGTGTGCCATTTCTCAGCCACATAATTTCAGCAGAAGGAATCTTGGTAGATCCCAGCAAAGTTCAAGATGTGCTAGATTGGAACCCATCAAAAATAGTTCATCAAGTTCATAGTTTCCTCAGACTAGCTGGATATTATCGTAGGTTAATCCCTAATTTCTCCCAGTTATCCACGCCTATCACAAGATTACTAAACCATTTGACGTGTATTGTGATGCATCTGGGACAGGACTTGGATGTGTGCTTATGCAAAGCGGTCGTGTCATTGCCTATGCATCGCGACAACTACGGAAGCATAAAGAACATTATCCAACTCATGACTTAGAACTAGCTGCAGTTGTGCTTGCACTAAAAATTTGGAGACATTACCTACTTGGGAATTTAGTGCATATGTACACAGATCATAAGAGCTTGAAATACATTTTCACTCAAACCGATCTGAACATGAGACAATGTGTGACACCCCAGGTGTCTCACTTCATTTAACCAACATGAAGAGCTTAGGTCATGAACAACATAGCATGAAATAATAAGACTCACTCCCTTTTAATTAATTCTAGGCAAATAAAAACCCTGCAATCAAGTTATTGAAGCAATTCAAAAATCTCAATACAACTTATGCTAAAAAAATTCATAATCATGTTGGTAATAATAAAATAGAATTTTATGAAATTATTGGGCATTTTATCTGCTTGGCAAGACCCTTAATTAATTAATTGATTCTTAAGTAACTAATTAATGCATTTAATTAATTCTAAAAATATGTTTATGAAAATTTCAAATAAAATTCACCAAAATGTTCTCCACCATTTAAATAGTCAGTCCACCAATTTTCACTAATTTAGGAAGTCCCTAGCTATTTTATTTTGAATTAATGAAAATCAGCTTTGACTAGGGACCTGTTTGCACTAAATCTAAAAGATCAGGGGGCGTAGTGTAAAATCCCACTCTTCTTCCTCCCCACTGGTATAGAACCTGCCGGCTCCTCTCTGCCACTGGCCCACCGCCCGACTCGCCTTCACTCCCATCCTCGGAAACGCGCGCGCGCTACAGCGTCAACGCCTGCACCTCTGCCCTCCGCCCTGTCCCCTTACCGCGAGCTCGCCCAACGGATTTCTCTTCTCCCCTCTTCTCTACACACCACCGGCCGACGACTTCAATTCCTGCCATTTCCTCCGCTCCCGCTTCTCCCCACTCACTCTTATCTCTCCGCAACTTCGGAGCAAACCTGCAAACTCACGAAACCACTCTCTCGCTCTCAGTCTTCTGCTCTCTCTACTGTCTCCTCTCTTTGCCCCTCTCTACCATTGCTAAACGAAGCCGAAGCTCAAACTCGTCTGCCGTGTCTCTACCATTGCTAAACGAAGCCGAAGCTCGAACTCGTCTGCTGTCGTTCCACTGCTTCTCCCGCACGAGCTAAACTTCAAACCCACGCGCTCACACCTCCTCTACATTCCCATGTCACTCGCTCGACCAAACCCCACGTGAGCCCTAGTAAATTTGAAGAAAAACCAAAGCAGGCAACTCCGGTGACCTCCTCCGCCGCCGGCCCAAAATTCGGTACCCTCGGTGAGTCTTGCCACCTATTTTTCTTCTCCCACACGCGAAAACCATCTACGCATTTCCCTGACCAACTTCTCCTTTGTTTCCTCCGCTCAAGTGGCCGGCAATCACCTTTTTCCCCTAACTCTGCTCTAGTACCGGCAAGGATCGAGCCGCCTCGTCGACGAGCTCCTACTTCCGGCCATCCCCGTCCAACGTCGACTTGGTGCCGCTCTCCGTGGTGCTCCCGTGAAGCTGTAGGAGCCGACCCCGCCCAATTTTCTGCTCCGAGCCATCATCGCGAAGTCGCCGAAGACCTTCCTCCACCGCTTCTCACTGCCGATGGTCTCCTGGTGAGAACCCCACCTCGCGAACCCCTCCATCCCCTTCACCTCGGTGCACATGTCGTTTATTTGCTCCCGCGGCGAGCTTTCTTCCCGCGTAGCGCCCGTCGGCGAGCCCTCTAGCGAGGCAGCCGCTGCTCCGGCAAGCCGACTGGCAGTCCCACTGGCATCCAACATGGAGTCGACGTGTCACCCACGTGGCTCCAACGTGGAAACCCCTAAAAATAGAAAATTGCTAGAAAATGCATAAATCTTTGGAAACTCATAGTAAATCGAGTTTAAACCCAATGAAGCTCAAATAAAGTTTGATAGGTTCATTTTGAAATGCTCTATTTTAGTAAATTGATAAATCATTGCCTCTGCATTTTTATTAATTCATTTAATTGTCCAAACACAAATTAATTCACCAGATATTCTAGGAACCAAATTTAGTTCTGATTTTTGGCATGCTTAATAATTACATAATTAGCTATCACCACAATTTTTGGTTTAGAAAAATATGAATTATTTTTGGCTCTGGAATTTATTTAGTCTAGTTGCTTAAATTAATTCTAGTAATTTTTTATAATTAATTGGCCCCTGCCACTTGGCACAAAAATCACTCACACAAGTCTCTGTGCCCAGTAAATCACACAAGTCCAGAAACCTAAGTTTACTTAATTAAATTAAATTAATTGCTCATACAACTATTTTACTTTAATAAATGCTAGTAATTAGAGTAATTATATCGAGAGGCTATAAATTGGTAAAAATACAGTTCATCTATGTCCCTGTTCATGGTAAATCACTCAAGATCAGAATTGATTGGTTACTATTGTAATTGCTTAATTATTCTGAAGGACTATAACAACCCTAAATAAATGATTAACACACATAAAATGATGAAACTCTAATTTGTTTCTTTGAAGCATATGACTTCGAGAACATTGAAGCATATGGCTTTGAGAACATAATAATAATGTTAATCAACATTTAAAGACATTGTGCATCATATCATTGCATTCTACGGTATTTTGATAATACCAACAATTCAATTCTATCATATAGGCAACAACAACCCGGAGCAGGAAGAAGATGATCTTCAGAAGGACCTTGATGCCCAAGAGCAAGACGTTGTAGTTGCTAGCACTAACATCGATCCAGGCAAGCCCCATTTTTCATTCGCCATTTTATAAAGTAGCTAGTTTTCAATATTACTAGTGTCTGTAATTATTGCATTAGGTCATAGGAGTTGATTGGAACCCACTTGCATGATACCCAAATGACCTATGCCACTGTCATTAGAACTTTGGTAGTATCGGTACTGTGTCGCTATGCTGAGTAATTGCTAGACGCGATAGATATCGTTACTAAGAATAAGCTTGACCACTGGAACGGGACTTATAAATGAAGTTTATTTTGATGTCATGACCGGGCAGGGATGATGCATGTGTAGGTTTGTAGCAATACATGGGTGTTGACTACGGTAGCCCTGCCTTGTCGAACCTAGGACCTGTCCGTGGTCGGCCCCTTGGTCAAGTATTCAACAGTACCGAATGCATGCTAGTCTATGGGCACTAGTAAACTGAAGTAGCATTGACGTGGCAATGAGGACGGTACCTAGTATAGTGGTCATTGACCCTTCTGCTGCTGGAGTGGGCGGTTCATACCGTGAAGTACTGTTGGTAGGACGGCATGCCCACTCGCTGAGACTGGACCCGGACCGAGTTGTTTTTCGTCCTTACGAAAGGTTGCCATATACGATCTTAATTGGTGCGTATGTGTCGTGTATCTCGGGTTATCCCAGCTGGTGTAAATCAATTGCAATTGATGTCCCTCGCAATAATGAGTACCACTTGGTCACTCAGTCGTCACGTAGATGCACATGGTACTTGGGAATTGATTATGATGGTTATCGTTGTTGTTACTATTATTTCTCTTATGTTGCACTTACCTTATGTATTGCTTTATTAGCTTATTATTGCCACTAAAGTTACCTTCTGCTCTACCTAGTTAATTTGAGAAGTAAAACTTGATAGAACTAATAGGTTGCATCTACGGCTTCTTCAAACGAAGGTACGTGCGTGCTTAACCGACACGTGTGATATCGGTGTCTGTGCTCGCAGGCGGATACGAGACACTGTTGGCTCGTGACTTATCACGGGGCGATCCTTTTTCCATGGATCATTACTAGTAGGACTGTGCTTCTTTTCATAGTTTCTTTTGAATTTGATGTATTGTTTCTGCAATGAATCTTCTGCAGGTACACTAACGCTGTTAGTATAACCTTTAGAATGACTTACATGTTGAGTGCGGGTCGTCACCACATATTCGTGCCGCTAAGTCTCGGCAAGTTAGGTGTTGTCTGGTGAGGAATGATAGGTTAATAAAATGAAGGTTTTGCATCATGCATCCCATTATAACTAAACTAAAATTTGGTTCTCTCCTTGCTCACCAACCTCTGAATAAAAATTTTCTAAACCTAATAAGTATAAAATTCTGAATAACAAGGATAACAAGAATCTGTCCTGTTTTTAGTTGCCAACTTCAAAAATTCATAACTAAAGTTATACTTCGGATTTTTAGGTGTTTAAATACAATCTGGAAAGCCCTAGAAGTCTATTTTCATCTCCAATAGGTTTCACTATCTTTCCAGTTTTCCCCTGTCCAGTAGAGCCCAAACATTAAGCCTATGTCAATCTGAAACTGAATTTGTTTTGAGACCCATTGCCGTATTATTGACCCTTGAGGCTGGAAAATGAGAAGAAAAACTTTGTTTCTGTATTTCATAGCACTATATATGAAATGCATTGTTACTCATGGAACATTGTACTCGCCATTGGGTTTATGTTCCAGATGGATGACCATGGTTTTGAGGAGCTTTCGCACGATGGGTGGCGCTACACCACCGAACTCCACCACCGTGGCTTTCCTACACCGTTGTGGGATCTCTTACGCTTGTTGGGATACGACGAGCCGCCCTCTTAGAAGGGCCGCGAGGTTCATCGTCATGGCATGACTCTTGCTGAGGTGCACATCAGCGTGCCCACACACCCGCGCAACCTCGACTTGGCAGGTATGGAGAGCACGGCGACTTATGGGAGCCTCTGTGAGGGCTTGGAGAGAGTCGCCCACAGGGCTCTCACCCACTTCTGCGGACGCCACATAGCAGCGCTCTCTGGGACCCCATTTGAGATGATCCCCATCTGGCACCAGGCCAACCCGGTCTGGCGGGGGCGCGTGAGGCGCATTGGCCGCGATGACTACCTGACGTACCACGCAGGGTACCACCGTGTGTCCTACTACTCCGAGTACCTCCTCAACTTGCATGGGGAGGCTAGCAGCCACAGCAGTATCATACTGGCTGAGGCCGAGCAGGTCTAGGTTCAGAGGAATGACCTGTAGACACAGGTTGACGCACAGTAAAGAGAGATTCAGCGGCTGACCGCTGCTCTTGAGGCGAGTGAGACTCGCGTTACTGAGGTGACTGGACAGCGCGACACCCTCGCGCAGGAGGTTGACAGACGTGGCGTGATTATGTAGCAGCATGCCAACCACAACGAGCACCTGCAGCATTAGTTGACGGCTACACAGCACGAGATGGAGCTTATGGGAGAGGATTTAGAGACCCTGGCCCAGGAGAACCAGGGCCTGCAGCAGCAGCGTGAGGCAGCCCTTGCACCACCGGCAGCATTGGAGGAGGAGGATCCGCAGGAGGACATGGATGAGGAGTCTGACGTAGACTACGAGGCACCCGCACGAGGCAGGACCTAGGAGGATAATGGTAGACTAGACTAGTCTCGGTAGTCAGGATCAGTTGGGTAGGTAACTTTCGTCAAACCACGCGAGGTTGTTGTATTTTGGGGTTGATACGTAAGATGTTTTTGTAACTCGAGGGCTACATATTCTGAGTCATGTATGGAAACTACGATGATTTGCGCTGTGCATTGGATGTACCATTAGTAGCTATTGTTGTTGCAACAAAGTTAATCATACTCATTGACTCAATCAAAGTACTTTCTTTGTAGATGGCTGAAAACAAAGAACAACAACCACAAGGTTGGGAAATTACCGATGGCCTGGAGTTCACAGGGATGATTCACCTGTTTTGGAGAGTTCTCCAGAGATTCGGGTATTCCATTCCTCCCACCTATGTTGGCAAGGAATTCCAGGAGCATGGAGTCCCCTCATGTGTCATCCATATGACGGTTCCCGCCAACTACTCCGTCATCCCCACCTGGGAATCTTGGACCCTTAGCGTCACCGGGACAGATCTGCCTTCCACCTGGAATGTAGCTGCATTCAAGGCACTTACTCGGTTCTATGAAGACCACAAGCATTATGTTGCTGCAACACCCGTTGCCTTGCTACCCATTAATGATATGATGGATTTTGAATGGATGAGGTGTGTGGATTTCATCTTTGATCCAAACCACCGCCACCATGATCCTATGCTGCCCATAATAGAGTATTATGGTCTGTCCACGTTCGCTTTGTGCACAAACTTGTGCTGGCGATTGGATGTGTTCCATTCTACACTACGACTTTCTAAGGTTGAAAAACAAGTTAAGGATGAAGAAATTGCAGAACTGAACCAGCAAATCCAAGCCAAGAATGAAGAGATGGATGCGATTCTAGAAGAACGTGACCAAGCCTTGCAGGATGCAACGGATTTTGAGCATGACATGATTGAGCCTCAAGATGACTTGAACGCATTCAAGACTGCCCATCTTCCAATTGAAGGGAATTGGGATGAGATCTTCATAGAGTATGGAGAACAAGATGATGTGGAGATAGCACCTGCCGGTGTTGATGACGAGGAAATGATGGATCTGGAGGAACCAGGAGAGCCTATGGAATAGGAAGAACCGGAAGAGCCGGAAGACTTAGGCCAGGAGTAGATGATTCGCTACCCCTGTGTACGGTCGTGTAGTATATGTATCCCTAGTTCGATGTAGAAGTGTGAATCTTGCATATTGTGTCCGCAATACCGTAACTAGGCGACGCCACATATATGCAAGGAACCGTGTGATGATGTCCTTTAATAGCTATGTAGATAGGATTGAATCAATGAAGATGGATGTCATTCTAAGATTTTACCGTACCACTTGCAAATTTATGTTTTGTGCATGTGATTTTATGGAATGTTATGAGAACCAACTAATGTGCAACCGTATAAATTGCAGCATGGTGCGTACTCGGAACCATGAAGATCCAGAGAGCTCTCAGCAAGGAGCGAATGCTGAGCCTTCCTTAGCTAAAGTCCTGGCCGATGTAGTCAACATGCAGCAGAATGACTCTGAGCTGCTCTGTCGGTTGGTCGACATCACGACTCACCTGGCTGGACGTGGAGATAACCATAACAACCGCAACAATCAGCCCCGTCAGAGCACTTACTCAGAATTCCTGGGTACCCATCCACCCACCTTCGAGCGTGCCAGAGAACCGCTGGACGCCGACCACTGGTTGCGCCAGACCGAGTCTAAATTCGGTCTGCTGGAGTGCACCGAGCACCAGAAGGTGCTGTTCGCCGCCCAACAACTCTATGGATCTGCTAGTGCCTGGTGGGCCAACTATGAAGGTTCTTTGCCCGCTGGATGGAACGTGGAATGGAATGACTTCAAAGCTGCTTTTCATGCTCATTTCATCCCCGTTGGTCTCATGCAGAGAAAGTTCGAGGAATTTATGGATCTAAAACAAGGAGGGAGGAATGTCCTCCAATATTCTGAAGCTTTCAATCATCTTGCTCAGTACGCCACTGAGTATGTTAATACTGAGGAAAAGAAGAGATACGCATTCTTGCATGGGATGAATGCACGCTCAAGGAACGTCTGACTTGGCACACGACTGGCACCTACAATGATCTGGTCAATGCTGCTATTGTCCAGGAAGGTGCTATGCGCCAAGTTGAAGAAGAAGATCACAAGAGAAAGGCCCCTGCTACTGCCTCTGCTGCCCCGCAGGTGAAGCATCGCCTGATATATACTTCACCCGCTGGACAACATTTCCGGGCAGCACCGCAGCATCAGTTTCAGCGATGATTTGGCCCGAACTACTCAAGATAACCATAGCAGCAGAACTTCCCACCTCGTGCACCTTATCAATAGCAAAACACTCAGCACCGTGCACCGTATCAGCAACAAGGGAGCCCGATTGCTCGTGCCCCACTGCCTGCTGATCGTGGAGACAACTACCCTTGCTACAATTGTGGTTGTACCGGCCACTTTGCAAAGAACTACACTGCACCAAGGCGCAAAAACAACAACAACAACAACAACAACCAGCGTCAGAACCAGAGTAGGAATGTGAATGCACCATCACGTGGTGCCCAAGTGAACTACACCAATGTGGAAGATATCCCTCAGGGCGAACCCGTGCTGACTGGTATGCTCTCGCTCTATCGCCAGCCTGTCCTTGCAATTTTTGATTTTGGTGCTACGCATAATTTCATTAGCCAAGCATGTGTGCAAAAACTTAATCTTTAACCCCAGACTATAGAAAGATGCTATACAATTCGTTCCCCCGCTGGGCAAATTAGTGCCAATCAAATAGTATGCAAAGCCCCTTTGGAAATGAACAAGAAAATCTACCCCTCGGATTTTATCATGCTTAGCCACCAGGGAATTGACTTGATTCTGTGCATGTTCTGGATGAAAACCCATAGAGCCATGCTAGACATCGAGCCACACATTGTTCACATCAACTCCCCTTTGCATGGAAAGGACACATTTTCTCTAAACATTAATTCATCAAAAGCCTTGATTGTCCATCACTTGGAAGGGCAGTCGCTCGAGAACATCCCCGTTGTTTGCGAGTATCCGGACGTATTCCCCGAAGATATCTCTGGCCTACCACCTGACCGTGAGGTGGAATTTAATATAGAGCAACAACCAGGAACTTCTTTGATATCTCATCGACCTTATAAAATGGTCCCGAATGTGTTGGCCGAATTGAAAAAGCAGGTGAATGAGTTATTAGAAAAGGGATTCATTCACCCAAGAACATCACCTTGGGGCTGCCCTGCTATTTTTGTGAAGAAGAAGGACAAATCTCTGCGTCTCATTGTTGATTATCGACCTCTCAATGAAGTTACCATCAAGAATAAATACCCGTTACCACGAATTGATAACCTTTTTGATCAATTGGTTGGTGCTAAGGTATTTTCAAAAATTGACCTTCGTTCGGGTTATCGCCAAATCAAAATCAGAGCAGAAGATATTCCAAAAACCACCTTTTCTACTGGGTACGGATTATTCGAGTATCTAGTAATGTCATTCGGATTGACAAACACCCTAGCTCATTTCATGTATCTCATGAATTCGGTATTCATGCCAGAGTTGGACAAATTTGTGGTAGTATTCATTGACGACATCCTCGTCTATTCTAAGTCCAAGGAAGAGCATGCTGAACATCTTCGCATTGTTCTTCAACGTCTACGAGATCACAAGTTGTATGCAAAATTCAGCAAGTGTGAATTTTGGTTGGACCATGTGCCATTCCTTGGTCACAGTCTCTGCAGAAGGAATCTCGGTAGACCCTAGCAAAGTTCAAGACGTTCTAGATTGGAAGCCACCAAAAATAGTTCACCAAGTGCGTAGTTTCCTCGGGCTAGCCAGATATTATCGTAGGTTCATACCAAATTTTTCTTGGCTGACCAAACCCATCACGGAGCTGCTGAAGAAGGAGAAAAAGTTTAATTGGAACAGCAATTGTGAAGAAGCATTTCAAACATTGAAGAAATTATAGACAACTGCCCCAGTACTGGCTCAACCCGACATCACCAAGCCATTCGACGTATATTGTGATGCGCCTGGGACAGGATTTGGATGTGTACTCATGCAAGAAGGTCGTGTCGTAGCCTATGAATCTCGACAGTTAAGGAAGTATGAAGAGCACTATCCAACTCATGATTTAGAGCTAGCTGTAGTTGTACTTGCACTAAAAATATGGAGGCATTATTTGCTCGGCAACTTAGTGCACATCTACACAGACCATAAGAGCTTGAAATATATCTTCACCCAGACTGATCTAAACATGAGATAGTGTCAGTGGCTAGAACTGATTAAGGATTATAACCTGGAGATTCATTATCATCCAGGCAAGGCTAATGTAGTCGCCGATGCATTAAGCAGAAAGGTCCACTCCAACAACTTAGAGCTGGAAGTTTAGGACCAAAATGACCACGAAACTAATTCAGAACCCAGCCTTCATGTTTTACTGTTGTAGTGATTAGCAACCTAAGTGTGCAATCTACCCTTCGTGGAGAAATCATTGCTGCACAGAAAGTTGACGTTGGTATGAATCATATCCATCGAAATGTTGAAGATGCTTTACCCAAGACTCGAACGGTACTCTATGGTTCAATAACCGTTTAGTAGTACCAAAGGACTTTGAACTTCGACAGAAAGTCTTGGATGAAGCCCATCACTCAAAGTACTCCATCCATCCGGGTAGTAACAAAATGTACCAAGACATGAAGAAGAATTTCTGGTGGACAAGGATGAAGCGGGAAATTGCTCGGTATGTCGCGGAATGTGATACCTGTCAGAGAGTTAAGGCTGACCATTTGAAACAAGCTAGACTACTTCAACCATTACGTATTCCCGCGTGGAAATAGGAAGACATCAGCATGGATTTTATTTTTGGTCTCCCTCTCACCTCTCAGAGGCACAACTCGATTTGGGTCATTGTAGACCGACTCACAAAATCTGCCCATTTCCTACCAATCAATAACACCTACAAGATAAAGACATATGCAGAACTATACATAGCAAGAATTCTATGTCTTCATGGAGTACCCAAGACCATCGTTATGAATCGAGGCTCGCAGTTTGTTGCTCGTTTTTGGGAACAACTGCATGCATCATTGGGTACCAAGCTGATCCGGAGTTCTGCTTATCATGCCACCGCTGACGGACAAACAAAGCGTGTCAACCAGATTTTGGAAGATATGCTTAGAGCTTGTGTTTTAACACATGGTGGCAATTGGGACGAGTATTTGCCTTATGCAGAATTTTCATACAACAATAGTTACCAAGAGAGTCTAAAAATGTCACCATTTGATGCACTCTATGGTCGCAGTTGTAGAACACCTCTAAACTGGTCTGAATCTGGAGAAAGTGTAACCTTTGGTCCCGATCTTGTCAAGGATGCTAAAGAAAAAGTATGAACCATCCAAGCCAATCTTAAAGCCGCTAAATGCCGTCAAGAGAAGTATGCAAACAGATGACGTAGACCACTGTACTTCAACAAGGGCGATTACGTCTATCTCAAGGTGTCGCCTATGAAGGGTATCCAATGGTTTGGAGTCAAAGGAAAGTTAGCTCCCCGTTATATTGGACCCTTCCAAATTCTGGAACAATGTGGAAACGTGGCCTATAAGCTGGAGTTACCCGCTAATCTAACCTTAGTTCATCACAACTTCCACGTCTCCCAGCTTAAGCGATGTCTCAAGCCACCCCTCGACAAAATTTTGGAAGAGTATGACCAACTCCAACCCGATCTCACGTACTCCGAACAACCTGTGAAGATCCTTGACGAGAAAGAGCGCACAACCCATAATAGAACCCTCAAATTCTACAAAGTTCAATGGAGTAACCACTCAGAGGATGAGTCTACTTGGGAATCGGAAGAGTTTCTGAGAACTCACTACCCAAAATTTTGGTCGTCATACACAGGTATGTTTTGACTACCGCACTTCCCTCTAGTTTGCCTTGATTCATAATCTCGGGACGAGATTTCTTTAAGGAGGGAGGGCTGTGACACCCCAGGTGTCTCACTTCATTTAACCAACATGAAGAGCTTACGTCATGAACAACATAGCATGAAATAATAAGACTCACTCCCTTTTAATTAATTCTAGGCAAATAAAAACCCTACAATCAAGTTATTGAAGCAATTCAAAAATTTCAATACAACTTATTCTAAATAAATTCATAATCGTGTTGGTAATAATAAAATAGAATTTTATGAAATTATTGGGCATTTTATCTGCTAGGCAAGACCCTTAATTAATTGATTGATTCTTAAGTAACTAATTAATGCATTTAATTAATTCTAAAAATATGTTTATGAAAATTTCAAATAAAATTCACCAAAGTGTTCTCCACCATTTTAATAGTCAGTCCACCAATTTTGACTAATTTAGGAAGTCCCTAGCTATTTTATTTTGAATTAATGAAAATCAGCTTTGACTAGGGACTTGTTTGCACTAAATCTAAAAGATCAGGGGGCGCAGTGTAAAATCCCGCTCTTCTTCCTCCCCACTGGCACAGAACCTGCCAGCTCCTCTCTGCCGCCGGTGCACCGCCCGGCTCGCCTTCACTCCCGACCTCGGAAACGCGCGCGCTACAGCGTCAACGCCTGCACCTCTGCCCTCCGCCCTGTCCCCTCACCGCGAGCTCGCCCAACGGATTTCTCTTCTCCCCTCTTCTCTGCACTCCACTGGACGACGACTTCCATTCCCGCCATTTCCTCTGCTCCCGCTTCTCCCCACTCACTCTTATCTCTCCGCAACTTGGGAGCGAACCTGCAAACTCAGCTGCCGTCATTCCACTGCTTCTCCCGCACGAGCTAAACTTCAAACCCATGCGCTCACACCTCCTCTACATTCCCATGTCACTCCCTCGACTAAACCCCGCGTGAGCCCTAGTCAATTTGAAGAAAAACCAAAGCAGGCAACTTCAGTGACCTCCTCTGCCGCCGGCCCAAAATTCGGTACCCTCGGTGAGTCTCGCCACATATTTTTCTTCTCCCACGCGCGCGAACCATCTACGCATTTCCCTGACCTACTTCTCCTTTGTTTCCTCCGCTCAAGTGGCCGACAATCACCTTTTTCCCCCGACTCTGCTCTGGTGCCAGCAAGGATCGAGCCGCCTCGTCGACGAGCTCCTACTTCCGGCCATCCCCGTCCAACGTCGACTTGATGCCGCTCTCCGTGGTGCTCCCGTGAAGCTGTAGGAGCCGACCCCGCCCGATTTCCTGCTTTGAGCCATCATTGCGAAGTCGCCGAAGACCTTCCTCCACCGCTTCTCACCGTCGACGGTCTTCTGGTGAGAACCCCACCTCGCGAACCCCTCCATCCCCTTCACCTCGGTGTGCATGTCGTTTATTTGCTCCCGCGGTGAGCTTTCTCCCTGCGTAGCGCCCGCAGGTGAGCCCTCCAGCGAGGTAGCCGCTGCTCCGGCAAGCCGACTGGCAGTCCCACTAGCATCCGACATGGAGTCGATGTGTCACCCATGTGGCTCCAACGAGGAAACCCCCTAAAAACAGAAAAATGCCAGAAAATACATAAATCTTTGGAAACTCATAGTAAATCGAGTTTAAACCCAATGAAGCTCAAATAAAATCTGATAGGTTCATTTTGAATTGCTCTATTTTAGTAAATTGATAAATCATTGCCTCTATACTTGCATTTTTATTAATTAATATAATTGTCCAAACACAAATTAATTCACCAGATATTCTAGGAACCAAATTTTATTCTGATTTTTGGCATGCTTAATAATTACATAATTATCTATCACCACAATTTTTGATTTAGAAAAATATGAATTATTTTTTACTCTGGAATTTATTTAGTGTGGTTGATTAAATTAATTCTAGTAATTATTTCATAATTAATTGGCCCCTACCACTTGGCACAAAAATCACTCACACAAGTCTCTGTGCCCAGTAAATCACACAAGTCCAGAAACTTAAGTTTACTTAATTAAATTAAGTTAATTGCTCATACCACTATTTTACTTTATTAAATACTAGTAATTAGAGAAATTATATCTAGAGGCTGTAAATTGGTAAAAATACAGTTCATCTATGTCCCTATTCATGATAAATCACTCAAGATCAGAATTGATTGGTTACTATTGTAATTGCTTAATTATTCTAAAGGACTATAACAACCCTAAATAAATGATTAAAACACATAAAATGATGAAACTCTAATTTGTTCATTTGAAGCATATGGCTTCGAGAACATTGAAGCATATGGCTTCGAGAACATAATAATAATATTAATCAACATTTAAAGACATTGTGCATCATATCTTGCATTCTACGGTATTTTGATAATACCGACAATTCAATTCTATCATATAGGCAACAACAACCCGGAGCAGGAAGAAGAGGATCTTCGGAAGGACCTTGATCCCCAAGAGCAAGACGTTATAGTAGCTAGCACTAATATCGATCCAGGCAAGCCCCGGTTTTCATTCGCCATTTTATAAAGTTGCTCGTTTTCAATATTACTAGTGTCTGTGATTATTGCATTAGGTCATAGGAGTTCATTGGAACCCACTTGCATGATACCCAAATGACCTACACCACTGTCTTTAGAACTTTGGTAGTATCGGTACTGTGTCGCTATGCTTAGTAATTGCTAGACGCGATAGATATCGTTACTAAGAATGAACTTGACCACTGGAACGGGACTTATAAAAGAAGTTTATTTTGATGTCATGACCGTGCAGGGATGATGCATGTGTAGGTTTGCAGCAATACATGGGTGTGGACTGTGGTAGCCCTGCCTTGTCGAACCTAGGACCCATCCCTGGTCGGCCCCTTGGTCAAGTATTGAACAATACCGAATGCATGCTAGTCTATGGGCACTAGTAAACTGAAGTAGCATTAACACGACAATGAGGACGGTACCTAGTACAATGGTCGTTGACCCTTCTGCTGCTGGAGTTGGCGGTTCATATCGCGAAGTACTGTTGGCAGGACGGCATGCCCACTCGCTGAGACTGGACCCGGACCGAGTTGTTTTTGGTCCTTGCGAAAGGTTGCCATATACGACCCAGCTGGTGTAAATCAATTGCAATTACTGTCCCTCGTAGTAATGAGTACCACTTGGTCACTGAGTCATCACATAGTTGCACATGGTACTTGGGAATTGATTATGATGATTATCGTTGTTGTTACTATTATTGCTCTTATGTTGCACTTACCTTATGTATTGCTTTATTAGCTTATTGTTGCCACTAAAGTTACCTTCTAATCTACCCAGTTAATTTGAGAAGTAAAACTTGATAGAACTAATAGGTTTCTTAGTGCGAGTCTTTTCAAACAAGCCACCTATTGGAGCCATTGCATGCCTAGATGTCCGACGGGTAAGTCTTGCTGAGTAATTAGTACTCAGGTTTTGTGCCATTATTGTTTTCTGGTAATGAAGAGGTAAAATTTCCTAAGAATGTGCTGCCCTGGGACATGCAAGTCCCTGAGGGTTAGATTGCCCACTGGGAGTTCGACTCACTGCCACAGTATTGATGTGTGTTGCTAGAGTGATGGTTCTTCGGGCACGAACCATTACTATGCTATATCGTCGAGCTCGTAACTTCTTATCGTGATTTGCTTCTGCTATTTTTAAAACATTATGAACCTATAATATTCCACTGCACTCTGATGACAAATTGATGTAACATTAAATTTAAATTGGAACCAATGTTGTATTATCAAGTGTCTGCGTTATCAGCACCGTCGGGACCTCGATCCTCCGGGGAGGGGCGCCACACAACGTCGGTGGCTAGAATTTATCTAGGATTATAATCTGGAGATTCATTATCATCCAGGCAAGGCCAATATAGTCGCCGACGCGTTAAGCAGAAAAATCCACTGCAATAACTTGGTGCTTGAATTTCAGGACAGCAGCAACCACACAACTATTTCAGAACCTAGCCTTCGTGTTTTGCCTGCTATAGTGATCAGCAACCTTAGTATACATTCCACCATTGATGAAGAAATCATTGTTGCACAAAAGAAGGACATTGGTATGAAATACATCCATCAAAACATTAAGGATTGTAAAGCAAAATGCTTCACACAAGACTCAGACGGTACCCTATGGTTCAATAACCGTTTAGTAGTACCAAAGGACTTTGAACGTCGACGGAAGATCTTGGATGAAGCACATCACTCCGAATACTCAATCCATTTGGGTAGTAATAAAATGTATCAAGATTTGAAGAAGAATTTTTGGTGGACAAGAATGAAGCGAGAAGTTGCCCGCTATGTTGCAGAATGTGGTACTTGTCAGTGAGTTAAGGCTGACCATTTGAGACAAGCCGGATTACTTAGATCATTGAGTATTCCCGCCTAGAAATGGGAAGACATCAGCATGGATTTTATTGTTGGTCTCCCTCTCACCTCTCGGAAGCATGATTTTGCCCGTTTTCTGCCAGTCAACAATAGATATAGCATACGGCAATATGCAGAGCTATACATCGCAAGAATTTTATGTCTTCATGGCATACCCAAGACCATCATTTCAGATCATGGTTCGTAGTTTGTCGCTCGTTTCTAGGAACAACTGCACGCATCTTTGGGTACAGGCTTAATTCATAGTTCTGCTTACCATCCCGCTACCGATGGACAAACAGAGCGTGTCAACCAGATTTTGGAAGATATGCTTAGAGCATGTGTTTTAACACATGGTAGTAATTGGGATGAGTACTTACTTTATGTGGAGTTTTCATACAACAATAGTTACTAGGAGAGTGTGAAATTGTCACCATTTAAAGCACTCTATGGTCGTAGTTGTAGAACACTATTAAACTGGTCTGAATCTAGAGAAAGAGTAACATTTGGTCCTGACCTTGTCAAGGATGCAGAAGAAAAAGTTTGTACCATTCAGGCAAATCATAAAGCTGCTAAATGCCATCAAGAGAAGTATGCAAACCAACGACGTAGGCCACTATATTTCAATAAAGGTGATTGATGAGGACATCACCATGCTGGATACGCGCATATCATGGCCTTCCCCAAGTTACAAGTCGTCACCAACTCGGTGGCCATGTTCGTCTCGGATTCAGCCGACACCCCTTCACGGTTTTAATGATATCTCCCACATCCGATGTCCAAATGAGGTGTTCTTTGATACGTTGGAAAGGGGACGATGACGCGGTCCTTTTGGTTCTGGTCGTAGCTCCAGAAGGGTCGTGAGTCATAATATGTGACCATGACAAGGTGTTGTGCCACCTATTTTGGGCCAACTTGGCCATGTACCGTGTCGGGCCTTAAGCCCATGTTGTGGGCGCCCACCCTTGTCACCCCCAACCCTAGGACGTCCCTATTTCCTACATAAACTCAGTAGCCGCCGTCTTTTAGTTTCGGGTTTTGTTTAGTTCAGTTTTCCAGAGAGAAACTTGATTGAATTATTGTAACTGTGGCGACAAGTCCTTTTACAGTAATCCAGGGCCCCTATTCTTGTTCTATACCACTGTCGTGATTAGTCCTTTTGTGTTCAGAGCTTGATCCTTTTCTTGTGATTCGCTTCATCCATATTTGCAATTTCAGATTGCGTGTTTATCCTCTCTTGCTTGTGTTCTCGATTTTGTTTGCAGGAACAATCAAGTTGTGCTTGGTGTAACGATTGCGGGGTTGGATCGTGTCTGATTCAAGCCGGGTCATCGACGCCGAGTTCCCCAAATTCGAGTTTATCCCCTTACGTCTCGAAAGATCGGGCCATATTTACATCAAGTGGTATCAGATTCCTAGGTTCCCCGTGAGGTATTATCGTGTTCTTCCCTTTAGATTCGTTTGTGTTCATCACCTTTTGTCCACGAAAAAGCCTACAAAAAAAAATATTTCCCCACCATCCCAGACATTGTTTAGCCTTTGCATAATTTAATTTCAGAGTCCGTAGTATTGAGTTTGTGTCCTAGTCGAGTTCAGTTGCTGGTTTGAATTTGTGTTTTGATTCGGTTTGTGTTTTGATCTCCGCTGCACACCACCATCACCATCGTGTTTTCTATTGGATTCACCATCGTGTCACCCACCCACCATACCCACAATTCGTTTCCAACAAAAAATCCTACCCGATTCTGTGTTCCCCTCCCCCCTCAAACTCAATCTTGACATACCTTCGGTAAAACAGGCATAACTTTTCGCTCGTTGCTCCGATTGGGCTGAAATTTTTACAGAAGATTCTTGACTCAAAGTTGAGGTGACCCACACTCGGCTCCGCCCTGTGTGCCCTCATAAAAAAATTCAAAAAAACTCGGGAAAAAATAGAAAAAAAATTGTGAAGTCAAAAATAGCGCTTTCGATGAAACTTTATGATTTTGCCTACCCTTTGTTTTTCCTCTGATTGAGTTGAAACTTCTTGCAGTTTCTTCCTTTGTGTTCCTCTAACACAGAAAAATAGTGGAAAAATCATACAAAAAAATCAAGATTTTGATTTGCACCCCCCCCCCCCCCCCCCCCCGCCCTGAAAATTCTAAGTCTGTGAACTCTGTTTTGATCATTGCTGCCTTTGCCATTGTTCTTGCTGTCACAACTATTTTTGAACACGATTCTTTTGTCAGCAATTAGGACACTGCTTTGGACATTTATTCAGTGCTACTATCTGTTATTAAATTGTGTTCCATTGACATACATATTAGCCTTTCAAGCTATACATATTGCAGCACAGGTTTCTTCCTTGCAACTGTTACACCCAAGCTCAACTACAGATTGTGTCGACCTGTTTGGCTTTGGTAAGAACACTTGCAAGATTGTGATACATTGCTTCTGATATTGTTTTCCACTTTTGACACCCTCTGCTGCCTGCTAGTTGATAGGGCTAATCTTTTTGTTTAGTCTTGTCTTTTGCTTTGAACCATGTCAGAGAAAGGGAAAGGGACACCTGGAGAGTTGGAGTCCACTACAGACTTCAATGATTGCGTGTCCAAGGTCGAGCTCATGAAGCTTCTTGCGGACCAGCATACATTCATGGAAACAAAGTTTGCCGAGCTGATGGGTCACATCAACACTGTTGTCCACCGTATTGAGGATGTTGAACGACGACCTCCACCTCAACGAGCTGCTGCTGATGATGATTTTGACCGTGATGCAGACCGTCTTCACCGTAATAGACACGGTATGGAAGGTAATAACAGTCGTGGTAATACTGATACTTTTGTTAAGCCCAAATTTAACATACCACCTTTTGCCGGTAGTGTTGATCCTGAAGCATACTTAGATTGGGAACTTGCTGTTGAACAGAAATTTAATTCTCATTTAGTTCCTGCTGAGCATAGAGTTAGACTTGCTACTAGTGAGTTTATAGGTTTTGCTCTCTTTTGGTGGAATGATCTTTGCAATACTAATGCTGCTATACCTGCCACTTGGCCTATTTTGAAACAACGCATGAAATCTCGTTTTGTTCCTCCTTATTACCAACGTGATTTACGTTTGAAATTACAATCATTAACACAAGGTAGTAACACAATAGAGGAATATTATCAGGAATTGCTTATTGGTTTAGCACGTTGGGATATACATGAAGATGATGTTGAAACTAGTGCTAGATTTTTTGGTGGTTTGAACCGTGATATCCAGAATATTGTTGACTACAAAGAGTGGAATAGGTTCAGCCAATTTTATCATACTGCTCTTAAGGATGAACAAGAAGTACAGGAATGCCTTCCACAACAATCTTGCAGGTCCAACACTGAGCAATATCTCCAGCAGCGCACTGGAGTAGAGAACTTGAAGAGTCTAGTTGCTAAGACACCAGCAACAACTTTTCCACTTGCGCCTACTTCTGCAGCGCAATCATCTAGCGAGTAGCACCAACACCAGAAGAAGGTTACTACTTCCGGTACTAGGAGTGGCTCCTCCACCACCATTATTTGCCACCGCTGCAAGGGCATGGGACATGTCATGAAGGATTGCCCTAGTCGTCGTGCTTTCATCGCTACCGCTGATGGGTATGAAAGTTCTAGTGATGTTGAAGATGAATTTGCTCGTATGCCTAACCTTGTTGCAGATTCGATGGAGGAGCAGGAGACTACCGCCATTGATTCCATTGCTGCCACCGCGGGCTTTCCTAGCCTCATTGTACAGCGTGTGTTGACCACTCGGGTGGGACAAGAGGAAGAACAACAACGCAACAATTTATTCTACATGTACCTCATTGTCGCGGACCGCCGTGTTCTCACCATCATTGATACTGGGAGCTGTAACAACTCGGTAAGTTCTGATTTGGTAAGCAAGCTTGGCTTAACCACGCATGCACTACATCAGCCCTACCACATCAAATGGTTCAACAATAGTGGTACGGCACAGGTAACTCGATCAGCACACATACACTTTTCAGTAGGTTCTTATCAAGACTCTGCTGATTTTCATGTTGTACCTATGCAAGCATGTTCGCTTTTATTAGGCCGTCCATGGGAATATGATATGGATGCTGCCCACCATGGTAGAACTAATACATATACATTCGTGCATAAGGACAGGAATATTACTTTGCGTTCGTTATTGCCTGCTGATATTAGAAATCATTTTAAACTGCTTGCTGAAAATACTGAGAATAAACATCATAACAAACAACTTTCTGATGTTAAACATAAGGCTATTCAGTTAAAGGGAGGTGCTTTTCTTGCTATAACATCTACTGTTACTGATCTTTGTGATAATCATGATGCACCTTGCTATACTATGCTTTGTCGTGATATATCTTCTATCGATGATCATGTATCTTGTACTTTACATTCTGCTAGTACTAACCTTTTGCAGGAGATTGATGCTGAGATAGAGTCGAGAGCGAATCCAATTCAAGAAGGGGAGGATGATGAGGACATCACCATGCTGGATACGCGCATATCATGACCTTCCCCAAGTTACAAGTCGTCACCAACTCGGTCGTCGTGTTCGTCTTGGATTCAGCCGACACCCCTTCACGGTTTTGATGATATCTCCCACATCCGACGTCCAAACGAGGTGTTCTTTGATGCGTTGGAAAGGGGACGATGACGTCGTCATTTTGGTTCTGGTCGTAGCTCCAGAAGGGTCGTGAGTCATGAAATGTGACCATGACAAGGTGCTGTGCCACCTATATTGGGCCAACTTGGCCATGTACCGTGTCGGGCCTTAAGCCCATGTTGTGGGTGCTCCCCCTGGTCGCCCCCAACCCTAGGACGTCCCTGTTTCCTACATAAACTCAGTAGCCACCATCTTTTAGTTTCGGGTTTTGTTTAGTTCAGTTTTCCAGAGAGAAACTTGATCGAATTATTGTAACTGTGGCGACAAGTCCTTTTACAGTAATCCAGGGCCCCTGTTCTTGTTCTACACCACTGTGGCAATTAGTCCTTTTATGTTTAGAGCTTGAACCTTTTCTTGTGATTTGCTTCATCCATATTTGCAATTTCAGATTGCGTGTTTATCCTCTCTTGCTTGTGTTCTCGATTTCGCTTGCTGGAACAATCAAGTTGTGCTTGGTGTAACGGTTGCGGGGTTGGATCGTGTCTGATTCAAGCCGGGTCGTCGACGCCGAGTTCCCCAAATTCGAGTTTATCCCCTTACCTCTTGGAAGATCGGGCCATATTTACATCAGTGATTACATACTCTGAACAATCAATAAAGATCCTCGATGAGAAAGAGCGCACAACCCATAAAAGAACACTCAAATTCTATAAAATTCAATGGAGTAATCACTCAGAAGATGAATCCACTTGGGAATATGAAGGATTTCTGAGTACCCATTACCCAAAATTTTGGTCGTCATACGCAGGTATGTTTTGACCACCGTACTTCCCTCTAGTTTGCCTTGTTCATAATCTCGGGACGAGATTTCTTTAAGGAGGGAGGGCTGTGACACCCCAGGTGTCTCACTTCTATTTAACAAACATGAAAGAGCACAAGTCATGAATAATATAGCATAAAATGATAGGGCTTAATTAATGAATTAATTCCAGGTAATTAAAAACCCTGCAACCAATTTTGTGAGCCAAATGAAATTTTATTATACAACATATGTCAAATAATTTCATAATAAGATTGGTAATATTAAAATAGAATTTTATAAATTTAATTAGCATTTTACCACATTTAGAAAATGCCCCAAATAATTAATTAAAGTATAGAAACCTTTCATAATGGGGAATTAATTATAAAATAACTATAAATTTTCTGACCAAATGGGTCCCACGAGAGCAACAGAGTTTTCACAAAGGACCTATGTGCAAAATCCCAATTCAATTGGAAGTCCCTAGCTATTTTAATTGGGAATATCTTTGACCAGGGACCTTTTTGCGAGGATCTTGAAAGATCAGGGGGCGTAGCACAAAATCTCCTTTCTTCTCCCTCCCACTGGCGCAGAGCTTTCCCGGGCGCAGAACTCCTCCGCCGGTGCACGCCATCGCCTACTCCGCCTCGGGACTCCTCGCGCGCACTATGCCCCTGACCTCCCCCTCTGCACCCTGTGACGTCCCATTCTTTAGCTCTGCTGCGAGACCGCCCAACGGCCGCCCTCTCCTTCTCTGCACGCCATCGCCATGGCCTGCGACAGCTTCAATTCCTACCGTTTCTCCCGCTCTCTCTCCCCCACTTGCTTCTTTCCCTCTGTGCAACATCAAGGCACACCGCAGGCCTGACAAAAATCACTCTTCATCCCTCACTCTTTATGATCTCTCTCAATCACTCCTCCCTCTGTTCTCTGCGCTGCCGCCATTGACAAACCTGAGCTCGAGCTTGTTGTGCCGCCGTTCCCCTGCTTCCCCAACGCGAGCTGAACCTCAAATCCCTGCGCATAGACCCCTCCTCCCTCCCTCGCCCCCGCTTGGGCAACTCCTCGCACTTCCAGCTCGAATCGCAGAGAAGACCGAGCCCTGCTTCCCGACAACCACCCTGACGGCACCGCATAAATTCTCCGTGTCTGGTGAGCCTCGCTTTCCCATTTATCTTCTCGATCATGCGCAACTTCCCGCCGAATCCTCCTAACTCCTTTCCCCTCGATTCCTTCCGCAAGATCCCCGGCATTTCAACTTTTCCCCGGCCGCCGCCTTAGCTCCGCCAGAAATCCTGAGCCGCTCCATGACGAGCACTACTCTCCAGCCCTCCTCGATGAACTCCGACCTCGTGCCGCTCTTCCCCACGTCACTGTGAAGCTATGGGCGAAGACGGCGCTCGATTTGCTGCCTCCTAGCCCGAACGTGACGTAGCCGAAGTCTCCTCCTCCACCACCTCTCGACGTCGGCACCCCTCCGGTGAGCTATCTCCCCCGTGAACCCCTCCAACCAAAGCGCCTCGGCTAGTAGTCCATTTTCCTGCCATCGCGACGAGCTTCCGCCGCCCACAACCGCCGACGGCGAGCTCAGTCGCTGAACCCCCAGGCTGACTGGCAATCCTACTGGCAGCCGATGTGGCTCCGACATGGCGCCTATATGTAGCCCAGGTGTCGCCTACATGGCACACTCCTTTAACCAGAAAATGCCTAGGAAATCACCAGAAAATGCTAAAATTTGGAAAACTCATATTAAATCGAATTCAAATCCTTTGAGGCTCAAACAAATTTTGTTGGATTCATATTTCAGTGCTCTATTTTAGTAAAATGATAAATCACTGTCTCTCTACATGTAATTCTAATAATACATTAAATTGTGAAAATACTAATTAATTTACTAGAAATTCTGGGAATACAATTAAATCTTGATTTTTGGCATGCATAGTAAAAACATGATTAATCTACCACCACAAATTTTGGTTTGGTAAAATATGAATTAATTTATGCTTTGGAATTTATTTAGTGGGTATGCTTAAATTAATTCTAGTAATTATTTTGTAAATAATTTGCCCTTGCCACTTGGCACAAAAATCACTCATATAAGTCTCTGTACACAGTAAATTACACATGTCCAGAAACATAAATTTACTTTATTAATTAATTTAATTGCTCATATCACTCATTTACTTTGTTTAATTGCATAAGGATTATATATACCTAAAATATTAATTAACAACCCCACTTCTCTGAAGCATGTGGCTTCGAGAACATAATAATAATTTTAATTGACATTAAAACATAATGCGCTTGTATGCATCATATCATTGCATTAAACGGTATTTCGGTAATGCCGTTAATTCAATCCCGTCATATAGGTAACGACCATCGGGAGCAAGAGGACGACTTTTAGAAGAACATTGACCCTCAAGAGCAAGAAATTGTAGTTGCTAGCACTAACATTGATCCAGGCAAGCCTCGAGTTGCATTCGCCTTTTAATAAAGTTTTGCTAGTTTACAATATTACTAGTGTCTATGATTATTGCTGCATTAGGTCATAGGAGTTGTTTGAAACTCACCTTGCATGATACCAAATGACCTATGCTACTATCTTTAGAACCTTGGTAGAATCGGTACTGTGATGCTATGCATAGTAATTACTAGTCTCGCTAGATGTTATTGTTACTAAGGAATAAACTTGACCACTGGAACGGGAACTAATAAAAGAAATTTACTTTTGATGTTATGACCGGGCAGGGATGATGCATGTATTGAACAGTACCGAATGCATGCTAGTTTATGGGCACTAGTAAACCGATGTAGCATTAAAGGTCACTTACATTAAGGTCGGTTAAGGTGCGTTGGTCTTTGACCCTCCTGCTGCTAGAGTGGGCGGTTCATACCATGAAGTACTGTTGGCAGAACGGCATGCCCACTCGACGTCACCACACCCGGTCCGAGGTGTGGGTGCTTTTTCTTGTGAAAGGTTGCCATATATGACCTTAATCGGTGCGTATGTGTCATGTATCTCGGGTTATCCCAGCTGGTGTAAATCGATTGCAATTGTTGTCCCTCGCAGTAATGAGTACCGCTTGATCACCACGCCAATCACGTAGTCGCACATGATACCAGGAAATTGATTATGATGTTATTACTGCTTATTGTTGATTATTATTATTGCTGCTCTTATGTTGTACTTACTTTATGTATTGTTTCATTATCCTATTGTTGCAACTAAAGTTACATTTTACCTCAACCCATTTAAATTAGCAAATAAAACTTGATAGAACTAATAGGTTGCTTAGTGTGAGTCCTTTCAAGCAAGCCACCTATTGAGCCTTTGCATGTCTAGGTGTCTGATCAGTAAGACTTGTTGAGTAATTAGTACTCAGGCTTTGTGCCACTGTTGTTTTTTAGGTAATGAAGAAATAGAGTTGCCTGTATATGTGATGGCTTGGGACATGCAAGTCCCTGAGGGTTGGACTGCCCACTGGGAATCCGACTTGACACCGCAGTGATGTTGCGTGTTGCTAGAGTGATGATCTTCGGGCATGAATCATTACTATGTTGTATCGTCGAGCTCGTAGCTTTTCTATGTTAATTGGTTCTGCTGTTTTCAAAACATTATGAACTTGTACTATTCCGCTGCACTTTGATCACTTAATGATGTAATATTCAACTTAAATTTGAACCAATGTTGTATTATCAAGTGTCTACGTTATCAGCACCTTTGAGACCGTGATCCTTGGGGAAGGGAACCCACACATCTTCACCAAGCCACTTGATGAGAAGACCTTCAACAAGCTAAGGGGAGAACTCAATGTTCTCGACCTCTCCAACTTCACATGAGTAACCCTTGAGCTTGCCCTTTGTACATATGTATAGTGTTTTGTTTGTTCTTGTTTATGTCTTTGTTTGTGCTTGTTTCTCTTCTTTTGTAGGTTGACTTCGGACCTTCTTGAGATAGCAATGGACATGGGTTAAGTTTGGGAAGGTGGTTCATGGTGTACCCAAGGCTTTGAAGAATGGTTCGTTGTGAGCAAGTTTGAGAAGGGAACAACTCGTTGTTGACACTTTGGTTTGTAGTGGTTCTCTATCTTTTCTTTAGCATCACATCATGCATTGTATACTTGTTGCATTTGCATTCGTTGCATTTATGCATCCTTGCATTGTGATACCATACATGCTCCCAAGCATGTGTCTAGGGGGGAATTGCTCATTTGCAATGTGAGTACATGACTCTCTAGACAATCAAATAGTGATATTTGTGCTTCATGTCCATTGAGCCATGTTCAACCGAGCTCCGAGGTTAAATCAACTCGTGCGGCTCAAAGACAAGTGGCTCGTACATTCCCACCCCCTAATGACTAACTCTTGCACATTTGAAAAATCTTTTGTTTGAGCCATGAGTGTAGGGGGAGCTACGGTGGAACATCACTACAACCAAGGAGGAGCATCGTGAAAGGGGGAGTTATCCTAACTCTTGCGAATTATTTTATGCCTCTTGGTTTCATTTTGTTTTTGTGTGGTTTTTGGTGATAGGTGACAAAGGGGTAGAGAAAATATGAAGATCCAAAAGCCAAGTCGTCTAGGTCAAAGAGGGAGGAGAACATGAAGCGGTTGATAACGCAAAGGAAGAGGAGAACATGAAGGTTCAAAAGCCAAATCTATGAAGAGAAGGGACGTGAAGATTCGGGGAGATGGAACATGAAGATCACATCAAGATGAACATCTACCCTAACAGGAAGAAGAACAATGATGGTGCATGTCTACGGTGACAATGAACATATTCACTGACATAAGCATCTACGTCTTGGTGCGTGTCTACGTCAACAAGATCAACCATCATGACACCAAGGCGGGCGCAAATTCGACTCAAACTCAATATCTAGTACCGTACATAATTGAGTAGTTCTCCCTCAATACCTAGCACATCTCAAGGGGGGAGACTACTTCCAAGGTAAGGACCAAGGTATGCCTTTGAGGAACTCGACGTTGTTAGGGCTTTGTGATGTAGATATGGCCTGATCTTCCGAGAGGTAATGCGATAAACTCGAATTTGAGGAACTCGGCGTTGACAACCCGGCTTGAATCAGACATGATCCAACCCCGCAACTGTTATACCAAGCACAACTTGATTGTTCCTGTAAGCGAAATCGAGAACACAAGCAAGAAAGGATAAACACACAATCTGAAATTGCAAATATGGATGAAGCGAATCACAAGAAAAGGTTCAAGCTCTAAACACAAAAGGACTAATCGCCATAGTGGTGTAGAACAAGAACAGGGGCCTGGATTACTGTAAAAGAACTTGTCGCCATAGTTATAATAATTCGATCAAGTTTCTCTCTGGAAAACTGAACTAAACAAAACCAAAAACTAAAAGATGGCGGCTACTAAGTGTATGTAGGAACCAGGGACGTCCTAGGGTTGGGGGCGACCAGGGGGAACGCCCACAACATGGGCTTAAGGCCCGACACGATACATGGCCAATTTGGCCCAAAATAGGTGGCATAGCACCTTGTCATGGTCACATTTCATGACTCACGACCCTTCTGGAGCTACGACCAGAACCAAAATGATGACGTCATCGTCCCCTTTCCAACGCATCGAAGAACACCTCGTTTGGACGTCGGATGTGGGAGATATCATCAAAACCGTGATGGGGTGTCAGCTGAATCCGAGACGAACGCGGCGACCGAGTTGGTGACGACTTGTAACTTGGGGAAGGCCATGATATGCGCGTATCCAGCATGGTGATGTCCTCATCATCCTCCCCTTCTTGAATTAGAGTCGCCCTCGACTCCATCTCATCATCAATCTCCTGCAAAAGGTTAGTACTAGAAGAATGCAAAGTACAAGATACATGATCATCGATAGAAGATATATCACGACAAAGAATAGTATAGCAAGGTGCATCATAATTATCACAAAGTTCAGCAACAGTAGATGTCATAGCAAGAAAAGCACCTCCCTTTAACTGAATAGCCTTATGTTTAACATCAGAAAGTAGTTTGTTATCATGTTTATTCTCAGTATTTTCAACAAGCAGTTTAAAACAATTTCTAACATCAGCAGGCAATAACGGACGCAAAGTAATATTCCTGTCCTTATGCATGAAAGTATATGTATTAGTTCTCTACTTTGTTTCCATAAATGTACGCTGGTCCGCAAGAAGCTTTGTTAGCTCGACCTTGGACACGCAATCATTGAAGTCTGTAGGGGACTCCGACTCTCCAGGTGTTCCTTTCCCTTTCTCTGACATGGTTAGAAGCAAAAGACAAGACTAAACAAAAGGATTAGCCCTATCAACTAGCAGGCAGCAGAGGGTGTAAAAAGTGGAAAACAATATCAGACGCAATGTATCACAATCTTGCAAGTGTTCTTACCAAAGGCAAATAGGTTGACACAATCTGTAGTCGAACTTGGGTGTAACTATTGCAAGAAAGAGACCTGTGCTGCAATATGTATAGCTTGATCTTCCGAGAGGTAATGGGATAAACTCGAATTTGGGGAACTCGGCGTCGACAACCCAGCTTGAATAAGACACGATCCAACCCCGCAACCGTTACACCAAGCACAACTTGATTGTTCCTGCAAGCGAAATCGAGAACACAAGCAAGAAAGGATAAACACGCAATTTGAAATTGCAAATATGGATGAAGCGAATCACAAGAAAAGTTTCAAGCTCTAAACACAAAAGGACTAATTGCCATAGTGGTGTAGAACAAGAACAGGGGCCTGGATTACTGTAAAAGAACTTGTCGCCACAGTTACAATAATTCGATCAAGTTTTTCTCTGGAAAACTGAACTAGACAAAACCAAAAACTAAAAGATGGCGGCTACTAAGTGTATGTAGGAACCAGGGACGTCCTAGGGTTGGGGGCGACCAGGGGGGACGCCCACAACATGGGCTTAAGGCCCGACACGATACATGGCCAAGTTGGCCCAAAATAGGTGGCATAGCACCTTGTCATGGTCACATATTATGACTCACGACCCTTCTGGAGGTAGGACCAGAAACAAAACAACGGCATCGTCATCCCCTTTCCAACGCATCAAAGAATGCGTTGTTTGGACATCGGATGTGGGAGATATCATCAAAACCGTGATGGGGTATCAGCTGAATCCGAGACGAACGCGGCGACCGAGTTGGTGACGACTTGTAACTTGGGGAAGGCCATGATATGCGCGTATCCAGCATGGTGATGTCCTCATCATCCTCCCTTCTTGAATTAGAGTCGCCCTCGACTCCATCTCATCATCAATCTCCTGCAAAAGGTTAGTACTAGCAGAATGCAAAGTACAAGATACATGATCATCGATAGAAGATATATCACGACAAAGCATAGTATAGCAAGGTGCATCAAGATTATCACAAAGTTCAGCAACAGTAGATGTCATAGCAAGAAAATCACCTCCCTTTAACTGAATAGCCTTATGTTTAACATCAGAAAGTAGTTTGTTATCATGTTTATTCTCAGTATTTTCAGCAAGCAGTTTAAAATGATTTCTAACATCAACAGGCAATAATGGACGCAAAGTAATATTCCTGTCCTTATGCATGAAAGTATATCTATTAGTTCTCTACTTCGTTTCCATGAATGTATGCTGGTCCACAAGAAGCTTCGTTAGCTCGACCTTGGACACGCAATCATTGAAGTCTGTAGGGGAATCCGACTCTCCAGGTGTTCCTTTCCCTTTCTCTGACATGGTTAGAAGTAAAAGACAAGACTAAACAAAAGGATTAACCCTATCAACTAGCAGGCAGCAGAGGGTGTAAAAAGTGGAAAACAGTATCAGAAGCAATGTATCACAATTTTGCAAGTGTTCTTACCAAAGGCAAATAGCATGACACAATCTGTAGTCGAACTTGGGTGTAACTGTTGCAAGAAAGAGACCTGTGCTACAATATGTATAGCTCGATCTTCCGAGAGGTAATGGGATAAACTCAAATTCGGGGAACTCGGCGACGATGACCCGGCTTGAATCAGACACGATCCAACCCCGCAACCGTTACACCAAGCACAACTTGATTGTTCCTGCAAGCGAAATCGAGAACACAAGCAAGAAAGGATAAACACGCAATTTGAAATTGCAAATATGGATGAAGCGAATCACAAAAAAAGGTTCAAGCTCCGAACACAAAAGGACTAATCGCCACAGTGGTGTAGAACAAGAAAGGAGCCCTGGATTACTGTAAAAGGACTTGTCGCTACAGTTACAATAATTCGATCAAGTTTCTCTCTGGAAAACTGAACTAAACAAAACCCAAAACTAAAACACGGCGGCTACTGAGTTTATGTAGGAAACTGAACTAAACAAAACCCAAAACTAAAACACGGCAGCTACTGAGTTTATGTAGGAACCAGGGACGTCCTAGGGTTGGGCGCGACCAGGGGGGACGCCCACAACATGGGCTTAAGGCCCGACACGATACATGGCCAAGTTGGCCCAAAATAGGTGGCGTAGCACCTTGTCATGGTCACATATTATGACTCACGATCCTTCTGGAGCTTGGACCAGAAACAAAACGACGGCGTTGTCGTCCCCTTTCCAACGCATCAAAGAATGCCTTATTTGGATGTCGGATGTGGGAGATATCATCAAAATCGTGAAGGGGTGTCTGCTGAATCCGAGACGAACACGATGACCAAGTTGGTGACGACTTGTAACTTGGGGAAGGCCATGATATGTGCGTATCCAGCAAGGTGATGTCCTCATCACTTTGAGTCCATAGGAAAAAACTGGACTATCAAGGGGGTCTAGGTCATTCTCTTAGGTCATGTCTAGTCGGTGATGTGCAAGGTTGCTCAGTGAAATCATAGGCACTAGGTGACAGTGGAGAAGCCAAGGAGCTGTTCGGAGAAGCCAGAAAACTAAGTCAAGCGAGGACGAGGAGTTACGGCTTCTAGACATAGAGACCGGACAGAGGGGTCAGTGGAGACTGGACTGTATGGTCACTATGTGGTTTAGTCTGGAGGCTACAACGGGCAGCGAGGAAACTGTCTATGCCTGGGAGCTGTAGAGACCAGACGGTCCGGTCTACAAACCGGATGGTTCCGGTTAGTGTGGCTGCACAGAGCACTGGAGAGAGAAACCGACCGAACGGTCCGGTCGTCTGACCGGATAGTCCGGTCAGGTGAGTAGGAACACGGGCAGCGAGGAAGCTACAGCCGGAAGTTTCTGGACTGGAGAGAGAAACTGACTGGATGGTCTGGTCAGTACAGGTTTGTGTCAATTTTAGCACGAGCAGAGCCAGTTGTGCACATAGTTGCACTGACCGGACTGTCTGGTCAGTGTGACCAGGAAGCTGATTTCCTGGAGCAATGGCTAGTTTGAGGATGGGAGCCTATATAACTTCATTGCTGGGGTCTTGGAGACCTCTCTTGGCCAGTGGAATACCTGAGAGCATTTAGTAAGGTCCAAGAGGAAGAGAAGAGAGCACTAAGAGGAGATATTGCATATCTCGAGAGTGCTAAGTGAAGAGTAGCTTGAGCATCTTGCACATCTAAGGCTAGGGTGTACTTGAGGGTGTGATCTAGATTGTTACTCTTGGTCTATGGTGAGACCTAGACAGGTTAGGTGTCGGTGATCGAGCCTATTGTGATCAGTTGTGAAGGCCGTCACACGTTTGTACATGGTTTGAGCCCGCTGTTGAAAGGGGCATCGCTAGTGAGCGCCCTTGTCGGCTCGGGGAGACCGGCAAGTTCTCGAGGGAGGCGAGCTTGTGCTTTGTGCAGCAGTGATGCATACCGTGTCTTCACTCAATGAGTGATTGCGGGCTCATGTGCGAGAACTCCACTTGGTGGCGGGAGGGACCGGGACTCCAGCGGGAGTGGTCCAACGATGATTAGGGGAAGGCGCTATCCTTCCGAGACCTCGGGAAAAAATCATGAGCCAACCCCTTCTCTACTCCTCACTATGATGCTTTACTTTCCGCATTTACATACTGTGCTATTCAAGCTTGTGTGTTCTTCTAGTTGACTATCTTGTAGACTTGCATGTTTAGGCTCTTCACTTGCTAGTACTGTTTAAGCTTCTGCAATTGTTGACTAGCATGAGTAGGAGTTGCATTGGTCTGCTTGATCACTAGAAATGCATAGGTGTTGTAGTGACTTGTGTGATCCACTAGTATGTATAGAGTGCCCTTATCTTTCGTAGGATTATATTGTTAGTGTGATCATCACTAGAATTGTGTAGGAATTGGTTTGAGTGCTATCGGTAGTTTGTATTTGGTAAAATTGGTACATAGTGGTAGTTCCCGATTCATCCCGCCCCCCTCTCGGTCACTACGATCGTTTCACCAATGAATGCACCACGTGTTGTGAGAAGAGGCAAACACGCTTCCACCTAAAATGCCATGGCAGCTCTAGATGGTATATCCACACCAGTTTACATATGAGTAGTAGCATGTGTGGTTTTTTGCTGGGAGTTGCTGCCTGGCCTAGGCAATCAAATCCAAATCCGAGCTGAGAAATTCCAACCCTAAGCTGGTGAAGCTGCCTGCATGCACCAGGCAGTTTTTCCCCAGGGTCCCAGTAGCCTTCAATGCACCACTGCCCTATCTCTCTCTGTCTCGTAGATGTAGGAGTATGAAAGTTTCAAGGCACGTCGTCTCTCTCTCTCTCTCTCTCTCTCTCTCTCTCTCTCTCTCTCTCCTTGCTCCCTTTTGCTAGTACTACTACTGATAAACATCGACCTACAAAATTCCTTTTTTTTCCTGTGAGTGCATGCGCATGACTCTCGTTGGCTAGCCTACGCAGTCCCAATGCATGCCTCGGCGATACTGAATGCATGTCCATGACTCACGAACCCCTCCTGGGCGGCGCCGCTCGCCTTGATTCGAGTCAAGTGACGTGACCATTCACCGTCAGCTCCTACTAGTATACTGTATTTACTCAATGCGACGTGGATAATAGCTGCTAGTTATCATTACTTCGTGACTTGCAGTCTAGAGAGCCGAGTAGATAGCCAATCAAACAACGACTTAAGAGCATCTCCAATAATTATGTAAAAAGTTACTCTCTAAATCTAGATTTAGGGAGTTTCTAAAGAATTATAAAGAGTGAAAAAAACTTGTTTCCTCCAACAATTCCTAATATCTGGTCTCCAAATGAATTTTATGTTTTGGGAGTTCCTATTTGGTTTCTAAATATAGTTGACTTAGGAAGTGATTTTACACAATGGAGATGCTCTAATGCTGATAACAATGGACCGGAAACTCCTTTTAATGGCAGGGATGGAAAAATCTAGTCATAGTAGATACATATAAGCGTATGCATATACGTCATTCTATTTTAGCTTTCTATTTATTTGGTTTCAGTGTAGACTCATTTTTTGTGAGAATTTCTTCAATTTTTCTCCGATTAACATGGAGGCATCAAGAGGAGGCTCTAATTAGTAAATATATTGTATAAGATAAGATTTTTATGCTAAATGTTATCTAAAATGAGTTGCATTACGCACAGAATCAGAGGGACTATATGACTCATACCAGGTGGGAGGTAAATAGTAGCATTTTCTCCCTCGCAAAAAAAATAATACCAGCGTGGGGCCCCTAGTCCATGTAGGCTCCAACGTTGTCCGTCTACTAGCTGCTGTTGGTGTCTCCGTCCTCAGCTCCAACATCGCCTCCACCCTAGAACAGTCACTGGTGACATGGCCAAGGCATTTGGCGGCGGGAAGACGCGCATGGCCAGGATTGTGAACGCCAGACTTGTCTCGCACCCTGCCTCCTAGAACACGAGCCATCCACGATAATTAAGGTCGAGATCTTCTAATACTTTTTGTGATTGGGGCTGATTGGCAAATTAGTAAATCTGAGTAGTTTCATTTGTTTAGGATATTAGTTTTGATCGTCATTTGTTTATTAGTCCACCATCAGCAACCTTTTCTTCCATTTCAGGAATTTGTTAATTAGTTCCTTTAATTTGACTGATGGCATCCGGGAACGATCAGAGTTGGATGCTATTGTCACATGGAGATAAGGCTTGGCAGGACGGAGTTGAAAAATTCATTGAAGACACCTTTGAGGGCACTTATCCAGGAGAGACTGCGAAATGTCCATGTAGTAGGTGTGGTTGCATGGCATACAGAACAAAGACTGAGCTTGCACAACACCTGATTGACATAGGGTTTCATAAGGAATTCATAACACATGAACGTCATTTTTGTGATATAGCTGCTGAGCCTATGGTTCTGGATGATAATCGGGATTTTACTGATGAAGGCGACCTGCTATTGATGGCCCCGCTGTTAAAAATCTGATTGACTCACTAATCAGTGGTGCTATACATGGAAATCTTAGTGGAAGCAACAATAATACCGAGGAGCCAAATGATTCAGCAAAGGCTTTTTCCAAAATAATGCAAGAAGTAGAGAAAGAATTGTACCCAGGTTGTAAGGAGGCTACAAAAGTATCTTCCATTGTGAGGCTATTTCAGATTAAGTGCATGTTCGGCATTAGCAACAATGCCATGGAGCAGATCCTTCGATTAATATATCTTTTTCTCTCAAAAGGACATTGTGTCTCAGATACATTGGAAAAAGTTCGAAAGGTAGTTCGAGAACTTGGCCTGGACTATGTGAAGATTCATGCTTGTGTCAACGACTGTGTGTTATTTCGTGGAGAATACCAGGATCTGCATGAGTGTCCAACATGCGGAGAAAGTAGGTGGAAAAATGCTGATCCAGAGGGGTATGCAGAGGGTGGTGCCACTCATGATGGTGGAGTAAAGAAGAAGAAGCTCTTTCCTCAAAAAATACTGAGGTACTTTCCACTTATTCCTCGTCTTCAAAGATTATATATGAACACAACCACATCGAAGCAAATGCGTTGTAATGCTGATGAATTGGTCGTTAAAGATGGGAAAGTTCGGCACCCGGCCAACTCATTGGCATGGAAGCACGTAGATGGTGAGTACGAGGACTTTGCATCGGAACCACGTAATGTTAGGCTGGGACTTGTATCAGATGGCTTCAATCCATTTGGGATGTTGAATGTGAATTACACTACATGGCCGGTGCTCCTAATTCCTTATAACCCGCGTCCATGGTTGTGCTTGAAACAGTCTTATTAGATGATGTGGATGCTCATTCCAGGGCCTAGATCTCCAGGAATTAACATTGATGTGTATTTGGAGCCTCTAATCGATGAACTGAAAGATGTCTGGATTAACGGAGTTGTGACTTGGGATGCAAAAGCGAAGAAGAATTTTAATCTACACGTAGTTTTACTTTGGACAATAAATGATTTTCCTGCATATGCGATGTTATCTGGTTGGAGCACAAAAGGAAAGTTTGCTTGTCCTCATTGACATAAGGATACTGATTACTTGTGGTTACAACATGGTAAAAAGCATTGCTATATGGGGCATCGCCTTTTTTGTCTTCAGGCCATAGGTGGCGAATGAACAAGGTGAGCTTCAGTGACAAGGTTGAAGAGAGTGAGCCTCCAGTGCCGCTAAGTGGTGAACAAGTTTTGCAACATTACGAGAGTTTTGAGCAAGTATATTTTGGAAAGACTACCGCAGGGAAGAGGAAGCAGCGAGATGAAGATATTAGATGGCACAACTGGAGGAAGAAGAGTGTCTTTTTTTCAGCTTTTTTACTGGAAAAAATTGCTGATACGCCATAATCTAGATGTCATTATAATGCCTGAAAACAAATAATAAGGGAAATAATATTTAGTGGGCCACATGGTTTGTTTTGGCCCAATCAAGTCCATTAGTGGGGGGAAACGATTCCAGCTCAAACCCTATAGCTATTCCCCCGTTGCTGCCCTTCCCCACGTTGCTGCCCCTTCTCGTTTCTCTCGACCATTCACCGCCGCCTTTCCCTTCCTCTTTGCTCTTGCTGCTGGAGAATCACCATCCGGGCGTGCTGTTTTGACTTAGTAGAACACAGGTGGACAGCAGGTGAGAACGGTTCCATCTGAATCCGTTTTGCTCAAGTTCCTCTCACCTTTTTGGTTGCTGATCGTCCTGGTGCAGCTAGGCAAAGGAGGGAGATTCCTAACAGAGTTTTTGCACGTGGGATGAAACAGGGAGAGGGCAGGGTGTGATCTGTTCAGGTATGTACTGAATTGATCATTCATCTTCGAAAATTGCCCTCAGGTTCAGTGCCAATTCGTGCAGTAATTTTTCGAGTTCGTTTTCTGTTTCTTAGGTGGAATCTGAGTAGTCCATTAACATGAAAGTTGTAGTTCTTTTCACAACCTTTCTGGATTGTATTTACATGCCTTTTTTCGTTAAGAATTGAGGAAGTTATGGGTTTCTGAACCTGACTGTTTTTCTCGTCACTCAAATCTGTCGGGTTTAGTTCAGAGGCAAGTTTCAGTATCTTAGAGGAGGATTCCGACTAGGACAGTATAACAAAAGTTGTAGAATATTGCGAGACCTTTCCAAAGCATATCTATACACATTTGTTCATCGAGTAGAACTCGAGTTATCGCGATCTGAACTTAGTGTCATTTTCCGTCAGTTTTGTCAGAGTTTCAGATTTCAGATAAATCTATCAATTTTACGTCGTGATTTAAAATACTTTAGAGGCCGAATTCATCCAGGATTGTATAGAGCATTTTGTAGACCAATGTATCCTCTTTTCATAGAGTTCTTATATGCTTGATTTGGCTCACTAACAATGGAGTTATGAGTCTCCAAAGTCAGTGTTGTTCTGCTATTTGACAGTTTTGTCAGTCACATTGTAGAGCCAATTGGAATTAGTAAACGCTGAAACTAAATTTTAAAATAAATACCAAAGTTGTAGCCTTTATTCTCTAGTTTTTGAGTATGTAATTATTTGATATCTTTGTTGTTATAGTTTTAATTCTACGAAAAAGACAAGCAGCACTGCTGTTAGTGATCAATTCATTGATTTTGATGATTGTGGGTTTGGGCGTAGGAGCGCTGTGTAAATTGTTTGTAAATTATTTATGGAGTGTTTGTACTGAATTATTTATTCCAAAACAGGTGGTAGTGCTCCGGGTCATCCGTAGTGCTTTGATCTTTATCGGTTGAGGCAAGTGAATGTAGCGGTTGTTGTACTACCGTTTTGACTTGTTATTTTTATCATCTACACTATAATATTCAGAACCATGTCTTACCACTAAGAATTGACTCTTGTCTTATTTATCACTCAATTATAATTAATTGATGCTTAATTGTCTTTATATAATCTTTTATCGGTGGAGCATGGTTTATGTGGTTAATCCATATTCTTGGAGTATGTTGAAGTTTATATTATCATTATTGTAGCATGTCATATGCATTGCATTATTCATATGCATTGGAAGTTATGTCATTGACCGATGGTCACGACAGTACCGGTACAGCATCATGGGATGCTGCTCCATACCTTGTTGGGTATGTAGGCAGGAGACATATGCATTCATATGGAGTATTTTGAAGTGATGTGTTGTTATTGTTGAATCTTTTTTATCTGATTATATTCTATTAGAAGTTATTCACTTTATATCAACATCATATTTTGATTATCCTATAAGTGAAATTTAATGATAAATCATTGTTTAATCCCAACTTGTAATTTAAATAGCTTGTCAAAACAAATTTGCTTGCTGAGATTTTTATCTCACCCTTGTTCTACTCTCTTCAGGTGCTTGATGATTGCTAGGAGGGGAAGAGGGATTAGCTGCACGTCTTGCACTTCACTTAATTTTAATAAATGAAGTTTGTTCATTAGAGATTTGTGTTTGATGCTTAAAGGAGTGTGAATGTTAAACTTATTCATTTTGGAGTTATCTTTACCTTTCATTAGGATGTTCTATTAATGCTAGTGTGATATGTTAGTTCTTTTATTATCTATGTATTCTTCCTTCCGTGTTGCTTATAAATACAAAGAAGATGCTGCCGAATTTACTATTTATTTGTTCGGCTGTTTGGTTGTGTGGTTTTAGTGACATCCCGGGGTATTTGTGAATTCTGAGGTGTTACAGTCATGCACATTGAGAGGAATATTTGTGAGAGCTTGATAGCGACTTTGCTTGGTTTAGCTGGTAAATGTAAGGATGGTGAGAAGGCTTGACTTGATCTGCAAGAACTGGGTATAAGGAAGGATAAGGAAGGATCAATATCCATTACAAGAGAAAGGTAAATACACTTTGCCACCAGCGTTGTACACATTAGGAAAAGATGAGAAGCAATTTTTTTTGCAATTTCCTACAAAATATTCAGATGCCAGATGGATATGCCTCCCATATCAGGAGGTGTGTTGATGTCAGTGCCTGCAAGGGAACTAGACTTAAAAGTCATGACTACCATGTTTTATTACAAAAACTTCTACCCTTGGTGGTACACGACATATTTCCTAAGGATGTAGTGGTCGGGATCATTGAACTTAGCAGGTTTTTTAACACAATATGTTCGAAGGAGCTTGAGGTTGCTGAACTTGAAAAACTTGATAAATCTATTGGAGAGACCCTTTGTCGCCTTGAGATGATTTTTCTGCCTGCGTTTTTCGATATTATGGTGCACTTACCAGTTCATCTTGCTTGGGAGGCTAAGTACGGTGGCCCAGTTTGCTACAGAAGGATGTATCCAGTTGAGAGGTACCTGCGTACCCTCAAGGGCTACGTGAGGAACAAAGCGTGTCCTGAAGGTTCAATAACAGAGGGATATCTCTCGGAGGAGTGCCTTATATTTTGCTCTTGCTTCTTTGAAGATGTTAGTACAAAGCTCAATTGGCCAGAGCGTCAAGAAAAGAACGCTGTTACTGAACCCCCTTCTGATGGTATGAGCATATTCGGTAGCAGAGACTACAGTAAAAAAAAAACCTTTTCAGCTCGACAAACCTGAGCCTCAAGAATTTCACAAGATTAGGCACTACATATTTTCCAAATGTGTTGAGTGCAATGAATGGATAAAGTAAATCGTTCCATGTCACATATATGATTTATTTTTTTGAAACATGCGTTGTCTTCTACTAGGTGCCTGATCATTTGCCTACTATTGTAGTGAGCATGAGGAGGAATTGAGGAAATCCAACTCACGGAATGTTGACAGAAGCCAAAAGCAATAATTTGTAGGATGGTTTGAGCAAAAAGTAAGACATATTCCTCTAATTTTTAAATACATGATATATAAATTTACAATATGTTCCTAACATATCTCCAAATTATTTTGAGGCAGATAAGGAAACTATGGGCAAAGGAAGAAGTGAATGACAAGATATATGCTCTAGCTCGTGGTCCAGATCCTCGTATTCGTGTGGCTAACAGGTGCTCCATCAATGGATTTCTCTTTTGGACAAAAGAAACTGAGAAAAAACTTAACCACACAAAACAGCGGTGTTGTCATCCAGGGGTATGGCATGGAATGGTACGGAGTGATTAGAGGAATTATTGTAGGCACTCCCCAAGTGCCCCTTTTATATGTGAATAATACCCTAATTAGAGCATAATTGGTACTAATTTAGGCCATTTACCTATGATATTGCTTATATATTTGTATATGCGTTGTTTTGGAGCTTTATTGTAGAAATAGGTAAAATTGGTGATTAAAGTGACACTGGAGAGGACACGAATCCAGAACCGATGAAAAGCAGTGAAGAAGCCCAGTGCACCGATTGGCGAAGCCCATGAGCCGATCGGCGCAAGGGTGTTTTGGCCCACAGAAGTGACTGAGGTCCATTCCGCATGTTTATGGAAGTTTATCTACGCAAAACACTTGAAGATATTTGCCTGGAAGATTTATGGAACTTCAAGATCTCTACTTGCAGTACAAGACTTTATCTCGAAGGAAAACGCCCACATGGCAGCTGTGGAAGACAAAGGAACCAACTCCGAGCAGAAACCAGAGAAGACACGGCTTGCGCCGATCGGCGCAACCGCCTTATTTGCTAGAAACCAAGTCCGTTATGAGTAGAACCCTTATAAATAATTGTAAACCCCTGGTCGTGAAAAGACGAGAAGAGGGCGACAGAGGGACAACAGATCCGTGAGTTAGAGCTACCGGGGCTTGCCCCGTTAGAATAAATCTCTAGTTGAGTTTCAAGAACCATTGGAGTTAAGAGTTGATCCGTCAAGGTTGGCCATCTCGACGGTGGTGAATCTTACTCTATGTATCTCAAGGATGATTGAATATGTTGATGATGGTTTTGGTGATTTGTCTATCTTGATTCTATAATCATGTATGTGCTTATTCCAATTGCTTAGTTCTAGGCTAAGTAAGTAGATATTATCTTGATCGTGGTGATCAGGATAGTATTCAGACATTGTATGGATTATGGTTGCTTGATGATGCTAGTAGTGTAGTTTAGTGGTGACAGCACTAGGCCTGCACAACACTATTGGATAGTTGAGTAGGGTAAGATACTCGCGCGATTAAGGGTTTCCTCTCGGCAGTGATAAATCGGAAGCCGCTCGAAAAGCAGGGTGGTCTTATTCATTATAGGTTTTCATTGATCCATATAATTACCCCATCCTGATGCTATTTAATTAGACTTTCTCGTTACGATCTCACTAGTAGATATTTGGCTACTCACTTACCAGCTTAGGCTGACTTGGCATCTGGCGCACTTTGGCTTAGATCCACTAGTGTGCCGATCGGCTCGACCCCCGCGCCGATCGGCGCAACAACAGCTTTACTGTCTGGCGTACTTTTGCACTGGGCAGTCTCCCCTCACATAACCCAAACTCAACCGTAGCTTTGATTAGATCTTTTACTATTAACTTTTTTTAACTATCCCTGAGGTCCTAGTGAGTTCGATAAACCCTTGGAATACTCAATTCAAGGGAAAAGAGTGCTACAATCATACACCGTCCTCTTGCGGGATATAAGGGGGTGCATAGTTACGACCAACAAGCTATCTCTTTCTAGCGCCGTTGCCGGGCACCATAGCAGTTTTTTAAACATTGTTTGATGTATTACTGTCTAGTCATTGTGCTACAATTTTTCTAGTCTCTTTAGTACATATATTTTGTTAAGTGAAACTAACAGGTATGGACGGTACTAAGTCAAACAAACCTTCTAATTACACCGATGATCTAGAAAGACTCTTTCGCAAGAAGAGAACAACGGAGAAGAGAAGCAAGTCACTTGGAGATTGAGCTGGAGGAACAGTCAGCATGACCCCTCGAGCATTATTCACGATATATCAAGATCAAGAAGAAGAGGAGATGGCAGAGGTACCTATGGTTAATCGTTTCAAGCCTCAATTGAGTAATGTCATCAAGACAGATTTCCAAGAATCTCAAGATCAACTTCCGTATCAATTGGAGAGATATGTTTGAATAGTGGCACAACAACCGTTGACAGGTTCGAAAGATCCCAATCATCACTTGCAACACTTCGTTGAGATTTGCAATACATTCAAGATAGCGGGATTGATCAGAGACCAAGCACGTGTGCTGCTGTTTGTCTTCTCTGTAGTTGGACGCCCCAAGCGATGGTACAATGGATTGGAAAACCTAGTAAAAATGGTGTGGGACACGTTGGCAGCTGAATTTTTGGCCAAATACTTCCCTCCCGGTAAGACTCAAGCTTTGAAAAAAAAGATTCTTCGATTTACACAGAATGTTGATGAGAGCATTGGAGAAGCATGGGAGGGATACAATTAATATATGGATGCATGCCCTCATCATAATCTGACGGTTGGTGAAGTTGTTGAGAAGTTCTACACAGGATTGAATCTTCTATCTCGCCAACACTTGGATGCATCTGTTGCAAGTTCATTCATGTCAAAAACTCCCACCTAAGCTAAGGAATTGATCAAGTTGCTAATTGAAAATCAATCGTGGGATGGTGAGAGAAGTTCAAGAAATTTGCAACCTTCAAAAGGAGTGGCGAAGAGTGTGATTGAAAGGACTCATGAAGACTTGGTTATGGATCGCCTCGACGCTATTCAAAGGAGGTTGGACAATAATCTTCATATCCCTATTGAAGAGCCACTCAAGCTAGCAGAATCACACTCCACTTGTGGTGAGTGTGGAGAATTTGGTCATGTGTAGAAAGATTGCCCTGAAGAGATGAAGATGCTAGAATATATGAAGAATAGTGGATGGAAGCCCCAATATCAGTAGCAAAGGAGTTCATTTTCTCCTAGTTCGTCCATGCAAAATTCTATTCCACTTCGTCTCCAATGTCATGAGTTCTTCCAAGCTCAAGAGATGATCAACAAGGACAATCAAGCTAAATTCAAAGAGATTGATCATGTTCTTGAGGGAATTAATGACAAGGTGATAGAAATTGGGAGCTCCAGTGAGCAGATTTTGAAGCATACCAAGATTATGAAGCAACAGATGGGACAGTTATCGCAAGCCATTCAAGGCAATGAGGGGGCTATTCCTGGCAATACGAAGTCTATAGAGCAGTTGAAAGCAATAGCTACGAGGTCAGGAAAACAAACAGAAGATCCAGAGCACCCTGTGGGAGCAAAGAAGCCCCACGCTGATCGGCGCACACCTGGCGCCGATCAACGTGACGGTCCCGACGGCGCCGATCGGCTCCCTGAGTGCGCCGATCGGCGCGAGGAGGATGTTGACCTCTCTGGTCTGAAAATGGGCATGGAGACAGAGGAGCATGGCCCTGCCACGTTCTTGGATACTCAACAGCTGACAAAGATAGAAAGAGCGTGGCAACACGACAAGCAATTTGCAAGGTTCGTCGATATTATGAAGAAGCTTTACATCAATGTCCCTTTTGTGAATGCTATTCATGTACCCACCTATGCCAAGTACATTAAGGACATGATGCAAAACGAGAAGTCTCTACCTTCTGAGGAGGTTGTGAAGGTTACTAAGGAGCTTACGGCGGCAATCAATGATGTTGCACTTGAGAAGAAACCCGACTCTGGATCACCAACCATCAAATGCATGATTGGAACAAGGATATTTGATAGGTGCTTGTGCGATCTTGGAGCGAGTGTAAGTGTTATGCCCCGTCATATATTCACAAGTCTTAATTTACCTGAATTAGAGCCTATGGGTATGTGTTTGGAGTTAGCCGATCAATCGATACACTTCCCTGATGGAGTTGCCAAGGATGTGCCTGCTCAAATTGGAGATCACATCGTCCCTGTTGATTTTATTGTGCTTGATATGGATAAGAGGATGAGGACCCCGCTGATCTTAGGCAGACCCTTCTTGAGGACAACAAAAGCAAGTATTAATGTTGGGAGTGGTGAGATAAGCTTTGATATTAGTGGGACTCCCTACTCTTTCAAATTTCGCCCAAAGGTAGAAGAGTGTCGTACTCTTGATGAAGTGAAGAGATACAAGATACCATGGCATCGTGGCATCGAGAGTAATTGGAGGAGACGTATGGATAGGTCGTCCTAGGTATATGAACCAAGGAGATAAGAGAACCTTGTAGTGTCGCGGCCTCACATCCCGCACCGCGACACTAAGGATTGAATGTTTGTGGGGATGTCAAGCTCTTTGACCTCTAAATAACTAGAGCGCTCTTAGGAGGCAACCCAATGATCGGGGGATTTAGAAGTTGTTTAGTGCTTACGGGAGGGCAACCCATTTCATTTAGTTATTTAGTGCTGACCGAGAGGGCAACCCGGTATTTTTAATTTGCTTGTTTTTAATAAAGACAATCTCCCGAATAAAAGAAATAGAAAAAGTGTGTGCTTAATTGTTGTGTGCTCTTACGTTGTCTATTTATTTGTGCAAAACTGTATATATACATACTATAGACTAACAATGCAGGAATAAAATAAAAAAAGACCAAAAACATGAAGGAATAGTGCTTGCACCGATCGGCGCAATTTCTACATTGATCGGCGCACTATTGCCCAAGTCAGGACAGACGGCTGATGATGCCCAGAATTGAAGGGGTGTTAAGAATCAACCAGCACAGCAATTTTCAGAGATGGAGCTACTTTTAAGGTAAATAAATAATATTTTTGAATTAATTTTTATGTACAAAATGGTTGCTAAATGATGTAGGAAAGGATGAAGAGCAACATCTAGCGAAGAAGCGAGGGGCCAAGAGCAAAAATGGACGTGCACCGATTGGCACGTTATAGCGCCAATCGGCGCGGTCACCAGATGGGCCCCGCTACATATGACAATGCTACAGGAACATTGGGAAAAGTGGAAATTAGGTGAAAGAGATGAACAAGAGGCATTAGGATCAATGCTAGACCAAAAGATGAGGTGCAAGGTGACTTGCGCCGATCGGCGCCAAACTACACCGATCGGCGCAGGTACCCATGCGGTTCCTAAAATGGACGACAAAGGCGGCAGACGTTGCTTTTGAGGAACAGGTATGATTTCTATGCAGATGTGTGGTGCAGAGGAGACACGGAATTGACCAAAAGCTGAAAAAGAGAGGGCGCACCGATTGGAGTGAGCCCGCGCCGATGGCGCAGTCAATCAAGACGTCAGGATTCCAGGCCGTTCCCCTGGCAACCAACATGATGTACTGGGAAATGACATAAACAAGGGGAATCCAACTCCAAAATTGTCAGAGGATTCAAAATTTAAATTAAGCCGATTGGCGCAACCCTGCGTTGATCGGCGGGCTCCCAAATTTTGAAATTTCAAGGCGGGTCCTTCTCCTGGATGTTTCCCATACTATAAATGGGAGGCTAGACGCCCCTAGTTCGGCACACCATCCCGGTAATCTCCCCACCTTCCCCACTACCCACGATCTCGCACACGTACCACATTCCTCGTTGATGGATCGCCTCCACTCCTCCGTCGGCAAGATGGGCAAGAGGCTGCACCGGGGAAGCAGTTCTGGCGGCAGCGGCAAGTCAAGCGGCGACTCCTCGATGAGGAGGAGCTCCGGCGCTCATGATGACATGTCGGTGGGTGATGCATCCACTGGCTCAGTGGCAGCAATCCACGCCCGCCACTCTGTCTCTGGCGCGCCCCTTCTAATGGGGCGTGCTACAAGGAGCCAAATGGCAGCAAGCCGTGGGGTTCCCAGATCACCACCATCACCAGCATTCATGCCGCGCACGATGGAGGAGGGCTTCACCCTCCTGAGCGCGTAGGAACAAGAGCACTACCTCGCGGTGAGGGGAAGGTTCGTCCCCAACTTCGACTTGGACGACACCTTCCTTACCACGATCGGCATGTGGGAGGACATAAGGAGGATGCTCAGCAACCTCGGCTGGGTGGGGTTCCACCACCTTCCCATGGATTACAACCTTGACGTCGTCATCGAGGTTGCCTCTACGATGAGGCTCAGCACCGACGAAGTCGGCAACGAGGCCGTCAACTTCCGCGTCCGCGACATCAGCCACACGGTGACCATGGAGGCGGCGGTTGATGTGCCCATGGCTCATCAAATCAATTCTAAAAATAATTTGAAGGATGACGATAATACTGCTGTTGTTATGCCATGGTGCAAGAAACTATTTGTGGGAGTTGACTTTCGTATAGAAAGGGAGAAGCTGAAGAAATATGTTCAAATTGGCACTATGGCTGTTGAGATCAAAGAGTTCTGTCCAGCATCAATAGGTATTAAAATGTGAACACATCGTAGATTATTTGCTCAAGGTGTTACTTAATCAGTTATATTAGCATTGCTGCCAGATTATTTCAATATTTATTTCCATGTACGTGAGTTTATTAGCTGGTTGAGTCCCGGCCTTGTGTAGGCATGTCCGGTCTCTTTTAGTTGGTGTTTCAGTCGGACATGCTTGCTATTGGTTGACTTTGTGCCTGTCTGCACATGAGTCCAGGTCCAGATACTTTGTGCAATTGTTGGGAGTCGGACTAGTGATCAAGTTGGGTCCAGCCTGTAGTCGTGATGGCTGGCCTGCGTGCCTCTATAATAGTCAGGGCTGGCACCCTTGTAAGGGAGGAGGATTTCATTTTGGTTTATTCCTTGTCAAGCTGGACTCAGGATATGAAGGTGGCGGCTATGCCTTCTGTCGCCTCAGATTGAAGACTATCTCCAATCCTAGTTAGGGATATTGAGTTCGTGATCAGGGTGTTGACCCCTGGGTGCGTTGTCGGAATCTACAAAATTCCTCCACTTCTGATCGTGGTCCTTGCTGGCTGCAGATGGAAGTTTTATTATGGTTTGAATTGCAATTCTGTAAGCACAGCAACCCGACCATCCGCAACATCTGCAACATGAGAAGTTGGACTCCTTTTGGAGGCGGCTCTCATTCGTGGAAGAGATGAAGCATAGCAACATCCGCAACCCGACCATTCAAGTCTTCCATTGGTAGTTGGCGGCACGCATGGGCGACAAGATCGACTCCAGCAACGTCACCGATGCGGACTTGCAGTGGCTTTTCAACGCCATCGTGGGTCCGTCTCCTTGCAACCCCATGATGGTGATGGTGTGGGGTTGGATCGACAAGTGGAGCAAGAAGAGCAAGAAGTTGGCCTTCGGGGCCTATCTTCAACGTCTAGCAGCCCTCGTCTATGACGGCAATGGACTAGGAGGGCGCGACGAAAAGTGGGTGTACGCGACGGAGATTGGTGAGAATATGACTCGTGGCAATATTGTTACGGGAAGTGTTCGCGCCGGCTTCCATGTCGGCGGCACAAATGTAAGGCTCCCGTGTACGGAGCTAGGAGTTTTCCTCCCTCGCAAGCTGGAGGGGGGAAATTGGCTTGACGAAGGTCTCTTGGATGGGGGCCGAGTTCTCAAAGACTGCCGTGGGCGGGTTCGACAGCCGGCAACATTTACAGCAGCCGACGACGAGTGGGACTCCTGGAATCCACGTCAGGAGCCTCAGCAATACCAGCCAGGGTGGAGCGACACAGTAGGTAGTTCACAGCCCTCTGCGCCGGTCGGCGCAGGCGACGCACCAATCGGCGCAACCTACTTTGGCGCTGGTATCGATTACAGGTACCAAGGACGTGTACCAGTGGTGCCTCCTGTGCCCGATGCAAACTTTTTTGTGCCCATGCAGGGGTACATCGACAACAACATGTACTACATCGAGCGTGTGGAGGACACCACTTCCCAATGCAGGAACAACCACAAGGCGATGGTGTAGGAGTTTGAGCGACTCAAGACACGGTGCTATGGCTTCGATCAGCCACTGTCTCCACCTCCGTTTGAATAGAGTGCCTAGGACATGGCACGTGTATCGGTTTTCGGGCTTGTGTTTTCTCTTATTTTTGCAATCTTTTTCTTTATTTTCTTATGTGTGTGTGAGCGGATTGGGAAACCATGTATCACGTATGTTTACTTTTATGTAAGTGTGGTAGTAGTAGTTTTACTTTCATGCAAGTGTGATTAGTAGTAGTTTTATTTTTATGCAAGTGTGTGGAAAAATCATCACCATGGATTCGAGTCTCAATCTTAATATAATGGTGGCGGTTATGCTCTTTTAGGAGAACAGAATTATCTATTCTTTCTTGGAAAGTGTCGATGAAGACCGAATAATATTGAGCATTAAATAAAATTTTGAACTTACACTTAGTGATTATTCGGAAAATTTGTCTTATATGGAGCAATTTTGAGTACCCATGTGCTTTATTTGTATTGTCCAATTTATGATGATAACTTAGTACCAATCTTTTCATAAATAAATTTTCATGTTTTGAACTTTGGAGTTTATTTCCTTTCAAGGTCCTTACACACCAATGCCATATTTTGAGCAATTCTCATGAACCTTTGATTTGTAGATAAAAATTAAATTGATGGTTGAGTTCGATTAGGATTTAATTCTTTTTGGTATCAATTTTCATAAGATGGCAAATCTTTGTGTATCTTTTTCTAGCCTTGATTTACTCATGCAAAAATTCAATTCCGCTGAGTATCCTACCATAAACCCAAAATATCTTGTTGAGTATCATTCCTTGACCATATCCTATATTTCTAGCTATATTTAATTCTTGACTAAATGTTGAAGCCAGAAGAATCAAATACCAACAAGTGTTGGAATTCGGGTTGAGAGCCAATCGGTGCACTTCTGGCGCCGATCGGCGCAGCAGAGAGCAAAATAAAAAAAAGAAAAAAAGAAAAAAAAGAAGAGGAAAAGCTCTGTTGTTTGCTAAGGGACTAGCAAAATTTTAAGTGTGGGGGGATGGTATATGATATGCTTATTCTCAAAATTCAATATAGCCATGAATCATTCCAACCATGTGCAATCTGATAATGGGAGTTCTTTCTTCCAAGATCAAATTTTTGCTATGCACATGTCCACATATCCAAAGTGTGAGTCCTTTCTTAAAATTTTCTTTCTTAATGACCATCTTGATAAGTTTCTATAATTCCAACAAAGAATAATCTCCTAGCTTTACAATATATTGTTGATTTAAGTTTGCAGTCCTTGAATTACCTCACCTAGCTACTCATATAAGCCTTACACAAATATTATTTGATCATTATGATATAGAATATAGGTTGAGTGATCTGAAAGATGAGTTGTTGCCTGGAATTATTTGGAAGATAGATTCTTTTTGTTCTTTGATTTTGCTTTCTTTTACTTTACTCGGGACGAGCAAAGGTTTAAGTGTGGGGGAACTATTGGCACTGCCCAAGTGCCCCTTTTATATGTGAATAATACCCCAATTAGAGCATATTGATATTAATTTAGGCCATTTATCTATGATATTGCCTATATATTTGTATATGCGTTGTTTTGGAGCTTTATTGCAGAAATAGGTAAAATTGGTGATTAAAGTGACACTGGAGAGGACAGGAGTCCAGAAACGATGAAAAGCACTAAAGAAGCCCAGTGCGCGGATCAGCGCAACCCATGAGCTGATCAGGGCAAGGGTGTTTTGGCCCACAGAAGTGACCGAGGCCCATTCCACATGTTTATGGAAGTTTATCTGCGCAAGACACTTGAAGATATTTGCCTGGAACATTTATGGAACTTCAAGATCTCGACTTGCAATACAAGACTTTATCTCGAAGGAAAAGGCCCACATGATAGCTGTGGAAGACAAAGGAACCGACTCAGAGCAGAAACCAGAGAAGACACGGCTTGCGTCGATCGGTGCAACCGCCTTATTTGCTAGCAACCGAGTCCTTTCCGTCTAAAACCCTTATAAATACTTGTAAACCCCTGGTCGCGAAAAGATGAGAAGAGGGCGATAGAGGGACAACAGATCCGTGAGTTAGAGCCACCGGAGCTTGCCCCGTTAGAATAGATCTCTAGTTGAGTTTCAAGAACCATTGGAGTCAGGAGTTGATCCGTCAAGGTAGGCTATCTCGACGATGATGAATCTTACTCTATGTATCTCAAGGATGATTGAATATGTTGATGATGGTTTTGGTGATTTGTCTATCTCGATTCTATAATCATGCATGTGCTTATTCCAATTGCTTAGTTCTAGGCTAAGTAAGTAGATATTATCTTGATCATGGTGGTCAGGATAGTATTCGGACATTGTATTGATTATTGTTGCTTGATGATGCTAGTAGTGTGGTTTAGCAGTGATAGGACTAGGCCTGCGCAATACTATTGGATAGTTGAGTAGGGTAAGATACTCGCGTGATTAAGGGTTTCCTCTCGGCAGCGATAAATTGGGAGCCGCTCGAAAAGCAGGGTGGTCTTATTCATTATAGGTTCTCATTGATCCATATAATTACCCCATCATGATGCTATTTAATTAGACTTTCTCACTAGTAGATATTTGGCTACTCACTTACCAGCTTAGGCTTACTAGGCATCTGGCGCACTTTGGCTTAGATCCACCAGTGTGTCGATCGGCTCGACCCCTGCGCTGATTGGCGCAACAACAGTTTTACTGTCTGGCGCACTTTTGCACTGGCCAGTCTCCCCTCACATAACCCAAACTCGACAATAGCTTTGATTAGATCTTTTATTGTTACTTTAATTATCCCTAAGGTCCCAGTGGATTCGATAAAACCTTGGAATACTCAATTCAAGGGAAAAGAGTGCTACAATCGTACACCGTCCTCTTGTGGTATATAAGTGGGTGCGTAGTTACGACCAACAATTATCATGCTAGACTATCCTATGAAGAAGGAAGTCATTTTGTTCGATTGTGATTGGTTTGATGTTCTAGCACCAAACAAAAACAAATCCAGAGGGTACAGTAAGGATAAATATGACATTATCGACATTGATACCAGTCGGACTCGATATTCAGAGGAGCCGTACATCCTGGCGATCCAAGCAGAGCAGGTGTGTTATGTGAAAAGTGCCAGGAGAGTGAATTGGTGCAGTGTCCTTAGAATGAAACCTAGGAACCTATTTGCCATGCCTGAAGAAAGAGAGGAGAATGAAAATAATTTTGCTGATACTTATGCTGACTCGGTCGTCATAGGAGTGGAACATATGAACATTGAGGAGCGACCTGAAGAATTGAGAAATTGGAGCAGGACTGACGTGGAAGGGTTAAGTGTCGATGTTGCTGTACTCGAAGAGGCGCGTGCTACCTCCATGCCAGAACCGGATGATGAGGACTTACAAGATGACTACGATGATTCTGATGATACCTACACTGCTGATGGAGTCTTAGCTGCAGTAGATTCCATGGAAAACGACAATGATGATTTTTTTTGTAAATTTGAGTTGCACTCTGGCTCCTCCAACTTTGTTACTGTATTGTGTTATCTATCATCAGCTTGCATCTACACATCAATATTGCACATAACTTGATAGCCAACTAGATAATAACCAGCATACATCTAACACATGAAGTTAGTTCGGAGACATAACCAGCATACATGCAGCCGAGGCTGCTTAACTACAACACAACACTAACTAGATATACATGCACCTACTGATTGCCAATCCACATGAACAACACAATAGCAACAAAGAACACACATAACGCCTTTAGCCCGGTCTTCTCCACCTCTAGCTTCCTGACTTCTGCCTTGAGGTCCTCTTTTTCAGATTTTAGAGCATCCACCTTGTCCCCTTCTTCCTTCTTCACCATCGCCAGCTTCTTCTCCATTGAATCCAGCTTAGCGGTTGCCTCACCAAGAGCTTCATTCAGTGCCGTTTTCTCTATCTTGAGAGACCACACAATATTGCGCAGATCAACGAGCAGTGTCTACAAGAATGCATCGTGCCGACACTCATACCAACACATGAACGCGCAACCTCCAACTACGAAGAAATAGGGAGGCCAAATAAACCAGTCACGAATTTAAAATCAATCGTATTGGAACAAAACTATACTCACTCGAGCTCTGTAGCACTTGAGGTAGCGCTGTTCGAGGTTGTCATCGCTCCACGAGATCCACAACGTCGCCTTCTGCTGGCAGTCACAGTACACCGGGGGGTGGTAGTCCAACAGCCCGACATGGTAAGGGATGGGGGAATGGCGCTTCTCCTCCGACTCGCCCAAGGATTGGGTCTTGGCGGTGGTTCGTGACGAGCTCAAACTGCCGGCCAGGGCGCACGCTCAAGCTAGGGTGACACCTCTGCAAGCTCCTCTCTGTTTATCTGGTCCTACCCATATTTCAAGTAGCCACCTCTGTAATGCAAGCTCCTATGTTTTTGTTGGATCATTGGAACAGCTGTAATATGATGTATATGCACTCAGATTGTACTTTAACTTGTTTTAATGATGTTCTCAAATATTTTTGCAATAGTTTTTTCCACGTGCACAAATCATATTATACTCATCACTTAAATACAAATTTAATTTACACACATTATTTTGTAAGATAAAAAAAGAATTAATAATAATTATGAAACATGTAAATGGTATTGCAATAATGCAAACTGAACTAAACATATATTTAGTGATATTGATATTAATTACATTATGTACATGTGCATGAAGGCGCTACACACACAACACACACCACACTTCTTCTATGGCTTGATGTTTAATCTCTGACCAAGCATGTACGAGACACAAGCGTCTATAGCTACGTAATCGATGTGCAGGCTACTCAGGTCCTTATCCCCCCAGTTTTAGTGAAACTTACCATCATTAGAATGCTTGGCCATTGTCAGACCAAGCACTCTCTGACACATGTTCTTGAGACCAAGTCCCAATGTTGAATTTTGCTTCAAGTGGTCCCGCGTGGCGTCCTGCAGCTCTGATGTCCTAGCTACACTGATGTTGTAATCGAAGGATAGCCGATGGACGTCGCCTCTGATCTTCCATCCGACGAACATGCACTGAGGGCACTCCAGGAAATACTTCAGTTTTTCTGGAACTTTGTCGGCGTGGCACACCTGGAAGAGGAGACACCGATATTGATGTTGGTTCCCATTTGGCATGCCCACGCATAAATGAATGATGGATTTCTTGTTTGGTTGATCATTCACACGATCGGCTTTTGGAATGATTAGCCACTCCGTATCCAAACCGACGAGGAGCGGTTTTTCATTCGGCCATATCTCATCAAGGAACTGGACGACGACGGTGCTATCGGAGGTGACCGTTGTGTTGATGTTGTGGTGGTGGAACTTGACGTCGATGATGCACATCTATGTTGACGGCTGGCAGCAGCTCGGCAGGGCTTAGGATCGCGAGGCGGCGGTGCTCTCAGGGTGCAGTAGAGCAGGCCACGCCGCCCAGTCTGCAGGATCGACATGCGGCGACCTAGAGTGCTAGGCAGCGCTATCGTGGTGCATCAGAGCGTGAGGCACCGAGCGGGACCGTGAGACGGCACCGCTGCTAGTTGTCGTGCTGGAGGAGCGTTTCAAGCGCGAGGCGGCGCTGCTGCTGGTCGTCATGCGGGAGGAGCGTTTGAAGCGTGAGGCGGCGTCGCCGCTGGACGGGCTGGTGGGTGCCATGAGCGGGTTGAGGAGTGCGGTGGTTTCGGGAACTGAACGGGGGAGGGATGGGTGGGCGTCTACAGTTGCACTAGGCGTGTGGGCGTCATGAACGTGGTGTGGGAGTTGTGTTATGAGCACTGAACTGGGTGAGGAGTGCGGCTGTACGTTCCTAGAAGCCGAAGAGCCCCTGCAGCCGCAGGCGCAGTTACACCAAAAGCCCCCGTCTTGGAAGTTGAACATGTGAATACAATCAAGTGATGGCAATCTCTCTCCGCCTCATTTCCTGTGCACCCACCAATGCTAGTTTCATTCATGATTTCAAACTAGTACTCCTAAGCCAATCTCAGTGTACTCTTTCATTTCACGGTTTCCAAGAGTGACACGTCATTTTTAAAGTTTTATTTTATGAAAAAGTACATCTCTCAGTGTTCACTTGCATAGCACAATTTCATAGAACACTAAGTTATTGCTAGTTGGTGTTTTGTTATTGGTTGAGTGTTGGAGATGAAAGGAAAGACCCTCAATCCAATTTCATTTGGCTTTCATGATGTTGGAAATAGTGTCAACATCCTTTCATGGGGATGAAAGGCATCTCCTCTCCTTCATAATAAATACCATATCATGTCATCATATTTGCTGATGTGGCTTGTAATTAATTGCAAATGAAAGACCCATTGAGAATAGGCACAATTTGCTCTAGGACATCCTTCAATGTTGACATTTGCTCTAGAACACTACTAAATCTTATATTTGCTAGAAAACACTATATAATTATGGTAATTGGCTAGTAGACACCTCAATCATTAGAATAGTGATTATTTGTATGAGGGAGGGAGAAAACTTTGAAAATAATCATTTTATCCTTTAAATCAATTTAACAATGTAAATATAATTTTTGACATATTGTTAATCATAATGATACAATAAATAATATTTATATTTTATTACAAAACTTATTTTTCATAGAAAATATTAACGGTAATAATATATTTTATAATGTATATTAACTACAATAATTCTCAGAAATATGATTATTTTGGAAAATGTTTAAATTGGTTGTAAAACAAAAAGGTCATTCGAAATATGATTATGTTAAGAAATATACATTATTTTTTATAATTAATTATATATGTTAAATAAAATATGATTATGTTGTAAGAAATGTTTAAATTAGTTACAAGAGCAACAAAGTCATTTAAAATGTTCTCTCTCTTGTCTATATATAATAATCAATATTTTAATTACTTAAGTGTCTACTAGCCAATTACCACAATTGTATAGTGTCTTCTAGCAAATACAACATTGAGTAGTGTCTTAGAGCAAATGCCAACATTGAGTAGTGTCTATGAGCAGATTTTGCCTTGAGAAAAAAAAGATGACATGGTACTCTTGAAAACATCAAAATGGAGCAGCCTTAGTTTATTGACACCAAGAAGGACCCACTCGCATTGCCTTCCTTGCCAATAAATGTAAGACTACCCCGTACACCGACGGGTCTAACAATAAACTACTCCCATCTCGGCTTCCTCGCCTCTCTACTACCATAGCCCTTCCTCCCCTTCATCGTTGTCGCTTCCTCACTGTCACAGTATCCATGGCCTCACGGTGATCTCCTCAGGGCTCGTCGTCCTTGGTGAGTCATAATCATCGCCTCTTGTAGGATTAGGCAATCTTTGCTTCGTTTTGGGTTAAATGGTATCTGACTACGGTTGATGAGTTTTTTCCTAATGTTGGATTTGATGTATATTTAGGCTGGCAGTGGTCGCCACTGTAGTCGGTCGCCGCTGTTGTCTCGCTCCTTGTCACCTTCGCCACCACCGGCGGGCCACTACCGGAGAACGGGAATGGCCCTGAAGCTATTCCCAACGGGCCCTAGGGTGGTGATGCTCCCGGCTGAGATGCTGGCCGCGATCTCTGGCACCGCCCTCCCGGACATGTTCACCGTCACCCATCCGTGCCCGTTCCTCCCCTCCTCTGGCTCCGGTGGCGCCCCCCATCCGCGCTCGTTCCCCTTCTCTGGCTCTGGTGTTCCCTCCCACCCACGCCCGTTCGCCTCCTCCAGTGTTGCCGCCTCCCCGCGCTGGCCATCTGCCATCCCCGGCGCGCAGTTCCCGCTCCCGCTCCACATCATCAGAATGGTCTTACGGCTCCATCTCCACCGACTCTGACAACCCCTCACCGGCAAGATCCCAAAGGGCACTGAACTACGTCTCAAGTTCGTCTACACCACGCCAGATCGCAGGGACATCTTCTGGTGCCCCATCTGCATCGGCAAGAAGCAGCGGAAGACGGACTATGCCGGCATGTAGTCTCACATTCTTGGCATCATGGGTTCCAACTCACTAAAGCACGATGAGAAGGTCAGTCGCCACCATCATCTCGCCAAGAATAAAGGTTGGATGTGAAGTGCATGCTCCTGGTGTGTTGTCGCTCGTTCTCTCCATGCATGGCATGGTGGTGTCAGTTACTAATTATGTTGTTGTTCTTAATTTATGTCCTATATCTATGTTTGTGTTGAACTATCTGTGTGTTGAACTATTAATGTGTTAGCATTTTTATCCTGGTGAACTATGTTTGTGTTGAACTTTTCTTGTGTTGAACTATATATATGGTCATTTAATTACGGTAAACTATGTTTATCTTAGTGATTTTCTTGTTAGTCTTTTTTGTGTTTACTTTTAAATTGTTGGATCACTGGAACACTTGTAATGATGTATGCACTCAGATTGTACAACTGGGAATTTCATTAACTTAGCGACGATATTACAAATTAAGTTTTCAACAAACAAAGTTTAGAAAGAAGGAAACTAAAGAAAATTCTACATCACCCAGATCACGCTTATTCTGGCCTAAGAGTACAAGCTCTCTTATGGCCTACGAGTTCTCTTTTCCTCTGACCCCTCAAGCCATCGTGAAAGTCAAATCCACCAACTTGATCAGCATCCTCCCTGTACAATTGAAGAACTTCCTTACGAAGGAATCTAACAGAGTAGCGATAATCATTGACATGAATCAACTTCTCATATTCCAACCGACCAGTGTGCGAGCCCTCCCTGCACCGAACGAAGAACTTGTCATCGTCTGCATCCAAGGTGACCTTGACGCCGCAGTTAGGCCCCAAGAGAGAGTGGCAGGCCGCAACCACGACTAACCATTTATTTGGTTTGGGCTCCTCCTGGCTGATCACCTTCACCTGCAGAAGTGGAAGCCAGCGAAAAACCCAAGAAATAGTCAGCACCACTATACATCTTCTCAATGCAAACTAGTATGGTCACCCGTAGTAGATAATCAGAGGCTGCACCAGGGGCGGTCCCAAGGTAGTTCATCACCGCTTTGTTGCAAGTGGTCGTCCTCAACGACTGGTTGGGTCCTCCAGCCGGGGGGTCAGGAGATGGTGAATAGGGACGCTTACGGCTGCCATCGGGTTCGCCCCTTGCGCCAACGCCAGCCGAAGAAGAGCGGTGGCTAGATGGAGTGCTGGAGCTATCCATGATGTGCTTGTAGGAACGGTTTAGGGAATCAGTGCGCGATGAGAGAGCTAAGTGTGCGTGATGAGATGTGGAGCATTATTAGCGGTATTTATGTAGAACCACATTGTGTATGGTCGTGGCCTGCTCCGCTGCTCTCGGGAAAACATGTGGGACATGCAAACTAATAGTAAAACATATGGGAGTGGTGCGACAACCGCGAATTGACCGTTCACCGTGGCTTGAACATGATGGGATGTGCGGGACCACCAGCATGTTGCACCTCTGCGTGCATGTCCATCAGACTCCACACGTCCATCAACAACCGCGAATTGACCGTTCATTTAGTAGTTCACTCTCCCAACTTCTCTCGCCTCTCACCTTCCCAACTTCTCATCGTCATGGCCAAGCACGAAGATCCTCTCACGGCGAAACACTGCAAATTGGCTTCGAGCGGTATCGGTGTAGAGGAGTGTGAAGCGAAAGGATCTGGTCATAACCCAGAGCAATCGTATGTTACATTTTTCACCCCATTCTCCATGCATGCATTCAATCGGTTCTAGCGCGCGCATGCAATCTCGTTCAATTTCTGCCCTCTAAACCAGGGTGGAATTCATGCCAGGGCCCATACCTCAGATTTTGGAGGCCCTGTGCTAAAAGCAAAATTATAGGCCCTCAGTTGTAGTATATTAATATAATTTAAATATTTTTTGTCCTTTTAATTTTGCATTTGTATCGTCCATAGTTTCAACCTATTCTTGTTATTTGCAAGGAAGACGATCGATAGGGTGGCGCATTGTTTTATATTTTTCATGGGCTGCTTTGTGTGCATGGGTTTGGGCTGATTAATTTGTGGCCTGCCTGTTTGAGAAACCATGTGGATATGTGCCATCGTTTGCTATATTTGTGATGAGTAATTGACTTGAGCGGATTTGGTGTTTGAGTTGAAATGCGGAAATCTAGGGATTGGATGGGTTTGCATGTCATGGTTATGACAAACCGGAGTTGGTGGAGATATTGGTGATACTGCAGGAGATGGGAAATGTGTTTGCTTGTATCATGATGTGTAGGTCACTGGAGTCGACTTAGAGGTCAACGGCGAGAGGATCGGGCACAAGTAGGGGACTTGAGGCCAGATGTTCGGGATGCCGGGTGGAGTCAAGGATGATCCACACCGTACACGTGGAGAGGCAAGAAGCATGGATGGTTTCGCGGTTGAGCCTCAAAACCGTGGTGGTGATGAAGACGGCGTGTTGACCAAGTCAAGGTGAACGGGATGCCGGTGCAAGTGACAAGGGGGCCCGATGGATAGGGGCTGGGAGAGACTTGCCGGCGGTCAGGATCGCGGGACAAGGTGACACGCGTCGACATCGAGATGTCACGCTTTGAGAAGCATGCAAGGCGGTTTCCTAGTTTGGGCCTCAAAACTGGTGGCGGTGTTTGGTGGTGCACGTGGCACCATCATGGAGCTTGCTTCAAGATGAAGCAAAGACGTGAAGCGTCCGATGGCATTCGGGCGATAAGGTGAAAGATGGACGGTTATGCCCCCGGTGGTAGGTGGGTGTGTTATGTTGGTCAAGGATAGAGTGGTCATGTGGACAATAGACCCTAGTCCTATATAAGGAGAGGTGTGGCTAGTGGGAGAGGCACCTCTCTTCCCATTAGCCTTGTGTTAGGACTCTATTCAAAGTGCTAGGAGAGGACTTCATGTTTTAGAGGAGAGGAAAGGGTGTGTGAGAGACATCTCTTGCTCTTCCAAATAGTGGGAGGAAGAGGGTGGATTCCTAGCCTTGTACCTATGAATCTTGTAAGCACCTTTCTATGATATGAGAAGTATTTTCGTGCACAACATTTCCCTCTTCACTTGAATCCCAAAATTCCCTTTTTCTTATTTTTGAAGCTATTTTCGTGGTGATTTTCGATCTCACTTTTGGATGAGTTTTTTGTTCGGATTTCTTGAGAACCTTGTTACTAGGATGAGCTAGAACAATCCTCTATGGATCCATGATCGAATCAATAGCTCTAGCACCTTCGATTTGAAGGATTTCTCAAGTTTCCCCTTTTTGGTGTTCTTGGCACAAGATCTGAAATTCATGATGATTCCTTGTGTTTTTGGAGTGGATCTCTTTAGAGGAGGGTCATGATGTATTGAGGATCATCTGGTCCAAATTTCATGATTTTTGGAGTTCATTTGATAGGGTTTTGGTAATTTTCTTTCCCGAATGGAGCTGCTGTTTTGACCATGACGGAACTTCCATGACCATGATGGAACTTCTGTCAAGAACCACGGAACTTCCGTGAGTGACAGTGTTCCCATCACCCGGAAGTTCCGTAATTGACAGAACTTCCATCGGGCATCACGGAACTTCCATCGGGTAGCAAGGAACTTCCGTCAGGCTCTGTTCTATGACCTTTCAGACCTTCCTTGTTTCAGTTTTGTTTCTTTTGTGCTTCTGCCATGTGTTCTTTTGGTTTTAGTCATTCCTATGGTTAACACATTACAAGTTAGTGTGTGTAATCTTGGTGACTCGGTTAGAGGTTGGCTTGGGTTGTAGTTGGGACATAGGCCAAGTTCTTGAAAAGAATTTGAATTGGCTCCCATTCACCCCCCCCCCCTCTGGTCGCCTTCTCGGTCCTTCAATTGGTATTGGAGCCGGTTTGATCACTAGTTGACCTTCACCGGCTTTGTGATCTGAAGGCAACATGGAGAAGCGTGCTATTAAGCTGTGGATGTTCGTTGGAGAGTACTTCCCCTACTGGAAGTCACGGACCAAGGCGTATCTGCTGAGTCAAGGACGTGCAATTTGGGAGATTGTTGAGCAGGAGTATGCTATACCACAAGACCTGAATACTGCATCTGCAGGTGAGTTAGTCAGGTATGAGAACAACTCCAAAGCTATCAATATTCTACTCTCTGCACTTGGTAGGAGTGAACATGATAGGGTTGCACACCTTGACACTGCTCATGCTATTTGGGTTGAGCTCTGCACTTACCATGAGGGTACCAACCAGGTCAAGTCTATGCGTAAGGATTCTTACAATAGACAGTACCAAACCTTTGCTAAAAAACTGGGCGAGTCACTAGATGACACTTTTGTAGGTTTGAGGCAATTGTGTGCAATTTGCGGGCTTCTGGTACCCTTGTGTACAATGACAATGATAGAGCTAAGCAACTGCTGTACTCACTTGATGAAAATGTTTGGGGGGTTAAAATTGTTGCTCTAGAAGAAACTGCTGAATTCAATACCCTGAACTATGAGCAACTGTATAGCAAGCTAAAATCTCATGAACTGTCTAGGAAATCTCGTCCCAATCTTGCTATTCCTGCTTCTAGCATGGCTTTGCTTTCTAGTTCTCAGAAGGGTGATCACAGTTGTGCTTCTTATGGAACTAAGCCCTCACTTGACAAGTCTTCCTTGGAGTTTGCTTTGTCTTCTCTTCTTGCAGCTTCCAATGAACAGATGGAGTGCATTCCTGACGAGGAGATATCCTTGCTCATAAGGAAGTTCAGGAGGTTCTACAACAACCGGAAGGAGAGAAGAGGGGGTGGTTCAAGAACCTGCTTTGAGTGCGGTGACCCAAGACACTTCATCGCTGATTGTCCCAAGTAGAAGAAGAAGGCCAGGTACCACGACAACAACACTGAATACTTCAAGCAGAAGAAGAACCGCTTCTACAAGAAGGGTAAGAACTCCAAGAAGTTCGCCAAGGCCATTGCACGCGCCTGCGTTGCCGCCTTGAGCGATGTCGACCTCACATCAAGCGAAGGCCTTACAAGCTCGGAGGAGGAGGTTGAAAATCCACGAGTCAAGAGGAAGGATGACTTCACCGGGCTTTGCTTCATGGCAAAGAATGACCACGACACTGACTCTAGATCCGACTCCGACACAAGCGACGTACCTCCCACTCTTGATGAGCTCTCTTCTGAACTTGATCATTTGCGCGATGTTCTGCTTCTGCAAGATGATAAGCTTCCCAGTACTATTCATGAGAGTAGAGAGCTTAAGTCTAAGTTGGAGAGTGCTGATTTTGAAATTGCTTCGCTTAGGTCTAAACTTGCTAAGGATGACATGGTTGTAGATTGTGAGTCTTGTCAAGTTGTGATGAGTGATCTTACACAGAGGGAGAGTGTGCATGCTCAAGTTGTCAGTCAGCTTGAGAGTGCCCTCAAGGAGCTTGATGAGTTAAAAGCTAGACCAACTCTTTTGGGTGCATGTCAGAAGTGCCCCAAGCTCACAAATGAGTTAGAAGCTCAGTCCCTCAAAGTCAAAGAGCTTGAGTCCAAGTTACTTCATAAGACTCGCGTTAAAGTTCTTCCACATCCGTGTGAAGTGTGTGTCACCCTCAAGGACAAGCTAGTAATCACTAGGGAGGAAAACAAAGTCCTAGTTCAGGAAAATGACTATCTTGTTTCTAGGCTCCAGAGAACCCTAGTGAGTGAGGAAAAGATTGAGAGTGATTTGGCAACAGTGAAGGAGAGTGCTTCTAGGTCAACCTATAACTTGGGCTTGGGATTTGAGAGGTGTGACAAGGAGAGTGAGAATGTGGGCAAGTTTGTACCTAGCTCCAGCTACAAGGATGAGGAAAACACCATTAAACCCACTGACACATACTATCCACCCAATCCAAAACCCTCCTTCAACCCAAAGCAAACTGAGAAGCCAAAATCCAAACCTGCAATGCAAACCAAGCCTAATCCTAAGGGTGTCTACATTTGTATCTATTGTGGTTGCAAGGGCCATTTGGATGAATTCTGTTATAGGCGTAAGAGGATTGAGAGGAAGCAAGCTGAGTTGACTAGGGATGCTTTTTATGATGATTTTGTTGACTTTCAGCCTCGCTCTTTTTCTTGTGTCTATCGTGGATAGGGTCATTCCTCATATGGCTTTGATTCATGAAACAGAGGCTTTGCGCAGCAGCGCTTTGGCGCCCCATGTTTTCCCCATTGTGGTGAGCGTCATTCGCGTGGATTTGGCTTTCACATTGATGATTTCTATCCTCACAACCCAAGGTTTGAGTCGAGATGCTTTGACAGGCCACGTTTTCCCCATCGTGGTTCTCGTCCTATGCATTCAAATGACAATGTGCAAAGAACTGTGATGACTACTACCGGTCGTATGGTTAAGTGCTGGATTCCCAAATCTCTTTTGACTAACCCCAGCACTGAGTCATCGACTTTTCCTTCTCGTTCTTTGTAGGCAGCTGGTGGAGGCTTGGAGAACAAATGGTTGATGGACTCCGGGTGTTCGCGCCACATGACCGGAGATGCAAAGTGGTTCTCCAGCCTCACTCCCCTGAAGCGGCAGGAGTATGTGACCTTTGGAGATGACAAGAGAGGGAGAGTGAAGGCAAGAGGCACGGTAAAGGTAAATGAAAAATTCACTCTCAAGGATGTTGGTTTGGTTGAGTATCTCAAGTACAATCTCCTCTCTATCTCTCAGCTTCTTGATGTTGGTTTGGAAGTGCGCTTTAAGTCGAATGCTTCTTGTGTTCTTGATTCGAGTGGTTCCTTGGTTTGTGGGATTTCTCGTATTGGCAGAGTTTTTCAGGCTGATTTTGTTGGTTCTCCTGGTTCTCACAAGTGCTTGTTTGCTCAATCTTCCTCTGAGCTCTAGAAATGGCATAGGAGACTGGGTCACATGAGCTTTGACTTGCTATGTCGCTTGAGTGGCCTAGGTTTGATCCGAGGATTGCCTAAGCTCAAATTTGACAAGGATTTGGTTTGTGCTCCGTGTCGTCATGGGAAAATGATTGCCGCTTCTCATCCACCAATTAGTTTGGTGATGACTGAACGCCATGGAGAGTTGCTTCATATGGACACTGTTGGTCCTTCTCGGGTTTGTTCGGCGGGTGGGAAGTGGTATGTTCTTGTGATTGTTGATGATTATTCTCGCTACTCTTGGGTTTACTTTCTTGAGAGCAAGGATGAAGTGTTTCATCACTTCCGGAACTTAGCTTTGAGGATGTTCAAGGAACTCCCTGGTGCATTACGAGCAATTCGCAGTGATAATGGCACCAAGTTCAAGAACTCCTCCTTTGATGCTTTCTGTCTTGAGCATGGTATTGAGCATCAGTTTTTAGCACCTCGTGTTCCCAAGCAGAATGGTGTGGTTGAAAGAAAGAACAGAACCTTAGTGGAGATGGCCCGGACGATACTCGATGAGCATAGGACTCCGAGGCGGTTCTGGACTGAGGCCATTAGCACTGCTTGCTATGTTTCCAATCGGATTTTCTTGCGTTTAATTCTTAATGTGACTTCTTATGAGCTGCGTATTGGGAGAAAGCCCTCGGTTTCTCATTTGCGTGCCTTTGGTTACAAGTGCTTTATTCTCAAGCGTGGCAATCTTGATAAGTTTGAGTCAAGGTCTTCCGATGGAATCTTTCTTGGTTAGTCTCTTCATGGTCATTCCTACAGAGTTTTGAATTTGGAGACTAACACCATCGTAGAATCCTGCGATGTAACCTTTGATGAATCAAACTCTTGTGCAAGGAATATGATTGAGTCTGCAGGTGACAAGGAGATGAAGGAGAACATCTTTGTAGAAGAGTACCTACAGGGCTTTGATGATGATGATGATGATTCACTTCATCTCTCATCTGAGCTTGTTCTTGCTGCTACCACTACTCCAGCAGAGGGTCCAGAAGCTTCTACATCAACTTTAGCAGCTGTCGAGCAAGCTCCAGCTGTGGTTGAGGGGGAGGTACACTCTGAGAGACCGGCTCCTCACCACATTCAGTATTGACACCCACCTCAACAGATGATCGGTAATCTCTATGAGAGGATAACAAGGTCAAGGTCTGTACATCTTGCTTGCTTTACTAATTTTCTCTTTGTTGCAACCTTTGAACCCCGGGATGTTGGACACGCACTATCTGATGAACATTGGGTTAATGCCATGCATGAGGAGTTGGAAAACTTTGAGAGAAACAAAGTCTGGACCCTTGTAGAGCCTCCCAAAAATGTCAATGTCATAGGAACCAAGTGAGTGTTCAAAAACAAACATGGGGAGGATGGTGAGGTTGTGAGAAACAAGGCTAGGTTAGTTGCTCAAGGTTTTAGCCAAGTGGAGGGTTTAGATTATGGTGAAATCTTTGCTCCTGTTGCTCGCATAGAAACCATTAGGATCTTACTTGTGTTTGCTGCCTCCAAGGACATTAGACTTTATCAAATGGATGTCAAGATTGCTTTCCTAAATGGTTTCATAGAGGAAGAAGTGTATGTGAGGCAACCCCCTGGCTTTGAGCACCACAAATACCCAAACCGTGTGTACAAGCTTCAGAAGGCTTTGTACGGGCTAAAGCAAGCACCTAGGGCATGGTATGCTAGGCTTCAGACCTTCTTGCTAGAGCGTGGGTATGTCATGGGGTGTGTTGATAAAACCTTGTTCACTCTAAAGCATGGCAATGACTTTCTAATGGTTCAGATTTAGGTGGATGATATCATCTTTGGTGGTTCCTCTCATGCTCTTGTGTCCAGATTTTAGGAAGCTATGGAAAGTGAATTTCAGATGTCGATGATGGGAGAGCTCACCTTATTTCTTGGGCTTCAAATCAAGCAGTGCAAGCAAGGCACTTTCATACATCAAGCCAAGTACACGAAGGATCTCCTAAAGAAGTTCGACATGGTCAATGTGAAGTCGTTGTCTACACCAATGTCCACTACAACGGCTCTTGACCCTGATGAAGACTGTGAAGCGGTGGATCAAAGGGAGTATAGGAGCATGATTGGCTCCCTCATGTACCTAACAGCGACAAGACCCGACATACACTTTGCGGTGTGTCTTTGTGCTCGCTTTCAAGCTTCCCCAAGGGAGACTCATCGCAAGGCTGTCAAGCGCATCTTCAGGTATCTCAAATACACCCTTGAGTTTGGTCTTTGGTACTCTGCATCTTCATCTCTTGATCTCATTGGGTATTCGGATGCGGACTTTGTTGGGTGTAGAATTGATAGGAAGAGCACTTCTGGTACTTGCCATTTCTTGGGTACTTCTTTGATCAGTTGGTCTTCTCATAAGCAATCGAGTGTTGCCCAATCCACCACAGAGGCTGAGTATGTAGCTGTTGCTAGCTGCTGCTCCCAAATCCTATGGATTGTGTCCACCATGAGAGACTATGGGTTGACTTTTAAGGGTGTTCCACTCATGTGTGATAACTCTAATGCCATATGCCTAGCCAAAAACCCACTCCAACATGGTAAGGTCAAACACATCAATGTGTGATTCCACTTCCTGAGAGACAATGTTGAAAAGGGGGATGTTGAGCTCAAATACATTGATACCAAAAACCAACTAGCCGATATCCTTACCAAGCCCCTAGATGCCTCGAGACATGCTTTTCTTCGGGGGGAACTTGGTGTTTGTCATCCATATGGCATCATTTGAGAGGGAGTTGGTGTTCTCTTGTATATATGAATCTTACCATTTTCGCTTTGCATCTCATATGTAATATATGCATTGGTAGATGAGCTTTGATTTTTATGCTTTCTTGCATTTCTCTTTGCTATGATTGAGCTTGAGCTAAGTTGTGTGGATGTGATGATAATCTCTCATGCTTAGATTTTCTAGATGGCTTGTTATAAACTCATGTGAGCAACTTGCTAATCTTAAAGGTAAACTGAGCTTCTTGTGAACCTTATGATCTAATCTTGCTAAAACTTGCTCACCATGTGTATAATTGTCTTTATCCTTGTTGAAACTTGCATTGAGGCTAGTCTAGAGGATGTCTTGGCTTTGGCACCTTGTGTTTGCGAAATGGAAGGCTTTGCAAATGTTTAGCTCATGATGTAACATTGTGGGAACATGAGTTCCTTTTGCCGCAAAGGCATGCTCTTTTGTCTTGTGCATAATCCTGAAAAATCTGCTAAGTGCTTTGGTCAAGAATTACTCAATAATGCTAAATCCAAACATTGTGACTTAAAGCCTCGGGGTGTTTGCCATACCCAGTCGTGTGACCCTCCGCATGGATAACAGGACACATGAAGATAAACAATAATCACTTGATCAACTGAGTCTCTATTGCATATGTGAGTGTTTGTTGAGCTTATTTTCTGCGAATGCTTGTTGCCCTAGTTGAGATTGAGACTGGCTAGTATCTTTTGATTTACTTGATTCTTGTTTTGGCTTGAATGATAGTACTTACACATGTGGTGGCAGATTTTCTCATGATAAGCAACTTTGATTCTATCTAAGCTAGTCAATCTTTCTGCTTAGCTTGTATAGCTCATGGTGTTTATGCCTTGCTATCTATTTTTGATCTTTGCATGATTGGGAGCTATTGCTTTTACACTTCATAGCACTATAGTTATGGTTAGCAAAGTTAAATGCTTGTTTGCATAATTGTTGAAGCTCTTTAGGTTTGCATTTCCATGCATTGCATGTTTTCTTGTTCTTTTGACTCTTTGATGAGTTCATTGACAAAGGGGGAGAAATTTTTGGGGTCATGCACTAATAATGCTAAGAAACTCATATGATCCATTTTGCACAACATGAGACCTACCACAACTTGAGGGGGAGCATATCATGATCTTGAGCGTTTTCTTGCGCTTTTCACATTCTTTGCGTCTCAAGTCGCTTTCTTTGCCAACTCTTGGTTTTGTGATCCCTACTTCCTAGATGGCTTGTTTTCACCTTTTATTTTAGGATTGGCCATTTGGATGTGCTTATTTGGCTTCGTATTTCAATCTCTAATCTTTGTGCATTTGGTGTTGTCAATGTACTCATCAAGGGGGAGATTAAGAAACCATGTGGATATGTGCCATGGTTTGCTATATTTGTGATGAGTAATTAACTTGAGTGGATTTGGTGTTTGAGTTGAAATGTGGGAATCCAAGGATTGCATGGGTTTGCGTATCATGGTTATGACTAACCGGAGTTGGTGGAGATATTGGTGATACTGGAGGAGATGGAAATGTGTTTGCTTGTCTCATGATGTGTAGGTCACTGGAGTCAACTTGATGGTCAATGGCGAGAGGATCGGGCACAAGTAGGGGACTTGGGGCCAGATGATCGGGATGCCGGGTGAAGTCAAGGATGATCCACACCGTACACGTGGAGAGGCAAGAAGCACGGACGGTTTCGCGGTTGGGCCTCAAAACCGTGGTGGTGATGAAGACGATGTGTTGACCAAGTCAAGGCAAATGGGATGTCGGTGCAAGTGACAAGGGGGCTCGATGGACAGGGACTGGGAGAGACTTGCCGATGGTCAGGATCGCGGGACAAGGTGACACGCGTCAACATCGAGAAGTCACACTTTGAGAAGCATGCAAGGCGGTTTCCCGGTTTGGGCCTCAAAACTGGTGGCGGTGGTTGGTGGTGCACGTGGCACCATCATGGAGCTTGCTTCAGGATGAAGCAAAGACGTGAAGCGTTCGATGGCATTCGGACGATGAGGTGAAAGATGGACGGTTATGTCCCCGGTGGTAGGTGGGTGTGAATTATAGGTCAAGGGTAGAGTGGTAATGTGGACAATAGACCCTAGGCCTATATAAGGAGAGGTGTGGCTAGTGGGAGAGGCGCCTCTCTTCCCATTAGCCTTGTGTTAGGACTCTATTCGAAGTGCTAGGAGAGGACTTCATGTTTTAGAGGAGAGGAAAGGGTATGTGAGAGACATCTCTTGCTCTTCCAAATAGTGGGAGGAAGAGGGTGGCTTCCTAGCCTTGTATCTATGGATCTTGTAAGCACCTTTCTATGATATAAGAAGTATTTTCGTGCTCAAGATTTCCCTCTTCACTTGAATCCCAAAATTCTCTTTTTCTTATTTTTGGAGCTATTTTCATGGTGATTTTCAATCTCACTTTTGGATGAGTTTTTGATTCGGATTTCTTGACAAACTTGTTGCTAGGATGAGCTAGAACAATCCTCTATGGATCCATGATGGAATCAATAGCTCTAGCACCTCCGATTTGAAGGATTTCTCAAGTTTCCCCTTTTTGGTGTTCTTGGCACAAGATCTGAAATTCATGATGATTCCTTGTGTTTTTGGAGTGGATCTCTTTAGAGGAGGGTCGTGATATATGGAGGATCATCTGGCCCAAATTTCATGATTTTTGGAGTTCGTTTGACACGGTTTTGGTAATTTTCTTTCCCGAATGGAGCTGCTGTTTTGACCATGATGGAACTTCCATGACCATGACGGAATTTCCATCAAGAACCACGGAACTTCCATGAGTGATAGTGTTCCCGTCGCCCGGAACTTCCATAATTGACGAAACTTCCTTCGGGCATCACGGAACTTCCGTTGGGTACCACCGAACTTCCGTCAGGCTCTATTCTATGACCTTTCGGACCTTCCTTGTTTCATTTTTGTTTCTTTTGTGCTTCCACTATGTGTTCTTTTGGTTTGAGTCATTCCTAGGATTAACACATTACAAGTTAGTGTGTGTAATCTTGGTGACTCGGTTAGAGGTTGGCTTGGGTTGTAGTTGGGACATAGGCCAAGTTCTTGAAAAGAATTTGAATTGGCTCCCATTCACCCCCCCCCCTGGTCGTCTTCTCGGTCCTTCACTGTTTGATGTTGTGGCTTATGGGCTTGGGCTGGTTAATTTGTGGGCTGCCTGTTTGATGTTGATGCTTAATTTAGATCGATAGGAATATACTTTAGGCCCTGTTTGGATATAAAGTATTTTTGGAGTTTTGGAAGAATACTGCGGTTTAGCAAAATAATTTGGTTTTGGAAAACTACAACACCCAAACAGTGCCTAGCATAAAACTCAACCTGCTTTAGTTTTTGTGTTACAATGTTACCGGCTTGTCTTGAATGATGATATGTGCCATTTTAATTTTCAGGGTTATTATCCAGTGGCGTTTGCTGCCTCTTGCTCTATCGGACAATATTGTCGGATTGGTGGACGGGATTGCAGCCATCAGGCTGATGATAATTGGAAAGGAAGAACGCAAGCAGGTGATGAAGCAGCATGGCTTGATACCTGGTGTCCCTATGCTACTAACGTCGGCATCCACTCCAGAAGGCCAGATAGAAGAGCATGATGTTTTTTTTGGAATCTTTTGGCCTGCATATTATCGGGCAAGGGACGATGATGACCTCATCATCATAGTAAGTTCTTGAGGTGTTGAAGGGATGTAGTTGGTTGGATACGAAGGATGACTGGCTTGTCACTATTGATAAGGAGTTCTCCCTGAGCCTGGTCAACCCAATCACTGGCAAGAGTATCCCACTGCCACCGTTGTCGTCAAACAGCGTTAGAAATGAGGAGTTGTTGTCTGATTTCATGAAGAATGATGATGCTGGTAGTCATGGACCTCTGTTTATCGAGCGAGCAGTCCTCTATAAGACACCTAGGCAAGATGGTGGTCCCTTTGTGATCCTTCTGTTCTCTTCAGGAAACATCATGTACCATGAGAAGACTGATGGCATGTTGACGACATTACCAAATACAAACCGACTTGCACAAAGATTTGTGGATGCTGCTTACTGGGAAGAGCGGTACATGGTGGCAATCAATCAATATGGTACCATGAAGTTTTGGGACCTATCCATGAAGCCCATTATTACTGAATCTCCTAAATGGGTCCAGGGTCCCACTCTTGCTCGTCCAGTGTACTCCAGACATGACTACGAGACCACGATGTTTCTTGCGCAGTTAGATCGTAACTGGCCTATGGTCATCCAGCTGTGGAGAGAATTTTGGGGGCCACCAACTGGTAGGCAACTACAGAGCCACCAGTCAACATGCAGTATAGTGGATGGTGTCGCATTTTATGAGAGAAGAGAAGACGGTGGTGGATGGACGGAGTTGAGAGGTTTGCAGGGCGAACGCTCTATATTTCTTGGAGCAAATTATGCATTTTGGTTTGCTGTACCAGAAAAAGACAATAAGAAAGTGGTTCCACCATATCTGTATGTTTCGGACCATATGTTTGGAGAAATGGTGAAGATGCCTACTGGTGATCGCCACGGTCATGTCAGGCACTATGACATGATCGATTTCACCCGGCGTCATCGTTATTCCGAACCACCTCTGCAACTGCAATCAGATCAGTGTCAAACACTTGCTTGTAAGTAGCGATTATGTACTCAGATTGTATTTTAACTTGTGAATATGTTCTCAATTATTTTCAGTGAAGTAGGCCGAGTGATCACGTTGTCCCTTGACTTTAACTTAATAAGTGTTCAGAGAGATGGAATACCCTGTTGGGTGACTTTAGTTTAATTTTCGTTGCGATACCATGATAATGCAACACCCTCCATCGTTGCTATATCTATGTATACTTGCAACGATAAACATTTGCGTTGGAATATATAAGACCAAATGCAACCAGACAAATGTTCGTTGCTATATCGATGCATTGTTGCAACGACTAACAATTTAGTTGCAATATTACCGACCCTGTCGCAACCACACAACTTTTCGTTGCTATATCTATGCATTGTTGCAACGACTAACAATTTCGTTGCTATATCTTATTGCAACACCTCGTTCTTCTATTGGAAAATGACCTTATCGCAACAATCACAAGAAAGTGTTGTAAAAAGTCACCCTTATTACAACGCACATGCAAGCGTGGCGATATATCCAATCTATCGCAACCAAACTGACCTTTCGTTGCAATTACCCATGCTTATTGCAATGAAAAGTACATTGTTGCGATGAATGTCGTGGCATTAGCCCTGAAACCTTGTAGTGGACGACTCCCTTCTTGACCTCCTCGATGTTGGATTGCTGGAGGATTGCGACTCCGCCTCCGAGAGCTCTGAGGGGAGCTGCGACCTCCCGCGCGGATGCCACATGGTACAGCTCGCACCCGCGATTACAGCAGGGGACCGGGATCTCGACCACCGGAGCTCAGGCGAACCCCAGGACTCCCACAACCGCAAACCCGATGATGGGTGCGGCAGTGGGGGAGGCACTCGTCAACATACCCATCACCGATGCGAGCGAACCCCACCTGTCACACCATCACAAAGATATACAACAACGGTTGAAGGCTCGATGAACACAGCTGGAGGCGACCCGGCGCTAGCTGGAGCACAAGAATTCGGAAATAGACCGCGAGCTGGCCCGTACCGTCGCGGGCGGACGGGCTCGCGCTATGGCTCGTGACGTCCAGCAACATATCATAGCTGACGACCAGGGATCTCCACAGTTCACCCGCATGGGACAAAATATAGCGGCGGCCGTTACGCTACTCAAGACTCTTCCCGAGCCCGCTACGCCAAAGGTTCAGCAAGCCCAACACGAAGTTGCGGTGCTCTTGGCCAAGGCAGCCGAGCTTCAAGCCGAGAGCTCGTTAAGGCGAGCCACCCAGTCCAGTCAGCAGATCTCTATGTCTCGACGCGCCAGAGGCGCCAGCATCACCGAATCGCGACAGCAGTTGATTCGGCAACCGGCTCCCGCTGGGGGCATACCCAAGAAAGCCTCGGTTCACGACCGGATCGGGCGAAACGTGACGCGCACCACACCCTCAAAGCACACGAGCGGGAGAAGGAGCAAATCAACCCCTAGGTCGAGCGGGACGCGCCTCCTCGCGACCGGCGAATCCCGTACATTGAGTTCCTTGCTCATGGCATGCTTCCCACCGACGGGACCGAAGCTAAATGACTCTATCGTCGTGCCATGTTATTAACTCTGATCGATGGAGAACTCTACAAGCACAGCGTCACCAAAGTCATGCAGCGATGCATCCCAATCGATGAGGGTATTTAGCTTCTCATCGATATCCATGGGGGGGGGGGGGGTCTACGGTCATCATGAGGCGCCTCGAACCCTCGTGGCCAACGCCTTCCGCCAGGGCTTCTACTGGCCGACTTCTGTAGGCGACGCTACCCGCATAGTCAAAACATGCAAGGGTTGCTAGTATTACGCCCGCCAAACTCACCTCCCGGTCCAAGCCCTTCAGATGATCCCCCCTCGCATGGCCATTCACGGTCTGTGGCTTAGATCTAGTCGGACCACTCAAGAAAGCGCCCGGGGGCTATACCCACTTGCATGTCACGGTTCACAAGTTCACCATGTGTATCAAAGCACGCCCGTTAGTAAAGATCAGGTCTGAAGAGGCAGTCGAGTTCTTCCTCGACACCATCCATTGATTTAGGGTACCAAACTCCATAATCACCCATAATGGGACGCAAGTCACCGGGAAGAAATTCCTGAAGTTTTGCGACGATTATCACATCCGCATCGACTGGGCCCCCGTCGCTCACCCCGAGACAAACGGCCAGGTCGAGCGGGCGAACGACATGATACTCCAGGGGTTGAAGCCATGAATCTTTGACCCTACTGTTGTCTTCAACCACCTAAAGTAGTTCAGCGGATGGTGGGCAGCCGAGCTGCACGCCGTGCTCTAGAGCCTGCGTACAACCAAGAGCCACGTGATGGGCTTCACGCCCTTCTTCATGGTCTATGGGTTTGAGGCAATCCTCCCCACCGACTTGGACTATGGAGCGCCATGAGTGCACGCATATAACGAACAAGGCAACGAGGCAGCGCTCCAAGACACGCTAGACCAAATAGACGAGGCGCTAGATGTCGCGCTCCTCCATTCGGCCAAATACCAGCAAGCACTCCGGCGCTACCATGACCGCAACACTAGACCAAATAGACGACTGCTAGTGGATGATCTCATTTTGTACAGGGTTCAAGAGAATAGGGGTCGACACAAGCTCTCTCCTCCTTGGGAAGGAACGTATATCATCTCTCGAGTCCTTCGGCCTGGCACTTACAAGCTGAAGACCATGGATGGAGGCGAGCTCAAGAACGTATGGAATATTTCAGAGATACGTAAATTCTATCCCTAGCTTTCCATTTCGTGAACCCTCGCACGCCTCGCTCGCTCTTAAGAGACACCCGACCCCTCCAAGAGGGGACGTGCGTCACTCAGGGGCTACAACAACAGGGCGCATGGCACTGCATTTTTTCTTCTTTTTGAGAAAAAGTCGTAGATGTGTTGAACCTTGAAACTCATTGTGGCGATAAGCGAAGTAAGCCTCGAACCATGCAGGTCCGTGGTCGAGTTGGTCAGGCAGCGCAACGTCATGCTAGCCCCAACGGCCATGACAATGGTGACCACCGATGAGACCAAACCTCAAAGGGCACGGGGGCTCAAGCTTCGTGGATCAAAACAGGAGAGGTGGAGGTCCAACACTTCAAACAAACTAAATACAAATTAAAACTGTTTAGGGCCACCATGGGCCAACGAAACTAAATGACCACCAGTTCAAACCTAAATTATTACATGGGCACGACGACCTACTAAAGTAATCAAAACAACTAAAAACGACTACTGACTAATTCTCCTCTCCTCTAGGAAGCACCTCCTCCTCGTGCGCGTGGGCCAGGGTGTCGGCGTGGGGGGCAGTACGCACCCGGATTGCCTCCACCAGCTCAGGGGTATGGCCTTCGATGTGGCCCAAGGTCAGGGCCTCGAAATCAGCTTTGACCAAGTCGAAGTGAGTGGCCAGCACGCTGAAGGCAAGACACACACCAAAGTGCACGCCCTGTCGAATCCACTCGCGTCCTGCCTCTATCAGCCACCCGACCAGCTCGACAGGTGCGACGTCAGGAGGGAGATCCACTTGAAGCTCTCGTGCGGCCCGACCCATCAGAGCGTGAAGCGCGCCTCCCACCTCAACTTCCTGATGGAGCGAGCCCTCGACCACTGCCATCCTGGACCCAAGATATGTTCGAATCCACCAGAGTCAACAAAACAAACAAAAGCGGAACAAGAGAAGGTAAGGAGACACGAAAAAAATCTTACCTTCCTCCCTCTTACAAGAGTTCTGTAGCTGCGACAGATGGTTAGCTGCGGTCGTGGCAGAGTCTTGAGCCGCCTTTTCCACCCCCTCGCGGCGCTGCTTCTCCTACTACAGCTCCAGCTACAGCCTGCTGATCTCCTCGGTGCCGGATGCAGCCCGCACTACAGCCTCATCCCGCTCCCTTCGAATGAGGGCAAGGTCATCTGCCACCCTGCCAGCCTGTTCCAGAAAGGCTTCCAACTCGGACACTCGCGTCCTGAGGTCCTACTCCGTTGGGACGCCGCAGCCGAGGTCTCACACTCGGGTCACAACGCTCGACAGGCGGCGAGGACGCGGAGTTTGGCGAGGCTGCACAGGTCGTCCATCGACCGGAGCTCGCCCTCAAGCAACGCGTGCCCCTTGGCCGAAAGGGGTGAGACCTCGCGACCGAGGGCATCTGCAACGAGCCCCGCGGCGATTAGGGCGAAGTCCCTCATGTCGGTACGGGCCGGGGCAGCAACCTCTTCACCGCCGCACATTGTCACACCCGCTAGGGTCACGCCCAGGGCAGCCTCGATCGCCGTGGAAGTTGCAGCCACCACCGGGACCGCCCTGGCCGCCGCAATAGCGGCGGTGTCGCGCGCTCACGCCTCCTCAACAGCGGCAGCAGCATCGCGCACCCACGCCTCCCTCGCAGTGGTGGCGGTGGCATCACACCTGCGCTTCCTCTGCAACGGCAGCCGCGGTGTCGCGCACCTGTGCCTCCTCGGTGGCACGGACAGCCGTATCACGCATCCGCGCTCCCCCGCGGCACCCACCTTCAACTGCTTCATGATGTTCAGCTTCGGACAGCGAGGGTCCTGGCCTAGGGCCCGGTGCTTCTCGAAGGGCGTGTCATCGCGCCCCTGCTCCTTTCGAGGGCGTTTCTCAAAGGCTGTACCAACCGCGACCAGCGTCTTGACTCATGCCGACACCACCACCCCCTGGATGGGGGAACCGGTTGCCGGGACCGGCGCGACAGGGACATGCCCGACTGACGCCAACGTCCGCAGACTTTCAACCGACCCGGACTGACTCAGCGCAATCGAGCCGGCAGAGGCCGATGAGACCAGAGATGACCCCATTCCCAGGGACGGCTGCGCGAAAGGCACATAGCTAAGGCTGGCCGCGAGGCCGGCATCGAAACCAAGGATGTCATTGTCATCATCATCGTCATCGTTGTCACTGCCATCACCGACGTACTCCTCATCGTCGGCATCATCGTCCCCGGCGGAATCCTCAAACCCGCTCAAATACTCCAAGTCGTCGGAGTCCTCCTCCTCAATCGATGCAGTCGATGGGGTGTTTGGGTTTTCACCACGCCGCACCATCTCTCGCAGCGGCTGGCACCATCGCAATCTCTCCTCCTTCTCGAGCTTGGCGTGAATGTCAGCATCCTTCTTCTTCCTCACCTCCTTTTTGGCCTCCCTCTGCGCCACGTCCTTGAAACGGTTGGCGGTCTGATCCGCCACCAACTCCGATAGTCGGAGAACGGTGGTCTAGATTAGACTCACCCATTGGGACTAAGTGCAAGGAAAATAGAAGGGAGATTAGACTCACCCATTGGGACTAAACACAAGCCATAACAGGGATGGACAGAAGGAAAGAGAGCACGAATCCTTACCACATCGACTGCTTGCGGATCAAGGCGAATCGACGGAGCACCCGGAATGGGCCAAGCCGACATGGACGAGCCCAGGGCAGCCTTCACCCGTTTCCCCACTTCGGCATCGGGCAGCAACTCCTCCACCATCATGTTGCCTGACACCTTGCGACTATCGCCGTCGACGAGGAACATTGGGAGATTGCGATAACCTAGCGGCGCAAACCACCTCTGGTGATACCATCCGATGACCCCTGCGCCATCGAGCCCCAGCTCCTTCAGGTGGGCGATGGAGGCGAGCGCGCTCCCGATCCACTTCATCCCATTCTTCCCCATCCCAAACTTCCAACAAGTCGGGGCCTGAACGATGTCGCGCCCAGTGTACTCAGGGAGGGGTGCGACTCCTCGTTGCGCTGGTAGAACCACCTCTTATGCCACCCTGAGTGGGTGGTCGGGGTGAGCATCTGAATGTACCAGCCCACGCGGTCGTGGCGAAGGCGAATCCCCATGCACCTGATGCAGACGGTGAGGAAGAAGTAGCACCACAAGTTGAAGTAGGGCGCAATGCCGAGGAACCCCTCACACAAGGCAACGATGGCCGAGATGTGCTTGATCCCGTTGGGGTTCAGGTACTGCAGCTCCGCCCCGTAGTGGTAGAGCAGTGCCCTGAGGAAGTCATGCGCCGGCCTACCCAACCCCCGTTCGTGGAAGGGGATGAACGAGACCACATAACCCCTGGAGGGCTACGGTCGTGGCTCATTCCCCAGTACGATCCACTCCACTGCCGCAGTAAGGGGCGCAAGGAGCCTGACTTGGACGAGCCCCTCAAGCTCCTTCTTCATCACTGTGGACCGCGAGAAGACCGACATGGTGGTGGCAATACGACGGCATAGGAGAGCGAAAGGAAAGCTATAGGGTAGGCGAAACCATGGAGGCGAAGCGAGCGGAAGGAAAATGGAGGACTCGGCATCAGAAGGCTTACATAGGAGATTCGCACCTCATGCACGATCGAAACAGACTACAAGAAATCCGCCTGTCGCCCACCAGGTAAAGAGCCTCTTAACTTCCCAATCCGCGCATGCGCGGGCTCAGTGTTCCACGTGGTTCCGTAACTTCACTCACCCACCACGCCGAAAACTCCTCGGTTCCTGCAAACGGCTCCATGCATCACAGGCCCCACCACTGGTTCCGCGACGGTAGAAAAAGCACCCCTCTATTGCCGCGACATGGGAGGTGGAACGACCGCACGATTCACCTAGGACCAGCACGACACAAGGGCTAGGTAAATCACTTCCGTCCAACCGCTTCCTATTTACCCGCGGGGTGGGGCCGGCCATGCAAGGCCTATCCAAGTCCTACGCCACACTTCGTGCCCTGAAACAGGTAGGGCGTCTTGATCCCGCCGACCGGACCATGCCAAGTCAAGTTTCCCGGTGAGCGAGAACAAAGGAGGCACGAGACAAGTTGCACGACCCTGTCGTGGGGCAAGCGGCACCGGTAATGCGGGATAAGGGCTATAAACTGCCTCGACGGCCTGGTGGCGTTACGGTTCTAAGGCTGGTCTAACAAAGGGATTCGACAGCCGCCGAGGACGTATGACGGAGCAAGGGGCACGAGCGATGGGCGCACCTAGCGGCCAATACCCTTCCCCCGAGGGTCATGGGCATAACGGAGTAGCGTTTGAGTCCCGTTCCCACTCGTCTCTTAATATCTCCCTGAAGAGAGGCAGCTAGCCATCGCGACCTATTGAATGCTTGTGACAGCCAGTCGAGTCAGAAAGACGGATTTATGAGATCGACCACCAGCTGGTCCACTGGGACCCCGTCAACGGGGAACCTAGGGTCTCACTCGAACGAACCCGATAGCAGCTCACAGAGCAAGCGTGTTTCAGCCACCAAGGCAAAAGCACGGCCCGGCTCTATCTTCCATCCCACGAACGTGACACAGAAGGAGAAAACAAAAAATTCGAAATGACCCCTCGACCGATCTTTCCACATCAAGCGGGGACGCGAGGGTCGGCATCACCAAACGATACCAAACGGCGGGGTCACAGTCCATTATTCCTCAAACGACGCCATGACAGGCCGACTCATACAAAACTCTCTTCCTCTCTCCCCTCTTTACAAAGGTGATCCTGACGGCTCGAAAACAAAGAAAATAAGAAAAAAGAATCGACCCTAGGGGCCTGTTACAGTGGAAGAAGAAGTCCCCGCACCTTGGCGGGTACATACGAGGTGAAGCACCTGCAATGCTTGTCATCGGAGAAAGATGCCCTTATATGAGATCAGCCTTTTCCCCCAACGAGGAAGACGAGCAGCTCGGCCGCACCGTATGGCTGTTGCTGGAGCTGCCTCTTAGGACTAAGGGCCCTTACGCCAGTAGGGAACCTGGTCCGACGCCTCTTCTAGACCCCGCTCCTACAGATGTAGCCAAGAACAAACATGATGGGACCTAATAAGCCATGGAAACCTACCATGCGTGGTCCCCTTTATCTCCTCCTCTCCTAAGCAAGGGGAGGACATAACTGAAGTCAAGCCAACCTCCTCACAGTCGACGAGGTGGCCATGTCGGGACGATTCAGAATTTATTGCCAGCAAATCTCCATCCCCGTCTTCACTGCGAGAGGCATCATCACACTCGGAAGCCATGAAGACAACGGTCAACTAAGCGGGAGCTACTCTCATCTCGGGCGTCCGGGAGCTTGGTGTGTGAACCTTAGGCTTGATGGTGAAGCGACACGAAACCCAGCCGCGTCCTTAAATAGCCGAGCTGGGCCATGTCCTCGGATACCCTGCCCAGGCAACAAGCTCGAGGCTATTCATAGCAGGGCGCCAGCGCACCGCTTAAAGACAGGGACCTAAGCCCACTGACACCATCACGTGCAGCATCCCGCGCGATGGAGAGTTAGCCTCGGGCCGTCTCTGATGTGGACAAAGGTTCCTGATCTTCCGAAAGGTTCTGGATATGTTGATTTGGTCGGAGGCGACACACAAATCGATCCGGCTTCAGAACAACATGTTCTAAACCCCGCAATCGTAGCACGATGTCTCCTCTGGTTATCAACCGTCCTAAAATGATTAACCTCGCCGAGAAGGCTAATCCTTGCCTTCGAATCAGGAACACAAGCAAGAATAAAGAAGAATGCAACACAATTGCAGATGTATTATGAATCTCACGAAGTTGGGGTCTCACAAACCATGATGACGGCGAAACTGTTATGAACAGAATAATCTAAGCAAAACCCGAACCCTAATGGTGCAGCGGTGGCTGTATATGAAGACCCTAGGGTCGTGCAAGACCCTCTGGACGTGCCTCTAATTGGGCTCAACTAGATACAAAGCCCAAAGGCCAAAAACAGGAGACGCAACATCGAAACAGATTGTGGACCCTTTATTGTTTCGACAATTACCGATGACTCAGCATGAATTTTGATATGAGACCAGCGGCATTGGAAAGGACTTCTTCTTATCTTTCTGTGCACATGTAGAACATCCAAATCCGAGTCCGTATGCGTCCTGGGCATCCGTTTTAGTGCAGACTGGTCCTAAGCCTCAAAACAGACTCGAAGTCGGTTTTGGTTGGGCCTCCACCTTGGCTTCCACGTACTTGCTGGTCCTCCACGTCTCCATGTCCTTCTCCCATCATCTCCTAATCCTCTCCATGGTTCCTAATTACAATATAATCATTAGGTGGCAAACCATTCTCAAAAGTGACATATAATGAAGAACGTAGGAATGAGCTCACCTCTAAATTTAGTCGTCGTGCACGAGCTCTAGTCATTGGACCTTACAAGTCCAGAATTGGAGGAGTGTTGCATGTATCCTTAGGAGTGATGTACTCATCATCCTCCCCCTCTTAAAGTGGAGTCGTCAAGCTCATTCTCTTCTCCCAAGTATGGTTTCAAATCTGAAATGTTAAACGTAGGACTAACCCCGAACTTGGGAGGCAACTCAAGTTTGTATGCATTATCATTAATCTTCTCAATTATTTTGAAAGGACCATCAGCTCTAGGCATTAATTTAGACTTTCTCAAATCTGGAAATCTATCTTTTCTCAAGTGTAACCATACTAAATCTCCTACATCAAGTTTTACTTCTTTTCTACCTTTACTACCAGCAATTTTATACTTGTCATTCATCTTTTCAATGCTAAGTCTAGTGGTCTCATGCATTTCCAAAATAAATTCAGCATGTTCCTTAGCATCAACATGAATTCTCTCATGAATAGGTAGAGGAAGTATATCAAGTGGAGTACAGGGAACAAAACCATACACTACCTTGAAAGGACTTACCTTGGTAGTAGAATGTGTTGCCCGATTATATGCAAACTCAACATGAGGCAAACATTCTTCCCATTGCTTTAAATTTTTCTTCAAAATAGCTCTCAACATAGTACCCAAAGTGCGGTTCACCACCTCAGTTTGTCCATCAGTTTGTGGGTGACAGGTTGTAGAAAACAACAACTTTGTACCCAACTTATTCTAAAGCGTGCGCCAAAAGTGACTCGAGAATTTTGCATCACAATCTGAAACAATAGTAGAAGGCATACCATGCAAACGTACAATTTCTTTGAAAAAGAGATCAGCAATATAACTAGCATCATCAGTCTTATGACATGGTATAAAGTGTGCCGTCTTAGAAAATCTATCCACAACAACAAAAATACTATCACTCCCCCTCTTAGTCCTAGGCAGTCCTAAAACAAAGTCCATAGAAATATCCGCCCAAGGAATAGAAGGAACAGGAAGTGGCATGTATAAACCATGTGGATTCAAGCGAGACTTAGCTTTTTGATATGTAGTGAAGCGAGCAACAAAGCACTCAACATCTTTCCTCATCCTTGGCCAAAAGAAGTGTGTGGTCAAAATATCCTCTGTCTTCTTGGCACCAAAATGACCCATCAATCCACCTCCATGCGCCTCCTGTAACAACAAAAGACAAACAGAACCAACTGGAATGCATAGGCGGTTAGCTCTAAACAAGAATCCATCATTCAACACAAATTTATTCCATGCACGACCTTCTTTACGATGCAGCAATACATCCTTAAAATCAACATCAGCAGCATATTGTTCTTTAATTACCTCAAGTCCAAAAATTCTACAATCAAGTTGAGACAATAAAGTATAGCGCCTAGATAAAGCATCAGCGATCACATTATCCTTCCCTTTCTTATGTTTAATAATGTAAGGAAAAGACTCAATAAACTCAATCCATTTAGCATGTCTACGGTTCAAATTACATTGAGAACGAATATACTTAAGTGATTCATGATCAGAATGAATAACAAATTCTTTGGGCAACAAATAATGACGCCACGTCTCTAAACAACGTACAAGTGCATACAATTTCTTATCATACGTGGAGTAATTCAAAACAGGCCTAGTAATTTTCTCACTAAAGTTTGCAACAGGTTTACTATCTTGCATCAAAACACCACCAATGCTTATACCACTAGCATCACATTCAAGCTCAAAAATCTTATCAAAATTAGGTAATTGCAGCAATGGTGCATGTGTAAGTTTATCCTTCAAAGCATCAAAAGACTCATGATATACCTTACCCCAATGGAAAATAACGCCCTTCTTTGTCAACTCATGCAAAGGTGCAGCAATGGTGCTGAAATCTTTGACAAAGCGGCGGTAGAAACCTACAAGACCAAGAAAACTCCTCACCTCTGTGATAGTTTTTGGTACAGGCCAGATCTTTATGGCTTCAATCTTCACCTCATCCACCTCAATTCCCTGTGGAGTCACAACATAGCCAAGAAAAGATACTCGATCCATGCAAAAGGTGCACTTCTTAAGGTTACCAAATAAACGTGCATCTTGTAAAGCATCAAAAATAGCACGCAAATGATTCATATGTTCATCTATGGATTTGCTATAAATCAAGACATCATCAAAGTAAACTACCACAAATTTGCCAATGAAAGCTCTTAAAACCTCATTCATCAAGCGCATGAAAGTACTAGGTGCATTAGTTAAACCAAAAGGCATTACTAACCACTCATATAATCCAAATTTGGTTTTGAAAGCTGTTTTCCATTCATCTCCAAGTTTCATTCTAATTTGATGGTAGCCACTACGCAAATCAATTTTAGTGAAAATTATAGCACCACATAACTCATCAAGGTTGTCGTCTAGACTAGGAATAGGATGACGATACCTAATAGTAATATTATTAATGGCTCTACAATCTACACACATACGCCAAGTACCATCTTTCTTATGAACCAAAAGTACAGGAACAACATAAGGACTAAGTGATTGACGAACATACCCACGATCCAAAAGGTCTTGAACTTGTCGTTGTATCTCCTTAGTCTCCTCAGGGTTGGTCCTATAAGCAGCACGGTTTGGCAAAGTAGCACCCAGAATCAAATCAAATTGATGCTCAATCCCTCTCAAAGGTGGCAATCTCGGGGGTATCTTAGCTGAAAAAATATCCTCATACTCCTGCAAAAGGTTAGTGACAGCAGGAGGCAAAGCACTAGAAGCAATATCATCAAGCGAAAACAAAGTTTCTTTGCTTATCAAAGCATAGCAAATATCATCATTATCAGAAATTTCAGCAAGCTCAGATGTTGTTGCAAGACATGAACGACCTTGTAATTTAATTCCAGCACCCTTAGAATTTAAAGAATCATTAACATTACTAGGTGTAGAATTAGAATTAACATGTTGAATTTCAGGACCTTTATTTTTCAAACTAGCAGCTCTTTCTAAATCAGCTTGTACAATTTCAGCAGGGGTCATTGGTAACAAAGTAATTTTAGTTCCTTTATGCATAAAAGTGTACTTGTTACTTCTACCATGGTGTACAGCATCATTATCAAATTACCAAGGTCTACCCAATAAAAGTGAACATGCTTGCATGGGTACTACATCATAATCAACAGTATCCACATAAGAACCAATGGAAAAAGGAACTCTGCAAGTTTGTATTACCTTAGCTTTGCTAGAGTCGTTTAACCACTGAATGTAGTACGGATGTGGATGTGGACGTGTGGTCAAAGCAAGCTTGTTGACCACATCAGAACTCACTAAGTTATTGCAGCTCCCTCCATCAATGATGACACGTGCTCGGTGGTTCTTGATGACGAAAAAAATCTAGAACAAGTTGTGGCGCTGCATCGTCTCGGGCTGATGAACTTGTGTGCTAAGGACACGTTGAACAATAATGTTCATGTATCCTATGGTGTCTCCGCCTCCAAGGATGAGGTCACTACTGGTGGCAGCGTCGTCCTCCTCCTCATCCTCCACATTGGAGGTGCTCATGTAACCGCCATCGTCAGTCGCCACATATGCCCGCCTACTTGGACAATCTTTCTGCACATGACCAAGTCCATGGCAGTGGTGGCACTGAATCCCTGTAGTGCGCCCTGTTAAAGCAACAGAGGAGGCACTACTAGCTGGTACCTGCACAGAAATATTACCTGAGCACGTAGAAGGTGCAGGGGCTGAACTTGGGGCTGCAGAAACAACATTGGTTCCCTTCATAGCTGCTGGTGGGGGCGACCGGAAAGATGGTCTGGGCAGCTCGAAGTCCCCATCGAGCATAGGGGGTAGGAGTTCCTTGACTTGCTGTACTCCTCGAAAGCCTGGAAAAGTCCCTGTGATTATTTCTCTGCAAGCATAGCATACTGGAAACACTGGGTGAGGGTATAATATTCTTTATATTCAAGGATGTCCTAAATTTCTTTTCTTAAACCAAAATAAAAGCGACAAATCTGATCCTCTGCTTTTTCAACTACAGCACAACGAATCAAACTCTTCTGAAGCTCACTAAAGTACTCCTGAACAGTTTTATCTCCTTGTTCTAAATGCTGCAGTTTATTATGAATCTCTCTATAAAAAAAAGGAGGAACAAAATGATCACGCATTGCTACCTTAAGTTCTTCCCAAGTAGTAGGCAAATCAGTTTCAGCAGCTAGACCACTCCACCAAACAATAGCAAAGTCCTTAAACTCACTAGTGGCTTGTCTAACTCTATGTTGTTCAGGAACAAGGTGGGCATTAAATTTTTGTTCTACAGTCATCTCCCAATCAAGATAAACATCACCATCATACTGACCCGAGAACGAAGGAATTGAAAACTTAATTTTAGCATACGGGTCATCTGAGGCATAGTTACCATGTGGACGACGATTGTAGTTATGGAAACCACCCATACCTTGATTATTATGTTGCAAACGATGTCGTAATCATGCGGTCCTTGTAGCTGACCTATCCACGATGCCATCAGCCTTATACACCAAGTCTTCATCATGGACGTCTTCAACATCGTTGTTGGTGTTATTGGTGTTCATATTGTTGGTTTTGGGAGCGGTCTCCAATGCGACAACCTAATCGGTTAACTTAGAGACCCACTTCTCCAACCGCTCAATGCTTTCTCCAATGTGAAGCTTGCTGACCGCATCAGTAATGGCTCTAGTGATCGTCTCTGCCAAATCACTCTGAGCAGCCTGTAAAGCCTTCTGGAGCTGCTCTTGGCTCACACACTCAGCAAATTGTGAGGGTGAAGCCATCTCTCTGTCGTCACTTCCTACCATCACAAACACCAAAACATGAAACAAACAGTGAAGGTTATCCCTACAAAACAGCTAAGCAGTGGTGCCTCTCAACACAGCAAAAGGGCACTCCTTACAAAGCTCTTACAAAGTTCTGAAAAGCAAAACAAAGGATACCAGGGAGGTGTGTTCCACGATTGCAAGGGTCACAAAAGAACCTATGTGCTGTCCAGAAGAAATATGTAGAGCTAGGAAGGCCAAATATATATATATAAGTGGCACACAAATCAAAAACAGATAGTAAAGCTGAATAAGTGCCCAAGTAACTTGTCCCTAGTTGCTGGTCCAAATATGTCCTAGAACAGTAGTGATAGCAAAGTAGAAACAAGGAGACAAAGGCACACTGGCGATAACAGGCGGCTAAGTGCAAAACAGCCAAATCCAGAAATTTCAGGGGGCTAGATGTAGCACTAGTAGAAATCCCAAATTTCGTTTATTTTATTTTATTTTTTTGATATTTTTATCCAACTCACTAACAATGGGGGAGAATCCATAGAAAATTTCAGCTCAAACAGAGGTAGGATGTGGCCTACAGAAAATCGTGAAGTTGCAGAAAACGTCGGGTTTAAACTTAAATCAATTTTTTCTTTATCTTCCTGATTTTTTTTTTGAATTTTTTGATGAGGGCACAATGGTCGTATGCTCAACTTTGAGTCAAGAATCTCCTGTAAAAGTTTCAGCCAAAACAGACAACCGAGCGAAAAGTTATGCCCGTTTTACCGAAGGGGGATCGGAGTCGGTTTTCTAGAAACCCGAGTCGGGTTTGGGGTCGGGTTTGGAATCGGGTAGGATTTTTTTTTGTGGCGTGGAGGCAGCGAAAAGTGAAATTTATGGGGATTGGTCCGGGGTGTGGATGGTATGTTTAGGGTGGGATTAGGGTGGGACTAGGCTAGGTGTGTCGATCAATCAACCCTAGCACAAAAAGCCAACAAAACAGAGGATGGTGAAGGGGATGGCGGCTAGGGTTGCGAGGAAAACACTACTGACGACAAAAACACAAACTAAACCAGCAACTAAACAAGAACTAGGGCACAAAATCAACATTACGGACTCTAAAATTGAAATATGCAGAGGCTAAACACGTGATTTTCGGCGGAGGGAAAATTTTTTTGGGCTTTTCTGTGTACGATAGGATGAACACAAAACGAAATTAACTAAGGGTAGTGCAAACCTAGTGGTGCACCTGAAGCTCTGATACCACTTGATGTGGATAAGGGTTCCCAACCTTCCGAAAGGTTCTGGATACGTTGATTTGGTCGGAGGCGACACACAAATCGATCCGGCTTTAGAACAACACGTTCTAAACCCCGCAATCGCAGCATGACGTCTACTCTGATTATCAACCGTCCTAAAACGATTGACCTCACCGAGAAGGCTAATCTCTGCATGCGAATCAAGAACACAAGCAAGAACAAAGAAGAATGCAACACAATTACAGATGTATTATGAATCTCACGAAGTTGGGGTCTCACAAACCGTGATGATGGTGAAACTGTTATGAACAAAATAATCTAAGCAAAAACCGAACCCTAATGGTGCAGCGGCGGCTGTATATGAAGACCCTAGGGTCGTGCAAGACCCTCTGGACGTGCCCCTAATTGGGCTCAACTAGATACAAAGCCCAAAGCCAAAAACAGGCGACGCGGCACCGAAACAGATTGTGGACCCTCTCTTGTTTCGATGATTCCCAATGACTCCGGATGAATTTTGATATGAGACCGGTGGTATTGGAAAGTTCTTCTTCTTATCTTTCAGTGCATATGTGGAACGTCCAAATCCGATTCTGTATGCGTCCTGGGTATCCGTTTTAGTGCAGACTGGTCCTGAGCCCCAAAACAGACTCGAAGTCGGTTTTGGTTGGGCCTCCACCTTGGCTTCCACGTACTTGCTGGTCCTCCACATCTCCAAGTCCTTCTCCCATAATCTCCTGATCCTCTCCATGGTTCCTAATTACAATATAATCATTAGGTAGCAAACCATTCTCAGAAGTGACATATAATGAAGAACGTAGGAACGAGCTCACCTCTAAATTTAGTCATCGTGCACGAGCTCTAGTCATTGGACCTTGCAAGAACAGAATTGGAGGAGTGTTGCATGTATCATTAGGAGTGATGTCCTTATTAGGGTCGATGACTAAAGGCCTCCCAGGCGACCTGTGCGTCAGAGTGGGGACCCGCCGGAAGGTGCCCCTGTGCGATGCACGCCGAAAGAAAACACGAAGCCTGCCGCTCAGGCCGCGTCAGGTCACATCTTTTTAGACAAAATCACAACGAGACGTGATGCCTCGTAGCGAATTTGCACGCCGGGGCCATCCCCCTGTGCGGACGCATAATGCCGCCCGCTCTGGCTGAGGCCTGAGCCACAGAAGCCAGAGACGCCACAGTGCCCTCGCAAACCACGTCCGATAAATAAAGCCAAAGAATGAGTCCATACGGACTCCTTCTCTGGCTCAGGGGTTACACCCGACAGGTGCGCTCGTGCGCACCTCTCCGTAACAAAAGAACCTACTGCGGTTATGTCCAGCCGAGGCGTGAGTTTCATAAAAACTCCTCCTCCGGCTCGTGGGCTGCACCCGTCGGTTGCGCTCGTGTGCACCCTGAACAGATCAAGCAACTCGCAAAGTGACCCTGCCTACCCTGGCTTGCGTCAGCAAAATCCCCCGAACGACTCTCCAACTCACTCGGGGGCTAATGTCGAGGGTAAATATCGGGGTGCCACATGGCGCTCCCTAATAACCAAGGGGGGGGGCCCAAGTGGGCCCCACTTGAAAAACATCCATGCGATAAGTCCCACTTTGAACCGCGAAAGTTGCATCTCGCTCTCGACTTGCCCGACCCTTGGGCAGACAGGAACCCGCCGTGCTTCTTTCGACCCCTTGGCAGGGGTCGAGCGACCCGCTATGCCCGACCCCCTCAGTAGGGGTCAGGAGACCTGTCGCGCCTCATCCCGGTTGACCCTGCAGAAGGGGTCGGGACCTCCCATCGCGGGGCCCACACGGTCATCGAATAGGCTTCGCCACCTCCGACCCTCGAACTGGGAGTCCAAGCCCTGACAAGACGAAGCCGAAAATGGCAGAATGGAGAAACTCGATTACCCTAGCAGACATGACCGATCCCAACCCCAAGTGGGTCCGGGAAGGTCTGACCTGATGTCATAATCCCAACTGAGGACAGGCGATCAAGCCGGTAACTCTCAACGGCCAACTGCTCGGCCTTAAATGTCATACCCGCCGCGCTTCCATAGTGTCAGGGGGGAAAATCCTCCTATACGCCACACCACACCCGTCGACGTCCACACCTGCTGACGCAAGTGGGCATAGCAGGGCAATCGATGACACACCCGCCCGATGACACACTCAACAGACGTGGAATAGGACAACCAATGGATAGGAATGATGATCACCAGGCCGCATAACATGACAGCGCCCATGGTGCACCATGCCACGCCCTACGAAGCACGCCACCAATAGTGGTGGGGAGGACGCGGCCCGACGATAGAAGACGAGGGCAAGCCCGTAGCGCAGCGTCATCCCCGGTCAAGGAGATTGTGTCACTGGATGGTCAAGCTTGAAGACCATGGCTGCTGACCAGGGGTTTCGCCTTCTTTAGCATGACTACAACAACTATGCACGTGTAGAGCTCTCTCTCTCTCTCTCTCTCTCTCTCTCTCTCTATGTAAATGGGCCCGTCCCCTCGGAATATAAAGGGGAGCCTTTCTTCTTCTTCCATATAGAGATTTTTCCACGGCTTGGCACTCCACGCTCACTTGCACCTGAGACTTGGAGCACCCCCTCCTCTCTCACCACCATTGTACTCAATCCCGGAGCAAGTAACAAGAGAAGGCCCGAGAACTAGACGTAGGGTTTCACCCCGAACCAGTATAATCCCCCATGTCCTCTTGCTAAGCCATTACCGAATCCAAAGCGCGCACCCATAGAACAAATTCTACTAGCCAGTGATCAAAACACTGACAGGAAGGTATACTTTTTAGGAATCTTAGACTTAGACTCGTTGTCCTCCCGTCTAGCTTAACCGATCTCTTTATTTATCTTAGTGTGGATTTCTCTTGTATTGCTACCCATACTATTATTATTTAACATCCTTACTCCCGTCTTTGGCTACCTGGTATAATTCTTATAGTTATATCTTTGTTAAACCAAGATAATCTTACGCCTAGCTTCCGAAAGAAAAATATATACGATACCTTGGAATACTCTCAGGTGAAATGCTAGTGAAATGCTACAATGGTGTTCCGTGCGCTTGCAGATTAATTCACATTATTTTTAAAGCATAACAAACACCAACAAATATTTATGGCATCTTACTCGGAATAGTGATATTCTTGATGCAACATCAAGAAATACCAACATGCGTTGAATTTTGTTTCCTAGTATCCCATTTAACAGTATGGAGGTAGTAGCAGATTGGAGTATGCTTGTAACCCAACCTACCCATTTCTCAGAGAAGCCTTACTGCTGCATCATTAGAGTAATCGCTGAATGCTCCACTATATCAAAGGATTTTTCAAAGTCTAGCTTGAGAATTATGATCTATTCATTGGAATGATGACACTGATATAAATACTCATAAGTCGAAGCCAAGCAATCCTATATGGCTCTAGTTTTAGTGAACATGTTCCAATTCTTATGAATTAATTGTATGATCACCTTTTAAAGCCTATTAGCCATAACTTTCGTCAGTAGCTTGAGAACTAGAGTCAGTAAAGAAATAGGCCTATAGTCATTTGTGCTTACTGGAGTGTTTTCTTTTGGGATTAGGGTGATGAAAGAGTTGTTGATTGATTGCAGGTCTAGAGTGCCCTCGTAGAAGCTCTGACATAGTTCATAGAAATCTTCTCTTATGATATGCCAAGATTACTTAATAAACATGCTGTTAAAACCATCAAGACCTGGGGCCTTGTCATCTGGCATTTCTTTAACCACTGCATCTATTTCTTCTTGAGTGAAATTGTTAGACAAAGCCTCTAGGCTGTCATGCCTTGTGATTAGCTCCTGTAGATTAAATTGTATTTCTGGTTCTTAGGTTTTTCCCATTATCCATTTGAATGTTTGAGAAAGTAATACTGCCTTTTTTTAGTGTGGTCAGTAATCAACCTTCCATCCTCAGCTTCAATCTGTGTTATTGTGTTCAGCATGTATCTCTCTGTAGTGCAACATGAATCCTTGTACCCCAACTTGACCCATCTAATTGTGAATCTTTTCTTCCAATACTCATTCTAATATTTTAGGAGGGTTAGAATATGTTGTTTTAGAATATTTCTTAAATTTCCCTCCTAGGTGTACAGAGCACTTTGGTCTTCCAGCTTGTCTAGGATTGCTAGCACTGCATTGTTGTTCTTGATCAATTTTGCCAATTTGGAGATGTGCTCACTCCATCTTTTAAGTGTCCTCCATAGATTCTTAAACTTCGTTGCTATTTTTGCTGCTATGTTGTTTGATGTGACTATGGCTCGATCTTAATGATGTGGGATCACGAAAGAAGATAAGTAGCTTCAAAGAAGCCAAGATAACTAGTCGCAAGAAGCCAAGATAACAATGCAACCGGACGATTCGCCCAACCACACATTGAGTTGCAAACCAAAACAACCTGCAATCAAACAGGGCAGGAGCACCAATTGGGTGACGTCGAACGTCGCTTCTATAATTTTCGGGGAAATCACAAGTGCAAAGGGGTAGAGATCACTCTCTGAATTTGATATCACTCGCTAGCCAAAGGGGTTCTTTTCTATTACCAAAGTTGTTCCAAATGACTGAGATATAGGGGTTATTTATACTAGGAACGTCCCTTCAAGTTGGGTGTGAAACATTCAGGAGTTTCAACTAAGAAATGGGTTGATGAAAGTTGTGAAAATAGTAGTCCCTTGAAGTCTGGCGCGACTATCAGCCTACCTGGCAGTCTCCACTAAAATGAGAATTACTCATTCATGAGAAGTCCAAATGACAAGCCGTTTGTTGGAGGTGAAAGTAGAATTGATTATTTTTCCATCCATATATATTACGTTGGCAGAATATTGAAGGTCTAGTGCATGTGACTCTTGAAAGTTTCCTCTGGAGTCAGTTGTCAATGAGTTTGTTCAGCTTCTTTGTAAGTCATGTCCTCCTTGGTGCCCTCCATATTGGTTGTTCTAGTGAGCCCCTCCTTGTGTGTCAACCTTAGGAAAACAAGTGTAGGAGACTTAGGTAGTAGAAAGTTCTTATTCAAAATGGAATTAAATTTGTTAAGAATGAAGTTCACCTTTCTATGTAATTGTAATTGACTTTGTGTAGTCTATTCTTTAATTGTTGTATGGGATTCATGGCTTGTCGTGGCTTGCGCTTTATCATATATGGCCTGTGTGTACATTGATGTAATTGAATATCAGCTTGGACCATGGTTTACTTGACCATTTCTCATAGTCATTATAGGACTCATCCAATGGTTTTCATAAACAGGTTCTATTGCAATTGTGGGTTGTGTTGTTGGTGTGATCACCAACAACCCTTCTAGTGTAGCATGGTGGTTCATTCTGCAATCATATAAACCAAGTAGTAGTTTTGCTTTATGAAGATATTTACTTATAGAAATAATTGTAACATTCACCTGTGAATGTGTCCATGGCATGATGTACTTTACAACATGCACTAGGTTCTCAATATGGTTTACATCATGACTTTATTCTTTAAGTGAATAGCTAGGATGTCCTCATCATACTCCCCCACTTGAAGAAAAGTCATCCTTCTTGTAGTAGATTCTAGCATTTGCATATGGCCAGTGAGTTTTTGGAGGATGTAGGAGGAAAATTATTGAGTTTACTACCTTCTACATGGTGATCAAGTTGTGCTCTCATGTTTTGCAAACCTACTAATAGGTTAGTGAATGGAAGAACACAAATTTCTTCCAAACCACACAAATGATTTGAGATATGAAATTTTCACCAATGAGAGAAATAATTTTGAGTGATCCAAAGACATAATCAATGTGTTTCTTTTCTGAAAAACATTAACATCTAGTCAACAAATCTTTTGATGGACAGCAAGCATGAATCAATTTATTCATGTCACATTGAGAAAAACATGGCTCCAATATTTTGTTCAATTCCAAATCAGCAAGATTGGCACAAGTAATGCAAATTCCAGAAACAATGAACATGTTTGTAACATGATTATATCCGATGAGATTAAAAGTAAACTTGTAGTGAGAAACCATGTGGATATGTGCCATGGTTTGCTATATTTGTGATGAGTAATTGACTTGAGCGGATTTGGTGTTTGAGTTGAAATGCAGGAATCCAGGGATTGCATGGGTTTGCATATCATGGTTATGACTAACCGGCGTTGGTGGAGATATTGATGATATTGCAGGAGATGGAAAATGTGTTTGCTTGTCTTATGATGTGTAGGTCATTGGAGTGGACTTGACGGTCAATGGTGAGAGGATCGGGCACAAGTAGGGGACTTGGGGCCTAACGATTGGGATGCCGGGTGAAGTCAAGGATGATCCACACCATACATGTGGAGATGCAAGAAGCACGGACGGTCTCGCGGTTGAGCCTCAAAACCGTGGTGGTAATAAAGACGGCATGTTGACCAAGTCAAGGCGAGCGGGATGCCAGTGCAAGTGACAAGGGGGCCCGATGGACAGGGATCAGGGGAGACTTGCCGGTGGTCAGGATCACGGGACGAGGTGACACGCATCTATATCGAGAACTCGCGCTTTGAAAAGCGTGCAAGGCGGTTTCCTGGATTGGGCCTGAAAACCGGTGGCGGAGATTGGAGGTGCACGTGGCACAATCGCGAAGGTTGCATCGAGACGAAGTGAAGTCGTCAAGGGTCCGATGGCGTTCGGGTGCCGAAGAAAAAGTTGGACCAAAAAGACCCTAGGGGTAGGTGAACTTGTATTATGTCCAGAGGGCATTTTGGGAAAGAAAAATAGTAGAAAAGAGGAAGTTAGGGGCTGGTGGCTGGGGCCACTCATGCTCCTCTCAATTGGAATTGGGGATTAGTTTTTAATAGAGAGAAGAGAGAACAGAGAAGAGCGAGTAAAATTCGTGATATTGACTAAATGAGGGAGGGAGGACGGATTCCTCCGGATTCATAGTTTGTTTCTCATTTTTGTTTCAATGGAAAAATTGTCTGGATCGAATCCTTGTGTCTGCGTTCTTTTCCCTTCTCAGTTTTTCTGTTCTTGCAGTATCTGAGTCGATCTCTGCCTGTGTGTGTTCTTGCAGCGATTCCAACAACAGAGGTTTTTGATTTGGTTCTGTTTTAGCTGTCGGCAGTTGGCGTGGTTCTCTGATTGGTTTTCCCAGCGTCAGATGTGGATTGGTCAAGGTTCTCAGAATCATTTTCTGGCGACGATGACTCTGCTTCAGTAGCAGTTCTTCGATCCCAGCAGCTATGACTGGTTTTGCCATGTATTGACTATCTATTCAGTTGCTTGTCGGGTTGATCCACAGAGGTGTGTGATTTCTAAATCATTTTCTTCAGTTCTGCATCTTGATCTGCCTTTCTCCACTGCAGTTTCACACGGACTCATGGTGTAAAGAAGCTAGCGACAGGACCTGCTTCTCTGCCCATGTTATCTGGTTCTGTGTGGAATATTTTGGTTTGTGCATGTTACAAGACAACAGGACGAACTCAGCTTCATATTCCAGCGGTCTGAAACCTACTCGCTGAATGGAGATCTTTATTCGTCTTGCTATGATGTGTTGTGTCAGTTAGCGTGTAGACTCGTGAAAATTCAGTTAGCTAGCTGTATTGAGTGCTTGCTTGTGCCAAATGTATTCTGTAGCGCATCTGCAAAGTGTCTAGCTGCTTGCCTACTTGGTTGCCGATTAAATTCATTAGCTGATCTTTGTTTTGTTTATTTATTATATTGTTTTTACTAGCTAGTTAATTCTGCTCGTCTGGTAGCCTTGTGCTTGCATCTGCATTTGGCAGCAGTGATAGACTAATCTTTTTCCTAGCTACTCTGTTGGTTGTTTCTCTATAGCATGTACGCTTGGCCTCTTGCTGGAACAGTAATCATGATTGTTAATTAGGGCTAACTGTTATGCTCTATTTTCCTAATTTTCTTTTTAGTAGTTTTAATAGTACCTTTATCTATTTATAGTTCTTCAACTAACTCTTTGTCTGGAATTAAGCCAAGCATTTTTGTTCCTTTTGTGTGATCTTTTGTTCGTTTCTTTTTGCTTCCGTAAATTTCATGAGAGTTTTGAACACATTCCTATAATTAGTATGTCCGTTGTAACTATGTGATCATGATGTGTTACGAGAGAGGTGTGTTGGGTGAAAAATGGAGAAGGCCATCTATTTCAAAAGAAATTAGTCGAGGCACCTATTCACCCCCCTCTAGTCGTCTTGCTCGGTCCTTCATATAGTAGTTCCGATTATACAATGATTTCGTGGATGCTATCTCAGAAACTTTTGAAAGCATTTCATCAAGCACAATATGCTTATCAAGAATGAGAAAGCATAAACATTCAGTAGGCAAAATTCTAGTGCACACTTCATTAGGAGTAAGCAGTTGTACATTTTCAGGTTTAAAAATATTACCTTTCAGGCCAAATGATTGTGCTTGTATTGTGGCGAGCATCTCTAAATTTTTACCATCATCTTTTTCGACTTGATTTATTCCTTGGGTGCAGATGGTTCCCTTTGTTGGCTATGGTGATCTTATCAATTCTATCTTCAGTTTCTATGGCTCATGGGCAGTCAGCGCTTTCTCATTCTTCTTACAAGCCTACACAATAAGATGGTCAACATAAGAAATTGGCATGACCATGTTAGTTTCTAAATCATCCTCACAATTTGAATGATCAGTCCCTCTTGTGATGTGTGGTGTATCTCTCTCACTCATATTGCTGATGCTCTCAACCACACATTTCATGAAATCACACATGCCATATAACAGAACCACCTTACCACGGAGATGATTATGTTCCAGGATCTTTCTCGGGTGGTGACACGCGCTGTGACACCCAATAGTATAACACATGACAAAAATAATATAGTTGTAATAAGAACATAGATGAAGTACAGAGTTTTACATTAATCCAAATTTAAATTACAAACCAGAGTTTTAAAAGTGCGGAAGTGAAATCGTTCAACAATAATAAAATGGTCCGACGGAATAAGTAAGATACAATCGCCCTCTCACGACAATACACACTAAACATCCGGCCATGATAGGTGTTTTGCCCGGACCGTACCGGCAATCAATAAACTACACCTCCTCGTTGTTGGTGCATCGTTCCAGTGGAACCTTCCACAGCAGTGATAGTCTCCATCCTGATCATCTAAAAACCATATAGAGCTACGCCAACTTGAAAGTGCATCTAGGCTCGTAATTTTGTTTTGGTGATTGGCGTCAATACAATTAAGAATGGACTAATGCTTTTATTGAGCATGTGTGTCGATGACTATCTCAAATTGGTGAATGAAATGTATTAACACAAAAAGGGAAAAGGAAATGGTCATTTACTTAAATTGAAGGTCCAAAATCTACTCAAGAATGAAGATCATGAAGTTTGTATTTTTATCTCTTGAGTATAGGTAAACCGTACTATCAAGAGGGGTATAATTCACAAAGTGTGGTAAAGTCAAATGCTCAAATTTTCCATAAAAACCAATTATGTCGCCCTCTACTTTTGCATTCATTAGTAGTGTCGGTGTCCATCACCGGCAGTACCGATCCCCCTTCCCAGAGGCGCTGTGGAGTCCAAACATCTCTGGCTCTCTGGCTGTAGCTCATCGACAGTGTCGGTCTCCCCGATCAGCAGTGCTGGTCATGGCACCCAGAAAGCCAATCCTTCTATCTGGCTCTGGCTTTAGCACATCAGTAGTGCCGTCCCCCTCTCCATAGAGACTGTTTTTCCTTGGCCACTCTGGCTGACTGCAATCGTCAGTGCCGGTCTGCTTGATTGGCAGTGTCAGTCAAGGTCTCCAGAGACCACTTGTCTTCTCTGTGGCTGTCTCACTAGCAGTGCTGATGCCCTGATCGGCAGTACTGGTGTGGGCCAATTACTTGCCTGCAGATCTATGACAGTGTGTCAGAAACTCTACCAGCAGCGCTGATGGCTCGATCGGCAGTCCCGGTGCGGGGAGTCCAGATAGGCCAACGGTTCTTTTTGTGCCCTTTGTATAAAAGGCTCTCACCCCACTTTGTGCCTCTCTCTCCCAACCCGAAAATCATTTGGCACTTTTGAGCTTCACTCTCCTCACTCTCTCTCTCCAAGTCAAAGCTTCATTCTTTGAGCTAGGGTTTGAGTGAGCCATTATTTCCTAGTGAAAAGAGCAACATTCCACTCTTGAGCATTTGATTTAATCATCTTTGTGACTTGTTGTTGGTATTTCTTACGATTATAGATAAATCCGCAAGTGCACAGATACCAATATAGCACGTCACCTAGGAGTATTCCAGGTTATCAATTCAGAGGGAACGTGTGTGTCCAATCTTCTATCCTAATTCATCCAAGGACAACAAAAATTAGTGCTAACTTTGGGCATCGGCTTACCCCTGCATCCACAGGCGAGTCTAGCCAACAGCTCTACGATGTACCCGAACATGGTGGATTACTAAGGCTGGACACGGCTGTCACCACCTACCGACTACCTCTACAAACCGTGGGCACACGGCAAACAAATGTAACCTCTAGCCTAGACACTGTTGACACAAAAATCTTCATGCGTGACCTGGGAGATCTGCTTAGCTCCAGTGCAGGCTCAATACCGGAAACCGGGGCGTGCCAGATGATTTTCCCTGCAAACCGACAAAGATACAAATCGTTAGATTTTATGGGCCACCGGCCTGGGACTGGCCAGTGAAGAAAGCTGATAGTCACTGTGAGTGAAATCAGCCGATATCATTGTGAGAATAATAATAAGATGAGATGAACTAATCGGCTGCCTATATCGACTTATCGGCAAATTAAATACACAAAATATTGTTCATTATAATACCGATAAAGGTTTGAATCAAACACAGCAAGATCGAAGAGATAAAAGAAAGCATGCCAATACTTTTTAAGTCAATAGCGTGGAGTTGATAGGGCAGAGTCGATAGAACTACAGTATGCGCGTGAAAACTCACCCTGTCGATAGTGCTAAGTCGATAGATCTGGTAGCTGGTATTGCAAATATGCCTAAAAATCATTGATCTATCTTATCATAACAAGGGGGCGATCGATTCTCAAAATATATGAATAATTGTGCCGATGACTCAAAATCAATCGAACCGTGATATCCTATCGGCTAAAGGTTCTGATAGAACTCTATCGACTTTACCTAGAAACAAATCGGATCCAGCTCTATCTACCCAGTGAGAGATCAAAGTCGATGCAGCCTCACTGATTCAAACATATCAAACTTAATTGAGACAATGTTTTGAACACGGTAAATATAGCTAGATCTGATATATTTATAGATAAAATCAATAAAGTGACTCAAATAACAGATCTAAATGGCACCGGCAAAACCTACTAAATTGCAGTAGATCAGATCTAACTGAGATAGTACCACAATCGAAGTCGATAGAATAGATACTAGATAGATATAATTACCGGATAACTAGCAATTCTAACGGTAACAACTAGAATATCAAATCAATGAGAAAATACTAGTTGAGATTGATAGAATTATCAAAGGTGACTAATCCAAGTCTCTCGCCAAGATCAGAGCCGATGCAGCCCACACGAGACGAGGGTTTCGTCGAGTAGGAAAGGTTGGTGATGCGCCGAATTCTATTGAACGAAAGTGTTGTTTTTTTCCTACAGATCCTATTACATATTTATAACCTCATGCAAGAGGTTCCGACTTAATTTATTTCTAAAAATACTTCAAGCTATTAAATAGAAAAGAATACTACTAGAAACATAAACTAACCGTACATGGGTCCACTTCTCTTCGTATTCGGTCGTTGGATTCGCAAACACCAGCCGAACCTTACCCGCGCGGCTGACCTCTAGGCCCAGTCAAATTCCGTTGTCAACATATGCCCCACAAGTACGGGGTACAAAATCTTTCATGCGCCGGATTTTATCTCCTCATTTACCACGCACCTTTAACATCTCCGTCCACCTCACGATGCAGTCTCTCAGGGCCTTCACAAAACCCGTCTTTTAGTATGCTTCCCAACCACCTAGAGTCTTTATTTTTATCCTACTGTTCCTCTGCATCGATCCGTTTGCTTGGCTTAATCTTTTGACTGCTTCCTCCGTTCACCTTCTCTCTTTAATCCTCATTATCATGAGGCGACCCTTGGACCGCTGAAAGGCCAACTCAAACCCTATAAATGGACCCCATCATCAGCTTCCTTCCTTTATCTCCCCCAAAAGCCTCATTCATGAGCTTCTTCTTAAGAGCCTTGATAGAAAAGCATCGCCTATCCCCAAATCTGTTAAGTTTAACATGGTGAATCCTCTTCGCCTTTCTCACCCTTGGAGCATCCTTTCAATGCAAAATACACAACCGCCTTCGCGCCGAACCGACTGGTCACCTTTCGGTAATCCAATCATGAAGAATGGCATCAGCGAGGCAGCCCTCTCTTCCCCCTGTCCAACGTGTAATGTCTAATGACAGCGCTTATCCTCTAGGAAAGGAGGGCCAAGCTGTTGAACTATCTTTTTCTTTATTATGCGCTCAAGTTTTTGTACTTGGCACAATAATAATTATATCATCCCCAGCTGTAGTAGAAGAATAGGTCCTCTTAGAAATTGATTACCTGCAAGTAATCAATTCTTTGTTGTACTGATGGACATCTGTAACTTCTTCTTTGTCTAATGCCAATATTTTTTCTACTAAGGGCGATAATTAAATATTGGCCATCTTAAGTCGATGTGCTATCATCAGCTCTTGTCTCTTAAGCATGATATTCGAGAATAATCGGCTATTGACCAATGCTGAAATCATGAATCAATCCAAACACTTGGATGGTACTGTTTCAAATATTCACCATTAATTGCTCTTCCAAATTCTTCTCCATCCAACCCCTGTAGGAAATACGCATTGCCCGACGCACATCAACTCACCTTAAAGGGGCCTTCCCAAGTCGGTGACCATTTTCCAAACCGACTATCTCGAGAGCCGATGGGCATGATTAACTTCTAGACCATATCTCCCTCCGAGAAACTTTTTGACATCACCTTTTTATTATAAAATCTCAATACCCGAGCTTTATTTTCCTGAATCCTTTCTAAAGCTTCCATTTGATGTTGCGTGACATCTTCTAATTCATCCAACAATATCTGTCTATAATCTTCGGCTGATAATTGATCCTGCATCTCCGTCCTCCTTGATCCTAAATTTGTTTCCCAAGGTAGGACCGCTTCATGACCATACACCAACTGATAGGGTGGCTCCTTAATCGATCCATGGCAAGCCATCCTGTACGCCTATGAAGATTCAGCCAACGTCGAATGCCACCTCCTAGGTTGTTCATCTATTTTCCTTTTAATCAATTTGATCAAACTCTTGTTAGATGCTTCCGCTTGACCATTAGCTTCAGCATAATAAGGCGATGAATTCAATAGCCTAATTCCCATACTGTCAGCAAAACTCCGAAATTCTTATGACGTAAACACAGAACCTTGATTAGTCATGATGGTATGTGGTATGCGGAATCTGTATATAATATGCTCCTTCACAAAATTAATCCCATCATTAGTGGTGACATTCTTCATAGGCACCGCTTCAACCCACTCCGTGAAGTAATCAGTAGCTGCTAGAATATATTTATGACCCTTTCTCGATGCCGGATAAATCTAACCGATCATGTCCATACCCCATCCTCTAAAAGGCCATGGCTTAATGATTGGATTCATAGCCGATGCTGGCGCCCTTTGTATCGCTCCAAACTTCTGGCAATCTTGACACCCTTTATAATATCTAAAACAATCATCTAGCATAGTGGGCCAATAATATCCAGTTTTCTTCAATAACCATCACATCTTGTGGGTCGATTGATGTGTACCACATATGCCTTCATGAACTTCACCCATGACCACTTTGGCCTCTTCTCGATCCAAATACCTTAACAACACATCATCAAATGTCCGATAATAAAGTTTCTCTTCTAATAAAATATACCTCAGTGCCATATATTGGATTCTTTGAGACACTCATTGAGTTGGATCTTTGAGATACTGGATGATCTTGAATCTCCAATCCTCCTCATCGACATCGGATACGTCAACAATTATCCTGCCATTGTTCTCTCGATAGCCCGATGGCTTCGACGCTAGATCATTCGCTTCCATATTCTGTTCTCTTGGAACATGCCTGAACCTTATTATCCTGAAGTGGTGCAACACATCCTAACACTCGGTATAAAATAGCCTCAAGACATCATCCTTGCATTCAAATTCTCCCACCAACTATCCAAGCACTAGTAGCGAATCTCCCATGATCTCAATACATTCAACTCTAGCCTCTTTCAGTATTTGCAATCCCTTCAGCACAACTTTGTACTCAACCTAGTTATTAGTTGATGCCTCGATAGTAAATGCGAACTCAAATCTTTCCCCCCGAGGCGATATGATCACAAGCCCGATGCCACAACCATTTTTGCAAACAGATCCATCAAAGAATAACAGCCACGACATCGGCTCAACCATCGATACTTTAGATCCACAATGCTCAACTACCAAATCAGCTAGCACCTAACCCTTAACAGCTTTAGCAGATTCATATGTGAGATCATACTCCACAAGCATCGACTTACCAATTCTCCCTTTAGAATAGGAGCCAATAACATATACTCCATGACATCAGCTTTGCATACCATCGTGCACTCAGTCGATAGCAGGTAATGTCCCAATTTCACACATGAGAAATATAAACACAAACATAACTTTTCAATCTCGGCATACCTGGTTTCAGCATCAATTAATCTTCACCTCAAATAGAATACAACTCTTTCTTTACCATCCTGTTCTTGAACTAAAGTTGAACCGATCGACTTTCTATCAGCCGCGAGATAGAGCCTGAATGATAACCCTTCCCTTGGTGGCACCAACACAGTTGGCGAAACCAAATATTTCTTGATATCGTCCAACGCTTTTTGATGTTCTGCCTCCCACATAAACTTCTGATTTGCCTTTAATTTTAACAACAGAGTGAACACATCGAGCTTACTAGACATATTTGAAATGAATCTTCTGATGAAATTCACTTTGCCGATCAAAGATTGCAGCTCTGTCTTATTGATCAGCGGCTCCATATCATTGATAGCTTTCATGCTCTTCGGCCCAATTTCAATTCCTCTTTCATGCACAATGAAACCCAAAAACTGTCCAGCTGAGACACCAAAAGCACACTTTTTTGGATTCATTTTCAAACCATACTTCCTAGTTCTTTCTAACACTACTCGCAAATTTGCTATATGATCTTCTATCCTTTTAGACTTCACTACCACATCATCAATATAAATCTCCACTAACCTGCCGATCAAATCATGGAACATATAATTCATAGCTCTCTGATATGTAGCTCTAGCATTCTTTAACCCGAACGTCATAACTACCCATTCATATAACCCGAGTGCTCCTGGACACCTGAAAGCAGTCTTCGGTATGTCTTCCTCTGCCATAAAAATCTGATTGTAACCAACATTACCATCCATAAAACTGACGATCTTATGCCCTGCTGCTACGTCAACCAGAAGATCCGCTATCGGCATGGGGTAATCATCCTTCGGAGTAGCTCTATTCAATGGCCAAAAGTCGATGCACACCCTCAGCTTGCCATATTTTTGAACACAGGCACAATATTTGAAACCCATTCTGGATATTGGCAAGGCCTAATAAAATTTGTATCATATAATCGGATAATCTCGGCTTTGACCGCATCATAAATTTTCAGATCAATTGTCCTTGGAGGTTGCTTATAAGGTCGATATCCAGGCTTGATGGGTAACTGATGCTCCACTATGGATTGACTCAATCCCGACATCTCAGAATAATCCCAAGCAAAGCAATCTCGATATTCCCTATATAATTTTATTAATCCTACTTTAAAATATTCATCTAATTTCTTGCTGATAAAAGTCGGCCGTGGTTTGTCACCATCCCCTATATCGACTTCTTGAAGTTCATCGGCTGACACGAATCCTTTTCCCAGCTTTCCATCTTCCGTGAATTCCATTGGGGTGCCTGTCAGAGAAATAATTTAGAATTCGATTGGTCCACTACCTCAAGACCCCATGTAGTAATCTTGACATAGTCCCCATCCCATATCTTGCCAGACAAACACTTTATATCATCAGCATGCCATGGAACTAAATCGGCCGATGCAACATTGACGGTTTCATCGGTCGGGATCACCTCCACTTGATCACCAATCCATTGAGTCAATGATTGGTGCATCGTCGATGGAACACAATAGTTAGAATGTATCCAGTCACGACCCAATAGCAGGCGGTAGGATCCCTTTCCATCAATAACAAAGAAGGTAATCGACAAGGTTTTACTGCCGATTGTAAGCTCTACGTTCAGAACTCCTTTAGCTTCTGCGGTATAATCACCATAATCTCTTAGAATCATATTAGTATCAATCAAATCATCTTTAGTCTTCCCTAATTTTCTAACAGTGGTGATCGGCATGATATTCACTACAGCGCCTCCATCGACCATCATCTTCCCCATTGGCATCCCATTAACAAAACCTCTTAGGTATAAAGCCTTCAAGTGCCGATGGTTAGACTCGTCTGGTTTGTCAAACACCGCTTGCTAGGCATCGAAAACAAGCTGAGGTTCACACTCTCCAGCAGCAATCAGTTCCCTCTCTGCAGCCATAAATTCCTGAGGCAAAATCATCACCATATTTACAGAAGTGCTCGGCGTGTGTTCTCATGACTTCACCTTTGGCCTCCAAACTTTCTTAGGTGGCTGATCGTCTTCTTCTCATAATATTTGCCAGCCCTTATTTGTCTGTAATGCATCCTTTGAATTCTACGCTTTTGACTCCTGGAGAATATACCAGATGGACACCACTGATCATTCTGCTCTTGCTGTTGCAATTCTCCATCGACTTCTTTGTCAAATCTAGCTTCTTCACTCTTCTTTGCTCCAAGTCGGTCAAACGCAGAAACCCTGGGCCATTGTTTGGCCAAGCCCACAATCGATTCTTTGGAATCGTTTGTACGGTATTGATGTTGATGACTCATCGCGGCCTCCCTGTACAACTGATTTGCATGCTACTGCATCTGGGACAATTGTCGATTGATGGCAACTTCATATTGTTATCCCAGCAATATTGAAAGAAAGGACATTCCCAATGCAGATCAAATCATGATTCCTTTGCCTCCCTTTCTCTTTTCTTCTGATACCGCTTTATAAATGCTTCTACATTGTCGATACCGACCATATTGACATTCACAAGGAATGGATGCCCATCAATCTTTATGGTGCCCTTGGTGAACTTGATCTTCCCTTATTCAATTGCCATCTGAATTTGTCTCCTGAACACCTTGCAATCATTAGTACTACAAGAAGGAGAATTATGCCACTTGCAATACCTCATCTTCTTCAATTCTTCAGCAGGGGGAATCACATGATTAGACGGCAACTGAATATGCTTCTCTTGTAACAACATGTCGAATAACTTGTCGGCCTTGGTGGCATCAAAGTCATACTTTTCCTCAGGTTCATTCTGTTTCACCCACGGGCACGACAGCACATTCTTGTTCCTAGTCCATTCTGCCATATCGACTTCGATAGCTTCTAAATCAGATTCAGAGTCGTAATCATTAAAATTGATCTGGATCAGCCTTGCCCGTGCCCCTCGAGTCAAGTTCTCCTAGATCGACACCTTCTGCACCAACTGGGATAGGCTCTTGAATTCAACCGAAGGAAACTTCTCTCTCAATGCCGCAACTAAACCATTGAACGCTATCTCTGCCATCTGGTTATCAGTCAGTTGCAGGCTGAAACATTTGCTGCACACATCTCTAAATCTTTGCACATAGTCATGCACAGATTCTCTAGCCTCTTGTCTCATAGCAGTCAAATCAGACAATCTCAATTCTCTAGTTTCAGCAAACAAATATTTATGAAACTTCTGTTCGAGATCGGCCCAAGTAACAATTGAATTTAGGGGCAACGATGCGAACCAAGAAAATGCTAACCCAGACAAGGATAACGGAAATAGCCTGATTTTCAAAGCTTCGGTGTTACCAGCTTCCCCGCACTGTACTGAAAATTGGCTTATATGCTCAACTATAGTAGTTCTATCCTGTCCTGTAAACTTGGTGAATTCTAGAGGTCTATATCGACTTGGCATTGGAATCAAATCATAGCTCAGAGGATACAGCGGTCGATACATGTACATTTGCTGCTTTTGTTTCAGTCCAAATTGCTCTCTCATCACCTCAACAATCTTCAAAGCCCAGTCATCAGTCAACCCATTGATATTTGAAAAAGTTGATGAAAGACCAGATTGATGAGGACATCACTCCTAAGGATACATGCAACACTCCTCCAATTCTGGACTTGCAAGGTCCAATGACTAGAGCTCATGCAGGACGACTAAATTTAGAGGTGAGCTCGTTCCTACGTTCTTCATCATATGTCACTTTTGAGAACGATTTGCTACCTAATGATTATATTATAATTAGGAACCACGGAGAGGACTAGGAGATGATGGGAGAAGGACATGGAGACGTGGAGGATCAGCAAGGACATGGAAGCCAAGGTGGAGGCCCAACCAAAACCGACTTTGAGTCTGTTTTGGGGCTCAGGACCAGTCTGCACTAAAATGGATGCCCAAGACGCATACGGACTCAGATTTGGATGTTCTATATTTGCACAGAAAGATAAGAAGAAGACCTTTCCAATTCTATCGGTCTCATGTAAAAATTCATCCGGAGTCATTGGGAATCGTTGAAACAATAGAGGGTCTAGAATCTGTTTTGGTGTTGCGTCGCCTATTTTTGGCCTTTGGGCTTTGTATCTAGTTGAGCCCAATTAGGGGCGCGTCCAGAGGGTGTTGCACAACCCTAGGGTCTTCATATACAGCTGCCACCACACCATTAGGGTTCGGGTTTTGCTTAAATTATTCTGTTCATAACAGTTTCGCCGTCATCACGGTTTGTGAGACCCCAACTTCGTGAGATTCATAGTACATCTACAATTGTGTTGCATTCTTCTTTGTTCTTGCTTGTGTTCTTGATTCTCAGGCAGGGATTAGCCTTCTCAGTGAGATCAATTGTTTTAGGATGGTTGATAACCAGAGGAGACGTCGTGCTGTGATTGCGGGGTTTAGAACGTGTTGTTCTGAAGCCGGATCAATTTGTGTGTTGCCTCCGACCAAATCAATGTATCCAGAACCTTTTGAAAGATCAGGAACCCTTGTTCACATCACAGATGCTGATGGTTGTGGGCCAAAATTAACAACTGTATGCTAGCCTCCTAGTTCTCCTGGCAGAGAAGACGATGATGGCATTCCAAACATCCTAGGCTCGACATTAGGTGCAGTACTGTACGTAACGTTTTGCTCGGTAGTCTCTTGCCTGTAATGCTGTGGATGTGTGTGTGGTGTAGATCTTGGTAGTATTATCCTCCAAGGTGTTCTTCCACCATCAGCATTCTTCTGACCTGGGGGCACATCAGAAGTGGATGTACTTGAACCCAAGATAGGTTGCGCTGTATTCTCACTATGTTTTTGTGAAGTAGATGCTTTATTTGCAGGCCGAGGAACACTATCTGGTGTGTGAAAGTACACCGGCCCACGAGCTGAAGCTTCATATAGGCATCCCTCCACAGTCTGAATAATTAGGCTCCTCAATGTATTAACCAACACAGGTAACTAGTTAATCAATGCATGGTGTATAGTAGTATGAATCATGTTATGCAAAGTTTCTTCATCAATGTACTCTATTGGCTTCTTAGTATGTGACTCTTCTATTGCATCTTCAATCAATTTGGCAACTGGTAGCTTTCATTTTTAGATGATCTTGCTGTTCCTTGTCTTGCTAAAAGTACTTACCAGAAGACTTTCATACTCAACCATCTTCTGACTAACTTGTGCCTTTGCATCATCACTCAACTCATCCCTATTGACAGGTAGCATATGTTCATTCTTAATATCCGAGCTGATATTGTTCTTTGGTTGTATCACCACACCGTCCTGCGGCATTTCAAATTCAGACATGATGTGAGTTTGAAGTTCTTGGTCCCACTAAGCGTGCCAAAAAGCGTGTAGACACGAAAATCTTCACGCGTGACCTGGGAGATCAGCTTAGCACCAGTGCAAGCTCAATACAGGAAACCGGGGCATGCCAGTCGATTTTCCCGGCAAATCGACAAAGATACAAACAATTAGATTTTATGGGCCACCGGCTTGGGACAGGCCGGTGAAGAAAGCCGATAGTCACTGTGAGTGAAATCAGCCGATATCATGGTGAGAATAATTACAAGACGAGATGAACTAATCGACTGACTATATTGGCTTATCGGCAAATTAAATACACAAAATTCTATTCATTATAATGCTGATAAAGGTTTGAATCAAACACAGTAAGATCGAAGAGATAAAGGAAAGCATGCCAATACTTGCTGAGTCGATACCGCAGAGTCGATAGAACTATAGTATGCGTGCGAAGATTCACCCTGTCGATAGTGCTAAGTCGATAGATCTGGTAGCTGGTATTGCAAATATGCCTAAAAATCATTGATCTATCTTATCATAACAAGGGGGTGATTGATTCTCAAAATATATGAATAATTGTGCTGGTGACTCAGAATCAATCGAACCGTGATAACCTATCGGCTAAACGTCCCGATAGAACTCTATCGACTTTACCTATAAACGAATCGGATCCAGCTCTATCAACCCACTGAGAGATCAAAGTCGATGCAGCCTCACTGATTCAAACAGATCATACTTAATTGAGACAGTGTTTTGAACACGGTAAATATAGCCAGATCTGATATATTTATAGATAAAATCAATAAAGTGACTCGAATAACAGATCTAAACGGCACCTACAAAACCTACTAAATTGTAGTAGATCAGACCTAACCGAGGCAGTACCACAATCGAAGTCGATAGAATAGATACTAGATAGATCTAATTACCAGATAACTAGCAATTCTAGCGATAACAACTAGAATATCAAAACAATGAGAAAGTACTAGTTGAGATTGATAGAATTACCAAAGGTGACTAATCCAAGTCTCTCGCCGAGATCGGAGCCGATGCAGCCCACGTGAGATGAGGGTTTTGTCGAGTAGGAAAGGTTGGCAATGCGCCAAATTGTATTGAACAAAAGTGTTGTTTTTTGCCTACAGATCCTATTTCATATTTATAACCTCATGCAAGAGGTTCCGACCCGATTTGGTCATGACTCCTAAACAAACCGACTTAATTTATTTCTAAAAATACTTCAAGCTATTAAATAGAAAAGAAAACTACTAGAAACATAAACTAACCCTACATGGGTCCACTTCTCTTCTTATTCGATCGTTGGCTTCGCAGACTCCGGCCGAACCTTACCCGCGTGGCTGACCTCTGGGCGCAGTCAAATTTTGGTGTCAACAGACACCACGTCTATGCTATTAATTACTATCAAAGTCTTGACATCACACTTATAGAAGATTATGATACTCTAACTAAGTAGAGCGATGATCCCGTAAGCAACTAACGATGATCCCGTAAGCAACTAAGGAAAGAACTTACTTAAAAAGGAAACTTAAATACTAATGGAAGATCATGAATACTTACTAAGAAAGGAAAGCATCTGCCGAGGTACAAGTGTGGAGAAGGCACCGACAAGCACCGACCTCCTCCTAATTCTCCGTCACTCTCTCCCTATTTTCTATGTACTTTGGTAGTGCTAAAGCCTTTGGAGTGGAGCTCTAAATCTTCTTCCTGCATTCTATTGTTTATGTCGAATTCCCCCTCTATTTATAGGTGGCAATAGGTAGGGGGGTACTTGTAGGTGAAGAGGAGTCGGTAGGCAAAAGTTGGTCCGTCGGGCGGCCATGTGTGCCACGCGGCCGGGTATGTCGAGAGGCATGCACCGCCGGGCGGCGGGGTAGGCCGGGCAGCCATAAGATATGGTTGGTTCACGACCAACTCTCTTCCAATGGCTCGGATCTTGTCCCAAAGGAGGTTGTTGGGTCGGATTCCACTGACTCCTTCATTTTGGGGTTGGTAGGCGTCTTGGGCCTAGTGGGCTGGCAACCCCTCGGTGGCATCCCAGGCCAGGCGGTAGGCCCAGCAGGGCGGCATCCTAGGCCAGGTGGCATGATTGGCCGGGCGGCAGCCCAGGTCGGGCGACATGATTGGTCGGGCGGCAGCCTAGGCCGAGCGGCGGCCTTCGCCAGGTGCCAACCCTCTCCGGGTCGCCCCTTGACTTCTCCCGGTTAGGCCACTTATTGCTCTACTTTCCTTAGCCATATTTCATCACTTTTGGTCCGGGAGGAGAAATTGGCCTCGTGGTTAAGTGTTTTGCAGAATCGGCCAGGTCGGATAATTAGCCTGAAAAATGACTTCGGTTACCCAGCCAGGTGGCTGATTTCAGCCGTATTTGACCATGACAGCTGGTTCCTGGATGTCAGCCTGAAAATGACTCCGGTTAACCCACTGGGTGGCTGATTTCAGCCGTATATGACCCTGTCGGCTGATGAAAACGGCTATTTCACAGTCGTGATCGATCGGTGGGGTGTTTCTTCATGTTTTTACACATTTTGGCTCTCTTATGCCTACAAACACATATTTCACCAAAACTCGTGGAACATGTTAATAATAAACTGCCTCCACTATGTTGTTTATTCCTTTTATGTTGTTTATGCAAGAATTTGACAGTCAGATTTAGCTTTTAAGGACCGTCAACAAAATCCCCCACACTTAGCCTTTGCTCGTCCTTGAGTAAAAGTTAAAGAGTAAGGTGGTTCATAACTTCAATTGGTATGATGCTAGCATGCAAATTATCCCATGTCATACATGTACCCAGGAACTTTTGAAGTATTTATCATGTTACCTCGGGTGGTTGAGGAATGGAACGGTATTGACTCCAATCATCTTCACTCGTTCTGCTATGCATCTTGGGCTTTAGAAAATAATTTCAAAACAAATCATAGCTGTACTTCTCAAAAGATTCTCTCAAATCGCTCAATGTGTATGGTTCCTCACCAGGGCATTGCCTCTTTTCATCCTACTTCTAAATATGGCTTTATGTGGAGCTCAAGGTAGGGATAAAAGAGAGGCATAGTTTTGTCTCATATATCACTAAGTCAAAAACCGGATCCATGGAGAACAATTCATGAACTTTTGATCAAGCATGTGCACATGTGGATGGAAAATGACTGAATGTGAATACTCCCTTTTTTTCAAAAGCTCCCTCCCTTCTATTGGATAGGCATTTGAGAACATGGGCTAGTTCTTTCTCTATCTTTTTTTCCTACCTTTTTTTCACCCCATTTTTTGAACCATGAATAGCCCATGTCTCTTTTACAAGGATATTTGGAGAGGGAGTCCATCAGAATATGATCGAGTACTTCATTTAAGGGATGGATGATTGTCATGAAAATGCTATCTTCTAGTGTAGAAGAAATAACACATAGATGATGGATATGGTGGTGCTAACTTCCAGTGAAGAAGTATTAGCAAAGTGGCGTGCACAAAATCTTGATCAAAAAGTCAAAAAAGTAACTCACTAGGGTCACAACAATTTGACAAAGTTCAACAAAACAACAAGTAGCATATGCATAAAGTTTTCAATGAGTTCATCATAGCTTTGGTAGGAAGATATAATCATTGAGGAGTCAAGCTATTGATTTTAATTTTTGTAAGAAAAATTCCCATGCACATCAAGTATAAGAGAAAGATTCATTTCGTCAAACCATATCATCATGCATCAACTACCTAGGTGAGATGCTTTCCTAAAGATGTAGTTCACAAGCAACAAGTCTATGAACTAGGAATAAGGAGCATGCAAGCCAACCAAATAGAAGCATGAAATAAAATGGGGCTTCCACAAGGTTCATTTTAGTTTTTGAGTTAAATTTTTATGATTTATCCAAGAGAAAGTAATTTTAACTCGTGAAACAAGGAGGTAAAGTGATTGAGTGCGCAAACCGTCATAGTGAAGAGGGTGGAAGTTGGGATGTGCCTGGCCGCCATGCTCTTTCTCAGGATGTTGACCTCTTGCACATAAAAAAGCCTGAGAAGCCTCCCCCACACTTGTTCTTGTGCCTGGCTGTTTTTTATTCAAAACAAATAAAAGATTGGGGAAACAAAAAGGACCCTACCCGGTCTAAGACTGGGGAGTCTAAATTTATTCAAATAAAAAAGAAATATGGAGAGGAATGATAGGGTAGATCATTGAAATCAAATAAATTGATCACATCTACCTCCTTACCTTGGTTGTCCTCTGGCTCTAGGATGACTTTTAAGCGATGACCATTTACCTTAAACTGGTTCCCTCTATCATCATGGAGTGTGATTGCTCCATGCGATGCAGCATTAATGACGGTGAATGGTCCTTCCCATTTACTTTGAAGCTTCCCATGGCAAAACAACTTGACTCTGTAGTTGAAGAGCAACACCTTGTTGCCTGGCTTGAACTCCTTAGGCTTAATCCTTCGGTCGTGCCATCTTTTGGTTCTGTCCTTATAAATCTTGGCCTATGGTAAGCCTTCTCTCTCTATTCCTCTAACTCGGACAGCTGTATTTTTCTACGTCTCCTGGCCTCCCTAAGATCCATGTTCCATTTCCGGATGGCCCAATGTGCTCTATGTTATCTCGACTTATAGACAACATGTTTTTCCATATACGAGCTGGAAGGGTGACATACCAATCGGTGTTATGTATGCTGTCCTATATGTCCAAAGTGCATCTGGTAGCTTCATCTTCCATCCACTCCCCATCTCATTCATGGTCTTCTGCAGGATGTTCTTAATCTGTTTATTTCAAGTTTCTACTTGTCCGCTTGTCTGGGGGTGGTATGGAGTTGCAATGTTGTGTTTTACTACAAGCTCTCTTACGAAGTTCCGGAAGATCTTATCAGTGAAATGAGACCCTCTGTCACTTATCACCATCCATGGTGTTCCAAAACAAGGAAAGATGATCTCATGGAACATTCTTCGAGCATGCTTGGAGTCGACAGCTCTGCATGGTATTGCTTCTACCCATTTGGATACATACTCAACGGCCACCAAGATGTACTCGCAATCATAGGACTTTGGAAATGGTCCCATGAAGTCAATGCCCCATCCATCGAATAATTCCACTTGAAGGTTGTACGTAAGGGGCATTGTGTTGCGAGCAGTATTCCCTCCATGCTTCTGGCAATTTTTACATCTTCGGATGAATTGTTTTGTATCTTCATGCATTAATGGCCAGAAGAATCCACTCTGCCAGATTTTTGCTTGGGTGCGGAATACACCAAAGTGGCCTCCATATGGAGATGCATGGCATTTCTCAATTATCTGGGTGCCTTCGATTCTTGGAACACATCTCCTTAGCAATTCGTCAGAACATACTCTGTAGAGTTATAGGTCGTCCCACACGTGACGTGGACTCTCATAGATGAGCTTCTTCTTGTTCTCCCCTTGTGGTACATACCCTGAAACAATGAAATTCATAATGTCTGCATAGCAGCGGTTGGAGTCTGTCACCTTCAGTAGCATGTCGTCACGGAGGAAGTCATTTATCGAAATTTCCTGCATGTTAGTCACTTGCATACACGCCAAATGATCCGCAACAGAATTCTCTACTCCTTTCTTATCTCTAATTTCAAGGTCAAATTCTTGGAGTAGAAGAATCCACCTAATTAGCCTTGGTTTAGCATCTTTCTTAGTGAGCAGGTATTTTAAAGCAGCATGATCAGTGTGATGATAACCTTTGCTCCTACTAAGTATGACCTAAACTTATCTATTGCCAAAACAATGGCAAGGAGCTCTTTTTTTGTAGTGGCATAATTAAGTTGTGCTCCTATCAAGGTCTTGCTAGTATAGGCTATGGCGTGATGCTTCTTATCTTTGGTTTGGCCAAGAACAGCCCCAACAACATAGTCACTAGCATCACACATGATTTCGAAAGGCACCGTCCAATCAGGGGGTTGAATGATTGGAGCTGAGATGAGTGCCTTTTTAAGGATATTAAAGGAATGTAGGCACTCATCATCAAAATCAAAGGGAGCATCATTAGCCAAAAAAACTAGTGAGGGATCTGGCAATCTCGAAAAAGTCCTTGATAAAACGCTGGTAAAAACCCGCATGTCCTAAGAAACTATGGATCCCCTTAACATTAATCTGAGATGGAAGCCTTTCTATGACCTCAATCTTAGCTCTATCCACCTCAATACCCCTGTCAGATAGAAGGTGTCCTAAAACGATGCCCTCTCGAACCATAAAGTGGCACTTTTCCCAATTAAGTATCAAGTCCTTTTCCTGGCATCTTTGTATGACCCTATCTAGGTTCTCAAGACAATGATCAAAAGTTTTCACATAAATAGAGAAATCATCCATGGAGACTTCCATGATTTCTTCGATCATGTCAAAGAATATAGACATCATGCACCATTGGAATGAAGTGGGTGCATTACACAACCCGATGGACATTCTCCGATAGGCATAGGTTTCGTAAGGGCTTGTGGAGATAGTCTTACTTTGGTCATCGGGATGGATGGGAATTTGATGGTAACCAGAGTACCCATCAAGGAAACATAAGAAGGAATTATTGGCAAGACGCTCTAACATTTCATCAATGAAGGGCAGCGGGAAATGATCCTTTTTTGTTGCCTTATTGAGCCTCCGACAGTCGATGCACATCCTCCATCCCATGTCGGTGCATTGAGGGATCAACTCATTTCTATCGTTTCTAACGACTGTCATGCCTCCCTTGTTATGCACTACTTGCACAGGGCTAACCCATTCACTATGAGGAACAAGATAAATTATTCTGACGTGCAAAAGTTTCAAAACCTCCTTCTTAACAACCTCATTGCATTATTTAGCCTCCTCTGAGGCTCCCTAGAAGGTGTGCTATCAGTATCAATGGGAATGCAATGGGTGCAAAGAGCGGGACTAATTCCCTTAAGGTCTTTGAGTGAGTAGCCTAGGACAGAACAATGCTTTTCTAGGATGGTTAAAAGTTTAGCAGTTTCTTCCTCGGATAGTCTATCACTTATGTCGAAGACATGGAAGTCTAGGATAGCCTCGACGTTTGCGTGACTTATGGTGCAAAATCCCATATCCTTCTAAAATAGGACCAAAGGGGCCTTGAAGGATTTACTAGTCGGTGCCAATGGTGTATCACCCAAAATGTCATATGCAAAGGTACTAGAAACTATGTTGGCACCAACAGTGGGATTATAAAGAACTTTCACCATGACTCCTCTAATGTCGCATCGAATGGTTGAAGAGAGAGAGCAATTTGAATTACTTCAGAGGATAGCTCAACCTCTCGCAACCATTCGTCGCTCATAATTGAAGTTAACTCCTTCACCATCTCTTGGAGGAATGCCTCTTCAAGTGGCTCAGGAGGAGAGACGGGAGTCGGGGGTTTCTATTGGAAACAATACCTTGAGGTATTTCCATAATCTTCAAAAATCTCTTCCTCAAAGTCAAATGGGAATTATGAGGGTTGAATTTCTTCTTCCCTAGGTGTTCCCGGTTCGGGTGAGGGCTCAATGGTCGAATCTTGGGGTATGCAAGGAATGGGGTTGGATTCGGCTATTAAGGGTTCCTCATGGCTCGACTTGGCTTCCTGCTTGAGGGGTTCGGCGTGATCAGAAAGGAAGGAAGTGTTTTCTAGAATACGGTCTAGGATTTCTCTTCCTTCTGTCACGGTCGTGTGGATGAACGATCCTCCGATGGCAATGTCGAGGTATAGGGCAGTTCCTTATTCAAACCCTCACGAAAATGTTGTAGCAACATCAGGTCAGGAATGGAAAGGTTGGGTCCAGATTTGGATAGCAAATTAAGCCTAGCCCAGGCTGCACCTAAAGTTTCCTTCTCCTTCTGGTGAAAGCCGAGAATTTCCATACAAAGGGAGACAATACAGGATGTAGGGAAGAAAGCGAGACAAAATTTATCTCGAAGTTCTTCCCAATCACCATTTACACTCCGGACAGTACGAGTGTACCATTGTTTTGCCCTCTTCATGAGGGAAAAGGGAAACAATTTCCACTTTAGAGTTTCCAGTGTCATGCCCTTTATAGAAAGCAACAAACACAGTTGCTTGAATTCTCGTAGGTGATGGTATGGGTTTTCACTTTCTAAGCCAGAAAAGTATTATTCCCGAACCATGGCTATAAAGCTAGGGCGAAGTTCGTAGCCAGAAGTACGAATTGGGTCCGTGGACGGTGGTGGCTCAAAGAACTCGCCCTTTGGAGCAGAAAAGGATTGGATAGAAGGTTGCTCCATTGTAGAAATGGGGAAAGAAATAATGAAAGACAAAAAGGATACAAGGAATAAAAAGGTTTGAAGATAGAACAACAACCGTTCCTCGACAACGGCTCCAGAAATGCTTGTTGGTATTTCTTACGATCATAGATAAATCTGTAAGCGCACGGATACCAATGTAGCACTTCACCTAGGAGTATTGCAGGTTATCGAATCACAGGGAATGTGTGTGTCCAATCTTCTATCCTACTTCATCCAAGGACAACAAGAATATGGTAGGCAGAGGGTAGAGAGGACTCCTATGGTCAAGGAACCTATAATAAGATAGGATCGATCGATTAGTGCTTACTTCGGGTACCGACTTACCCCTGCATCCACAGGAGACTCCGGCCAACAGCTCTACGATGTACCCGTACATGGAGGATTACTAAGGCCAGACGGGGCTGTCACCCTCTATAAACTACCTCTACAAACCATGGGGCACGCGACAAACAAAGGTATCCTCTAGCCTAGACACCACTTCTATGCTATTAATTACTATCAAAGTCTCGACATCACACTTATAGAAGACTATGATAGTCTAACTAAGTAGAGTGATGATCCCGTAAGCGACTAAGGAAAGAAATTACTTAAAAAGGAAACTTAAATACCAATGGAAGATCACGAATACTTACTAATAAAGGAAAGCATCCGCTGAGGTACAAGTGTGGAGAATGCGCCGACAAGCCCGGACCTCCTCCTAACTCTCCCTCACTCTCTCCCTATTTTCTAAGCACTTTGGCAGTGCTAAAGCCTTTGGAGTGGAGCTCTAAATCTTCTTCTTGTGTTGTGTTGTTTATGCCGAATTGCCCCTCTATTTATAGGTGGCAATGGGCAGGGAGGTACTTGTAGGTGAAGAGGAGTCGGTAGGCAAAAGTCGGTCTGCTGGGCGGCGGGCCATGTCGGGCGGCCACGTGTGCTAGGCGGCCAGGTATGCCAGGCGGCATGCACCGCTAGGCGGCGGGGTAGGCCGGGCGGTGGATAGATATGGCCAGTTCCCGCCCGATTCTCTTCCAATGGCTCGGATCTTGTGCCAAAGCCGACTGTTGCGGCGGATAGATATGTCCAGTTCCCGACCGACTCTCTTCCAATGGCCTAGGGCTCACAAACCCCGGGTGGTATCCAAGGCCGGGTGGCATGGTTGGCCGGGCGGCAGCCTAGGCCAAGCGGCGGCCTTCACCGAGTGCCAACCCTCTCCCGGTCGCCCCTTGACTTCTCCCGGTTAGGCCACTTATTGGTCTACTTTCCTTAGCCATATTTCATCACTTTTGGTCTGGGAGGAGAAACTGGCCTCTTGGTGAAGTGTTTTGTAGAATCGGCCGGGTCGGATGATTAACCTGAAAAATGACTCCGGTTACCTAGCCGGGTGGCTGATTTTAGCCGTATTTGACCCTATCGGTTGGTTCCTGGATGTCAACCTAAAAATGACTCCGGTTAACCAGCCGGGTGGCTGATTTCAGTCGTATATGACCCTGTAAGCTGGTTCCTGATTTCAGCCTAAAAATGACCCTGTCGACCGGTGAAAACGGTTGTTTCACAGTCGTGATCGGCCGGCGGGGTGTTTCTTCATGTTTTTACATATTTTGGCTCTCTTATGCCTACAAACACATATTTCACCAAAACCCGTGGAACATGTTAATAATAAACTGCCTCCATTATGTTGTTTATTTCTTTTATGTTATTTATGCAAGAATTTGACGGTCAGATTTAGCTTTTAAGGACCGTCAACACTTGTGCTTGTTACTCTTGGTGTGTTGCTCCTAGACAGTTAGTGCTGCCCGTAGAGCTCACATCTTGTGTAGTGATGCCTCGGGAAGTTTGTATTATCCTCCCGCAAGGGAATTGATAGAGGAGAACTCAAGTTCGATCTTTGTGGTTGCTTGAGTGAGAATAGGGTTGAAAGAGACCCGATCCTTTGTGGACATCTGAAAAGAGACGTAGGGTTCTTTGTGAGCCCAAACTTTGGTAACAAATCTTGTGTCTCCGTGTGTTTCTTTATTTACTTGTTGTTTTGTTATTCATACTCTAGGGTTTGTTCTCGCATTTGCTTAAATTACTAGATCTATTTGTGTATCCTTTGCTTAGTTGTTTTCTTATTGTGATAGAGCTTCCCCTCATCTAGTGTTCTAGTCAATTATCACCTAGTTACTGCAAAACCTCTTAAACCTAGTTTTCACTCGACTGTCTGCTCATCCATCCGCACTGCCAATCACCCATTGGCAGTGGCCATCGGTACTGCTGATCACCATCACCAGCACTGCCGGTCAGACTGATAAACTTTGTTCAAGTCCAATTTCACAGGATTTTTAGATTTGCCTATTCACCCCCCTTTAGGCAACTTTCAATTGGTACCAGAGCAGAATCTTCTTGAAGGCTTAACCGCTTGAAGATAAATGCCAAAGCATATGGAAAAACCAAAGGAAACTACACGGGAAATATCCGGTGCTAGGACCGAGGGTAACAAGAGTGACTCAGAAGTTAGATACAACAATATGCCATTCAACTATGGGGAACTCAAAAATGAGTATATTGGTAGTTGATCCAGAAAACTATGACACTTTGATGGCACATTCTATGATCATTGGAAGTATAGAATGGAACTATACTTGGGGTCTATGGGAGGACCGATCTTCAAAGTTGTGAAGCAAGGTTTTGAGTTGGAAGATGAAGAAAACCCAACCACTAATGACGAGATCAAGCTCAATTACAATAATCAAGCCGCATCCACCATTGTTTCCGCCCTATCACCAAAAGAGTATGAAAAGGTGATAAGAATCAAGAAAGCTCATGACATTTGGAGAAAGCTTGAAGTTATCTATGAAGGGACCGAGGGTGTTAGAGAAGCAAGAGAAGACATCCTAAGAGGGGAGTACAACTTGTTCATTAAGAAGGCTGGTGAAGGGCCACAAGAAGTTCATGATAGGCTTATAGAAATTGTGAATAAGAGAAGAGCTCTAGGAATCAAACTTGACACCATTGAGGTCAATAAGAGGTTGCTTCTTGCTTTGCAACCATGGAATCAAAATGCTTGTAACTTTGTTAGAGAGAGAAAATTTCAAGAACTTTAGTATGGATGAAGTACTAGGAAGATTGCTCACTTACAAGGAAAGAGATGAAGAAGCAAAAGAGTGAACACCTTGTTGGGACAAGGTGAAGAATAGAAGAAAGAAATAGCTCTCGAAGCCTCTCATGAGACTAATGAAAAGAAGAACAAGAAGAAAAAGAAAATGGTTGATTCTAGTGATGAAGATAATGACGATGAGATGGCTTTGCTTGTGAGAAGATTCAAGTCATTCCTTAAAAAGAATGGCTATAAGAAGAAAAGCTATGACAAAGGCAAAGCAAGAAAGTCAAAGAGAACTTGCTATGAATGTGGTGAAGAAGGACATTTCATTGCGGAATGTCCAAAGAAGAAGAACAAGGAAGAAAGAAGGAAAGACAGACATAGCAAGAAACTCAAGAAGTACAAAAAGCATAGAAGAGGTGAAGCTCACATTGGCCGAGAATGGAATTCTGATGACTCATCTCCAAGCTCCATCACAATGAGCTGTCCACACTGGCTCCGAGAATGTTTGGCTTCCGACATGCTATGTGGCCGTCCAATCCACTATGAAATCGGCGAGTACTTGAGACTAGATTGCACTTTGTTTCTCAAAATCCGCTATGTGCTCCGAGAGCTCCATGGCCCATTTACCGATAGTTCCCAAAGCTTCACGGTTGCCAAATATCTCATTGAGCGGTTGGTCTGTAAGTACTTTAATGTGATGAGGTTCAAAGTAATGCCTCAACTTTCTGGATGCCATTACTACTGCGTATGCGATTTTCTCCATCTCGGAGTAAAACCTTTTGGTGCCAGATAGCGCTTCGCTAACATAGTATACTGGGAATTGTGCTAAGAGCTCTTTGGGTTCTCCCTTGACCGTTTTGATGATTTTTTTCTCTTGCACGAGAACTACACTGACTGCCGAATGGGATGCAGCGACGTATAGTAGTAACACAGCCCCCGGCTCTGGGTTGGTTAGTTTTGATTGTCTTTGAAGGTAGTCTTTTAGATCTGCGAAGGCTTTTTGCTGCTCTGGGCCCCACTCGAAGGGTTGGGCTCCTCGAAGTGTTTGGAAGAATGGCAAGCTTCGCTCAGCTGATCTTGATATGAATCGATTCAAAGCTGCCATTCTGCCTGTAAGTTTCTGCACATCTTTTCTGCTCTTGGGCTCTTGCATTTCGTTGATTGCTTTGATTTTTTTGGGGTTAGCTTCTACGCCCTTGGCTGATACGAGGCAATCAAGCACTTTTCCTTTCCAGATTCCAAATACACACTTTTCTAGGTTTAGCTTTAACCTTGCTGCTCGAAGGTTTGCGAACGTTTCGGCCAAGTCTGATATGTGCTTACCCTTTTCCTTACTTGCTACTATGATGTCATCCACATAGGCATGCACACTTTTTCCAAACTGTGACTCGAAGGCCTTTTGAGTCATACGACAGAACGTAGGGCCATCATTCTTCAATCCTTCGGGCATCCTTACAAAACATTATGTCCCGAAGGGTCTAATGAAACTTGTTTTTTCCTTATCCTCCTTCCCGAGCCAGATTTGATGATAGCTTGAGACACAGTTCAGCAGTGATAGCAGCTCACTTCCGGCTGCCGCGTCCACAATCTTGTCGATTCGAGGTAATGGGAAATCGTCTTTGGGGCAAGCTTTGTTGAGTTCTAGGAAGTCTATACACATTCTCCACTTCTCATTCTTTTTCCTCACCATAACACAATTTGCTAGCCAACACGGGAACTTGACTTCGTGAATAATGGAGGCGTCGAGGAGTCGCTGTACTTCTGCTCTGATGGCTTCTGTTTTTTCATCAGACATTTTTCTGAGCCTTTGTTTCTTTGGTTTGGTAGTTGCATCAATTTCTAACTTGTGTTCTATGATGCTTCTATTCACTCCCTCGAGGTTTGCCGAGGACCAAGCGAATACAACTTTGTTTTTGCCAAGAAATGTTAGTAACTCTTTTTCTTTCTCGAAACTTAGCCCCGAACCCACTGTGATGAATTACCCCAGTACTTGTTCATCGAGGAGTATTTTTTTGGTTTCTTCATCTAGCTGGACTGCGATTCTTTCCTTGTCAAGGCAGTGTACCTCTTCTTTTGCATTGATCTCGTGTTGCTCCCGAGCCTTTCTGGCTCTTTCCTCTTCTTCTAGCTGCTCTTGGCTGAATACTTGTATGTTATTGCAATTTCTTTCTCCTGGTGCGTAACCTTTCTCTATGTCTCTTGCCATTTGTTGATTTCCTTTGACTGTGATGACTCCCCTAGCGGCTGGAATCCTCATACATAGGTAAGCACTGAGGATAGTTGCCTCGAATGTGTTAATTGTACCTCGGCCGAATATGACGTTGAATGGATGGCAGAGGTCCACGACGTCGAATGTTATGTACTCTGTTCGAGGGTTCTGAGTGTTGCTGAATGATACTGGGAGGGAAACTATACCCATATGTGTGATTCTTTTTCCTCCAAAGCCTATGAGTGGGACGTTCGATGGTTGCAGGGAGCTTTTGCTGAGTCCCATTTGCTCGAAGGCATTTCTGAATAATATGTCTGCCTGACTGCCATTGTCCACGAGGACTTTGCTGACCATCCAGGTATGAATGTGAGCTTCGATTATGAATGCGTCGACATGTGGGTAAGCTTTAATGTTGAGGTCAGCTTCGGCGAAGGTGATGGGAATATAGGACCATTTTGATTTGATGATTGGTCCCTCGGTGTAAACACTGTTTACCATTCAAAAATGGTCCCTTCTTCTTCTTTTGTTCTCGAAGTCCGAGGATGACCCCCCACATATCATTCCAATGAATCCTTGCACCAGAAATGCTGTAGCTTTGTTCGGGTTAGGCTCCGGCTTGGGCTGAGATAATTGTGATGGCTCTTGCTTTTGCCTCTATTGCTCTTGGTTTGCTAGTGAATGCTGGGTTGATTGTCTTGGTTGCATATAGTGGTTTGGGGGTTGTATTGGATGGGTCGTGTTGAAGTATGGGGATGGTGTATATGGCTGATGATGGGTGTTTGGGTAATGGTAACTGATTTGTGTGGGTTGTGGATACGGTTGTTGGGGCCATGGGTTGGGTGATGTGTAGTTGATGGCTTTTGTTTCAGCTAGTATTTTCTTCTCTGCTTCCATTCTTTCTTGAATCTCTTTTGCTTTGAGGCAAGTGGAAGTTTGGTGCCCCTTGTCCTCTCCACAATAGAGGCAATATGGTTTTCTGGCTTGACGGTTTTGGCTTGGTGAGCTTCAGCCTCTGCCGCAACCTCGATAGTTGCTTTCTCTGTAGTCATTGTTGCGGTTGTCCTTGGTGCTATAATCTTGTTTCTCCTCTTCGATGTGCCCTATGAACAATAGTGCTTGTTCGGGGGGTGGCCTTGGCTTTCTGTGTTGCCTTTCTTGATAAGAGCCCTTGTTGTGGGTTTGGCTGCGATTTTTGCTCTGGCTTTGCTTGCGCCTTTTGTAATCCACATCTGATCTGCTGTACTCTTCAAACTTTGTGCATAATGTTTGCATCGTGCGCGGGGGTTTTTGAGCGCAGTAGGATGACATTTGGCATGCTCGCATGCCTCAAAGTACCGAGCTTATTGCAGCTTCGTCCGTTATGCTCGGCGCTTGGGATCGAAGTGTGAGGAATCTTCTGTAGTAGTCATGCAGCAGATCGTTCTCTTGCTGAGTGATGTTTAGAAGCTCATGCGATGGTTCCATGATGGTCCGGAACCCTCGAAAGCTTGTGATAACCTTGTCCCTGATGTTTTCTTAGCTGTATAGTGATCCCGAGGGCAGGTTGAAATACCAGTTTAATGCGGACTCTTCGAGGACACACACGAAGGCTTTTACCAGAGTGGCTTCATCTCCCCCTGCTAATACGATTGCTGCCTCGTAGATCATGTGGAATTGCCTTGGGTCAGAATTTCCTTTGAACTTGGCTAGTGGTAACATTCTGAAGTGTGGGGGGTAGGGCGCCCTTTGCAATCCTTCAGAGAGGGGTGAGTCTTTGTCAATTATGGCTGCCCTCCGTATTGGTAGCACCTCTGTGGTTAATGATGGCTCTCCTTGCTCAATGTATGGGTGGGCTTCAAGTATTGGATTTGGTTCTTGCTGGCTTGTTCTGCTGATGGATTTTTGGAGTTCTTCGACCTCTTTTGTGAGTAGGAGGTTTTTGAGTCGGAACTAGGCTATGTACTCTTTTTCTTGTGTGGCTTTTTCTCTTTCCACTAATGCTCTGCCTCTTAACTCCTGCTCTTGTAGTAGTTGTTGCTTGAGCTGCTCGAGGTGTTCAGCTCTTTGGGCAAGTAATTCCATCTCCTGCAATGCTGTCATTGAGGTTGGGGTGCTACTTCCGGGGGGATTTGAGCTCGAAGGCTGCTCAAGGTGTTGTGTTGGGTCTTTTGGGTCAACGGGTGCATTTGGTTGTGATGGTTGCGCCTCGGGTGTGTTCTCCTTGATTACTTCCGATGTGGATTGGTCATCGGTCAGTTGCAAATCTCCGGGGATGTTGCTTCGGGCAGGCGCGACTCCGCTCGATGTTAAAGGTCCGGGGAGTTGAGTCATCGTGAGCTGGTGTACGAGCTCACAACACGGCGGGCGCCACTGTTGGTGTTATGAAGCATGAGCCTCGCGACACCGAACAGAAAAAGGAAAGAAGAGGTGAAACACTCCAGGGATTCTGAGTGATGTAACAGACGTTCTTCACATATCCCAAAAAAGATTCCTCCCGTTACAAGTAGGTAGGGGTGCTCTATTTATAGGCCGTGCCTAGGTCATATGCAAATGACCATTTTGCCCCTAATTACCTACTACGTTCCCTGAATATTCGGTACAAAATGGTCATAAAGGGTAAACTGGTCATTCGAGCTTTTCGGATACCCTTCCTTGATCAGCACGCCACCAAGTATGCTGGCGCCACGTGTCTCAGTAACATACCTCGCTTGCCTTCGGCCTTGAGCGCAACCTTCGACCTTCGAGGGTGTTGTGGACCCTCCCCTGTGGAGGGTTCGTGCTTCTTCGAGCGTTTCGGCTTGCTGTTTCTCGAAGGTTGAGGGCTCTGCTTATTTCGGAACCCTTCGAAGGGTACCTACCCTTCAGAGGGGTTCTAACTCTTCCGGAACCTTCGGAGTGTACCTGTCTTTTAAAAATGGTGAATAATAGTAAAGGTAACGATGGTTAATTTCAATCTCCATTTACGGTCTAGCTTCTACTGCTCTCGAAGGGTGGCCCACGAGGTGATCCCCCAACAATTGTTTTGATGTAAATTTCTCGCACCACCCCTTCTCTCCTTGATAGATGCCAGGTGGCAACAGACAGAAGCATCTGGGAACTCCCAGTGACTTCGACGAGGACTTCGACCCCGCTGCCCTTCCCCTTGCTCGATGAGGTGGAGGTGTCAAATGGGGCAAAGGTGAAGACCTTGGCCAAACCACCTCCCATGGTCTTGTTTTGGGCTGTGGCAAGGGCAAAGGCAAAAACCTTCCACCTTGGTCTCACTCTCCTAGTGCAAATATTGAGAGTGAGGGCGTGATGTGAACATGGGTTCCCGATCTTCCAAAAGGTTCCGGTAAACTTGATTAAGACGGAGGCGATACACAAATTGACATGTTCTGAATCCTGCAATCACAGCACAACGTCTCCTCTAGTTATCAACCATTCAAGAATGATTGACCTCACTGCAAAGGCTTATCATTGCCTGCAAATCAAGAACACAAGCAAGAACAAAGAAGAATGCAACTAAATTTGCGAGTATACGATGACTCTCACAAGTTGGGGTCTCACAAACCAATCAAACAGCAAAACTGTTCTTAATGGAATAATCCAAGCAAAACCTAAAACCCTAATGAAGAGGCGGCGGCTGTATATGAGGATCCTTGGGTCGTGCACGACCCCCTGGACGAAACCCTAAGTGGGCTCTACTCGATACATGGCATAAAGGCCGATTACGGTGTCATAGCGCCAGGACAGATTCTGGATGTCGACTTGGTTTGACCATTACCGACGGCTCGCAATGAATTTTGACATGGGATCAGTTGGGTTAGAAATATCATTTCGTTATCTTTCCATGAATATGTAGAACGTCCAAATCCGAGTAAGTATGCGTCCTAGGCGTCCGTTTTAGTGTAGACTGGTCCTGGGCCCCAACAGACTCGAAGTCGGTTTTGGATTAGGCCTCCACCTTGGCTTGGACGTCCTGGCTTGCCCATCACGCCTCCAATCACCTCCCCAGCTATATCATCATCATCTCCATGGTTCCTAACAACAATTAAATCATTAGGTAGGAATCTATTCTCAAAATCACATAAACAAAACATTAGAAACGAGATCACCTGTGAATTCAGGTGATGCACGTGAACTTTCATCTTAGTTGGAGGAGTGTTGTGTGTATCCATAGGTGTGATGTTCTCATCATTCTCCCCTTTTTGAATTAGAGTCGTCCACGACTCGATCCCATCTCTTTCTCCTAATGGTTGTCTCAAATCTAAAATATGAAATATAGAACTATTCCCAAACATGGGATGCACCTAATGTTTATATGTGTTATAAAAATTATCATTAGAATGTGATACTACAATAGACGACATTTCATACCAATGAACAACCTCTTTGAAAAATTGGGCAGCAGTATAAACTTTATCCTCACTCTTATGATAATTTAGAAAATGTGTGATCTTACAAACACTAGGAAAACTTGACATGACATGGTAATTGTTACTACAGTTTTCAAGTTGATCATTTAATTTTATGACACAAGGAGGTTTCAATTTTGAACAAATATAAACTCTATGCACCATAAACAAACCTCTATGATCATAATAGCCAATAGCTTGAAAATTATTTCTTGCCAATAAAGGCAATTCAGTTTGACAAAAGATTTACTTCTCCACGGTATTTAGATCACAAGGAATATTAAATTCAATATAACCCAAAGTAGTTAGAGAACATAACAATTTCTGCTCATTCTTTTCACATGTAACTAAAATCAAATGTTTAATTTCAGCTCTAGTGGGTGAATCATAAGCAAGGCTAGATGTTAAATAAAAATTCAATGTGTGCAATTTTATCTACCTTTATCTTACCAAAAGAATTTACCCATTGGATGTAGTATGGACATGAGTGTGGTTGTGTTGTCAATCCAAGCTTCTCAACGAATTTCAAACTTGCAATGTTGCGGCCACTCTCTCCATCAATGATAACAAGACAGCGTCGATCCTTGACAATAAAGTGAGTCTAGAATAAATTGTTCAATTGATTTTGCTCTACCTTCTCCATTTGAGAACTGAGCACTTGCTGTGCTACAACACTCTTATCATCATGAGATGCCATTGACTCATTACCATGGGTATTGTAACCTGTCATTGTTAGTAGCAAACAAGAAAACACACAAGAGTATATTTTCCTATCACTACTATGTAATCACGGTGGAAACTCTCAACAAGCAAATGGAAGCGTCGTACCAAGCTCTTACAAAGTTCTTAATTATAGCAAGCAAAGGATACCTTGGAGAGTTTGTATTGACGATTGCGAGAGTCAAAAATTTGTGCCTGTTCAGAAGGATATATATGGAGCTTGGATAGGCAATATTAGGTAGCAAGGATTAGGAAAATTTCAATTTAGAAATTGCAAACCTGAATAATAGTCCCAAACTAGTCTATGTCACCGGCCTAAACTTGTCTCGGACCTAGTTCAAGCAAGCAAGCAAATGACTTAACAAAGGACGCAAAGGCTGCAAGCAATTCTGAATTTTTATCTTTTCCTTTTTCTATTTCCTTCTTTTTTGTGCGGCTTTTTCTCTTGTGCACTTTGCCTATTTCTTTTCTTTTCATTTCTTGTGAATCAAAACTGCAGCAAGGTATTAGTGCTTGAAAGTGAAAGGAAAAAATTCTAGCACAAGGTAAAATTATGATCTCAATATGATGGACACAAAGATAGATAATATATTGTTCCAAAACTCTTAACGTGTCACATGAACAAGCACTTTTCTCTCTTTCTTTTGACATAAAAAGTAGAAGGCTAGATGTTAAATAAGTATTTGGTGCACACAATTCCAGCAATACTATTTTCTCAACGTGTGCAACAAACTGATTTTTTTTCTCTTGATTGTCTATGACAAGGACATGCACGACTCAAACAAGACCAAAGAATAAGCACTAGACCAGCAACACAATGACGTTGTAGGGACTAAAATTCAGACTACTATAGAACATGAATATAGTAACACATGCTTGTAACACTTGGGCATTAGTGTTACAAAAAAATTTATAGGAACACAAAATTATGTGTTACAAATAACTTTGTAACACATGATTTCCATTTTTAAAAAATATGTTGCAAAAAAGAGTTTTGGTAACCAAAAAGTAGTGTTACATTAAAAAGTGTTACAAATATTATTACTTATTGTAACATATCTGTATAAGTGTTACAAGAAAATTTTTGTTGTAGCATAAAATAGTGTTGCAACAAAAATGTTAAATAGTTAGAGCCTTATAATATCTTGCCTGCTACTTAAATGATGCATTAAATTTTTTATCTTCCAATAACTTTAGCTCCGGATGCAAAATATTATCCAAATCATGTGGTAGTGACTTCATTGTTAGGATAAAACTTCATCCTCTCTTATAATTACAAAATGACTATATGCTTATGTTAATCAAAATTCTACCTTAGCCTAGGTGAAAATGTCAGAAGTTTGAAAACTAAACAGTTGAGTTTAATTTTTTAGGAACACATTACAAGTTACTTTTGTTTGGTACAAAGGCAACATATGCTTCTATGGCAAGCAATTGAACATCAAAACTCATTTATATATCCACATGTCAATCAATGTTATTGAATTTCTTTTACCAATAGTAATATGATTCAACATTCACTAAAGTCAAACATAGATATTGTAACACATGTCTAAAATAGTATAGACATTAGTTCTTTTTCCTTATATTACAAATTCTATGTTTAGAAATCATAATCACAATTGTGTCCCAGTCTAGCTGGTGTTGTCATCAATCTTGAAGTGTGCCACCAGAGTTCGATTCCTAGTACAATACATTTTTTTTTACATTTAACACTATTTTTTATAGAATAATAAGTGTAACACTTTTGTTTAGTAGTAACACTTATATGTGTTACAATAGTATTTATTTGTATCATTTTTTCTTATCAATAGTAACACGTATATGTGTTACAATAGAGTTTGCTTGTTTCACATTTTCTCATAATCAGTAACACATAACTATGTTACTACAGAACATGCTCTAGTAATAGCACAACCTAGATCACTTAATAGATGTGTTACTATAGGTCTCAGTAACATTTGTTTCTACTTCTACTAACACATAAAAGTGTTACTAGAAGGCTGACTTGACGTATATAGAAGCAAACTAAACTGAAAATTGCAGGGCACAAGGGGGATATAGGACAGTGGAAACACGATGAACAAATATTTTTGTAGGACAATTTTCTGGAATTTATGATTGAACAAAATAACAAGAATAAGGGCAAACCTAATGGTATACCTGAAGCTCTGATACTAAATGATGCATTCGGCCCAAGTGGGGTTGGAAAAGTATGACACACTGACCCAATTCTAGATCTACGATCCGAATCTGCAATCTTAGCATCACAACTCCGGTAGCACGACACACCGATCCAGTTTTAGATACGCACGATCTGCCCCCTGCAATCTTAGCACCGCAACTCTGGCACACCCACTCGAGGAAAGGCCCAATCGGCCTAAAAGACTAGTCCAATAGGGGAAGGGTGGCTCTCCCTTTTAAGGTGGATTCCTCTTCCTAAGCTAAGCAAGGTGGGATTATTTAGAGGCTTACACGGTCGCCATCTTATCACAGGTAATAGTGGAGGATGTCCTCATCATTCTCACCCCCTTAAACAAGGGCCCAACTCTGATACCACTTGATGTGAACATTGTTTCCCAATCTTTCAAAAGGTTCTGGTAAACTTGATTAAGGCAGAGGCAGTACACAAATTGACTATTGAAAGATTGGGAAACAATGTTCACATCAAGTGGTATCAGAGTTGGGCCCGGCTTTGGAACGACATGTTTTGAATCCCACAATCATAGCAGAACGTCTCCTCTAGTTATCAACCGTTCAAGAATGATTGACCTCGCCGAGAAGGCTTATCCTTTCCTGCAAATCAAGAACACAAGCAAGAACAAAGAAGAATGCAACTAAATTTGCAAGTATATGATGAATCTCACAAGTTGGGGTCTCACAAACTGATCAAATGGCAAAATTGTTCTTAATAGAATAATCTAAGTAAAACCCAAAACCCTAATGAAGAGGCAGCGGCTGTATATGAGGACCTTGTTGGCACTTCTTAGCGTCGCACCAAAATATTATTTGGTAACAACGCTCGAAGTGTTGATTGATGTTTGTTATGCTTTAAGAGAAGAGTGAACCAATCCGCAAGCACACGGAACATCTATTGTAGCATTTCACCCGGGAGTATTCCAAGGTATCGTATTTATCTTCCTCAGGGAAGCTAGGTGTAAGAGTATCTTGGTTTAACAAAGATATGACTATAGGAGTTATACCAACTGACCAAAGACGGGGGCAAAGATATTCAATGATAAATAGGGGAGCAGTGATATAGGAGAAATCCACACTAAGATAGATAAAAGAGATCGAATAAGCTAGCCGGGAGGACAGCGAGTGTAAGTCTAGAATTCCTAAGATAGACTTTCCTAAATCTAGTCAAGCGTCAAAATTCCTAGTTACTCGGGTTGAGCGCTTACACCAAATCCATGGTACAGCCTTGAGTCTTTCACCAATAAGCTTACTTCGGGGCACGACAATGATCCACTAATAGGGTCGATAACTAACCTCATGCACTATTGGGCACGTTACTGCTAGACAACCCTGCTTGAGACTTCCCGTACGTGGTGGAATACTAAATGGACGGATAGGGCTGCCACCACCTGCCGCCTACCACACAGCCCATGGGGACAAATGCAAATCCAGCTAGTGTTAACTTAGGCACCGCGCCTACGCCTTCACTAGATACTCTTCCATTGGCCTAGCGGAAGAATAGCTGGGAAATAACCAAGTCTAGGTCCTATTTGAGAACTAAATTTAATTAAATCCTAGCCGGGAATCTAGTAAACTATGCTTCAAAGTTCTTTCCCGATAATTGTAACTTGAGGAAATTGACTAAGTAAAAACAAATACTTGACAAGATAAATAAGGAAAAGATAATTATATTTAATAAAAGATAATTCTCACAAAAGGAGAAAAGATACAAGAGAGCTCATACCAAGACTCGGAGACGATTTCTGGAATCACGAGCGATGCTCTCGACTAGACTCTAATTCCCGACTAACTAACCTACTCTACTAGTAAGAAAAGTAGTGGGAAATGGACTCCAATGTGTTTCACTTGCTTCGATGTTGTATTTCTGCCGAATTCCCCCTCTATTTATAGGTTGCGAAGGATTGGCGGGTACTTGTAGGTGAAGGAGAGTCGGTGGGCAAAATTTCCCCTGCCGGGCGACATGCACCGCCGGGCGGTAGACCAGGATGGGCGGCCATTGGATGAAGTCGGTTCCCGACCGACTTGTCGTTGGTTGGCTGAGATCTTGTCTTGATGACGGTTTCTAGGTCGGTTTGCGCCGGGTTTCCCATTTTAGGGTCGATAGGCCTCATGGGTTGGCAACCCTGGGAGGCCAACTCAAGCTAGGCGGCAGGCCAGGCCGGGCGGCGGCCTGAGCCGGGTGCCGACCCCCTCTAGGTCGCCCCATGACTTGTCCCGGTTAGGCCACTCGTGGACCCTTTTTCCTTAGCCATATTTCATTGCTTTTTGTTCGTGAAGAGAAAACGGGTTCATGGTGGAGTGTTTTGCAGAATCGGCCGGGTCGGATGATCAGCCTGATGAGACTCTGTTTTGACAAGTCGGGTGGCTAATTTCAGCCTGATATAACCCTGTCGACTGAGTTCTGATTTTAGCTGTCACGACCCTGCCCGGGCCCTGATTTCAGCCTCATATGACCCTGTCGGCCGGCTGTTTTATGGCAGGATCGGCCGATGGGGCGTTTCTTCAATAATTTTGGCCCTTTTGAACCTGCAAACACATGTTTCACCAAAATTTGTGGAACTTTATTAGTTTAAACAAATAATCATGAAACTTTGGTCTTTACCTTGTATTTCCTGATCGGTTGGTGGCTGATATCGGGTTTTAAGGGCCACCAGCACCTCCCCAAGCTTAAACCTTTGCTCGTCTCGAGCAAATTAAAACTTGGAAGTGATGGATCAGGAGTTGCTGCAAGGATCAAGTGCACAAACACATACTCCTACAACATAGGGGTAATAGTAAACCAGGACAAGTTGATCACTAAGTCTTTCTCATTGTAAGTGGGGCTCTTAGGCATTTTATGACCTTGTCATAAGCGGTTAGAACTTAGAACAACTAGTTTAAATTTTGTCACTTAACCTCCTACATGATCATGAGTCCAAAGTTTTTGTAATGCTGCATAAGATTGAAAATCCTCCCTCTTGGTGCAATTTTTCACTATGACTCTCATCTCTCAAAAAGTGTATTTCCTCACCAAGTGCTCATCATACTCTATAAAATTTGGCTTTATATGTGGATCTTGGTAGGATGGCACATCTAGTATGCATATTTTGTTAAGTTAAGAGATGGTCCTTGTGAAAAGACTTTGCACTTTCTCCTTCCAACCATTTGGAAATAATGTCCAGGGGAGAGGGAGAGAACGAACTCGCGCAAAGGAGTGGACTAGCACAATAGAAAAAATCTTTATCAAAGACTAGATTTTTGTGCTAGAGTGAAAGGATGGTCCTTTATTTTTGCTCAATGAATTTAATGAACCTTAAAACTTGACATTTGTACATCTATGAGAGCTGATAATTTTTCTCATTTTCTTTCTTTCTTTCTTTCTTTCTTTCTTTCTTTCTTTCTTTCTTTTTCAGCTCTCATAGTGTAGGGAAGCTAGTTCAATGGTTTAAATATTTTTGCAAACTTTTTCTGAGCATTTATTTTAGGAAGACCAAAATCTTTCTTGTAGGATCAAGGTTTTTGCAAAGGAGAGAATTTTGGCTAATATGCTTGGTGAAGTGGACGCTTGAATCCAATGTGGAAACCGCATAACCATGCATGATTATTTGAGAACTCAAAGATTACACGAAGGAAAATGATTGGCTTTGAAAGTGCAAGTCCCTCATAAGGATCAAATCCTAACCAAACTCAATGCATACATAAATGACATAAAAGTGGGTTCATAATTAATGTCTGGCCTTGGTAGGAATTTTTCTATCATAGGAAAGATATACACCAAGTAGGGGGGGTTTTATTGCAGCATGGTTTTGAAAGAAATCATTGGACTCTAATCATGAGATCATAGACTCATCCAAAACATGCTATATCGTGAATTCCAACAACTAGACTTGGTGTTTATTAGCCATTTTGCACCCACTAAAACATAGAGGGACTAGCTTATCATCATGCCGGTCTACCATTACCCACCAAAATGAAGAGTAGTGGTTGTATACTTGAGACTCACAGGGAGCTAACAGAGCAACTATTCATCATTTCCATAGGCAAGATAGAGACTAAGTTCTCAAATTTTATTTGAAAAGGGAAATATTTTTGTTCTTTTTGGTTATGCAAAATTTTATGGTTTTTCTTTGAAAGTGAAAAATATTTTTGGGCTTTCTTAAATTTTCTCAAGAAATGAAAACAACTCAACCAGAGAAAGGGGGAGAGAGGATAGAACAAGCGGTGCACCTTGGTTTGGGTACCTCCCCAAGCTTAGGTCTTTGCAAGACTTAAGCTTAGATGACTTTCACTATGGCGGTTGATACTCGATGTTGAAGTGGCCGAACAGTTGGTCCATTATGGAGAGGTTTGTCTGAAGTTGTTCCGATGTTTGTTGCTGCCATTCTTGTCGATCCCTTATGGCTGCTTGTATTTCTTGAGTTCGTTCGTTGGTTTCATAAGCATTGGCAGCCAAGTATTGCATGTCTTCTTCCAACTCTGAAAAGTTGTAAGATGTGAATCGGGCAGAACGTGAAGTGCCAATGCGTCCATGAGGTTGGTGGTAACTCCCTGTCCCATAAGGATTGTACGGTTCATATTCTTAATGGGATGAACTAGTGTATTGTGATGAGCTAGTAAATCCGGGGACTTGTGGTTGCTCCCAATGGAGCTTCCCAAAGCACCTGTTCGAGGTGGTCTTGTCCCTGGCCTATCCCCTGAAACACTGTGTCGTGCATGCTGCACGGGGGCTTGCCAATTGTATAGAAAGTTCTTTCTACCGATGATGGTGAGCTCGGGGTTAGGCAGTTCTATCTCGGTGTTGCGCGCTGGATAAAGCATGTAGAACCTATTGTTCTCCTCCTTCAAAAGGTGGGCTTGCCAAAAGTGATCTTTCCCTTGCAAAGGAGCACTAGGGAGGCGATCTGTTCTAGCTCTATGGAGCGCGCCAACCTTTCTAGCAATTCTATTGACAAAAGATGTGAAAGTGATAGGTCCATGCTGCTTGAATGCTAGGGTGAGCCAATGGTTGATGAGGAAGAAAGTGGGATTTGATTTAATTTTCTTTATCACAGCATAAAGATAAGCTTTATCTAAACTATTCACTGAACGTACATCACCCCGAGGAGTGAGGTAGTGAGTGATAAAACGGTGAATTGTATGGAGCGAAGGGTTATGAATGTCGCTGGTGCGCTCCTGCCCCGTGATGAGATTTCCTATCTTAGCCCAAAGTCCTTGCGGGGTGAAACCTTTAAGTTTATCAATGTCTTTGGTGGCTTTACGGTCAAAACCAAGGTAAGTGCCAATTTGTTTTAAAGACCGTTCATAGGTTTCACGAAAAAGACAAAATTCGTAGAGAGTGCCTAATTTGTTGGACGGAGTGGTGTGGACTTTTAAGGTGCAAGGGAATTTAATGGTAAGCCATTTAGAACCATAACCATTGAGGTGGTAGAAATCATACCATCCGGACGTGTTGAGCGCGTACTAAAAATCAGCGAGGACGCTGATCTGCTCGAGGAAGTTGTGGTCGAACTTGCGCATGGATGTGAACTCTCGGTCCCGAATGGCGGTGAGTTTGCTTCGCTCATCGTAGTCATTGAACACCATATTCTCTTCACTCTCCATGAACTTGTCAAACTTTTCATCTTGCATGCTTTGCACCGTTGGAGCTTCGGATATCGACATTGTGTCTGAGATATAACTCAGAGCATGCCCATATGAAGCTCTAGAGTGATCGGCTTCTGAGCGCTCACTTGGCGTGCGCCTCCCATGGCTCGAGCTGGCACTGCTGAACTTGGCGTAGAGGTCTCCCCAAATATTTGCCATTCCTGTGAAAGGGGTTACTTGGACACAATACCCGAAGGACAAAATGATGATAATGGTTAGCGGTTAGTCGTTTGGTTTGTAGTCCAAGTGTTAGCCGTTCAAACGTGCAAGGGTGACAACAAATTCTCTCTAGTTAGTTTTATTGCAGCACACTTTATTGCTAAGTAGAGCTAGTGGAGTGAGAACATGAGTGCAAAGGGAGAGAGTTTGTGAGGGAGAGAAGTGTTTTCGGCTAAGGGTGGAGAAGAAAAGGAGGGTGAGCCCTCTATTTATAGGCTCAAGAGGATCCTTGGGGGGAGGAGTGGTCAGGCCAGGCCGGGCGGCAACCCACACCGGGCGGCAGGCCAGGCCGGGTGGCGCCCATGCCGGCCGGCACCACCTTTTTTTTTCTCTCTCCCACGTGGGTGCATTATTGGTGTACAGGTGCCACGTGAAAAGCATGCCTCCATTATTCCCAAAAAAAGAAGAGAGGATAGGGAACAAGGAGGGATTGATGGGATGGCCAAAGTTAGAATTTTGCAATGAGTGTTCTGCCCTCTATGGTGCCTAGGTGAATAGGGTGGCAGGTGAGAGTTGATGATCTAAAGATGGAGTGATTTGAGTGGCTCTCATTCACTTGTTTTCACTCATGGTGGCCCTTTTTGTGACCATTTTGCCTAAAGGGAAAGCTGGCCACACCTCCACCACTCATGGCCATCATCTCTGCATTAAAAGTGCCAAGAATCTGAGAAAAAGTTATGTCGGGTGGCATGTCTTGCCGGGCGGTAGAAATGACCCAACCTGGTGGTCGTTTCATGAAAAATGACCCCTAGGATGGTAAAACTGGACTGGGTTATTTCAGGTTAGGTGGCTTAAGATTAGCTTGCCGGGTGATCATATTTTGCCAAATATGACTTCCCGGGTGCTAAAATTCGATAAAATCTGACCTCCCAAAATTTTACCTAGCCAGATGGTCATTTTCATGGAATATGACCTCCCGGTTTGCTGAAATCCGACTAGCCGGGTTGGATGATCAGACCATCACCCGGAGGGTCGTTTTTGCTGAAATTTGACTTCTCGGGTGCTAAATTTGACTGGTCGGGTTGGATTCTGGGTACTTGAATATTAACTAGCCGGGTGGTCGTTTTCATGAAATACGACCTCCAGGGTGCTGAAAACTCACTGGTTGGACAGGAGCCTCAAATTATCACCCGGGGGGGTCATTTTTGATGAAATTTGACCTCCCGGCCAGTAAACTTGGCCGAGTTATCATAAATATTATTATTATTATTTTCAAAATTTTAGTTTTTTAAAATTCTTTTCTTTTATAGCCTAATTTAATGGTTAAAGAAAATAAAACTAATTTAATGAGAGGTAAGGAAGAGAAGGGGGATAAATATCAGTTTACCTCTCGACGAGGGTCTAGATTTTACGTCTCGAACAAGATGTTCTCCTCGTTTAATTCTTCATGGTGCCCATCATGGATGGAGAATTTTCCACGATCGGTGCAACTTATTTCTTCCGTCATACTTGTTTGCTTTTCTTTGGCTTGGCGGCGACCTTTCTCTTCGTTTCCTGGGGCTCATTCTTCTTCTTGGGCGGTGGTGGTGTGTTCTTAACTTTTACCACCGATGCACCCAATTTTGATGGAATTGGATACACCTCAATTTTCTGCACCATGTTAGGATTTTTTCCATAAAAGATGCGTACCTGATTGCATTGTTCCGTTCGGGGCTTGAAGGCGAAGTTTTCATCGTATCCATTAGTGTTATGGTGGATTTCTCCAGCCCCAACATCAATGTTGGCATTTGCGGTGCTAAGGAAAGCCCTTCCTAGTATAAGAGGTGTCTTTGCATCGGCCTCCATGTCTAGCACCACAAAGTCGACAGGGACGAGACGGTTTCTTATCTTCATGGGTATGTCCTCCGCGATGCTCGCCGGGTAGCGGACTGATTGGTTGGCGAGCTGCAAGCACATTGTCGTAGAGGATAATGAATGGACATCGAGTTTGTCATACACTACCTTTGGCATGACGCTCACGCTTGCCCCCAAGTCACAAAGGGCGTTGTTGAATTTCTGCATCCCGATGGAACAAGGGATGGTTGGGCACCCTGGATCTTGCTTCCTTTCTGGAAGAGAGTTCAAGATAGCAGCGCTGCATTCCTCCGTCAATTTAACGACCTCCGTGGATGGCATTGGGCGTTTGTTGTTGAGGATGTTGTTTAGATACTTGGAGTATGTAGGAACCTGGATAGCATCAAGTAGTGGTATGTTGACATATAATTTCTTTATTACCTCAACACACTTCCTGAATTATTTGTCCACCGTTGGCTTCCTTTGTCGAGGGGGAAATGGCAACACCGGGGTATCAGAGATCTCATGCGGTGCTTTCTTGAGGGGTGCTTTTGCCTCCTCAACCTCAATTTCTTCCTCCCCTTCTGACTCTTCATCGGGTGCTCTGTCCTTCCCTGCATTGTTAGGATTTGGCGGATCCTATGTAGATTTTCCGCCTCTAGTTGTGACCGCATTTATATTTTTTTTGGGGCTAGCTTCCAGCTGACTGGGGAGCTTGCCCGAGTTAGGCTTAACAACAGAAGCGGCCAGCTGAGCATTTTGTGTCTCTAGCATTTTGTTATGACTAAGCTGGTTTTGCAGAAAGGTATTAAATGCTTCCATACGAGAATGTATGCATTCTAGGACTTTATCAGTAGCAATAAATTTCCTACTAATACTTTAATTTATTTTAGACTGTCCTAGAACAAGATCACAAAAGGAAGGTTCATTATGAGTAAAGTTGCCAGAGTTACCCATGTTCTTGTCGAATGAAAGGTTTGGCTTGGACTCCCATCCGAAGTTGTTCGTATGGAGCCTAAACCCATTGTTGTTGCTGTTGTTGTTGTTGTTGAGGTAGTTCACTTCTTCTTCTTGAGTCTCTGGGCAGCGGCTTCCCATGTGTCCAACATTTCCACAGACTTCGCAAGTCATGCGAGAGTCGAGGGATTGGGCAGTTTGAGGTGAATCTATTTTCTTCAAAAGTTGATCCATCTTGATTGCTAGCATGTCAATACCATCAACTTGGTGGACTCCCCTCGTCTTGGGTTGCAACTGATTCTACCTCTCATCATAGCCACTATAGTTGGTGACCATCTTTTCTATGAGAGTGTGAGCTTCTTTGACCTTCAGAGAGAAGAAGGAACCTCCAGCGGCTGCATCTAGGTGCTCACGAGCGGGACGGTTGAGCCCATGGTAGAAGCTTTGGATTAGCAACCAATTTTGCAATTCATGATGTGGGCATGCCAGAGTATACTCTTGGAAACGCTCCCATGCCTCAGGGATGCTTTCATCGGTAAGCTGTTGGAAACTTTAAATCTTATTTTGCAGGGCGTTGGTTTTTCCTAACGGGAAGAACATGGCAAGGAAGGCATTGGAGCATTTGTCCCATGTGGTGAGCTCTTCTTGATTGCTATAGAACCACTGCTTCGCCTTCCCCATCAGTGAAAATGGAAAAAGGCGAAGGCGGATAGCTTCAGGAGTCGCCTCCCTCATGGTGAAGGTGCTACACACCGCCAAAAACTATTGGAGGTGGGCGTCTGCATCTTCTGATGCCTTGCCACAGAAACGACTGGCCAAAACCATGTTGATTAGGGCTGGTTTCATCTCATAGCCTTCGTTCCCCATGTTCAGGTTTGGACCGGTGCGGATGTTGTCTGCAGATGGGGCGGAGTAGTCACAGATTGTCTTCTCAGCCATGGTTGGTGGAGCAGACGTGGAAGGGTCTTGTGGTTGAGCTAGTGGGATCGGAGGTGCCACAAGAGCATGTCTAGGTCGAGGAGGGGTGAGTCGTTGACGCACTCTCTTCAGCAAAGCCTTCAGATCATTGTAGTAGTTGTCTGGTAGGTCGAAACCAGTCATAAAGCGTCCTGTTTACACCACAAATAAACATAACATGGGTAAGCCCGCTAAGGAAAGCGGTAACTCCTTAATAGAAATATCAATGTTAAAATTCTGATATCTTAGCCTATTGCTTCCCCGGCAACGGCGCCAGAAATGCTTGTTGGCACTTCTTAACATCGCACCAAAATATTATCTGGTAACAATGCTCGAGGTGTTGATTGATGTTTGTTATGCTTTAAGAGAAGAGTGGACCAATCCACAAGCGCATGGAACATCTATTGTAGCATTTCACCCGGGAGTATTCCAAGGTATCGTATTTATTTTCCTCAGGAAGCTAGGCGTAAGAGTATCTTGGTTTAACAAAGATATGACTATAAGAGTTATACCAACTGACCAAAGATGGGGGCAAAGATATTCAATGATAAATAGGGGAGCAGTGATACAGGAGAAATCCACACTAAGATAGATAAAAGAGATCAGTTAAGCTAGCCGCGAGGACAGCGAGTCTAAGTCTAGAATTCCTAAGATAAACTTTCCTAAATCTAGTCAAGCATCAAAATTCCTAGTTACTCGGGATGAGCACTTACACCAAATCCATGGTACAGCCTCGAGCCTTTCACCAATAAGCTTACTTCAGGGCATGACAACGATCCACTAATAGGGTCGGTAACTAACCTCATGCACTAGTGGGCACGTTACCGCTAGACAACCCTGCTTGAGGCTTCTCAAACATGGTGGAATACTAAATGGATGGATAGGGCTGTCACCACCTGCCGCCTACCACACAGCCCGTGGGGACGAATGCAAATCCAGCTAGTGTTAACTTAGGCACCGCGCCTACGCCTTCACTAGATATTCTTCTGTTGGCCTAGCGAAAGAATAGCCGGGAAATAACCAAGTTTAAGTCCTATTTGAGAACTAAACTTAATTTAATCCTAGCCGGGAAATAAGCAAGTTTAAGTCTAGTAAACTATGCTTCAAAGTTTGTCCAGAGATATTCTCAATAGTAGATCTAGCCATGCGTATGAGTATGAAAGATCGATGGACACACAAGATGCAAGGTTTAGACAGGTTCGGGCCTCCCGGAGGATAACAACCCTACGTCCTGTGTTCTGTAGTGTACTATTCAGGATGGATCCCTTCAAAAGAGCCCCTGCCCCTCCTTATATATCCGGGGGGCAGGGTTACATGGTAAGTGTCTTATTTGGTTATAACATGATCTCCGACTATGACTCCATCTCTAACTTTCTATCTCTAGTTTTGACTTGTCGTGTACTCAAAGTAACAATCCGAATAGTTATCTTCATGGGTCTTTATCTTAGTTGGACCCTGGCCCACTCGGCAATATATCCGAGTGACGAGGTATCCCTGGTATATACATACCACAGTAGCCCCCAAGCACTTCCCGTATTGAATTGTCGTCTTGGTTTGCCTCGACATCTTATGAAATTGGGAAGTGCTTTTTCTATTAATTCTTATTCATAAATCCCTAAAAAAGATATAGCCTATGCACGTAGCCCCCAACTCAAAAGATTGTTAAGGCTACACCGAAGCAACTTTTGAGTTATCAAAAAATATCCAATTAACCTTGTCCCTCCACAGAAAAGGGCATAATGAGGTCTAAATCTTCCAATTTTGCCTTAGCAAACTCCATATTTAGCACAATTCTCTTACTCGCCGAGTGATTCATCACTCATTTAATATTTACATCCCTAATGCTGAAGTGCCCTTAATCCGAATGATTAACGACAAATTTCAATTGTCATAGCCCCCAAGATTGGTGATGTATCAATAGTATTAATATAACACGGAAACACAACCCCCAAATTGGTGCCGAGATAATCCGAGTGATTTACCTCGCAATTTCGGAAGGTACCATTTCCAAGGCTAAAGCTACAGTAATCCGAGTGATTTATCATAAAATCTCGAAAGGTACAATTTCCAAGGCTGAAACTGCAATAATCCGAGTGATTAATCATGAAATCTCGGAAGGTACAATTTCCAAGGCTAAAACCGCAACAATCCGATTAACAAAACTGTACTTAACAAATTACGAAAAGCCTCGGCCCAATAGGTCATCTAGCCCTTATAAAAAGGGCCTCCAAACAGCCACACCCATTCGTCCTCATTTCGTCGCTGCCGCCTTCTTGCGCACACAAACCCTAGATCTCAAGAGACCATTTCCACCCCAAGGTTCCACACAGCTGCTTCCCACCGCACTCGAACAAGAGCGATGGCCCCGAAGCGCACCCGCCAAAGCTATAAGGCACAATCCTAGAAGCAATCTTCCCCTAAGAACGGCAAGGAAGAAGAGCCAAATTTTGACATCCCCGTCGCCATCAAGGAGTTCCCCGTGTTAACCATGGATGCAGAGAAAATTAACAGACTGGTGATTGATGGAGTGTTGCAGGATCATCAGACCAGAGAATGGATCGAGGCCATAGGTCAGAAATTTCCCCAATCTCCTATCGACCAAATCACGGTCTTCTCCTCCTTTTTCTATCGTGGATTTGAGATCCCTTGTTGCGACTTCTTTCACGGTCTTCTGTTCTTCTATGGCATTAATCTTATCAATCTGAATCCAAATTCCATCTTACATATTGCTATCTTCATCCACCTATGTGAGGTGTTCTTGGGGATTTATCCTCATTTTGATACCTTCAAAGAACTGTTTGTCTTGAAATCAAACAACAACAATGTTATAGGAGGGGCCGAATTCCAACTAAGGAATAAATCCAAATACGTTGATGTACCACTTCCATCAATGAACAAAAGTTGGCACGTGGACTGGTTTTACCATGGAAACCATGCTCCACCATTGTCAGAGACTACGGCCGAAGCCCCCAAGCCATGACCCGAGTGGACAGCAAAGGCCCATCCAAACAAAAAGTCTCAAGTTGATGCCATATTAGAACACATAGCCTATCTCAAGTCCCAAGGTTATACTGGCGTACATGTTGCCGCAAGCTTCATATATCACCATGTGCAGCCTATTAAAAAATGTCATATTCCTGGATGGAAGTTCGAACTAGGTTCAGACCCCACCATGGAAGTGCTAGAAACTTTGTCAGAAAAAGAATTAACATTGCGGCTGGAAAACATATTTTCTTCACTCCTTGGTTGGACTCCAGGTAGTGTGAAATGTGGACATCATTCCAAGGCTGGCAGGAGTCCAGTAAGTTATCCACTTCTGTGCTTAAAAAGTCAATACTTCATGCATTATGTTCAGCAATGAATAATATGTAACATATATTGCAGAACCTTGATGTATACGTGTCCAACCCCCCTCTGCCGCCAATGCTGCAAAAGAAATCTCCCACTCAACCATCAGCTCCCAAGCGCCGCAAGGCACATATTGAAGATTCTGATGAAGAAGAATCGCTGGCTGAAAGAGTAGCCAGACTTCAAGTAGAGGCAAAGAAGAAGACTCCAGAGAAAACCTCCACCACTCGGCGAGCCATGGATGATGAAGGACAAAATCGGCCGAGTGAAGCTAGCAAGGCAGGCACCCATGAGACGGCGCCAGTCATGACAGGAGCCCCAAGGCCAACCAGCCCTCCACCAAGAGTGTCAGGCATTAAATTCAAACGCCGCTCACGGTAAACAAATTAATATAACTTAAAGCTTAACTATCCATTTGAGTGAAATATGTAATTTTTGTCAAATTGGCAGGTCATCCGGGCGGTCGTCTTTTGAAGAAGTTCCAGCACAAAGTCCAGTTCTCAAAAAAGCCCAGGAGACACCACATGCCGGGTCATCCAAAGATGATGTCCCAGACCACTCGGCAAAGAAACCGAGTGAAAAAAGTGCACCCAAATCTACTCGGACAGAAGATAACCAAGCTAAATCACCCAACATCCCGGACCTGAATACATCTGAGATGGCAACGGGTACTAATACTCCTGCCTCCACCGAGCCCGAAGAGCCATCACTGGTTTTTGAATCTATGCCAGAGCCAACATATGAATATCCAATCGGTCCGGAGGAAAATGTCACGCCGACTCCTATTCACCGAGTGGTAAGAGAAGGTGCCTCAGACCAGCCAACACCGACTAGATCAATATATCATAGTGGCCAATTTTCCATCACCGGATTTGATGAGTCAGCAGAGAAAGCGGATTTGAAAAATTTTGAAGAGCAAACTGAAAAAGCCTATCATTCCTTCTAGGTATTCCGTCCTTTCTGTCAATAATAATCACCGTTCCTTGATATTGAATTCCATTGTGCTAGACATATATGATTATTGTGCTCCTGTAGGATCAAAGAGGTCCTATGAGCTATTGCAGAAGAAATTTATAGAGGGTGATGAAAACCTTCGATGGTCTCTTACAGCTCTTCAGAAGGATGCAGAGGTGGTCGCCCAATACATATATCCTGAAGAAAAACCACCTCGATGTCGAGACCTATTGACGAGGCTACAAGGGGCACCCGACCAACTGAAAGAACATGCTCGACATGTTGTAGAGCTAGCCGGCGCATAGGTTATGGCAATTGCAAAGTCCCACATCCCCAACATAGAGTTAGATGTGGTAGCCGAAGGCTTTCATGAAGATTTCTCTGATGAACAATGTGAAGCTCTCGTGGCTGAGGCGCAAAAAATAGCTCACATATTAGCCGATCAGATAGAGCTAGATCCTTTACCTAAATTGTAAAAAATTATAGAGCTTAAAATATTGTGTTACAGCTCTGATATCATAATATAATCAATGTTCGATAGACCGCTAAGGTCTAGATTCATTACCAGTATTGTAATGAATTCTTGGTTCGTGCTGTTTCGTATATGTATTGTATGAACTCGTGTTAAACACTCACAACCAATACACAACTCATGTCAGCCCTCTAAACAATGCCCCCAATAATTGATATGAACCATGGAGACTAAGAAGACACTCGGTCAAGCATATGCGAATTAGGAGAATTGCCTTGGTCCCTAACAGACGGCAAGAACCCTGGGAACTAAGTAACCCGCTTGGTCAACATGCACGAGTTAGAGTGATACCAAGTATCAAAATTTGAGTCATGATGTAAATAACAACAATTATTCATAGAAATCATAAATTGCAAAATCAAATATCATGGCTATTATGTATATATATTTAATAATAGAAATATAATAAACTATAATTACTAAGTATAAAATGACGTAGCTGTGAAACATTCTAGGAACTTTGAAGGTCCGATCCGTCCTCATTCATCAATCGATAGGCGCCTGGCCGAGTGATTTCCTTTATAATAAAAGGTCCTTCCCATAGAGGTGACAACTTATGCTTGCCGACCTTAGACTGAACTTGCTTCAAAACAAGGTCGCCGATAGAAAAACCCCGTGTACGAACGCTTTTGTCATGATAACATCGCAAACTTTGCTGGTACTTTGCCGACCGAATTACGGTGGCATCCCGCTGTTCCTCCAACAATAACAAGTTATCACACCTATAGTCGTTGGAGGTTTTTTCGTCATACGCTGCCACAAGGGGGGAGGCAAAAAGAATCTCGGTGGGTAACATGGCTTGTGAGCCATAAACCAGAGAAAAAGGGGAGTGCCCGGTGGCACGACTTATGTTGGCTCTAAGCCCCCACAACACAGATGGTAATTCTCAAACCCATCGTTGAGTGTACTTTTCCAATCGATCAAATATACGAGGCTTAATTCCAGAAAGCAGGAGGCCATTTGCCCTCTCAACCTAACCATTGCTCTGTGGATGGACGGCCGAGGCATAACCAATCTAAAAACCGACTCAGCCCGCAAACTCTTTAAACTCCTCTGCTGTGAATTGAGTACCGTTGTCAGTGATTATCTTATGAGGGGCACCAAACCGAGTGACTATTTCGGTTATAAACTCGATGGCCTTCTTTGCCAAAATCTTACCGACTGGCTTTGCTTTGATCCATTTAGAAAACTTGTCCACTGCTATGAAAAGGTGAGTAAAACCCCCTTGAGCTTTCATGAAAGGTCCGACAATGTCTAAACCCCATACTGAAAATGGCTAAGTTATTGGTATATTTTGAAGCTGTGTAGCAGGTACGTGCATCTGACGAGCGAAGAACTGACAACCTTCACACTTTTAGACAATTTCCTTGCCTCATTGCTTTGGCCGCAATTGTGGATGGGCCTGCGTGATTCCCACAAATGCCAGCGTGGATGCTTCCTAATATAGCTATGCCTTCATCCTGAGACAAGCATTTCATCAGTACTCCATGCGGGCTTTGCTTGTACAGGTGATGGTCAACTATATGATATGAATGTGACTTGCGAATAATCCGGAGGGCTTCGTCTTTGTCGGTCGGTAATGTATCATGATCTAGATAATCAATGAAGGGAGTTCGCTAATCTACCTCAATGACAGCTACATGCGGTGCTACCCCCGCCTTTAGTGCCGACTGCTCCATAGTTTGCTGGGTTAGTATAGATGGCTTATGCAGATCATCAAGGAATACTCCCTCGGGTATTTTAGATCTGCTAGACCCAAGTTTGGCCAGTTTGTCTGCCTCTTCATTGTACTTTTGCAGGACGTGTGTATACTCAATGCCATCAAACTTGTCTTCGAGCTTCCGAACTTCGGTGCAGTAGGCTGTCATGCTTTCGTGGGAACAACACCACTCCTTCGTTACTTGATTTATAACTAACGCTGAGTCGCCAAAGACGCTTATCCTTTAGACGCCAAGTGAGATAGCTATCCGAAGTCCGTGTAGCAGCGCTTCATATTCTGTTGCGTTGTTAGAGGCACGAAAGTGCATTCGAAGAACGTACCGCAACTTGGCTCCGTCAGGAGATACCAGTATGACTCCTGCTCCAGCGTCTTCTAGTTGTAAGGAGCCATCAAACGCCATCTTCCAATAGCATAATTCTTGTGAGTCAGGTGGTAACTCACATTCTATCCACTCGGCGACAAAGTCCGACAAAGCTTGACCTTTGATCAAATCACGTGACTTAAAGGTGATATCATATGATTCGAGCTCAACAACCCATTTGGCGATTTTCCTAGTGGCCTCTCTATTGTGAAGCAATTCGCCTATGCCGAACGACGTGTGGACCTCAATTGGATGATCCTCAAAGTAATGCTTCAACTTCCTAGATGTCATCAATAATGCATAAATTAACTTCTGAAGCTAGAAGTACCGTACCTTTGATTCTGATAAGACTTCACTGACAAAATATACTGGTCGTTGCACCTTTTGAGCCTTGCCATCTTCCGCCCGCTCCACTGCCAGCATAGTACTGACAACATGTTTGGTTGCGGAAATGTACAGCTGCAAAAGTTCCTTTGGCTCCGGGGGAGTTAAGACTGGAGGACGAATAATATAAGCCTTATAATCATCCAAAGCTTTCTGTGCGTCGTCATTCCAGATGAATGATCCTTGCTTCTTGAGTAATCGAAAAAAGGGTAAGCCTCGGATGCCGAGCCGAGATACAAACCGACTGAGCAAAGCCATACAACCGGTGAGCTTTTGAATGTCTTATTGCGAGTGTGGAGGTCCCATTCGTAATATGGCATTTACCTTTTCTGGATTAGCTTCAATCCCTTTGTGTGATACCAAATAACCAAGTAATTTTCCTGATGGGACCCCAAAGACGCATTTTTCCGGATTTAACTTTATGTTGTATTTCTGAAGGTTGCCGAATGTTTCATCTAGGTCGGATATTAAGTCGGTGAAGAGCCGAGTCTTGACTACCACGTCATCAACGTAAGCCTCGACATTCCTTCCTATCTGGTTGTGCAAACATCGCTGCATAGTCCACTGGTAGGTGGCGCCAGCGTTTTTCAGGCCAAAGGGCATTGTTGTGTAACAGAAGATTCCGAATGGCATGATGAACGAGGTTTTAAGCTGGTCGGATTGGTTTAAGGGAATCTGATGGTACCCTGAATAGACATCTAAGAAGAACAATAGAGCGCATCCAACCGTCAAATCAACCACTTGATCAATTCGTGGGAAAGTGAACGGATCTTTCAGACAAGCTTGGTTAAGGCTGGTGTAATCCACACACATGCGTCACTCCTTATTCTTCTTCCGCACCAGAACTGGGTTAGCCAACCAGTCGGGGTGGAAAACTTTTTTGATAAAACCGGCTGCCAGCAGTCGGCCAATTTCTTTCCTAATCGCATCCTTTCGGTCTTGCGAGAATCATCTAAGTTGTTGCCTTACTGGCTTGGCGTTTTCGCAAACATGAAGTTTGTGCTCAACCTTTTCCCTTGGAACACCTGGCATGTCAGAAGGTTTTCATGCAAATATATCTTTATTATTTCTAAGAAAAAGGATGAGCGCGCTTTCCTATTTATCTCCTAAATTGACCCTAATATTAGTGGTCTTGGATACATCATTGTCGTCTAGGCTAATCTTCTTGGACTCCACAGCGTCCGCCTGTACCACCGTCTTTATCGGAGTAGGGTCAAGCATGGCCTCCTCCGCTGTTGCAAATGCTTCCTTCTGCCTGGCCAGCTCCGATGCTGCTACTATCTTCTCGGTCAACTCACAACTGCCGTTGTCGTAGTCGTATGAGGTCTGCACATCCGAGTGGATTGATATGACACCGTTTGGTCCTGGCAGCTTCATCATCATATAAGAATAATGAGGTACCACCATGAATTTAGCGATGGCTGGGTGCCCTATAATGGCATGATACGTAGAGTCGAGGCCGGCGACCTCGAAGGTAATTCGCACCGTCCTGTAGTTTTCCCAAGTGCCGAAAGTCACGGGCAAAGTGATTTGTCCTAGAGGGACTGTTTACATGCCCGGGATCACACCATGAAATGGCGATCGACTCGGCTTAAGGTCCGTCAAGGGTATGCCAAGCTCCTTGAAGCTTTTCACAAAAACGATGTCCAGACTGCTACCCCCATCTATAAGTACCCGATTTAGCCGGACTCGGTTAATAGTCGGCGTTAACACTAAGGGATATTTCCCAGGCCTGGGGATGTGATCCGTATGGTCGGACCGATCAAAAGTAATTGGAACCTCTGACCATCGCAGATATTGAGGTACCACTGGTGAGACCGAGTGGACCTCTCTGTAGAGGATCTTCTACTTGCACTTCGAGTCGGCCGTAGATCGGCCATGGATATAATTGACCTCGCGTTCGGGGTCTTGGATGTCCTCCTTGTCCTCGTCTTGGTTATCCTTATCTGAATCCTTTTTGCCACCCTTGGGGATCCAGGGGCGTTCTTTGCAGACCTTTAAGGTGTGATGGGCAAAAATTTTTAGCTTGAAACATTCCCTAGCTTTATGAGCTCCATCATGTAGCAGGCAAGGGCCATCAAGCATCTTATCGAAGTCATCTTGAGTGACTGTTTTCCTCTTGGTCGGGTGCTTGGTGTTGGCCACCGTTCGGTCTTTCTTGCGCTTTCTATCACCGTCCTTGCTGTAATCGGATCGACCCAACTGGTTCCTTGGGGTCGCCTCCTTGTACTGGCGAACCTGAAATAGTGCCGAATTGCCAGCAGCATATTTGTCAGCCATAGTGAATAATTCTTTGGCTGACAGTCTGCCGGCGGCATCTGATGAGGACATCACCATGCTGGATACACGCATATCATCTCGGATTCAGCCGACACCCCTTCACAGGTTTGATGATATCTCCCACATCTGATGTCCAAACGAGGCGTTCTTTGATGCGTTGGAAAGGGGACGATGACGCCGTCATTTTATTTCTGGTCCTAGCTTCAGAAGGGTGGTGAGTCATGATGTGTGACCATGACAAGGTGCTGCGCCACCTATTATGGGCCAACTTGGCCATGTATCGTGTCGGGCCTTAAGCCCATGTTGTGGGCGCCCCCCCCCCCCCCTGGTCGCCCCCAACCCTAGGACGCCCCTGGTACCTACATAAACTCAGTAGCCACCGTCTTTTAGTTTTGGGTTTTGTTTAGTTCAGTTTTCCAGAGAGAAACTTGATCGAATTATTGTAACTGTGGCGACAAGTCCTTTTACAGAAATCCAGGGCCCCTGTTCTTGTTCTACACCACTGTGGTGATTAGTCCTTTTGTGTTTAGAGCTTGAACCTTTTCTTGTGATTTGCTTCATCCATATTTGCAATTTTAGATTGTGTTTTTATCCTCTCGTGCTTGTGTTCTCGATTTCGCTTGCAGGAACAATCAAGTTGTGCTTGGTGTAACATTTGTGGGGTTGGATCATGTCTGATTCAAGCCGGGTCGTCGACGCTGAGTTCCCCAAATTCGAGTTTACCCCCTTACCTCTCGGAAGATCGGGCCATATCTACATCAGCATCCAACCTTCCAATCTTCTTTATTAAGTCGTCATCGCGGAGTCCTCCCTGGAAGGTGGCGACAACCTGAGCATCCGAGATGTTAGGGATGGTATTTTTCACTCGGCAGAAGCATTGGATGTACTCTCGAAGTGGCTCCCGGTCACGCTGCTTGATCCGGCCGAGTTCCTAGTGATTCCCTGGTCTGTCGAAGGTGGCTTGAAAATTTGCCACGAACTGCCGACAGCGATCTACCCAGGAGGTGATAGAGTTATCGGGCAGATTAGTGAGCCAAGTTCTTGCTACTGGGGCTAAGCACACATGCAAGTAGTTGGCCATGACAAAGCTATCGCCGCCGAGAGCTCGTATGGCTGTCAAATAGACGTGAAGATAGTCAGGCGGGTCTGTCTTGCCGTCATACTTCTCAATGCCGACTGGCTTGAAGCCGACCGGTGAGCTGACGGTTCAAAGTTCCCGAGTGAAGGCTTGGATGCCAGCTTCCTTGTCATAATCATCGACGGCCGGAGTATGTTCTTGTTTGCGACCGGCCTCTCGGTAATATCTATCATCGCGGCAGCCCTCGTCTCGTCGATCGTGGTAATGATCTTCTAAATGTGGCTGTCGTCTATTGTCACGCTCATAGTCGACATAACCGCGCAGATGCCATTCATCTTCATGCTCTCAGCGGGCCGCATCGTCGCGCTCCCGGTATCTGTTGTCCAACCGAACACGCGCATCATGTGGTGGTATGCCGTTGCGCAGGTCGGCGCTCGGATGTTGATCATGGTAATCTGTAATGGGCCTGCGCCTGGGAACAGTAGTTGGGGTTGCCTCCCGGTTGGAGCGCTGTTGGTCTCTTCTATCCTCTCTGGGCACAGAACTAGCGGCTCCAGAGACTGATTTAGTCGGTGTTGACCGTGTCGCATGCATCCCCAGTACAGCCGCGGCCCTGATATGCGCTTTAAGTTGGTTGACCTGAGGTGTCAACTCTGGGGAGACTTGGAGCAGGGGCTCTATTGTTTGCAGGAGAGTTGCCGCAGCCATAATGTTGTGTTGTGGGGTCTTGAAGACGTCCTCACCATCAAGTTTTAAGGTGAGGTCTCCCATATCTAAGTTTTGCACGACTCGGGGTCTCTGCTGAGCGTCCGGTCTTCAAAGTGGAGGAGTGGCGGTGTCTGGATCACCGTCTTTGAGGTCAGTTTCATGTTCGTCTACACGTGGCGCAGTACCGCGCGCGGCAGCATCCGCCGATGTTTTGCCGTTTGCTTGCCCCTGAGCGGCAGGTGCTACCATGAATACCTCGTGGAAATCAGAGGAACAACTCTCTAAATCACTCGGCTCTTCAATCAAGTCCAGCAGTGACTCGCTTTTGAGACCGATTGCTGCGATGAATCTTGATTCGTCAAAAATTTTGGGATCTTTGTTCGACTAGTCCATGTGATGAGCTGGGAGATCAACCATAGTGTAACCCGAATCGACCAAGGTTGCCAATCGGGGTATTGCGGACAACATTGAGTTGCCGCCCGGAAGGGTTTCCGCCTAGAAAGCTATTGCCGCGTTGTTGAGGCCAAGCGGGAGTCGGCCAGCCGGATTGCTCTGGTCGGTCGAGGCAGCGTGCGAGTGGGCCGTGCCCTCATGCTTGACGAGGTTCCTGTGCTGATTGGCGATGAGGCTAATAGTGCCAAAGCAGATCTTGTCTCTCGGGTGAAACTTGATGTCGATGAAAGCCATCGATTTTGACGAAGCTACACTCAACGCTGCCCCTTCCTGGCGTGCCAACTGTCGAGAGATATTCTCGATAGTAGATCTAGGTATGTGTATGAGTAAGAAAGATCGATGGACACACAAGACGCAAGGTTTAGACAGGTTCGGGCCTCCCGGAGGATAACAACCCTACGTCCGGTGTTCTATAGTGTATTATTTGGGATGGATCCCTCCGAAAGAGCCCCTGCCCCTCCTTATATATCCGGGGGGTAGGGTTACATGGTAAGTGTTCTTAGTCGGTTATAACCTGATCTCCGACTATGACTCTATCTCTAACTTTCTATCTCTAGTATTGACTTGTCGTGTACTCCAAGTAACAATCCGAATAGTTATCTTCATGGGTCTTTATCTTTATTAGACCCTGGCCCACTCGGCAATATATCCGAGTGGCGAGGTATCCCTGGTATATACATACCACAAATAGATTTCCCGATAATTGTAACATGAGGAAATTGCCTAAGTAAAAATAAATACTTGACAAGATAAATAAGGAAAAGATAATTATATTAAATAAAACATAAGTCTCACAAAAGGAGAAAAGATACAAGAGAGCTCATACCAAGACTCCGAGACGATTTTTGGAATCCTGAACGATGCTCTCGACTAGACTTTAACTCCCGACTAACTAACCTACTCTACTAGTAAGAAAAGTAGTGGGAAATGGACTTGAATGTGTTTCACTTGCTTCGATGATGTATTTCTGCTGAATTCCCCCTCTATTTATAGGTAGCACGGGTTGGCGGGTACTTGTAGGTGAAGGAGAGTCGGTGGGCAAAATTTCCCCCGCCGGGCGACTAGGCATGCTGGGCAGCAGGCCAGGTCGAGCGACCATTGGATGAAGTCGGTTCCCGACCGACTTGTCTTTGGTCGGCTCAGATCTTGTCTTGATGACGGATCCTAGGTTGGTTTGCGCCGGGTTTCCCATTTTGGGGTCGGTAGGCCTCATGGGCCTATTGGGCTGGCAACCCTAGGAAGCCAACCCAGGCCAGGTGGCAGGCCAGGCTTGGCGGTGGCCTGAGCTTGGTGCCGACTCCCTCCGTGTCGCCCCATGACTTGTCCCAGATAGGCCACTCGTGGACCCTTTTTCCTTAGCTATATTTCATTTCTTTTTGTCCGGGAGGAGAAAATGACTTCATGGTGGAGTGTTTTACAGAATCAGTCGAGTCGGATGATCAGCCTCATGAGACTATGTTTTGACTAGCCGGGTGGCTGATTTCAGCCTGAAATGACCCTGTCGGCTGATTTCTGATTTCAGCCATCACAACCCTGCCCGGGCCCAGATCTCAGCCTCATACGACTCTGTCGGCCAGCTGTTTTACAGCAAGATCGGCCGACAGGGCGTTTCTTCATGTTTTTACATAATTTTGGCTCTTTTGAACCTGCAAACACATATTTCACCAAAACTTGTGAAACTTTATTAGTTTAAACAAATAATCATGAAACTTTGGTCTTTACCTTGCATTTCCCGACCGGTTGGTGGCCGATATTGGGTTTTAAGGGCCATCAACAGACCCTAGGGTCATGCATGACCCCCTGGATGAAAACCTAAGTGGGCTCAACACGATACATGGCATAAAGGTCGATTACTGTGTCATAGCACCAGGACAGATTCTGGACTTTGACTTGTTTCGACCATTGCCGATGGCTCGCAATGAATTTTGACATGGGACCGGTTGGGTTGGAAAGATATTTTTGTTATATTTCGAGGGATATGTAGAACGTCCAAATCCAAGTCCGCGTTCTAGGCATCCGTTTTAGTGCAGACTGGTCCTAGGCCCCAAAACAGACTCGAAGTCGGTTTTGGGTTAGGCCTCCACCTTGGCTTGGACGTCCTTGCTGGCCCATCACGCCTCCAATCACCTCCCCATCTATATCATCACCATCTAAATGGTTCCTAACAACAATCAAATCATTAGGTAGCAATCTATTCTCAAAATCACATAAACAAAACATTAGAAATGAGCTCACCTATAAATTCAGGTGATACACGTGAACTTTCATCTTAGTTGGAGAAGTGTTGTGTGTATCAATAGGTGTAATGTTCTCATCAGGGCGGCTCAGAGGAGAAGGAAGAGGAAGAGGAAGAAGAGGCTCAACGGGAGGATAAGGAAGGTGATGAGGAGGGTGATGAGTCTAAGGATGAGGTTATCCATGAGCCTGTCCATGAACCCATGCGCTCCTCAGTCACATATCAGGTGTTGGCACCTCAGGTGTCTGAGCAGCTCAGGATTCCAGTGACTCCGTCCAAGGATGAGATGAGAGAGTACCACCACACTAACCCTGGGACCCAGCCCAAGCACCCAGGCATCTCAGATATCATATTTTGGGACTTGACTCAGGTTGCCTTGTACAAGAACATCTTGAAGAAGACCACTCACAGAGTTGCTCCAATGAAGTGCATTGACTGGGACAGGATGGCAGCAACTAATGACTCCACTTTTTAGCTGATCCGGGCAGAGTGTGACAGGAGGAATCTGACCAGTACCATGGGTTTGCATCAGCACTGGAATGATGACATTATTGCCCAGTTTTACTCTACTTTGTGGATTGAGATTGAGGAGAAAAATCACATGGACTCCAAGCTGCACTGTACTACTGTGGGCAACCGCTTCACTGTCACCTACTTCAACTTCTCATAGATTCTTGGTTTTGATGAGACTGACAGAGCGAAGCCCAAGGCAACCATCTTTGATCCTTAGGAGGAGAGTGAGTGGGCCTTCATGCATGAAGCTTGCTATGCAGAGCCAGAGCATGGAGTTGAGTTCGGTTCACTTCATGGCCCTTACTTTCGTGTTCTCAACAACATGCTTAGAGTGACTTTGACTCCTAAGGTGGGGGATCACACACACATTCTGAGTTCCACCAAGACCTTGATGTTTGCTATGCGAGAGGAAGTGGAACCATTCAGAGTTTTTGATTTCATCTGGACAGAGATCCTCTACAACTCCTATACCAGTAAGGCCTCTTTGATCTATGCTCCTTACATCATGAAGATGATTCTGCGTGTTGTGGGCTGTTAGTTCATTCGTGATCACAACCATCCCTCGGTCACGCCGAAAAGGTTTCCTCTTATTGCCACAGCTCTTAGAGATGGATCACCTCCTCCAGCGGCCACAGATGCCCCTCAGACTTCAGCAGCACCAGCAGCTGCCGGCCCCAGTACTACCCCTCGCCGTGGTTCGTCCAAGGTCACCCGTGCTATCAAGTCGATGTTTTGCATGTGCCGAGATGCAGCAGTTGCAATGAGAGAGCAGCATGAGATCCTTACTCAGATGAGATCAGATATGGCTCTTCTCACCTCCTTTGCTAATGTTTAGTTGCCACCCCCTATGGAGCTCACCCCTCTGCCAGATAGCACTTCCTATGATGACCCATGGGGCTTCTACACCCAGGCATCACAGTTGGTCCAGCCGACAGACGATGATGATGAGGATGACGATGACACTGACAGTGCGGATGAGTGACTTTGTGTGCTTCCATCCTTGTTATTTCCCTTTTTGGTGTTGGATGCCAAAGGGGGAGAAGTACTCATCCTTTATCTTTTATTCTTATTTTGTGAGGTGTGAGAGTGATGGACAAGTTTGTGTGGCTTGTGGTTTGTAAAACTATTTGCTAAGTTTGTTCTTGTAATCCTCCATTTATGTTTTATGAGTTCTTGTGCCATTCATGTCCCTTGTGATGATGTATTGTTGATTTTCTGTTTCTGGATGCATTTGTGTGGAAATTTTTGTCATTTGCCTTATTTCTCGCTTTAATGCTTAATTTTTGCAAGTTGACTCTTATGCATGCCTTTAGGGGGGGGGGGGGGGGGCTGTCACATCTTTTCTTTAAATATGTGCATTGTTATTCTTTGATTATTATTTCTCACATGCACACAATTAGGGGCAGCTCCACATGTATTTTATATCAAAAAATGAATCTTATTGCAATTTTCTATAAAGTATAGTTGTATTGTCATCAATCACCAAAAAGAGGGAGATTGAAAGTGCATCTAGGCTCCTAATTTTGTTTTGGTGATTGACGTCAATACAATGAAGAATGGACTAATGTTTTTATTGAGCATGTGTCTAGATGACTATCTCAAATTGGTGAATCAAATGTATTGAAACAAAAAGGCAAAAGGAGATGGTCATTTATCTTAAATTGAAGGTCCAAAATCAGCTCAAGAATGACGATCATGGAGTTTTATTTGTATCTCTTGAGTATAGGTAAACCGTACAATCAAGAGGGGTATAATTCACAAAGTTGCTAAAGTCATATGCTCAAATTTCCCAAAAAAAACAACTTCCGTCGCCCTCTATTTTTGCCTTCATCGCCAGTGCCGGTGTCCATCACCGGCAGAGCCGATCCCTGTTCCCAGAGGCGCTATGGACTCTAGACATCTCTGGCTCTTTGGCTGTAGCTCATCGGCAGTGCCGGTACCCCCGATCGGCAGTGCCGGTCATGGCTCTTAGAAAGCCACTCCTTCTGTCTGGCTCTATCTGTAGCTCATCAGCAGTGCCGGTCCCCTCTCCACTAATGTGGACAAGGGTTCCCGATCTTTCGAAAGGTTCTGGATACGTTGATTTGGTCGGAGGCGACACACAAATCGATCCGACTTCAGAACAGCACGTTCTAAACCCCGCAATCGCAGCACAACGTCTCCTCTGGTTATCAACCGTCCTAAAATGATTCACCTCGCTAAGAAGGCTAATCCCTGCCTGTGAATCAAGAACAAAGAAGAATGCAACACAATTGCAGATGTATTATGAATCTCACGAAGTTGGGGTCTCACAAACCATGATGACGGCGAAACTGTTATGAGACCGGCGGCATTGGAAAGGTCTTCTTCTTATATTTTCGTGCATATGTAGAACGTCCAAATCTGAGTCCGTATGCGTCCTGGGCATCCGTTTTAGTGCAGACTGGTCCTGAGCCCCGAAATAGACTCGAAGTCGGTTTTAGTTGGGCCTCCACCTTGGCTTCCATGTCCTTGCTGGTCCTCCACGTCTCCAAGTCCTTCTCCCATCATATCCCGGTCCTCTCCATGGTTCCTAATTACAATATAATCATTAGGTAGCAAACCATTCTCAAAAGTGACATATAATGAAGAACGTAGGAACGAGCTCACCTCTAAATTTAGTCGTTGTGTATGAGCTCTAGTCATTGGACCTTCCAAGTCTAGAATTGGAGGAGTGTTGCATGTATCCTTAGGAGTGATGTCCTCATCATCCTCCCCCTCTTGAAGTGGAGTCGTCCTCGACTCAAGCTCATTCTCTTCTCCCAAGTATGGTTTCAAATCTAAAATGTTAAAAGTAGGACTAACCCCGAACTCGGGAGGCAACTCAAGTTTGTATGCATTATCATTAATCTTCTCAATTCAATTATTTTGAAAGGACCATCAGCTCTAAGCATTAATTTAGACTTTCTCAAATCTAGAAATCTATCCTTTCTCTTTTCTACCTTTACTACCAGCAATTTTATACTTGTCATTCATCTTTTCAACTAAGTCTAGTGGTCTCATGCATTTTCAAAATAAATTCAGCACGCTTCTTAGCATCAACATGAACTCTCTCATGAATAGGTAGAGGAAGTATATCAAGTGGAGTATGGGGATCAAAACCATACACTACCTTGAAAGGACTTACCTTGGTAGTAGAATGTGTTTCCCGATTATATGCAAACTCAACATGAGGCAAACTTTCTTTCTATTGCTTCAAATTTTTCTTCAAAATAGCTCTCAATATAGTACCCAAAGTACGGTTCACCACCTCAGTTTGTTTATCAGTTTATGGGTGACAAGTTGTAGAAAACAACAACTTTGTACCCAATTTATTCCAAAGTGTGCGCTAAAAGTGACTCAAGAATTTTGCATCATGATCCGAAACAATAGTAGAAGGCATACCATGCAAACATACAATTTCTTTGAAAAAGAGATCAGCAATATAACTAGCATCATCAGTCTTATGACATGGTATAAAGTGTGCCATCTTAGAAAATCTATCCACAACAACAAAAATACTATCACTCCCCCTCTTAGTCCTAGGCTGTCCTACAACAAAGTCCATAGAAATATCCGCCCAAGGAATAGAAGGAATAGGAAGTGGCATGTATATACCATGTGGATTCAAGTGAGACTTAGCTTGTTGAAATGTAGTGCAGCAAGCGACAAAGCGCTCAACATCTTTCCTCATCCTTAGCCAAAAGAAGTGTGTGGCCAAAATATCCTCCGTCATCTTGGCACCAAAATGACCCATCAATCCACCTCCATGAGCCTCCTGCAACAACAAAAGACGAACAGAACCAACTGGAATGCATAGGCGGTTAGCTCTAAACAAGAATCCATCAGTCAACATAAATTTGTTCCATGCACGACCTTCTTTACAATGCAGCAATACATCCTTAAAATCAACATCAGCAGCATATTGTTCTTTAATTGCCTCAAGTCCAAAAATTCTACAATCAAGTTGAGACAATAAAGTATAGCGCCTAGATAAAGCATCAGCGATCACATTATCCTTCCCTTTCTAATGTTTAATAATGTAAGGAAAAGACTCAATAAACTCAATCCATTTTAGCATGTCTATGGTTCAAATTACATTGAGAACGAATATACTTAAGTGATTCATGATCAGAATGAATAACAAATTCTTTGGGCTACAAATAATGACATCACGTCTCTAAACAATGTACAAGTGCATACAATTCCTTATCATACGTGGAGTAATTAAAAACAGGCCCAGTAATTTTCTCACTAAAGTATACAACAGGTTTACTATCTTGCATCAAAGCACCACCAATGCCTATACCACTAGCATCACATTCAAGCTCAAAAATCTTATCAAAATTAGGTAATTGCAGCAATGGTGCATGTGTAAGTTTATCCTTCAAAGCATCAAAAGACTCATGATATACCTTACCCCAATGGAAATCAACGCCCTTCTTTGTCAACTCATGCAAAGGTGCAGCAATGGTGCTGAAATCTTTGACAAAGCGGCGGTAGAAACTTGCAAGACCAAGAAAACTCCTCACCTGTGTGATAGTTTTTAGTACAGGCCAGCTCTTTATGGCTTCAATCTTCACCTCATCCACCTCAATTCCCTGTGGAGTCACAACATAGCCAAGAAAAGAGACTCGATCCATGCAAAAGGTGCACTTCTCAAGGTTACCAAATAAACGTGCATCTCGTAAAGCATCAAAAACAGCACACAAATGATTCATATGTTCATCTATAGATTTGCAATAAATCAAGATATCATCAAAGTAAACTACGACAAATTTGCCAATGAAAGCTCTTAAAACCTCATTCATCAAGCGCATGAAAGTACTAGATGCATTAGTTAAACCAAAAGGCATTACTAACCACTCATATAATCCAAATTTGGTTTTGAAAGTTGTTTTCCATTCGTCTCCAAGTTTCATTCTAATTTGATGGTAGCCACTACGCAAATCAATTTTAGTGAAAATTATAGCACCACATAACTCATCAAGTATGTCGTCTAGCCTAGGAATAGGATGACAATACCTAATAGTAATATTATTAATGGCTCTACAATCTACACACATACGCCAAGTACCATCTTTCTTAGAAACCAAAAGTACAGGAACAACACAAGGACTAAGTGATTGACGAACATACCCACGATCCAAAAGGTCTTGAACTTGTCGTTGTATCTCCTTAGTCTCCTTAGGGTTGGTCCTATAAACAGCACGGTTTGGCAAAGTAGCACCCGGAATCAAATCAATTTGATGCTCAATCCCTCTCAAAGGTGGTAATCCCGGGGGTATCTCAGCTGGAAAAACATCCTCATACTCCTGCAAAAGGTTAGTGATAGCAGGAGGCAAAGCACTAGAAGCAATATCATCAAGCAAAAACAATGCTTCTTTGCATATCAAAGCATAGCAAATATCATCATTATCAGAAATTTCAGCAAGCTCAGATCTTGTTGCAAGACATGAACGACCTTGTAATTTAATTCCAGCACCCTTAGAACTTGAAGAATCATTAACATTACTAGGTGTAGAATTTGAATTAATAGGTTGTTGAATTTCAGGACCTTTATTTTTCAAACTAGCAGCTCTTTCTAATTCAGCTTGTACAATTTCAGCAGGGGTCATTGGTAACAAAGTAATTTTAGTTCCTTTATGCATAAAAGTGTACTTATTACTTCTACCATGGTGTACAACAAGAACCAATGGAAAAAGGAACTCTGCAAGTTTGTATTACCTTAGCTTTGCTAGAGTCGTTTAACCACTGAATGTAGTACGGATGTGGATGTGGACGTGTGGTCAAAGCAAGCTTGTTGGCCACATCAGAACTCACCAAGTTATTGCAGCTCCCTCCATCAATGATGACACGTGCTCGGCGGTTCTTGATGACAAAGAAAATCTAGAACAAGTTGTGGTGCTGCATCATCTCGGGCTGATGAACTTGTGTGCTAAGGACACGTTGAAAAATAATGTTCATGTATCCCTTGGTGTCTACGCCTCCAAGAACGAGGTCACTGCTGGTGGCAGCGACGTCCTCCTCCTCATCCTCCACATTGGAGATGCTCTTGTAACCGCCATCGTCTGTCGCCACATATACCCACCTACTTGGACAATCTTTCTGCACATGACCAAGTCCATGGCAGCGGTGACACTGAATCCCTGTAGTGCACCCCGTCGAAGCAACAGAGGAGGCACTACTAGCTAGTACCTGCACAGAAGTTTTACCTGAGCACGTAGAAGGTGCAGGGGCTGATCTTGGGGCTGTAGAAACAACACTTGTTCCCTTGGTAGCTGCTGGTGGGGGCGGCCGGAAAGATGGCCTGGGCAGCCCCGAAGTCCCCATCGAGCATGGGGGGTAGGAGTTCCTTGGCTTGCTGTACTTCTCAAAAGCCTGGAAAACTCCCTATGATTCTTTCTCTGCAAGCATAGCATACTGGAAACACTGGGTAAGGGTATAATATTCTTTATAATCAAGGATGTCCTGAATTTCTTTTCTTAAACTAGAATAAAAGCGACAAATCTGATCCTCTACTTTTTCAACTACATCACAACGAATCAAACTCTTCTGAAGCTCACTAAAGTACTCCTGAATAGTTTTATCTCCTTGTTCTAAACGCTGCAGTTTATTATGAATCTTTCTATAAAGAAAAGGAAGAACAAAACGATCACGCATTGCTACCTTAAGTTCTTCCCAAGTAGTAGGCAAATCAGTTTCAGCAGCTAGACCACTCCACCAAACAATAGCAAAGTCCTTAAACTCACTAGTGGCTTGTCTAACTCTATGTTGTTCAGGAACAAGGTGGGCATTACCCGAAAACGAAATAATTGAAAACTTAATTTTAGCATAAGGGTCATCTGAGGCATAGTTACCGTGTGGACGACGATTGTAGTTATGGAAACCACCCATACCTTGAGTATTATGTTGCAAACGACATCGTAATCATGCGGTCCTTGTAGCTGACCTATCCACGGTGCCATCAGCCTTATACACCGTGTCTTCATCATGGACGTCTTCAACATCGTTGTTGGTGTTATTGGTGTTCATATTGTTGGTTTTGGGAGCGGTCTCCAATGTGACAACCTGATCGGTTAACATAGAGACCTGCTCCTCCAAACGCTCGATGCTTTCTCCAATGTGAAGCTTGCTGACCGCATCAGTAATGGCTCTGGTGATCGTCTCTGCCAAATCACTCTGAGCAGCCTGCAAAGCCTTCTGGAGCTGCTCTTGGCTCATGCACTCAGCAAATTGTGAGGGTGAAGCCATCTCTCCATCATCACTTCCTGCCATCACAAACACCAAAACAGGAAACAAACAGTGAAGGTTATCCCTACAAAATAGCTAAGTAGTGGTGCCTCTCAACACAGCAAAAGGAAACTCCTTACAAAGCTCTTATAAAGTTCTGAAAAGCAAATCAAAGGATACCAGAGAGATGTGTTTCATGATTGCAAGGGTCACAAAATAACCTATGTGCTGTCCAGAAGAAATATGTAGAGTTAGGAAAGGCCATATATATATATATATATATATATATATATATATATATATATATATATACATATATATATATACATATATATATATATATATATATATATATATATATATATATATATATATATATATATATATCTATATATATATATATATATATGTATATATATATATATATATATATATATATATATATATATATATACATATATATATATATATATATACATATATATATATATGTATATATATATATATATATATATATACATATATATATATATATATATACATATATATATATACATATATATATATATATATATAGATATAGATATATATATATATATATATATATATATATATATACATATATATATATATATATACATATATATATATATATCTATATATATATATATATATGTGAGTGACACACAATCAAAAATAGATTATAAAGCTGAATAAGTGCCCAAGTAACTTGTCCCTAGTTGCTGGTCTAAGTATGTCCTAGAACAGTAGTGATAGCAAAGTAGAAACAAGGAGACAAAGGCACAATAGGCGATAATAGGGGGCTATGTGCAAAATAGCAAAATCCAGAAATTTCAGGGGGCTAAATGTAGCACTAGTAGAAATCCCAAATTTCTTTTTTTTTACTTTATTTTTTTGATATTTTTTTCCAACTCACAAACAATGGAGGAGAATCCACAGAAAATTTCAGCTCAAATAGAGGTAGGATGTGGCCTACAGAAAATCTTGAAGTTACAGAAAATGTCGGGTTTAAACTTAAATCAATTATTTCTTTATCTTCCTGATTTCAGTCAAAATGGACAACCGAGCGAAAAGTTATGCCCGTTTTACCGAAGGGGGGTTGGAGTCGGTTTTCTAGAAACCCGAGTCGGGTTTGGGGTCGGGTTTGGAATCGGGTAGGATTTTTTTTTGGCAGTGTGGAGGCAGCGGAAAGTGGAATTTGTGGGGATTGGTCCGGGGTGTTGGCGGTGTATTTAGGGTGGGACTAGGCTAGGTGTGTCGATCAATCAATCCTAGCACAAAACGCCAACAAAACAGAGGATGGTGAAGGGGATGGCGGCTAGGGTTGCAAGGGAAACACTACTGATGATAAAAACACAAACTAAACCAGTGACTAAACAAAAACTAGGGCACAAACTCAACACTATGGACTCTGAAATTGAAATATGCAAAGGCTAAACACGTGGTTATGGGCGGAGGGAAAAATTTTTTTGGGCTTTTCTATGGACGATAGGATGAACACAAAACGAAATTAACTAAGGGTAGTGCGAACCTGACAGTGCACCTAAAGCTCTGATACCACTTGATGTGGACAAGCGTTTCCGATCTTCTGAAAGGTTCTAGATACGTTGATTTGGTCAGAGGCGACACACAAACCGATCTGGCTTTAGAACAGCACGTTCTATACCCCGCAATCACAACACGACGTCACCTCTGGTTATCAACCGTCCTAAAATGATTGACCTCACCGAGAAGGCTAATCCCTTCCTGCGAATCAAGAACATAAGAAAGAACAAAGAAGAATGCAACACAATTGCAGATGTATTATGAATCTCACGAAGTTGGAGTCTCACAAACCGAGATGATGGCGAAACTGTTATGAACAAAATAATCTAAGCAAAACCCGAACCCTAATGGTGCGGCGGTGGCTGTATAAGAAGACCCTAGAGTTGTGCAAGACCCTCTGGACGCACCCCTAATTGGGCTCAACTAGATACAAAGCCCAAAGGCCAAAAACAGGCGACGTAGCATCGAAACAGATTCTGGACCCTCTCTTATTTCGACGATTCCCGATGACTCCGGAACAATTTTGATATGAGACCGGAAGCATTGGAAAGTCTTGTTCTTATCTTTCTGTGCATATGTAGAACGTCTAAATCCGTGTCTGTATGCGTCCTGGGCCTCCGTTTTAGTGCGGACTGGTCCTGAGCCCCAAAACAGACTCGAAGTCGGTTTTGGTTGGGCCTCCACCTTGGCTTCCACGTCCTTGCTGGTCCTCCACGTCTCCAAGTCCTTCTCCCATCGTTTCCTGGTCCTCTCCATGGTTCCTAATTACAATATAATCATTTGGTAGCAAACCATTCTCAAAAGTGATATATAATGAAGAACGTAGGAACGAGCTCACCTCTAAATTAAGTCGTCATGCACAACCTCTAGTCATTGGACCTTGCAAGTCCAGAATTGGAGGAGTGTTGCATGTATCCTTAGGAGTGATGTCCTCATCATCCATAGAGACTATTTTTCCTTGGGCTGCCTCATTGGCAGTGCCGATGCCCTGATCGGTAGTGCCGGTGCAGGCCAATTACTTGCCTGTAGATCTATGACAATCAGTCAAAAACCCTACCAGCAGCCAACGACTCAAGTTACCCTTGGACTGTTGCTCCTAGGCGGTTAGTGGTGCCCATAGAGCTCCCAACTTGTGTAGTGATGCCTCGGGAAGTTTGTATTACCCTCCCGCAATGGAATTGATAGTGGAGAACTCGAGCTCGATCTTTGTGGTCGCTTGAGTGAGAATAGGGTTGAAAGAGACCCAATCCTTTATGGACTTCTCAATGGAGATGTATGGTTCTTTGTGAGCCCGAATTTTGGTAACAAATCTTGTGTCTCCAGGTGTTTCTTTATTTACTAATTATTTTATTATTCATACTCTAGGGTTTGTTCTTGTATTTGCTTAAATTACTAAATCTATTTGTGTATCCTTTTCTTTGATGTTTTCTTATTGTCATAGAGCTTCCCCTCATCTAGTGTTTATTTAGTCAATTATCACCTAGTAACTACAAAACCTCTTAAACCTAGTTTTCACTCGACTATCTGCTCATCCATTGGCACTATTGATCACCCATCGGTAGTGGCCATCGGCACTGTCGATCTGTTGCAGTAGGTTTTTATTAGGTGAAACTTGTTTTCAAAATTCAAGGAGAATTTGAATTAGTTTAGAAATTAGAAACCAGAAATAGGAAATAGAAATAAAAGGAAAAGAGCCCACCCGAGCTATGTGCCAATTTTTCTTTGTCGCGGCCCACTCTCTTCCCCTTTTCTTTCCCTCTCCCTCCCTGGCCTTGGCCCAACTCGGTACCCCGCCCCGCCTTGCCTTTCGGCCCACCCGCAGGCCAGCTCGCCTCCCCCACCTTTATCTTCCCCTAGGCGACTAAATGACAGGAACATGACGCCCACTGACGCAGAGACAACCATGCCGCTCGCCCAGTTCCACGCGCCTTCACTCGCAGTCGTCACATTCCGTGTTACTCCGCCGCAGGTCGTTGCATCCCGTCGTCGCCCTCACCGCACAGGACCACGCAGAGCACTGAGCAGTGCCTGGCGTTAATGGCACTAGCTGCCATCAAAACATGATTCATGGTCACGCGTCAGTTTCCTTCCCCCTTAGCCTATAAATGGCTCCCTCCGCTCCTTCCTCGCCTCACCCCGCCCTCATCCCCTCCTCCCTGAGCTTGTCATAGCTGCTCGACGCTGATGAAGCTCCGCTGCCACGAGCCGATGTCGCCCGCCCTCCTCTGCCTTCCCCACCCCAGCATAGCCCCCTGGTGAGAGCCCCCTCAATATCTGCTTTATTTGATAGTCTCTCTGTCATGGTTAGTACTACATAGGTCGAGATCGACGATCACCGCCGCTCCGGCCATGGCGCCGCCACCCCTAACATCACCGGTCGCCGCCCATTTCGCCCCAACCCGCCGTAAGCCATCCATCACGAGTTCGATGGCGCAGAGCCATTTAGTCCACTGCGGACTATGGACAGAAGTCCATTTTCGGTCCACGAGATCCATAGACCGAGTCCATAGGATACCCGATTTATTTTAATTCAGTAAATTCCATGATAATTCTTGTTTTATAATATATCCCCTGACTTATAATTAAATTACGTATAGGTCCTATAATTTTACACTTAGGCCCCTAAACTTTAGCATAATTATCTTTCAGCCCCTGCATTTTTGCTCAAAGACCCCTATACTTTTTCATAATTACATTTTAGTCCCTAGAACTTTTATAGTCTATTTACAGATAAGTCCGTAGATCTTAAACTATCATAACTTTTTACTCATAGCGATTTTAACGATTCTTTCGCGCACGCGATCGTAGGAACGAGTAGAATCTCACCATAATGATTTTGTAGACTTATAGCATTGTTTGGTGTACTGTTTTCTTATTTTTGTGTGTATTTCTTGTTTTTCCGACGCAATTGACATGTAGACAATCAACCGTCCGTGAATTTTCAGAACCTTGAGTTTGAAGACCCTGAGCAGTAGCAACTCTTGGAAAGAGACAAGTGTTCATTGATCATATTGATTCTATGTTTTTAAAATGTTTTGTAAACACTCATGCTATTAGTATGAATCCTATGTCCTTATCCTTCCATATTATTCCTTTGTCGCCCCGGGTTTGGGTAGTACTTTAGTATGGGTACGTCACGCTTAGTCGTAGTCATTTGGGAATGGTTTAAACTTTATTAATGAATATAACCACTATTAGACTTGATGATGAATAAAGATCGCTATGAGATAATGCTAATGATGATAATGGCCATAGTGGGACTAGGAATTTGGATAGGCTGATTTGGTTTGGTATGGTGCCATCGTACACGAGAAGTGGGATAGTGCATGTACCTGTTCCAGAGTTCTTAGGAGTAGCTCGTGGAGCGTGTTAGCCATGTCTACAGTGCAAAGCACATGGCTGATATGGGTAGGCTTGGTTCAATAGTGAGATGTTTTTTCTAGTATGCGGGTGTTCGAGGAAAGGGGGACGATTAAGGCTTTACTTCCGGATCTCAGGTGATGGAGGGTGTACTCCTAGCCACAACACCAGAGGGGGCTTCTATAGGAAGGGTTTACTTCCGCAGTCATGAAACCTTAGCGTGGGCACTTCAACAGGCTGGAAAACTCTTTAAAAGACCTTGTAGTGATCTCCCGGCCTTCACACCAAAGGCAGTGTGATTCGGGTAACATGGAGACTTTAGTCACCGACGGGTGATGGAACCACCAACCTGTGGGTAAAGTTGTGCACCTCTGTAGAGTTAAAACTGTTATAACAGCCGTGCTCATGGTCATGAGTTTGCATGGACACCTCACACGATTAAAACACACATGGGCTATGAATGGACTGGTTAGGCTACATGCTGGGTAAGTTGTAATGGGAATTTCAAAATGGTTTGGGCTACACACTAGGTAAGTTGTAGCAGGGATAAAGGATTGGATTAAGGCTACATGCTAGGAAAGCTGTGGCGATGATAAAGATATGGATTGGGTTACATTCTAGGTAAGCTATAGAAATGATATGAGATTGGTTTGTGCTACGTGCTGGATAAGCAGTAGCAAATTATGGCTTCGGGTGGTATAACCCACAGATATTTCTATAGGCAGGGAAAGCTTATAGTGCTAGAACTTATGATATTACTTGGTGTAAGGACCGAAGACGTACCGAGAGGGGGGGTGTGAATTGGTGAGCCGACAATGAATCTGAATATTTTAATTTACACTACTAGAACCTAGCAATCTTTGCAACCTAACAATTCTAGGAGGCCAAGACCCTACACATGCTAGTGCTCATGATGAAAGCAAGTGCGGAAGCGAAACCCACTAGCCTATGTAAGCCACAATTCTACTAGAGCACACAATTGCAGAATAGTAAAGAGGGGGTCAAGAAATGCTAATGATTTTTTTCTCTTGAGGTCTCAGAAGGATGGCGCCTTACCCTACTCCTCATTGGACCACTCCCGCCGGAGTGTCGGTCCCTCCCGCCACCAATGTGTTCTCGCCCACGAGCCCTCAATCACTCCCGGAGTGACGACACGGTGCGCGTCACTGCTGCCTCCAAGGCACAAGATTGCCTCCCTCGAGAACTTGCCAGACTCCCCGAGCCGACACGGGCGCTCACTAGGGATGCCCCTTTCACTGGCGGGCTCAAACCGGGTATAAACGTTTGATGACCTTCATAAGCAATCATGATAGGCTCGAGCACCGACACCTTTCCGGTCTAGGTCTCACCATAGACCAAGAGTAACAACCTAGATCACACCCTCAAGGACACCCTAACCATAGATGTGCATCAATGCTCAAGTTACTCTCACTAGCACTCTCAAGATATGCAATATCTCCTCCTAGTGCTCTCTTCTTTTCATCTTGGCTCTCACCAAATGCTCCTATCAATTCCACTGGCCAAGACTAGTCTCTAAGACCCAAGCAACGAAGTTATACAGGCTTCTAACCTCCACCTAGTCGTTGATCCATGAAATCATCTCTCTGGATATCATTGACCGGCAGACTATCAGCTCATTGCTAGACCAGACCATCCAGTCTCTCTAAAACGGCTCCTAGAGTTGTTGGCTGCTCTGTACAGATGATCGCCTTGTACTAACCGGACCGGTCAGTTGACCAGATAGTCCGGTCAGACTTTCTCTCTCCATTACAGAGAGCACCATCTTCTACACTTCTTTGTCTCGAGCGACCTCCATATAGACTGTACCATCCGGTCTCTACAGGTTTTTGCACTCACAGAATTCCTCGCAGATTTCACTCTGGTCTCCTAGTGACCGTACAGTCTAGTCTCCTCTGACTCCTCTGTCCGGTCACTACATCCATAAGCTAAAACTCCTCATCCTCACTTTACTTTGTTTCCCGTCTTCTCCGAACAACTCCTTGGCTTGCCCACTGTCATCTAGTGCCTATAATTTCACTGAGCATTGTAAGCTTCATCACCATTGGTGATTGGATCCTCAAGGTATAGATGTTTTGGTGATAGATGACGACTATGAAATTGTGGGCTGATATCTACACGAGTGTGACCTATGTAGTAATCATCTCTTAACTCTATTACAAATCATATGGATGATGGTTCCTTGGCGATTGATGACAATGACCGCAAGCATGGAGGCTTGTGAACTTGATGGAGTCCAAGGGTTGATGGAGATGAATCAAAGCGGAGAACAAGCTATGGTGCAAGTGTTTGGAACACTTGACTACTTGTTAGGGCTTTGAGTCCATAGGAAAACCGGACTACCAAGAAGGTCTAGGTCATTCTCTTAGGTCATGTCTAGTCGATAATGTGCAAGGTTGCTCGGTGAAATCACACGCACTAGATGACAGTGGAGAAACAAAGGAGCTGTTTAGAGAAGACAGGAAACGAAGTCAAGCGAGAACGACAAGTATCTTTTGGACATAGTGACCGGATAGAGGGGTTAGTGGAGATCGGAGTGTACGGTCACTATGGGGAGTTGTCTTGGACTTGTAGCAAGAAGCAGGAGGTCTGTCAACTAGAGATCCTATATAGACCGGATGGTCCGGTCAGTACGGATGAAGCAGGGCAGCGAGGAGCTTCAGCATAGAATGTTTCTGGACTGGAGAGAGAAACGGGCCGAACGATCCGGTCTAGTGACCGGACAGTCCGATCAGTACAGGAAATTGCCTAGACACTGTTGTGCCAATGGCTAGGAGAGCCGTTACCAGAGTGGCCGGACTGTACGGTCAGGCAGTGACTGGACTGTCCGGTCTGGATGTCCAGAAAGGCAATTTCGTAGAGCAACGGCTAGTTTGAGGTTGGGAGCCTATATAACTTCATTGTTGGGGTCTTGGAGACCTCTCTTGGCTAGTGGAATACCTGAGAGTATTTGGTATGGTCCAAGAGGAAAAGAGGAGAGCACTAGGAGCAGATATTGCATATCTTGAGAGTGCTAGAGGAGAGTAACTTGAGCATCTTGCACATCTGAGGCTAGGGGGTCTTTGAGGGTGTGATCTAGATTGTTACTCTTGTCTATAGTGAGACCTAGACCGATTAGGTGTCGGTGATCAAGCCTATCATGATCGGTTGTGAAGGCCATCACACGTTCACTACTAAAAATATGGACTTTTGCAACCCCCAAAAAGTGTTGTAATAAGGTCATTTTCGTTGCAATATGTACATATCGCAACACTTTACGGGCGTTGGGAGGTGTTGCAATTTCCTCCAATGCAATAGCCTATTGCAACACAATTATATAGCATTGAATTAAATATCGTGTTGTTGCAACAATGAGCAGCGATGCGAAAAGAGGTAAAAGCAACGACCATGGGTGTTGCTAGTCCAGCGATGGCAACCATGGTCGCCGTTGCTATTATCTTTAGCGCATCAAGATAGCGTCATTGCAAGAAAGCAAAATTGCAACACACTGGTACTGTTGCAAGGCCTTATTTTGCAATGATATATGCTAGTGGCAATATCGTAGGTGCTATTGCAATAAGCTATGAGGAATCCCAACCAATGTTTTGGTATTTCTATACAATTAACGAGTATAGCAACACAGTAGAGGTTGTTGGTATATGGTTGTAGGATATTGCAACTACTTATGAATCGTGGCTATATACCTTAAAGTTCTAGCAACGGATATGAGTTGTCGCTATATACCTAGAAGATATGGCAACGGTAATGAGTCGTGGGTATATGCGTACAGGGTATCGCAAGAGAGTTAGAGTTGTTGCAATCTCATACAAGTTAATTGCAACATGATAAGTGTGGTTGCTATATGATTTCATGATATTGCATCGATCGTTAGGCGTTGTAACAGACAAATTTCACATCAGTTTATAGTCGTCGCAATAGTGAATAGCCACCTAATTAGAAACATTTATTTTGTGGTTACTGCAGCGTTATTAAATTGGCAATGCAATAGAATTATACCACAATAGACACTGATGCAATAAGTATATTGATAATGATAGTACAACCAGCATTCACTTACATCCGAACATTGTCAATTCCATCAATCTTGATAGTTCACATGATTTACCAAACATGGTCAATTGCATCACACGCAACAAATGATAAATTCTAGAGAACCTATAAAAACTGAATCATTGCTACACCAGAATGTTCAAGACCTCTTGTCAGTTTGAGGTGAAATAGGAGAATTAAAGAAACAACGTTAATATATCAAAACTAAAACACATATGCATGAACTGTTTTGAGTTGTTACCAGCTGCTTCCTTTTCAAAGATCGTGTTTGAGCTTGAAGGTGTTGTGTAGTGATGTATTTTGGTGGTGGGGCTGCACCGACTTTTCCATTAGTCTGATTGAACAATTTCTTTGAAATTTTGGGAAGGATTGGTAGTTGGTGGAATAATCCGTTTTTCTGCAGTTATAATGCTTTGTGGCTCAACCTAAATTATAGAGATGTTTGTACAATGTTAGATGGAATTCAAATGCTGAAATCAATCGTAAAACAAGACCAAGAAAGCACATAGGTAGCTGAAATAAAAATGAAAAATCATATTCAGTGTCAAGCAAACAACCAGGTAGCTGAATTATGATCATGGCAAAGACTAGTAGCCAACTAAATTTGTAACTATATTACAAATGAACTGAAGGCAGTGGTGTTGCATCATTGTTACATATACTATAAGACAATTCGGTTGTCATCCTATATGTGATAAACTTATATGAACAATGAGTCCAAAGGACATGATTATATGCTATGTTCCATGCAGATCGTGATGTCTATCTTTGTCAACCCTGATCTGTAGCCATCTATGCTCTACATCACATCCAACCAAATTCATATTCTAAAAGAGATAGCATAGTAGATGAATGGTGATAAACTCAATAAAAAGTGAGTAAAAACACTTCTACAAACTGAATTTAGAAACTCTACAGTTCTATCTAGCAGTCCAACAGCAAACAGTTCAAAAAAAAACTTGAATTCTAGTACTGTTGTGTGCAGCAAGTAATTTTTAAATACAAAGAAAAGGTGAGTGAACTTCCTGGACTTCTAACGAGTACTTAAACACCTCCATAGCCTGAACCAATTGGGATTTACGAGGAAAATACGACAGGTTACAGAACTGTCACAAAATCTGGAATCTCAGAACAGCTCTCTATAATGTCTAATTTTGACCAAGATAAATAATTTTTGTGGCAAGACTTTTTCTACCAAAGTTGTAGATAAACTCATTAGATTTCCATAGAGTGATTATTCATCTCATTTGGCAAAGAAATTAGGGATATATGCTCAGTTTGGTGAAACTAACAGTTTGGGTAGAAAATGAAGCTAAACATTGAACTCTAGAAAACCAATGAAGATAATGAAACATGACATCGTTAATTTATATTCAGTTTTTACTATGGGTCATTGGAACATATATTGTAAGACAATTACCTCATCCGTTGTTTCTACCCTCTGTAGTGGTGTTGCAACATTGTTTTCCTCGGTGCTCCTAGCATCACACTCTGTTGTTTTGTTGAGTTCATCGGTCTTGTCTTCATCCACTGTTGCACTATTGATTTCTAGACTCCTAGTTACATGTTGTGTCATATCATTCATTTGAATGGCATGCTGCGCATTAGTTTGAAAAAAATGGCACGTAATCAGCAGTCTAATATTAATAGTTCCATCCAAAGCAGTGCAATAGCAAAATTAGATCACTATACCATCCAGTGTTGATTATTGTGATATTATGCCAAAAAACTAGTTGTGCAGTGATGGATAAAATAACTAGCGTTTGCATGATGCAAAGAATAATTTTTGAAAATAGTACTTATGTCAATAATTATCCGATGTCGTCATATTACAAAGTAAAACTTGCATGAATTAAGATATGATTACCTCACTGTCAAGTGCTTGTTTTTGTGACTGTGCAAACATCACTTGGAACTCCTGCATTAGTGATTCTCTAATCATGGCTTCAAGCTCTTTCCTCATTTCATCCTTATTGGCAGCTTCCTTTGCGAGTTGTTCTTTCTTCTCTGCTGCTTCCTTTGCAAGTTGTTCTTTCAATCTTTGAACCTCGCGTTCCTGTTCCACGAGTCTGTCCTGCAGCATTTGGTTCTTACCTGGATTTGAAAGGTAACCATGGCCACACGACTTGGTTGACTTGGCTCCTGTGGTTTCCCTGTACGCTTGCTGGAACAGAATGTTCTCTTTAGCAGTGCGGGGTGATGTGACGCTCGGTGAGTCTTGGTCAAGCAATTCATCTAAATCTGTCATCGACAATTTCCTGGCTGCATTCATCTAAGTGGGAAAATAAATATTATAAATTAGTAAAAGGTAACACAGTCTGACCCAAAGGATAACTTGTAACATGGAAGCAAATTTTTTATCAGATTAGGACTCACATAGATACTCAATATTATAAATTAGTAAAAGGTAACACAGTCTGACCCAAAGGATAACTTGTAACATGGAAGCAAATTTTTAATCAGATAGATACTCTAGGACAAGTCATCGGACCATTTTCCCTTCTTTGTGCGAGTGGCCTTGAAAAGTTCCAAACCTGGTTCCACACCTATTTCTGTGTCTCTCTAACATTGCAATAGGAAAGGTAATTAATATATTATTGTGTATTACTTTATAGTATTAGAACATGAGAAAACGAATGTAACAATTACTCACCATTTCCCAACTACACTGAGAGAAAGGTTTGGATCCCATGACATGTACGGCTTTCATTTCTTTACGATTCGTAGAGTTCTGGCTGCTAACCATCTATCATTAGTAAAGAAGATAGGTTTATTAATCAAGGAATTCTAATAGCAAGTATTAATAAGAGAAGATGAGTAGTTAATTTTATAAAATAGTGGCATACCTTGAACTTTTTACTTCCAAAGTACATGTTAAGATAGTGTCACTCCTCAAAGTATACATCTTCTGGCTTATGTTTCATTCTCGCGTCATAGCTATCGTGCGCCCTGTATGTAATACTTAAAGCTGACCGCCATCCTTTGTAGCGTTCTTTGGCAATCTTCCATATAAGATTCCTTGTATGATCATTGTCCTCAATGTCCCATCCAAACTGTTGGAAATAATAAAACATTTAATATATTGTGATTAGGTGATTACTGTTGCATAACAGGTTACAATGGTAAAAGATGTGCCATGTGTTAACATTAACATACAAATATAGTATCCGCAATATCATTCTTGACTTCCTGCTGGACATCTTTCCAGTGTTTAACTCCAATGAGTGGTGTATTCAACCTTGTCACCCAAACTATTTCATCCACAAATGCATGCCTATTCTCTCCATAGGGACAACCCAAATTTGCAGAAAATTCTATTTTTAGCTTGCCCGCGGTAGTATCAGCTATCCCTTTCGATCGTTTGGTCATTGCAGTCATGGCTTTCATGGTACCACGACCATCCTTCTTGCCACCTAGTTTCAATCACAACAGAGATTACAAATAGTGAATATGGACAATACTTAGTGAAATGTCAAAGTGTATGGAGCTTTGAAAACCTGTTTTCTTCTTCTTAATTTTTCTAGCATGTGACGGCCAGTTTGCGTCTTTTGTCTTGTTGCTAGCATTACTATCTTCATGTACAGGCATACGCTCAGCATGCTCAGCTTCCATTTTATATTGCACTGAGAAAAATAAAAAACACATGCACTTAGTATGTTCACATTTTTCATTGCATATACATGTAAGAATTAAAAGGTGTAATGGAATTACAAATTTCTTTCAGGTGGCCATGCACCCTTAACCATTCCCTGTAAGTTGCAACAGTTTCATCCCTATTACCGTTGCGATAGTCTACGAGTTAGAAATAAAATTTTGTGAATACAGAGTACTGTTATAAGATAAACATGTTAGAGTGGTAGAAATAGCATATAGACCTGTAGTAAGGCCTTGCACTGCAAGCCAGTCCTTATAGGCATCAACTGATTCATCACTATCATCATCATCGTCATCCTCATCATCACCACGAGACCTAGACCCATCATGCCACAGGGTTTTTAGGGGTGTAATTTTGACATGTCTATCGGGTTCTGGCTTCTTGGTCACTATGAATCTCAATTTCCTTTCAGAACCCATGGTTTGAAGGATATTCTCTGCATCTTGCCTGATATCAATTGCCTCAATACTTGCAATTTCAAATCCCTCTCTCTTCATGTAGTACAAGTAGTCTCGAATGCTATACCCAAGCTGATCTTTGAAACCTGACAAGTTCCTAAATGATATGTCAGCTCTGTCAAGAGTAGCCCGAATGATGCGTTGGGACTCTCCATCTGCTCCCTTGCAATGGACCACTATGCTCCAGCTTTCACATGATGGAGGGGCTCTGTACGTACATAAATATCAAAATAGGAATTATTAGCATATTATTCGATAATCAGAATAATTCAAAGTATTAACATCATAACATTCATACTGCACTAATTCTCATGTACAGGACCTACCACATAATTACAGTTTCAGGTACAAAACACATGACTTCCTCATTAACACCTAACATCTAGGACTGTACCTATGTTGTGTATAGAGTGGAAAAGAAGAAAACGGAAGTAATATACATTTTCAGAGTTACTCCAAATATTTAGAATTCTGAACCAATCTCATCTTCTCTTACTTGCTCTGAACAGGTCATTGCAAGACAAATAGTAAAGCCACCATCATCTCCTGTGTCCTATGTGATATGCCAACTAACCTCAAGAGTAGCCAAAAATAAAAATAACTTAATCAAAATATACTGCACTATTACTGTGAAAGCCAAGAAAACTACAAACCATGTGAAAAATTCAACCAAACGATACCAGGTTTGAGGTTATCTAAATATTCGTACTTACTGCTACAATCAAATGATGTGACCATTTAAATATAAAAATGCCCAAGTCACAAGTACATGATAGAGAAAAAAAAACAGCCTTCTAGCTCTACATGTTAAACATATGTGCAATCTGGCAAACATACTCAGTTTTAAATGACTATCTCCACAATCTCATAAACTTTCTAGCACATATATGTTCACAAGTTAAACATATATGCAATGTGGAAAAAAAATGATAACCTCTGTCAACACATAATGACACATAGCAACTAGATTTATGATTTATAACTTACACATTGAATCTCAAGGATTGAAAAAAACAACAACATAGAGTATATCAAGCCACATCACAACTTAATCTCCAATGGACTGGGTACATAGAACATTTATGAGTTGATGAAAACTAATTTTATACAAGCTATCTATCATCATCCCTTCTAATTCGTCACCACTGATGATTATGTCACATAGACTAATGTAATTACTGAATTTTGACCCAAAATTATAGGTGTTCAGATGAACTCCCTTGAACCAAGGTAGCTTAGCCCATGCATAGTAGTGACCAGTAGCAGATAGAAAACAACAACAAAGCTCATCGGCAATTTCAGATCAAACACTCGGCAATTTATTTTACACAAACGTTTGGTAACACAGCCCAGGAGTACGTACCTAATGATTGATGGATCAATCAAATCTTGATGCTGAACAATGTCTTCATCCTCACTTGCCACCCAAAGACGGTCTGGTCGATCTCCTGATTGGGACATGGATGCACTGTCTCGTCGTCCACCCGATCGCCTGGTGCGCCCTCTGGTCATCCCTCCTTATCGCCTGGTGCGTCCTCTCGTCGTCCCTCCCGATCGCCTGGTGCGCCGTCCCCGAGGATGGTCGCAGCCGCTGCGGGCTTTGGGGTTCATGGGGGGTGTGAGGGTGCAGGAGACCTAGACGGTTTCAGTTTAGGCAATGCAGAAACCAGTTTAGGCAATGCTGAAACATGGGGATGTGGGGCTTACGTGGGTTGACCCAGAAAACAGAACCGGATACACCTCATGACATTCTTTCCATCCAAAACATTGTGGCGGGTTGGTTTTTTCCATACCAGAAGAAGTGGCGGGCTACAGATTGAAAAGCAAGACAATGCAAATTTTTGGCGGGACCAATGGAAATTACGCTTAATTTGGAAATTTCTATATTCTTCATGTTTGCCAATTTATTTTTTATACAAAAATCAGTTAATGTTTAGAATCAAATTCTCAATTATCCTTTCTAATTTGGTTGTGAAAATTTTCATTAATGTGTTTTTAACGAAGACTTTCATAACCTATAACATCAAGGTGAAATGAACTTGGTTATTTCAAAGGAGATGATCGTGCACTTGAACTGCAGCAGGTTGTGAACGTGAAGAAGATCCAATGGCGACAAAGGTGTTCCCGATTTCCTGCACAAGATACAGATAAAAATTTTCAATAACAACGAGCCAACACATGATGTAGTTTCATGAACGAATAATGGATCCGGGAGAAGATCACCAAAAAACAGTAAAACGGCAAAGACATGGCTATTGACCAACTTGAGTTCATGAACTAACTAAGAACGCAGCATGGCGATCAGGTCGCTGGCAACCAAGACGTTCCCGAGATACTGTGTGCGGAGGCCGAATCGAATGAAAACATGCGGAAGATCATGATACACTGAAGATGAAATGAGGGAATCCTAGATATGGTCACAAAAACGCTATAAATGTACATGTTGACTTGTTACGTTACAAATAAACTTAGACCAACTTTTAAATAACCAAGTGTAGTTCTCAAATGTTTTGTATTTTACTAGAGTTTCCTGTCACATGAATCAGACGACCAAATGATTTTACTCATTGTAGTGAACTTCCTCTATACTTTAGAGTTCATAGTTGATTGTAGGACATAAGTCTCGTGCTCGTTCAAGTCAGTTTGCAATGCAAATGAACACATGAATGCGTTTGTTATTTGTATAATTCTAAAAAGAATACTATATGATAGGTGATGATAGTTATGTACATACACATATGAATATCAATTTCAAAATCACCTTCTTTATGGACTCCGAAGATAGTAAAGTAATTTTTTTCTCGAAAACGCAGGAGAACTGCGCATTATTTTATTAAGAAGAGAAAGTTGTAAAGTACAACACACACTCCACACATGACATGCTCCTTCATTTACATTCGTGCCACAGGCTAATTTTATACGACCTCGGACTAAGACCTTAAGGTCCTATTGCCGCTGCTGCTGGGAGCCGTGTGAGCTCCCGAGCGCCAGCTAAACCCCAAAGGCGCACCTCCTCCTCAATGAGAGACATCGTCGTCTGCACATTGGGCAAGGTTCCGTTAAGGACTCCATCGTTCTGTTGCTTCCAAATCATCCATGCCCCTAGAATTATTAACGAGTTGAGTCCCTTTCTGAAAACTGATGGAGCAAGCTTGTTAGTTCTGACCCACCATTCTTCAAAGGAGCTATCCTCAATCTGTGGCGCTAGCAGGGACATACCCACTTTATCCAACAAATGGAACCAAACCTGCCTAGCAAAGACACAACCAATCAAGATGTGTTGCATGTTTTCTTCTTCCTCATCACATAGCACACAACAATCCGGATGAGGCATGCCTCTTTTTGCAAGACGATCTGCTGTCCAACAATGATCGTGGGCGGCCAACCACATGAAGAATTGGCACTTCTTGGGCGCCCAGGTTCTCCATATGAGTTGCCATGGCTGGAATTGGATAGCGCCCACAAATAAACTTTCATATGCAGACTTAGAAGAATACTGTCCAGATTCTGAGAATTTCCTCTTGTGCACGTCCTGAACTCCGGGCACCAGCTGAATCTCTTCTAGCAGGTCCACCAACCCAAGGAGTTCGGCCAGAGCAGCTACACTCCAGACGCCATGTATATCTTGAGTCCACTGATCATCAAGTAAAGCCTCTCCGACAGTACGTTTGTTCTTCTTTTGTCTTGAAACCCGGGCGAATATGTGAGGGGCGATCGCAGCAATGGAAGAGCCGTGCAACCAGTTGTCGGTCCAAAAAAGTGTGCTGTTCCCATCCCCAACTGTGGTCTCCATGGCAATCGCGAACATGGCCTTGACAGACTCATGCACTTGGATAGGAAAACTTGCCCACGGCTTGTTAGGCTGCGTTTTGCCCAACCACAACCACCTCATTCTTAGCGCCCAGCATAAATATTTGAGATCATGAATACCTAGTCCCCCGAGTTCCAAAGGTCTTGCAACCTTCGGCCAAGCAAGTAGGCAGTGTCTGAAACATAACAATAAAGGCTTGGATGCATACACACTTAATCATATGCATATGACATGATGGAAATACTATATAATGATATAGAAAAAAATTGTGAGAATGTAGGAAAAAATCACCAAATTATGTCAAAATATACAAAATTACTACATGTTGAAAGATTAAACTGTGAATCATAACTGAACAGAAGAAGATGAAGGAAGAACCGGATTAGAACAGTGGCACATCCCTGCGCTGTTGTAGGACCCGCATGTCAGTCGGACATCTAGAAGGACACGAAACAACACCCGGACCGGTGCCTCACACTGCAGCCCCATAGGTCAGTCTGGATCGCATCCAAAAGCCGAACCAAAAACCTCCCATCAGAAATCGATTTTGTTCTCTCCTTTCTCTCCTCTCCTCTCCTCCTTCGATCTCCTCCTTCGAGGTGCAGCCATGCCTCGCCGCCGCAAGCACGCATCACAGTGGCAGGCACGCGACAGATTTGGGTGTTTCGTGTGACACCGTCTCACTTCAATTTAAGAAACATGAAAAAGCACAAATCATGAACATATAGCATGAAATGATGAAGTTTCACTCTAATTATTTGACTTAATTCTAGGAAATTAAAAACCCTACAAAACAAATTGTGAGCCAAGTGTAATTTTATTATACAACATATGCCAACTAAATTCATAATCAGATTAGTAATATTAAAATAGAATTTTATGAATTTAATGAGCATTTTACCATATTTAGAAATGCCCTAATAATTAATTAAAGCATAGAAACCTTTCACAACGGGGAATTAATTATAAAATAACTATAAATTTTCTGACCAAATGGGTCCCACCAGAGCACCAGAATTTTCACAAAAGGACCTATGTGCGAAGACCCAATTCAATTGGAGGTCCCTAGCTATTTTAATTAGAAATATCTTTGATCAAGGACCTGTTTGCAAGAAATCAAATAGTTCAAGGGGCGTAGTGCAAAATCTTCTTTCTTCCTCCCTCACTGGCGTAGAGCTCCTCCTCCTACCAATGCCAGCGCCTGCTCGCCCCTCTGCCGCACACCTCCGGCTCCGCCTCGGGACCTTGCGAGCTACAGCGCGCCTACCCTCCTACCTCGCCGTGCTATCCCATCCCCTCTGATCCCGCCACGAACTTACCCAACGGCCGCCCTTCTCCCTCTACAACGTCAACCCGACCGGCCGGCAAATCTTTAATGCCGAGCTCTTCCCACCGTTTTTCCCCTCGCTCAACCACACTCAACTGAGCGCACTGAACCCGCGACCCCCCTCCGAAGCTCTCTCACTTCAACGCTGCTCTCTGCTCTCCCCATTTCCTCACCTCTGCACTCTGCACTCAGCTCTTCTCCACCATCACCGACCAGCTCGATCTTGAGTCCCGCTCCCCCACTGCTCCCCGAACCGAGCCAAAGACACAAATCGCTGCGCACAAACCCACCAGCTGATACCAAGCGCGCCCTTGGCCGAATCGAAGAAAAACCAAGGTGAACCCCTCCGGCATCCTCTTCCGTCACGGGCCGAAATTCCTCACCCCTGGTAAGCCTCGTCCCCTCCTTCCACTTCTCCTGTGCACGCAAACCATCTACGTGTTTCCCTGACCTGTTTCCCCTTTGTTTCCTCCACCGGAGTCAACGACATTCCGATTTGTCCCCCGCTGCTGCCCTGTTTCCGGCCAACTGATGCCGCCTCCATGACGAGCTCCTATCTTCGACCCTCTCCGACGCAAGCCGATGTGATGCCGCTGTTCGTGGTGCTTCCGTGAAGCTATAAGAGAAGACCGCGCCCGAATTGCTGCTCTGTAGCAAAAACGCGAGGCCGCCAAACTTTGACTTCCACCGCTCCTTGCTGCCGATGGTCCTCCGGTGAGCCACTCCCCTCGCAAACCTATCCCACGTGTTCGCCTCGGCCTGCTCTACATCTTAGTGAACTCGGAGTCGAGCTCCAGTGAGTCCACAGCCCGGCGGCGAGCTCGCAAACCCCACCGGTGAGTCCCGCGGCGGCACTGACTGGCGCCTACTGGCAGCTGAGTCGGCTCCGATGTGTCGCCTACATGGCTGCTGACGTGGCACTCCTTTAAACCAGAAAATACCCAGAAAAATCCCAGAAATTGCTTAAACCTTTGAAAAACCATAGTAAATCGAATTCAAATCCATTGTGGCCCAAACAAATTTTGTTAGGTTCATCTTTCAGTGCTCTATTTTAGTAAAATGATAAATAGATGTCTCTGCATATGCATTTTTATTAATTCAATTCATTGTTAAAACACTAAATAACTCACCAGAAATTCTAGGAATAAAATTAAATCTTGATTTTTTGCATGCTTAGTAAAAATATGATTATCTACCACCACAAAGTTTGGATTGGTACAATATGAATTATTTTAGGCTCTAGAATTTATTTAGTGTGTTTGTTTAAATTAATTTTAGTAATTATTCTGTAAATAAATTGCCCTTGCCATTTGGCAAGAAAATCACTCATATAAGTCTCTCTACACAGTAAATCACACATGTCCAAAAACATAAATCTATTTTACTAATTAATTTAATTGCTCATATTACTCTTTTACCTTGTTTAATTGCATAAAGAATATATATACCAAAAATCTTAATTAACAACCCAACTTCTCTGAAGCATATGGCTTCGAGAATATAATAATAATTTTAATTAACAATAAAAGACATTGTGCTTGCATGCATCACATCATTGCATTAGATGGTATTTTGATAATGCCATTAATTCAATCCCGTCATATAGGTAACGACCATCAGGAGCAAGAGGACGACTTTCAGAAGGACGTTGACCCTCAAGAGCAAGAAGTTGTAGTTGCTAGCACTAACATTGATCCAGGCAAGCCCCGGTTTGCATTCGCCATTTTATTAAAGTTTTGCTAGTTTACAATATTACTAGTGTCTATGATTATTGTTGCATTAGGTCATAGGAGTTGATTGAAACCCACCCTTCATGTTATCCAAATGACCTATGCTACTGTCTTTAGAACTTTGGAAGAATCGGTACTATGTCGCTATGCTTAGTAATTACTAGCCTTGCTAGATATTATTATTACTAAGGAATGAACTTGACCACTAGAATGGGAATTATTAAAAGAAGTTTACTTTTGATGTTATGACCGGGCAGGGATGATGCATGTGTAGGTTTGCAGCAACACATGGGTGTTGACTGCGGTAGCCCTGTCTTGTCGAACCTAGGACCCGTCCGTGGTCGGCCCCTTGATCAAGTATTGAACAGTACCGAATGCATGCTAGTTTATGGGCACTAGTAAACCGATGTAGCATTAAAGGTCACTTGCATTGAGGTCGGTTAAGGTGCGTTGGTCGTTGACCCTCCTACTGCTGGAGTGGGCGGTTCATACCACGAAGTACTGTTGGCAGAACGGCATGCCCACTCGACGTCACCACACCCGGTCCGAGGTGTGGGTGGTTTTTCTTGTGAAAGGTTGCCATATAGGACCTTAATCGGTGCGTATGTGTCATGTATCTCGGGTTATCCCAGCTGGTGTAAATCGATTGCAATTGTTGACCCTCGTAGTAATGAGTACCGCTTGGTCACCGTGCCAATCACGTAGTTGCACATGATAACTGGAAATTTATTATGATGTCATTACTGCTTATTGTTGATTATTATTATTGCTGCTCTCATGTTGTACTTACTTGGTCACCGTGCTCTCATGTTGCAACTAAAGTTATATTTCAGCTCAACCCATATAAATTAGCAAATAAAACTTGATAGAACTAATAGGTTGCTTAGTGTGAGTCCTTTCAAACAAGCCAGCTATTAGAGCCTTTGCATGTCTAGGTATCCGACGGGTAAGACTTGATGAGTAATTAGTACTCAGGCGTTGTGCCACTGTTGTTTTTCATGTAATGAAGAAATAGAGTTGCCTGTAGATGTGATGCCTTGGGACATGTAAGTCCCTGAGGGTTGGATTGCCCACTGGGAGTCCAACTTGCCGCCGCAGTGATGTTGCGTGTCGCTAGAGTGATGGTTCATCGGGCATGAATCATTACTATGATGTATCATCAAGCTCGTAGCTTCTCTACATTATTTGCTTCCGCTGTTTTCAAAACATTATGAACTTGTATTATTCTGATACACTTTGATCACTTAATGATGTAAAATTCTCTTAAATTTGGACCAATATTGTATTATCAAGTGTCTGCGTTATCAGCACCTTCGGGACATCAATCCTCGGGGGAGGGACCCCACAGCTGGTATCAGAGCCGTGATCCATGATAATACAACAAATAAATCATATTTTCAAAAACTATGATGTTGCGAGTGAGAATACGTTAGTATTGCCTATGTAGATAATAGGGTGGTGACAAAGCTAACATGGGTTATGATGGTTTACATTATTTGCATCTACGGCTTCTTCAAGCGAGGGTACGTGCATGCTTAACTGACACGCGTAAAATCGGTGTCTGTCCTCGCAGGCGGATATGAGACACTGTTGGCTTGTGACTTATCACGGGGCGATCCTTTTTCCATGGATCGTTACTAGTAGAACTATGCTTATTTTGTAGTTTCTTTTGAATTTGATATATTTTTTCTCAAATGGATCTTCTATAGGTACACTAACACTGTTAGTATAACACTTAGAATAACTTACGTGTTGAGTGCGGGTCGTCACCAATGTTTGTGCTGCTAAGTATCGGTAAATTATGTGTCATGTTGTGAGGAACGATAGGTTAATAAATTGAAATTTTGCATCATGCATCCCTTTCTAACTAAACTAAAATTTTGTTCTCATCTTGCTCACCAACCTCTGGATACAAAATTTCTAAACTTGTGAGCATAAAAATTCAAATACAAGTCCAATTGTCACATTAACAAGAATCTATCCTGTTTTTAGCTGTCAAATTTAACAATTTATAGTTATTAATTTACTCAACCAAATAATACATACAAATACTTTTTAGAAAGGTCTAAACACCCTCTATTCCCCAATTATTAATTTAATTATGGATCATAACAGTAACAAAAACAGAAATAGAGAACAAGTATAATCTGCCAACACACTATTTCCAGCATAACCTTGAAATTAAAAATTTCATAACTGAAGTTGTACTTCGAAATTTTAGGTGTTTGAACCCAATATGGAAAGCCCTGGACGTCTATTTTCATCACCAATAGGTTTCATAATTTTACTAGTTTTTCTCTGTCCAGTAGAGCCAAAACATTAAGCCTCTGTCATCCTGAAACAGAATCAGCCAACCTGAATTTGCAAAATTCATAAGTCCAGATTTACTTGGAATTTTTGAAAGTGCAAATACAATCTGGAAAGATATGGAAGTCTACTGTAACATGGTTCCAACCCCCAATTTTTGAGACCATGTTTCGGATCGAAATACCCACTTTTCTGACTGTTGTACAGCTAAGACAGAATCTGTTTTAAAAACCATTGCCGTATTATTACCCCTTGAGACTAAATTAATGTAAACTAAAACTTTTTTCTTGTATTTAATAGCACCTTATGTGAAATACATTTTTACTGTAAGGAAGGTTTGACTCAATCAAATTACCGGGTTGGGAGATCACCGACGGCCTGGAATTCACTGGGATGGTTCATCTGTTTTGGATAGTTCTCTAGAGATTCGGATATCACCTTCCTCCCACCTATGTTGGCAAGGAATTTGAGGAGCATCGAGTTCCCTCTTGTGTCATCCATGTGGCAGTTCCCGCAAACTATTCGGTCACTCCCGCATGGGAATCTTGGACCATTAGCGTCACCGGGTCAGATTTGCCTTCCACTTGGAATGTGGCTGCTTTCAAGGCACTCACTCGATTCTGTGAAGACCACAAGCATGATGTTACTGGAACACCCGCTGCCTTGCTGCCCATCAATGATGTGATAGATTTTGAGTGGATTAGGCGTGTGGATTTCATCTTTGATCCAAACCATGGCCACCATGATCCTATGCTACCCATAATAGAGTATTATGGCTCGTCCACTTTCGCCTTGTGCACAAACTTGTGCTGGTGTCTGGATGTGTTTCATTCTACACTCCGACTTTCCGAAGTCGAAAAACATGCTAAGGATGAAGAAATTGCAGACCTGAACCAACAAATCCAAGCAAAGAATGAAGAGATGGATGCGATTATAGAAGAACGTGACCAAGCCTTACAGGATGTAGCAGATTATGAGCATGACATGATTGAAGCTCAAGATGACTTGGACGCATTCAAGGCTGCCCACCTTCCTATTGAATGGAATTGGGATGAGATCATCATGGAGTATGGAGAACAAGACGATGTAGAGATGGCACCTGCCGGTATTAATGATGTGTAAATGATGGATCTGGAGGAACCAGAAGAGCTTATGGAACCGGAAGAACCAGAAGAGCCGGAAGACATAGACCAGCAGTAGATGATTTGCTACACCCCTGTGTACGGTCATGTAGTATATGTACCCCTAGTTCGGTGTAGGGGTGTGAATCTTGCATAATGTGTTCGCAATACCGTAGCTAGGCGTTGGCACATATGTGTAGGAAATCGTGTGATGATGTCCTTCTAAACAACCATGTAGTTTGAATTGAGTTAATGGAGATGGTTGTCACTTCTGAAATTTTATTCGTGCCTCTTGCAAATTTATATTCTTGCACATTTGTTTTTATGTATTATTTTGAGAAATAACTAATGTGCAACCGTATAAATTGCAGCATGGTGCGTACTCGGAATCAGGAAGATCCTGAGAGCTCTCAGCAAGGAGCGTCTGACTTGGCAGACAACCGGCACATACAATGACTTGGTCAATGTTGCTATTGTCCAGGAAGGCGCTATGCGCCAAGTTCAAGAAGAAGATCGCAAGAGAAAGACCCCTGCTAGTGTCTCTGCTGCCCCATAGGCGAAGCACTGCTTGATTTACACTTCACCTACCGGACAGCGTTTCCGGGCATCTCCGTAGCAGCAGTATCAGCGACAGCATGGTCAGAACTACTCGGGGCCACCACATCAACAGAGTTTCCCATCCCGTGTACCATACCAACAGCAGAACAACCAGTATCGTGCACCATATCAGCAGCAAGGAAATCAGAATGCTCGTGCCCCACAGCCTGCTGATCGTGGAAGCAACTACCCATGCTATAATTGTGGTCGTACCGGCCATTTTGCTAAGAACTGCACTGCACCCAGGCGCAACAACAACAACAACAACAATAACAACCAGTGTCAGAACCAGAATAGGAATATGAATGCACCATCACGTGCTGCCCAAGTGAACTACAACAATGCTGAAGACATCCCTCAGGGCAAACCCGTGCTGACTGGTACACTCTCACTCTATCGCCAGCCTATCCTTGCACTTTTTGATTCTGGTGCTATGCATAATTTCATTAGCATAGCTTGTGTGCTAAATCATAATCTCCACACCACCTGATAAATAGATTCTACACCGTCCGCTCTCCCGCTGGACAAATTTTTGCCAACGAAGTAGTGTGTAAAGCTCCACTAGAAATAAATCAAAAGATTTACCCCACCGATTTCATCAGGCCCAAGGATCAAGAAATCGATCTGATAATTGGTATGATCTAGATGAAAAAACATAGAGCCATGCTATACATCGAGCCCCGTATCGTTGACATCAACTCTCCCTTGCATGGAAAAGACACGCTTTCCCTAAACACCGATTCATCGAAAGCCTTGGTTGTCCATCACTTGGAAGGGCAATCACTCGAAGGTATTCCTATCATACGTGAGTATCTAGACGTGTTTCTCGAAGATATCTCTGGCCTATTGTCTGACCGTGAATTGGAATTTAAGATAGAACTACAGCCAGGTACTTCTCCGATATCCTATCGTCCGTACAAAATGGCACCGAATGAGTTGGCCGAGTTGAAAAAGAAACTGAATGAGTTATTGGAAAAGGGATTCATTCACCCAAGCACTTCACCATGGGGCTGCCCTGCTATTTTTGGTAAGAAGAAGGAAAAATCTCCACGTCTCGTCGTTTATTATCATCCTCTCAACGAAGTTACCATCATGAATAAATACCCGTTACCCCGAATTGATATCCTTTTTGACCAATTGGTTTGTGCTAAGGTATTTTCAAAAATTGACCTCTGTTCGGGCTATCATCAAATCAAGATCAGAGCCAAAGACATTCCCAAGACCGCCTTCTCTACTAGATATGGATTGTTCGAGTATCTAGTGATGTCATTCGGATTGACAAATGCCCCTACCCATTTCATGAATTCGGTATTCATGCCAGAGTTGGACAAATTTGAGGTAGTATTCATTGATGACATCCTCATCTATTCTAAGTCCAAGGAAGAGCATGCCGAACATCTTCGCATTGTTCTTCAACGTCTCCATGTCCAAGGAAGTGTGAATTTTGGTTGGACCGTGTGCCATTTCTCGGCCACATAGTTTTAGCAGAAGGAATCTCGGTAGATCCCAGCAAAGTTCAAGATGTGCTAGATTGGAAGCCACCGAAAATGGTTCATCAAGTTCGTTGTTTCCTCGGACTAACTGGATATTATCTTAGGTACATCCCTAATTTTTCCTAGTTGTCCAAGCCTGTCACAAGGTTGCTGAAAAACGATGTGAAGTTCGAATGGAATGATAAATGTGAAGAAGCATTTCGGAAGTTGAAGGAACTATTGACCACTGCCCTAGTATTGGCTCAACCGGACATCACTAAACCGTTTGACGTGTATTGTGATGCATCTGGGACATGACTTAGATGTGTGCTTATGCAAAGCAGTCGTGTTATTGCCTATGCATCACGACAACTATGGAAGCATGAAGAACATTATCCAACACATGATTTAGAACTAGCTGCAGTTGTGCTTGCACTAAAAATTTGGAGACATTACCTACTTGGGAATTTAGTGCATATCTACACTGATCATAAGAGCTTGAAATACATCTTCACTCAGACCGATCTGAACATGAGACAACATCGGTGGCTGGAATTAATCAAGGATTACAATCTGGAGATTCATTATCATCCAGGACAGGCCAATGTAGTCGCCGACGCGTTAAGCAGAAGAACCCACTGCAATAACTTGGTGCTGGAATTTCAGGACAGCAGCAACCACACAACTATTTCAGAACCTAGCCTTCGTGTTTTGCCTGCTATAGTGATCAGCAACCTTAGTATACATTCCACCATTCGTGAAGAAATCATTGCTGCACAAAAGAAGGACATTGGTATGAAATACATCCGCCAAAACATTAAAGATGTTAAAGCAAAATGCTTCACACAAGACTCGGATGGTACCCAATGGTTCAATAACCGTATAGTAGTACCAAAGGACTTTGAACTTTGACGGAAGATCTTGGATGAAGCACATCACTCCAAATACTCCATCCATCCGGGTAGTAATAAAATGTATCAAGATTTGAAGAAGACTTTTTGGTGGACAAGAATGAAGCGAGAAGTTGCTCGATATGTTGCAGAATGTGATACTTGTCAGAGAATCAAGGCTGACCATTTGAAACAGGCCGGATTACTTCAACCATAGAGTATTCCCGCCTGGAAATGGGAAGACATCAGCATGGATTTTATTGTTAGTCTCCCTCTCACCTCTCGGAAGCATGATGTGATTTGGGTCATTGTAGACAGACTCACCAAATCTGCCCAGTTTCTGCCAGTCAACAATAGATATAGCATACGACAATATGCAGAGCTATACATCGCAAGAATTTTGTGTCTTCATGGTGTACCCAAGACCATCATTTCAGATCGCGGTTCGTAGGTTGTTGCTCATTTCTGGGAACAACTACACGCATCTTTGGGTACATGCTTAATTCGTAGTTCTGCTTACCATCCCGCTACCGATGGACAAACAGAGCATGTCAACCAGATTTTGGAAGATATGCTTAGAGAATGTGTTTTAACACATGGTGGTAATTGGGATGAGTACTTACCATATGCGGTATTCTCATACAACAATAGTTACCAGGAGAGTGTGAAAATGTCACCATTTGAATCACTCTATGGTCGAAGTTGTAGAACACCATTAAACTGGTCTGAATCTGGAGGAAGAGTAACATTTGGTCCTGACCTTGTCAAGAATGTAGAAGAAAAGGTTCGTACCATTCAGGCAAACCTTAAAGCTGCTAAATGCCGTCAAGAGAAGTATGCAAATAGACAACGTAGGCCACTATATTTCAATAAAGGTGATTACGTCTATCTCCAAGTGTTGCCTATGAAGGAAATCCAACGGTTTGGAGTCAAAGGAAAGTTAGCTCCCCATTATATTAGACCATTCCAAATTTTGGAACGATGTGGAAACATAGCCTACAAGCTGGAGTTACCCGCTAATCTATTTGGTGTTCATCACACTTTTCACGTCTCTCAGCTAAAGCGGTGTCTCAAGTCACCCATTGACAAAATCTTGGAAGATTATGACCAACTCCAACCCGATCTCACATACTCTGAACAACCAATAAAGATCCTCGATGAGAAAGAGCGCACAACCCGTAAAAGAACACTCAAATTCTATAAAGTCCAGTGGAGTAATCACTCAGAAGACGAGTCCACTTGGGAATCTGAAGAATTCCTGAGTACGCATTGCCCAAAATTTTGGTCGTCATACACAGGTATGTTTTGACCACCGTACTTCCCTCTAGTTGCCTTGTTCATAATCTCGGGACGAGATTTCTTTAAGGAGGGAGGACTGTGACACCCCAGGTGTCTCACTTAAATTTAACAAACATGAAAAAGCACAAATCATGAACATATAGCATGAAATGATGAAGTTTCACTCCAATTATTTGACTTAATTCCAGGAAATTAAAAACCCTGCAAAACAAATTCTGAGCCAAGTGAAATTTTATTATTCAACATATACCAACTAAATTCATAATCAGATTAGTAATATTAAAATAGAATTTTATGAATTTAATGAGAATTTTACCATATTTAGAAATGCTGTAATAATAATTAAAGCATAGAAACCTTTCACAATGAGGAATTAATTATAAAATAACTATATAATTTTTGACCAGATGGATCCCACGAGAGCACCTAAATTTTCACAAAGGACCTATGTGCGAAAACCCAATTCAATTGGAGGTCCCTAGCTATTTTAATTGGAAATATCTTTGACCAAGGACTTGTTTGCAAGAAATCAAATAGTTTAGGGGGCATAGTGCAAAATCTTCTTTCTTCCTCCCTCACTAGTGTAGAGCTCCTCCTCCTGCCGATGCCAGTGCCTGCTTGCCCCTCTGTCGCACACCTCCGGCTCCACCTCAGGACCTCGCGAGCTACAGCGCGCCTGCCCCCCCCCCCCTGCCTCGCCGTGCTATCCCATCCCCTCTGATCCCGCCGCGAACTCACCCAACAGCTACCCTTCTCCCTCTACGACATCAACCCGACCGCCCGGCAAATCTTCAATGTCGAGCGCTTCCCACCATTTTTCCCCTCGCTCAACCACACTCAACTGAGCACACTCAACCCACGACCCCCCTCCGAAGCTCTCTCACTTCAACGCTGCTCTCTGCTTTCCCCATTTCCTCCCCTCTGCACTCTGCTCCTCTCCACCATCACCGAGCCAGCTCGAGCTTGAGTCCCGCTCACCCACTGCTCCCCGAACCGAGCCAGAGACACAAATCACTGCGCACAAACCCACTCCCCCTCCCCATGTACTTGCCCAGCTCAAATTGAGCGCCCCCTTGGCCGAATCGAAGAAAAACCAAGGTGAACCCCTCCGGTGACCTTCTCCGCCGTGGGCCAAAATTCCTCGCCCCTGGTAACCTCGTCCCTTCCTTCCACTTCTCCCGTGTGCGCAAACCATCTAGGCGTTTCACTGACCCATTTCCCCTTTGATTCCTCCATCGGAGTCGACGGCATTCCGATTTGTCCCCTGCTGCTGCCCTGTTTCCGACCAACCGACATCGCCTCCACGACGAGCTCCTATCTTCGACCCTCTCCGACGCAAGACGATGTGATGCCACTCTTCGTGGTGCTTCCGTGAAGCTATAGGAGAAGACCGTGCCCGAATTGTTGCTCTCTAGTGAAAATGCGAGGCCGTCGAACTTCGACTTCCGCCGCTCCTCACCGCCAACGGTCCTCCGATGAGCCACTCCCCTCGTGAACCTATCCCGCATGTGCGCCTCGGCCTGCTCTACATCTTAGTGAACTCAAAGTCGAGCTCCAGTGAGTCCACAGCCCGGCGGTGAGCTCGCAAACCCCACCGGCGAGTCCCGCGGCGGGGCTGACTGGCGCCTACTGGGGCTGAGTTGGCTCCGACGTGTCGCCTGCGTGGCTACTAACGTGGCACACCTTTAAACCAGAAAATGCCTTGAAAAATCCCAGAAATTCCTTAAACCATTGAAAAACCATTGTGGCCCAAACGAATTTTGTTAGGTTCATCTTTTAGTGCTCTATTTTAGTAAAATGATAAATAGATGTCTCTATAAATGCATTTGTACTAATTCAATTCATTGTCTAAACACTAAATAACTCACCAGAAATTCTAGGAATAAAATTAAATCTTTATTTTTGGCATGCTTAGTAAAAACATGATTATCTACCACCACAAAATTTGGATTGGTAAAATATGAATTACGTTAGGCTCTAGGATTTATTTAGTGTATTAGTTTAAATTAATTCGAGTAACTATTCTATAAATAAATTGCCCTTGCTATTTGGCACAAAAATCACTCACATATGTCTCTGTACACTGTAAATCACACATGTCCAGAAACATAAATCTATTTTACTAATTAATTTAATTTCTCATATCACTCTTTTACCTTGTTTAATTGCATAAAGAATATATATACCAAAAATCTTAATTAACAACCCAACATCTCTGAAGCATATGGTTTCGAGAACATAATAATAATTTTAATTGATATTAAAATACGATGTGCTTGCATGCATCATATCATTGCATTAGATGGTATTTCGATAATGTCGTTAATTCAATCCCGTCATATAGGTAACGACCATCAGGAGCAAGAGAATGACTTTCAGAAGTACGTTGATGATGTGGACAAGGGTTCCCGATCTTCCAAAAGGTTCTTGGTAAGTTGATTTGGTCGGAGGCGACACACAAATCGATCCGGCTTCAGAACAGCACGTTCTAAACCCCGCAATCGTAGCACGACGTCTCCTCTGGTTATCAACCGTCCAAAAGACGATTGACCTCGCCGAGAAGGCTAATCCCTGCCTGCGAATCAAGAACACAAGCAAGAACAACGAAGAATGCAACACAATTGCAGATGTATGATTAAACTCTCGAAGTTGGGGTCTCACAAACCGATGAACGGCGAAACTGTTTATGAACAGAATTGATCTAAGCAAAACCCGAACCCTAATGGTGCGGTGGTGGCTGTATATAAAGACCCTAGGGTCGTGCAAGACCCTCTGGACGCGCCCTGAATTGGGCTCAACTAGATACAAGGCCCAAAGACAAAAAATAAGCGACGCAGCACCGACACAGATTCTGGACTCTCTCTTGTTTTGACGATTCCCGATGGCTCCGGACGAATTTTGACATGAGGCCGGCGGCATTGGAAAGGTCTTCTCCTTATCTTTCCGTGCATATGTAGAACGTCCAAATCCGAGTCCGTATGCGTCCTGGGCGACCGTTTTAGTACAGACTGGTCCTGGGCCCCGAAACAGACTCGAAGTCGGTTTTGATTGGGCCTCCACTTTGGCTTCCAAGCCCTTGCTGGCCCTCCACGTTTCCAAATCCTTCTCCCATCATATCCTGGTCCTCTCCATGGTTTCTAATCATAAAATAATCATTAGGTAGCAAACCATTCTCAAAAGTAACATATAGCGAAGAACGTAGGAACGAGCTCACCTCTAAATTTAGTTGTCGTACACGAGCTCTAGTCATTGGACCTTGCAAGTCCAGATTTGGAGGAGTGTTGTGTGTATCCATAGGAGTGATGTCCTCATCATCCTCCCCCTCTTGAAGTGGAGTCGTCCTCGACTCAAGCTCATCCTCTTCTCCCAAGTATGGTTTCAAATCTGAAATGTTAAAAATAGGACTAACCCCGAACTCGGGAGGCAACTCAAGTTTGTATGCATTATCATTAATCTTCTCTATTATTTTGAATGGACCATCAGCTCTAGGCATTAGTTTAGACTTTCTCAATTCTGGAAATCTATCCTTCCTTAAGTGTAACCACACTAAATCTCCTACATCAAGCTTTACTTCCTTTCTTCCCTTACTACCAGCAATTTTATACTTTTCATTCATCTTTTCAATGCTAAGTCTAGTGGTCTCATGTATTTGCAAAATAAATTCAGCACGCTCCTTAGCATCAATATGAACTCTCTCATTAATAGGTAGAGGAAGTATATCAAGTGGAGTACGGGGATCAAAACCATACACTACCTTGAATGGACTTACCTTGGTAGTAGAATGTGTTGCCCGATTATAAGCGAACTCAACATGAGGTAAGCATTCTTCCCATTGCTTCAAATTTTTCTTCAAAACAGCTCGCAACATAGTACCCAAAGTGCGGTTCACAACCTCAGTTTGTCCATCAGTTTGTGGATGACAAGTTGTAGAAAATAACAACTTTGTACCCAACTTATTCCAAAGCGTGCGCCAAAAATGACTCAAGAATTTTGCATCACGATCTGAAACAATAGTAGAAGGCATACCATGCAAACGTACAATTTCTTTGAAAAAAAGATCAGCAATATAACTAGCATCATCAGTTTTATGACATGATATAAAGTGTGCCATCTTGGAAAAACGATCCACGACAACAAAAATGCTATCGCTCCCCCTCTTAGTCCTAGGCAGTCCTAAAATAAAGTCCATAGAAATATCCGCCCAAGGAATAGAAGGAACAGGAAGTGGCATGTATAAACCATGTGGATTCAATCGAGACTTAGCTTTTTGACATGTAGTGCAGCGAGCAACAAAACGCTCAACATCTTTCCTCATCCTTGGCCAAAAGAAGTGTGTGGCCAAAATATCCTCTGTCTTCTTAGCACCAAAATGACCCATCAATCCACCTCCATGCGCCTCCTGCAACAACAAAAGATGAACGGAACCAACTGGAATGCATAGGCGGTTAGCTCTAAACAAGAATCCATCATTCAACACAAATTTGTGCCAAGCATGACCTTCTTTACAGTGCAGCAATACATCTTTAAAATCGACATCAGCAACATATTGTTCTTTAATTGCCTCAAGTCCAAAAATTCTACAATCAAGTTGAGACAACAAAGTATATCGCCTCGATAAAGCATCAGCAATCACATTATCCTTCCCTTTCTTATGTTTAATAATATAAGGAAAAGACTCAATAAACTCAACCCATTTAGCATGTCTACGGTTCAAATTGCCTTGAGAACGAATATACTTAAGTGATTCATGATCAGAATGAATAACAAATTCTTTAGGCAACAAATAATGACGCCACGTTTCTAAAGAACGTACAAGTGCATATAGTTCCTTATCATACGTGGAATAATTCAAAACAGGCCCAGTAATTTTCTCACTAAAGTATGCAACAGGTTTACCATCTTGCATCAGAACACCACCAATGCCTATACCACTAGCATCACATTCAAGCTCAAAAGTCTTATCAAAATTGGGTAATTGCAGCAATGGTGCATGTGTAAGTTTGTCCTTCAAAGCATCAAAAGACTCATGATGTACCTTACCAAAATGGAAGTCAACGCCCTTCTTTGTCAACTCATGCAATGGTGCTGAAATCTTTGACAAAGCGGCGGTAGAAACCTGCAAGACCAAGAAAACTCCTCACCTGTGTGATAGTTTTTGGTACAGGCCAGCTCTTTATGGCTTCAATCTTCGCCTCATCCACCTCAATTCCCTGTGGAGTCACAACATAGCCAAGAAAAGAGACTCGATCCGTGCAAAAGGTGCACTTCTCAAGGTTACCAAATAAACGTGCAACTCGCAAAGCATCAAAAACAGCACGCAAATGAATCATATGATCATCCGTGGATTTGCTATAAATCAAGATATCATCAAAGTAAACAACCACAAATTTGCCAATAAAAGGTCTTAAAACCTCATTCATCAAACGCATGAAAGTACTGGGTGCATTAGTTAACCCAAAAGGCATTACTAACCACTCATACAACCCGAATTTGGTTTTGAAAGCTGTTTTCCATTCATCTCCATGTTTCATTCTAATTTGATGGTAGCCACTACGCAAATCAATTTTAGTGAAAATTATAGCACCACATAACTCATCAAGCATGTCGTCTAGCCTAGGAATAGGATGACGATACCTAACAGTAATGTTATTAATGGCTCTACAATCTACACACATACGCCAAGAACCATCTTTCTTAGGAACCAAAAGTACAGGAACAACACAAGGACTAAGTGATTGACGAACATACCCACGATCCAAAAGGTCTTGGACTTGTCGTTGTATCTCCTTAGTCTCCTCAGGGTTGGTCCTATAAGCAGCACGGTTTGGTAAAGTAGCACCAGGAATCAAATCAATTTGATGCTCAATCCCTCTCAAAGGTGGCAATCCCGGGGGTATCTCAGCTGGGAAAACATCCTCATACTCCTGCAAAAGGTTAGTGACAGCAGGAGGCAAAGCACTAGAAGCAATATCACCAAGCAAAAACAAGGCTTGTTTGCATATCAAAGCATAGCAAATATCATCAGTAGAAATTTCAGCAAGCTCAGATTTTGTGGCAAGACATGAACGGCCTTGTAATTTAATTGCAGCACCCTTAGAACATGAAGAATCATTAACATTACTTGGTGTATAAGCAGAATTAACAGGTTGCTGAATTTCAGGGCGTTTATTTTTCAAACTAGCAGCTCGTTCTAAATCAGCTTGTACAATTTCAGCAGGGGTCATTGGTAACAAAGTAATTTTAGTTCCTTTATGCATAAAAGTGTACTTATTACTTTTACCATGGTGTACAACATCATTATCAAATTCCCAAGGTCTACCCAATAAAAGTGAACAAGCTTGCATGGGTACAACATCACAATCAACAGAATCCACATAGGAACCAATGGAAAAAGGAACTCTGCAAGTTTGTGTTACCTTAGCTTTTCCAGAGTCATTTAACCACTGAATGTAGTATGGATGTGGATGTGGGCGTGTGGTCAAATCAAGCTTCTTAACCACATCAGAACTCACCAAATTGTTGCAGCTTCCTCCATCAATGATGACACGTGCCCGACGGTTCTTGATGACGAAAAAAATCTGGAACAAGTTATGTCGCTGCATCATCTCGGGCTGCTGGACTTGTGTGCTAAGCACACGCTGCACAATAATATTCATATAGCCCGTGGTATCTCCGCCTCCATGGACGAGGTCACCGCTGGTGGCAGCGACATCCTCCTCCTCATCCTCCACATCGGAGGCGCTCATGTAACCGCCATCATCTGTCGCCACATATGCCCGCCTACTTGGGCAATCTTTCTGCACATGGCCAAGACCATGGCAGCGGTGGCACTGAATCCCTGTAGTGCGTCCCGTCGAAGCAACAGAGGAGGCACTACTAGCCGGTACCTGCACAGAATTTTTACCTGAGCGCGTAGAAGGGGCAGGGGCTGATCTTGGTGCTGCAGAAACAACACTAGCTGGTGGGGGCGGCCGGAAAGATGGCTTGGGCAGCCCCGTCGGCCGTGGTGGGTAGAAATTCCTGGACTTGCTGTACTCCTCAAAAGCCTGGAAAAGTCCCTGTGATTCTTTCTCTGCAAGCATAGCATACTGGAAACACTGGTTGAGGGTATAAAATTCTTTATAATCAAGGATGTCCTGAATTTCTTTTCTCAAACCAGAATAAAAGCGGCAAATCTGATCCTCTACTTTTTCAACCACAACACAACGAATCAAACCCTTCTGAAGCTCACTAAAATACTCCTGAACAGTTTTATCTCCTTGATCTAAACGCTGCAGTTTATTACGAATTTCTCTATAAAAAGAAGGAGGAACAAAACGATCACGCATTTCTACCTTAAGTTCTTCCCAAGTAGTAGGCAAATCGGTTTCAGCAGCTAGACCACTCCACCAAACAATAGCAAAGTCCTTAAACTCACTAGTGGCTTGTCTAACTCTATGTTGTTCAGGAACAAGGTGGGCATTAAATTTTTGTTCTACCGTCATTTCCCAATCAAGGTAAGCATCACCATCGTATTGACCCGAAAACGAAGGAATTGAAAACTTAATTTTAGCATACGGATCATCTGGAGCATAGTTACCTTGTGTGCGACGGGTGTGGTTGTGGAAACCACCCATACCTTGAGGGTTACATTGCAAACGGCGTCGTAGCCTTGCGGTCCTTGTAGCTGACCTATCGACGGTGCCATCAGCCTTATACACCGTTGCTTCATCATGATCGCCTTCAACGTCGTTGTTGGTGTTGTTGTTGGTGTTGTTGTTGTTGTTGTTGTTGTTGTTGTTGTTGTTGGTCTTGTGAGCGGTCTCCAATTCGACAACCTGATCGGTTAACTTAGAGACTCTCTTATCCAACCGCTCAATGCTTTCTCCCAGGTGAAGCTTGGTGACGGCGTCGGTGACGGCCCTGGTGATCGTTTCTGCCAAATCACTCTGAACCGCCTGCAAAGCCTTCTGTAACTGATTTTGGCTCACGCACTCATCCAATTTTGAGGGTGAAGCACCCTCCCCGTCGCTTCCTGACATCAGAAACACCAAAACAGGAAACAAAAAAGTGAAGGTTATCCCTACAAAACTACTAAGCAGTGGTGCCTCTCAACACAGCAAAAGTAAGCTTCTTGCAAAGCTCTTACAAAGTTCTGAAAACAACAAAGCGAAGGATACCAGGGAGAAGTGTTCCACGATTGCAAGGGTTACCAAATAACCTATGTGCTGTCCAGAAGAAGTATGTAGAGCTAGGAAGGCCAAATATGTATATATGAGTGGCACACAAATCAAAAATAGATAGTAAAGCTGAATAAGTGCCCAAGTAACTTGTCCCTAGTTGCTGGTCTAACTATGTCCTAGAACAGTAGTGATAGCAAAGCAGAAACAAGGAGACAAAGGGACACCGCCGATAACAGGGGGCTTAGTGTAAAACAGCCAAACTCAGAAATTTCAGGGGGCTAGATGGAGCACTAGTAGGAATCCCAAATTTCTTTTTTTTGATTTTATTTTTTTGATATTTTTTTTCCAACTCACTAGCAAACAGGGAGAAACCATAAAAAATTTCAGCTCAAACCGAGCTAGGACGTGGCCTACAGAAAATCTTGAAGTTTCAGAAAACGTCGGGTTTCAACTTGAATGAATTTTTTCTTTATCTTCCAGATTTTTTTTGAATTTTTTGACGAGGGCACACAGGGCGTAGGGGTGTCGGAATCGGTTTTGAAGAACCCGGTGGTTTCAGTGAAATCCGAGTCGGGCTTGGGGTCGGGTAGGGAGTTTTTTTTTTTTTGGCGAGGTGGATGCAGCGGAAAGTGGGATTTATGAAAATTGGTCTGAGGTGGTGAGGGTTGGTTTAGGGTGGGACTAGGGTGGGCGTGTTGATCAATCAACCCTAGCACACAAAGCCGACAAAACCGAGGATGGTGAGGGGGATGGCGGCTAGGGTTGCAAGGGAAACACTACTGACGACAAAAACACAAACTAAACCAGCGACTAAACAAGAACTAGGGCACAAACTCAACACTACGGACTCTGAAATTGAAATATGCAAAGGCTAAACACGTGGTTATGGGCGGGGAAAATTTTTTTTTGGTATTTTCAGTGGACGATAGGAAGAACACGAAAACAAAACTAAAGGGTAGTATGAACCTAACGGTGCACCTGAAGCTCTGATTACCACTTGATGTGGACAAGGGTTCCCGATCTTCCGAAAGGTTCTTGGTAAGTTGATTTGGTCGGAGGCGACACACAAATCGATCCGGCTTCAGAACAACACGTTCTAAACCCCGCAATCGCAGCACGACGTCTCCTCTGGTTATCAACCGTCCAAAAGACGATTGACCTCGCCGAGAAGGCTAATCCCTGCCTGCGAATCAAGAACACAAGCAAGAACAACGAAGAATGCAACACAATTGCAGATGTATGATTAAACTCTCGAAGTTGGGGTCTCACAAACCGATGAACGGCGAAACTGTTTATGAACAGAATTGATCTAAGCAAAACCCGAACCCTAATGGTGCGGCGGTGGCTATATATAAAGACCCTAGGGTCGTGCAAGACCCTCTGGACGCGCCCTGAATTGGGCTCAACTAGATACAAGGCCCAAAGACAAAAAATAAGCGACGCAGCACCGACACAGATTCTGGACTATCTCTTGTTTTGACGATTCTTGATGGCTCCGGATGAATTTTGACATGAGGCCGGCGGCATTGGAAAGGTCTTCTCCTTATCTTTCCGTGCATATGTAGAACGTCCAAATCTGAGTCCGTATGCGTCCTGGGCGACCGTTTTAGTACAGACTGGTCCTGGGCCCCGAAACAGACTCAAAGTCGGTTTTGATTGGGCCTCCACTTTGGCTTCCAAGCCCTTGCTGGCCCTCCACGTTTCCAAATTCTTCTCCCATCATCTCCTGGTCCTCTCCATGGTTTCTAATCATAAAATAATCATTAGGTAGCAAACCATTCTCAAAAGTAACATATAACGAAGAACGTAGGAACGATCTCACCTCTAAATTTAGTTGTCGTGCACGAGCTCTAGTCATTGGACCTTGCAAGTCCAGATTTGGAGGAGTGTTGTGTGTATCCATAGGAGTGATGTCGTCATCAGTTGACTCTCAAGAGCAAGAAGTTGTAGTTGCTAGCACTAACATTGATCCAGGCAAGCCCCGGTTTGCATTCGCCTTTTTATTAAAGTTTAGCTAGTTTACAATATTACTAGTGTCTATGATTATTGTTGCATTAGGTCATAGGAGTTGATTGAAGCCCACCTTGCATGTTATCCAAATGACTTATGCTACTATCTTTAGAACTATGGAAGAATCGGTACTGTCTCGCTATGCTTAGTAATTACTAGCCTCGCTAGATATTATTATTACTAAGGAATGAACTTGACCACTGAAACGGGAATTATTAAAAGAAGTTTACTTTTGATGTTATGACTGGGCAGGGATGATGCATGTGTAGGTTTGCAGCAACACATGGGTGTTGACTGTGGTAGCCCTACCTTGTCGAACGTAGGACCCGTCCGTGGTCGGCCCTTGATCAAGTATTGAACAGTACCGAATGCATGCTAGTTTATGGGCACTAGTAAACCGATGTAGCATTAAAGGTCACTTGCATTGAGGTCGGTTAAGGTGTGTTGGTCTTTGACCCTCCTGCTGCTAGAGTGGGCGGTTCATACCACGAAGTACTGTTGGTAGAACAGCATGCCCACTCGACGTCACCACACCCTATCCGAGGTGTGGGTGGTTTTCCTTGTGAAAGGTTGCCGTATACGACCTTAATCGGTACGTATGTGTCGTGTATCTCGGGTTATCCCAGCTGGTGTAAATCGATCGCAATTGCTGTCCCTTGCAGTAATGAGTACCGCTTGGTCACCGCGCCAATCACCTCATAGCAAGGAGGCTTCGGCATAGAATGTTTCTAGACTAGAGAGAGAAACAGGCCGGACTGTCCGGTCAGGTGACCAGATTGTCCAGTCAGTACAGGTTTCAACAGGGTTAGAGTGTTCTGTACACTGTTTTGCAGTGACCGGACTGTCCGGTCTGGAGGCCCAGAAAGCTGATTTCATGAGGCAATGACTAGTTTGAGGTTGGGAGCCTATATAACTTCGTTGCTGGGGTCTTGGAGACCTCTCTTGGCTAGTGGAATACTTGAGAGCATTTGGTAAGGTCCAAGAGGAAAAGAGGAGAGCACTAAGAGAGGATATTGGATATCTTGAGAGTGCTAGTGAGAGTAACTTGAGCATCTTGCACATCTAAGGCTAGGGTGTCCTTGAGGGTGTGATCTAGATTGTTACTCTTAGCCTATGGTAAGACCTAGACCGGTTAGGTGTCGGTGATTGAGCCTGCATGATCGGTTGTGAAGGTCGTCACACGTTTGTACAAGGTTTGAGCCCGCCGTTGAAAAGGGCATCGCTAGTGAGCCCCCGTGTCGGCTCGGAGAGTCCGACAAGTTCTCGAGGGAGGCGAGCTTGTGCTTTGTGCAGTGGTGACACACACCGTGTCTTCACTCTAGGAGTGATTGCGGGCTCGTGGGCCAGATCTCCACTTGGTGGAGGGAGGGACCGGGACTCTGGCGGGAGTGGTCCAACGAGGATTAGGGGAAGGCGCCATCCTTCCGAGACCTCGGGAAAAAATCATGAGCATTCCTTGATCCTCTCTTTACTATTCCGCAATTGTGTGCTCTAGTGATTAGGGTGACTTGTGGCTTGCATAGGCTAGTGTGTTTGGCTTCCGCACTTTATCTTATCATGAACACTAGTATGTGTAGGGTCTTGGCCTACTAGAATTGTTTAGGTTGCTTATCTTGTTAGACTCAAGTAGTGGAATTTGAAGTAAATGGATTCGTGAGTGGCTTACTGATTCACCCCCCCCCCCTCTCGGTATGCCTTCGGTCCTTACATGCTCTATGATCAACTGTGTCCCTCGTGTCCTGTAGGATCTCTCCATGGCATCCAGGTGCTGTGCTAACCTCCTGGCCCTCTCAGACTCTAGGTCCAGCCTGGTCCTCTTCTTGCCTCTGGGCTTCTCTATCACCTTGCCCTTTCCTTTGTCCTGATCACCTGCTCCTGCCATCTCTGCTGCTATCAAGTGTCACTGCACGCACATAGGTATAGACAAGATGAGTATAGACCCTATATAAATCTATAAGCAAAGCACCGCTTGGTAAGAATGAGCAATAGGAATCCTAGCACTGAGATGAAGGACATGATCATGAAACAAATATGCAAAGTAACAACAATGATCATTGACTATATGTGGCTGGTGAGAGTTATCTAGTGTGCAGTCAAATAATAGGCAATAAATCTAACTGCAGACTAAACAAGAGATAATCCCTAGAATTGCAACTAACAGATTGGCATGGAATTAAATGCAAACTAGGTGGAGTCAATTAACCAACTAATGCAACTAAAGATAGGAATTTTACATCTAATTGCATTAATTTGGTCAACTACTCGAAATTAAGCCATAATCAATGAATTGGAGAATGGCACAATACACTGGAGAACACCGAAGCCGAAGACGTGGAAAGCTCGCGACCAATTGTAGAAAAGGTGAAGCTTTTGGCTTGCCGGCAATGGAGGTGGAAGGGGAAAGGGGGAACCTTTACCCCAATCGGTGGTGGAACTCGGTGAGCTGGGCCGGGCGTGCGCGCGGGGAGTAGAGGCGGCATTGGAGGTGGCCGACGGTAAGGTGTGCGGCAACGGCGAGACACACGCTGATGGTGCAGGGTCGAACGATGAAGAAACCCATCGACTTGATTTTGATGTAGGTAAGAGAACCGATGAACTATCGTGATCGAACAAGGAATAGATCAATAGCACAGATCTTGGAATATGTCATGCAATCAAACGAGATGACCGGACGGTCCGGTCACTTCAGGAAATTTGGAAACTCGGTTCTAGATGAACAGAACTTTTGTAGACCAAACTGTCCGATCATTAGAGAAGGTTTTGTCTGGTCTCCTTTTTCATTTTCTTGAAGCAACTGTGCACAATGTACAAACTGGATTGTATGGTCCAATGACCGGACTATACGGTCACTTCCAGGTTTTCGTTGAATTAAGGAAATTCTTTATTTTTCCAAGTGCCCTTACTTAACACCCAATTAAACAGCGCACTTGGAGTATGAAGGGAACTCTCAAACACTCCTTTTCAAATAGTGGCTCTTTATGGCCTTATAATTTTCATAAATGCCAAATGAAGAATCAAGCAAATAAAAACCAAAGTAAATAAGAGCCAAATGGATATGTATGATCCTTAGTCCATGAACCGTGCGGGTGGGTTTAACCTCGGAGTTCATAAGAGCTTGCTCAATGGGCATGAAGCACAATTCTTTCCTTTGGTCATACTTGCAGAGATGTAATCTCATATAGATCATGAGGCACAAATATCTCAAAGTGAGACAAGCATCCTTTGTGTTTCCTATATGATGCATGCAAGAAACATTTTACATATGCATAGAAACTAAACATGCCATGTGAATGCAAGAAATATTAAACAAGAAACAAAGGAAACCTAACAATGTGAAGTTTGAACACCTCTCAAGCTTACTCACTATAAGCCATACCCTTGCCTTGACAAAAGCCAAACCACCATCTCAAGTACTCCCTCTTGCTTATTGCTTTCTTGAGTGGGTTAGACATTGACTAATTTCTATGTGTTTTCTTGTAATTGCTTACACATGCATGGATGCAAAGCATACTAGTCACAAAGGAGTTTTGATTACCATGTAATGCAAGAACAGAAAGAACACACTACAACTACCAAGAACAAACACGAGTGCCTCCCTCATGAGTAGATATGACGTTGAGGTCCATGTCACTTGTGGTGGACATCACTTGATCTTCAAGTAAGCTCCCGGTCCACCACCACCACCACCATCTTCTAGGTCTTGTTCTTGGACACCCACTTGTACTTCGTTGACCCCTCAGGATCAACAATGCACTTTGGCACCCATATGCTAATGACCTTTCTCTTCTTGTTTGATGGTCCCAAAGCCTTAGCATTCACCTTGCTATCATTGTTCCTAAAAGCTTGAAATGTGTGTTCTCATGGAAAAAGTTAGCATTAGGTAAAACAATGGAATTTCTCATCATAGGACAATCCTTGATGGTGTGACTGTCGAGCCTTAATCTCGGCAATATACATAAGGTAGTTCATCTATGCGGGTTTATATGTAGGATAGGGGTGTATGCGCAAGATCGAGAGACAATGGTAACACAAGACGCCGATTTATACAGGTTCGGGCCTCCCAGAGGATAATAACCCTACGTCCTATGTTCTGTGGTATTTGTATTCATATGTCTAGATCATAGATCTAGACAAGGAGGGTAGACCTAGACGATGATGTCTAGTTGTGTCCAATTGTGCGATGCCCTATTTCTTGATGCCCCTTAAGGGGAGTCCCTGCCCCTCCTTATATATTCGGGGGGACAGGGTTACATGGTGGAGTCCTAGTCGGTCTACTATTCTTATCCTAATAGGAGTCTATCTTGCTTTCCTTATCTGCGAGGTACCCTGATGGTTATTATCACAAGCCCCCGAGTGTCTTGTAAGATGGTCGATAATCTTGAATAGCTTCCCGACTGGTTCGTGCCATATATAATGCTTCAGCTTTATATCAGCGAGCTTGTAAGGGTCTCAAAGATGTGAAAATATCTTCAAGAAATCCACTGGTGCGCCGAATAGGTGCACCTAATTAGGTGTAGCCCTCTACTCTTGTATCATTTGGAAACTGCAAATAATGCTAGAGGTCAAAACAAGAATAGTCGTATTGGCTCTCTTTAAGGAGAAACCACTCAAATCATCAAATCTGAGTGATAAATAGCTCAGTAGAATGACATCAATCTTTACTGAGTGATAAATGACTTAGACGAGTGACTTGCATCGATGCTGAGTGGTAGAGGACTCAAACAAATGACTTCAATCATTCTCGAGTGCTATATGATATACTCAGGCGACATCAATCACAACGAGTAATATTAGGTTCATGTGTGACATCAATCACAACCAAGTGAACGAGGCCTTATGACATCAATCATAGCCAAGTACTAAGTTACCATGACTTCAATCATGATCATGTAACCTTTCCTTAAGAATATTAATCATTCATATTTATGAGCTTTATTTTCACTATTATAGATGGACTTCAATCAGTCGAGTGATTCTCGTTATTTCACGTATATGATCATCATGTCATAGCGACATGATCATCAAATCATGCTTTGAATTATTATGGCATCAACCATTTTTGATAATGCACTTCTCATCAAAGAAGCACATATTGATAGAGTGACCATCAAGCCACTGTCATATGATCATCAAATCATATATTTATATATTATGGCATCAATCAAAGTTGTAAGCCGACCGATGAGAGCGATCGGAGTTGTAAGCCGACCGATGAAAGCGAGGAAATCACTTTGTACCGAGTGGTGAATCTGCATATCCATCATAAATGTTTCTGAAAATAAAGGAAATTAGAATAATTAATATTGTTTGCTTGGAAACTTATTTTTATAAGTCATACAAATCAGTCGATTGAAAAGTCAAGTATGTATCAATTTTTCTCCTGTAGGTAGACCGACTGGCGCATAGCAGCGTATTCGTGCATTAGCAACCAGACCGATCCATCATAGGATACTTAGGACAAAATATGAAGAGCTTGGAGCTCAGACTGTCTGCCATAATATCAGTCATAATTATTCTTATGTTGCAATCAGAGTCAACCAGTCGACACATGACCTCTCGCAACTTTGGCTCTAGTTTTAGTGTTGTTGAAGTGTGTCACGTAGCAAAGAAGTTTTATGCCTTAGTTGCTTAATGGCGTTAGACCAAATCGCAAAATAAGATGCAATAGATCAGTCGAGGCTGCAGCCAAAAAAGAGTGAAACTAAAAAAGATGACATGGATCATAATGGTGTCAGGGCTGAAGCACTACTGAATGGTCACCGACCGACATGAGTCATATGGTGTCAGGGCCGAGGCACTACATAAAGGTCACCGACCGACATGTGTACTGCTAGATTCACAAAAAAGTGGCAGACACGTGTATAGATACACAAATAGCCCCCAAGCTCGATTGTTTAATGTGAAGGGTTAAAGAACTGAGGCAATATAAAGATGAATAAAGTCATAAATAAGCGCACTAATTAAAAAGCCCGACTTTACTCAACAAAAAACCTATGACCTTCTTCTTAGAAAACAAAGATAAATGGCCGTGGGGAAAAAAGTATGAAGGACATGAGTCCAAAACCTTGAAAGTAAATCGAGAAAGTATAAAGATATTTAGCTTTGATATTCGGCGAGTTGTCGAGGAGCCCCTGAGCGTGCCGTTGTAGTTGGCGAGTGGTCGATGTCGCGAGAGGTCATGTCACCGGAACATCGAAGCTCGGAGTGGTTGGAGCGGTTGGCTTGTGCCGCCATGTCGTCGAAGGCGTCGCCAATTAACCATGTGGGTGAAAACCCAAAGCGCCAAGTCATTAATGGCGTCGTTGAGTAGCTAAGTGGCCATCGAGTTGTCGTGGTGCAGCAATATCACCGAGTCATCGGTAGGCGTCATGTCACGACGATGTTGTTGTGCGGCTGTCGCCATCGTTAAAGGCATCATCGTAGTAGACGGTGTTGCTGATGTTCTCATCTTGTAAGAAGCAGCGTTCTGCCGTCAACTTGACTGGGAGCCGATTGATGAAGAAGTGATGACTTGTGTGCTTCAACGTCGGTCAGATCGTGATCAGATTTTGAAGAAGAAAACCTTCAAAAGCGTGGCGACTCATGCACTTCAACGCAGGTCTGCTCGCAATCAGATTTTGAAGAAGATTGAGGCCATTGAACTCGACATGCCAACCGTCACATTGCCCCTACCTGATGTGCCAACTGTCGAGACTTAATCTCGGCAGTAGACATAGGGTAGCGAGAGACGATGGTAACACAATACGCCGAATTATACAGGTTCGGGCCTCCCAGAGGATAATAACCCTATGTCTTGTGTTCTGTGGTATTTGTATTCATATGTCTATATCATAGATCTAGACAAGGATGGCAGACCTAGATGATGATGTCCCGTTGTGTCTAATTGTGCGATTCCCTATTCCTTGATGCCCCTTGAGGGGAGTCCCTGCCCCTCCTTATATATCTGGGGGGCCATAGTTACATGGCGGAGTTCTAGTCGGTCTACTGTTCTTATCCTAATAGGAGTCTATCTCGCTTTGCTTATCTGTGAGGTACCCCAATGGTAATCGTCGACAGTGACCATCCTTGCAACACCTCTTGCAATAGTAGTCATCGGCGAGTAGGGGCTTGATCCATGCGGGGATGGAGTCACTCGTCCTGATGATGTCGATGGCGACGGGATATGAGCCAAGTCCCCGGGGGGAGACATTGTTCACATGGTTTCTCCCAAGGATCTCCTTGTGGATGGCTCTACCATGTGTGAGCCTCTCGAAGCCGTCCATCACCATCTTCCTCTCTTCCTTGATCTTGTGATATTCCTCCAAAACAAATGGCTCAAGAGAAGAGACCTCGACCGAGGTGGTTAGTTCGTCACACATAGTAGAAGCACCACTCTTAGATGAACTAGAGGAGGGAGATGCAAGGTTATCAACCTTGATGGCCTCAAAAGTAAGTTCAAGGGCCTCTTACTTCTCACATAGCTCTACATGATCGAACTTGAGTTTGTCATAACTCTTGTTTAGGGCCTCATGAGATGTGATAAGGTCCTTAGCCAACTTACACCCTTTTCTTACCGCATCCAACATTTTGGATTTCTTGATGGCGATATCGCGTGCTTGCTCAAGCATACTCCAAAGCTCAGCACATGAGAGCTCCTCACCATCACTGTCATCACTGCTCTCATCCTCACTCTCCCTAAGTTGGCTCGTGGCCATGAGACACGTGAGAGGTAGAGGAAGAGCTCGTTTGAAGCAGGTTGTGTCTGCATCAGACTAATGGGTCACCATTCATATCTCTAATAGAGCATTCTTGGCCTTAGTGTTGTTCTTAATGAAATCAGGTTGAAGTAGGTTTATGTCTATATCAGACTAATAGGTCACCATCCATATCTCTAAATCAAGGGACTCCAGGTAGGCTTGCATACGAACCTTCCAAAACCCATAGTCCTCCCACCGAATATGGGAACACTCCCCACCTGTCCCGACATTCTTACTCAAGGCGGTGAAGCCTCAAATATGAGCACTTGGTTCTGATACCACTTGTAAGGACCGAAGGCATACCAAGAGGGGGGGGGGGTGAATCGGTAAGCCAACTAGGAATCCGAATACTTTAATTTACACTACTAGAACCTAGCAATCATTGCAACCTAACAATTCTAGGAGTCCAATACCCTACAAATGTTAGTGTTCATGATGAAAGCAGGCGAGGAAGCCAAACACACTAGCCTATGCAAGCTACAATTCAACCTAGTTATTAGAGCACGCAATTACGGAATAGTAAAGAGGGGGTCAATAAATTCTCATGATTTTTTCCTGAGGTCTCAGAAGGATGGCGCCTTCCCCTACTCCTCGTGGGACCACTCCTGTCAGAGTGTCGGTCCCTCCTGCCACCAATGTGGAGTTCTCGCCCACCAAACCTTAATCACTCCTGGAGTGAAGACATGGTGCACATCACCGCTGCCACCAAGGAACAAGCTCACCTCCCTCGAGAACTTGTCGGACTCCCCGAGTCAACGCGGGAGCCCACTAGCGATGCCCCTTTCACCGGCGAGCTCAAACCGGGTACAAACATGTGAATGCCTTCACAACCAATCACGATAGGCTCGATCACTGAAACATATCCAGTCTAGGTCTCACCATAGACCAAGAGTAACAACCTAGATCACACCCTTAAGGACACCCTAGCCTTAGATGTGCATCAATGATCAAGTTACTATCACTAGCACTCTCAAGATATGCAATATCTCCTCCTAGTGATCTCTTCTTTTCCCCTTGGCTCTCACCAAAAGCTCCTAGCAATTCCACGGGCCAAGAGTGGTCTCTAAGACCCCAACATCAAAGTTATATAGGCTTCCAACCTCCAGCTAGCCGTTGCTCAACGAAATCATCTTTCTAGACACCATTGACTGGACTGTCCGGTTATTGCCAAACCGGACCGTTCGGTCTCTCTAAAACAGCTCCCCGAGCTATTGGCTGCTCTGTCTAGATGATTTCCTTGTACTAACCAGACCGTCGGATCAGACTTTCTCTCTCCATTCTAGATAGCACCATCTTCTGCACTTCTCTGTCCCGAGTGATCTCCATACAGACCGGACCGTTCGGTCTATGGACCGTACCATCTAGTCTCTATAGGTCTTCACACTGACAGACTTCCTCGCAGACTTCTCTCTGGTCTCCTAGTGACTGTACAGTCCGATCTCCTCTGACCCCTCTATCCGGTCACTACGTCCTAAAGCTAAAACTCCTCATCCTCACTTGACTTCATTTCCCGGCTTCTTCGAACAGCTCCTTGGCTTCTCCACTATCACCTAATGCATGTGATTTCACTGAGCATTCATGCACATCACCAACTAGTGTGACCTAAGAGAAATGACCTAGACCCCCTTGATAGTTCATTTTTTCCTACGGACTCAAAGCCCTAACAACTAGACAAGTGTTCCTAACACTTGCTCTATAGCTTGTCCTTAGCTTTGATCCATCTCCATCAACCCTTGGACTCTATCAAGATCCTCAAGCCTCCATGCTTGTAGTCAATGTCATCAATCGCCAAGGCAACCATCATCCATATGATTTATAGTAGATTTTAGAGATGATTTTTGCATGGACAACACTTGTGTAGATATTAGCCCACAATTTCATAGTTGTCATCTATCACCAAAACATTCATACCATGTGGATGCAATCATCAATGGTCATGAAGCTTACACTTGGGATATGAAACATCTAGCAAATAGGAGTGCTTTTCAAATGGTCATAGGTGTAGATGGCATTTATGCAAATAAACCCATGTGTTATCCTTTCTTGATATAAGCCTGCATGTCATATATTTTCCACACTTGCTGAGTACGAAAACATACTCACGCTTGCTATTTTCCCTATTCCTATGAAATGCTACTGAGAAGATGGAGATGATGTGGAGTACCATGAAGAAGATATCGTCTAGACACGCAATCCCGCATCAATTGCCTGTGAAGTTAATGAGTCTTCCACTGTATCATTGTATATCGACTTGCACCATCTAGCCCTAGTGGCATCTATGTAATAATTCCCAACTTGAGGTCAAAATAAGACAATGGTTGTATTGGTATTTACACTGTTATTGTCATGTACGTGTGAAATGTATTCCTGGGCACACGTATCATAAACTTGGTTTGGTCTTTATAAACTGGGTGTGACAAGAATCGACCTTGGAAAGGCAATGGGAGACTCTCGAGCAGGCCTGGACCGAGTCGGCGTCAATGTTGTTCGGTCGAACATCAACTGATGCCCCTCGGCCATAGCCTTCTTGAGGACACTTACTTACTATACTCATTTGACAATCAACATGTTAGGCTTTCTGGTATGTCTGTTTCCTTCTGTATGTGGGCCATTCAATCCATGTGTTGTCCTCTGATTCGCTGGAGGTGTGTTTTCTCCCTTGATGGATCCATATGATGTCTAGTTGTCGCTCTCCTATTGGATGAAATGGTATTATCATGGATCATGGGGCATTTTTCCACTCCTTTTGTATATAATCCCTGCATGCACATAAATCTCCAAGCACAAGTGGAATTTCATTATTCCTAGCTAACATGCATGGTGGAAATGTTGAATCCTCCTTTATTTTGAGTAATATTGATGGCCGGAAATGATAGTTAACGACCGTCAACGAACTCCCCCAATCTGAACCTTTGCATGTCCCAATGCAAACATAAAACTTTAGGTTGTTGATCAGGAGTTGTTAGAATGTTTTCTATTCCCGCCATAGTACCAAGTGCATAAAAAAAATACTCTATGTTTAATTGAATAAGTTGACATTTGGGAACTCACCCTTTTTACCTTAGTCCCTGTGAGGCTTTTGGCTTCTCTTCATCTTGTGGCTTCTCTTCATCTTGGGTCGTTTGTAGGACACCATTCTTTCATCCCTATGTTCCACTTTCCATCCCAAGTTTTTTATTCAAAAGATTTTGGCAAATAAAACTAAGTTCCTCTAATGATTCACTCGGTCACTCAGTGTGTATAAATCCTTACCAAGGCATTGAAGTTGACTCTTTTTGTTTCGACCTCTAAATAAGGCTTATGTGGAGCTCTGGGTAGGAATAATTGAGACATGCTTGTAACACATATATTGCTAAACCAAAAGACTGAACCCAAGGAGAAACAAGTCATACAATTTGATCAATATATACACTTTCCAACATTTACTAAGTTACATCAATATAATCATCCCCAGCTAGGCACCAGAAATGCTTATGGTGCTTCTTAATGTCGCACCAGACATAATAATAAAGATGCACTTAAATTGTCAATATAGTAAGATCCGCAAACGCACGGATAATACCGTTGCTGCATTTCACTATTGGATTGCTCCAATAGCTAGTCATTTATAGTTCTACCAAAGGAAGGCTATAGCATAAATATATGATTGTTAATAGTAATGTAGTCATAAAGATTAGTACGAGTATTCAAAAGTTCATACAGGGGTAAGTATAATAATATGGATATCGGTAGTGTGAGACACAGAGCAATCATTCCTAAAGATGAATAAAGTCCTAAGTCACTAGGGAGTTTTAGTTAGGAAAGCAAAGCTACATCTCTAATGTTAGTCTACCTATATAGTTACATAGTCAAACAATTATATGCAAAGTTATACTAGTCATAGTCTAATGCATTCAACACTTCGTGCACGAATTCATGCCCGACATACACAAGGCAACTCTGTCTTGGACACACGTCGTAACCAAATGTGGATGAGTACAATGGATAAATAGGGCTGTCACCACCTACTGCCTACCTCTACAAACCATGGATACGAGGTGATCAATACTACCTAGCTGTCTAAGCACCACGATTACACATTTAAGTAGAATTCTAGCATCAATCAAACACTAGAATCACCATTCAAATTAACATGTACTAAAGCATTCATAACTATAACCCTACGGCTTAACAAGTCATGAGCTAAGCAACTACAATCCTAATTGGATATCAAACCCATGTTGACTCATCACAACTAGACTTAACTACAACTAGCATTATAACATTTAGACTATAGTCAATGTATATAACAATCATGACAATAAGGTAGCAAGTCTATATCATCATGAAAGTATAAAGTCCTAGACATGAATATGATACATAACCAAACAGGAAACACATATCATAAGCATAACTATAAGGAAGAACTATATTACTTGAATAGAATAAAGCCATAATTATATTATAAAAGAAAAAAGGTAAAGATACAAGAGCCATACCAATACTCTTATGACTTGGAGATTTGAGCAAGGCTCCTCCTACACTAAACTCCACTAGGACTAGGAAACTACTAAGTGAAAGAGGGAAATGACTAGCTATTGAGTGTGTGTGTGTGTGTGTGTTGGAGTGGAACTCTCCCCATCTATTTATAGGTGGGATAAGTCGATACTGAGGAGTAACTGCCATGAAACTGCCATGCACCAACCTTCCAAAGAAGCTCAGAAGTTGACACTTGGAGACACACCCGAATTGGGCTCAAGACTTGGTCAGCCGACCAAGCCCCTAGGTCAGTCGACCTGGGAGTTGGCTACCTCGGGGTGTGCTTCCTTAGGGTGACTGGTAGGTGGGTCCTCTTTTGAATTAAGTCGGTGTTCTCTGGAGGAATCCTGTGCAGCCACGTATACAATCTGAGGGAAGTCCAGTTGGCACCGTCTCATTGGCTGGAATGGCGTTGCCCCGAATTATGCTCCATTTCTCCACATATATTGTATCAAATCCCTGCATGCACATATTCTCCAAGGACAAGTCGAATCTTATTAATCCTAACTAACATGGGGGTGTGAAATGCTAAGTCATCCTACTTTTATAGGTATATTGATGGTAGGAATTGGTATTTAACGACCTTCAACAAACCCCCCAAGTTGAACCTTGGCTATCCCGAGTGAAGGCAAAACTTTGGTTTGTGTTGATCAGGAGTTGCTACAATGTCCTATTCTTAACATATACCAAAATGCACAACTAAGACACTCTATAAAGAATTGAATAAGTTGGCATGAATATTTCACCTTTTATTACCTGTGGGGGGTTGTAGCTTCTCCAAATCTTGAGCGGTTGGAAGACAGAACAGTTTGTAGGACTACCACTATATCTACTCTCTTTGATCAAATTTAGCCCGAAGGTTAATTTTTGTGATAAATCTATGTTCCTCAAATGATTCACTTAGATCGCTCAAAGTGTATAAATTCCTCACCAAGGCTTATGATGCCTCAAAAATCCAACCTCTAAGGGCTCCTTTGGAACCTCCAATCCCGGCGGGGATCCCGGCCCATTCCCGGGGAAGGTCACCCACCGGGAAAGCTGCCTAGGGAAATCCACCATGACCTTTTGGAACCCATCATCACAGGAAGGCCAGCCCCGGGTTCGGCCTATTTCCCTGGGATGGAAATAATCATCTCCGAAGATAGGGAAACGAAACCCTTGCTCGCTCGCCTCCTCTCCCGACGCCGCTCTCCTCGCTCGCCTCCTCTCCCCCGATGAGCGATGCCGCGGCCTCTCCTCTCCTAATGAGCGATGCCGCGGCCTCTCCTCCCCCGACGAGCGATGCCACTGACACCTCTCCCCTGACCGAGCAACGTAGTCGTCCTCTCCCCCGACCTCGCGCCGCCGCTGCCTCCTCTCCTCGCCAGATCTTGCAAAGCTACCGCCTCTCCTCCCCCGACCTAGCACCGTTGTCACCTCTCCTCTCCTTGTCCTCTCCTCTTGCCGAGCACCTCACAATGCCAGAAGACGTGTTGTGTGTTGCTGGGTGCGGTCGTTGTCGACGGGGAAAAGGCCATCCTCTACTGGCTGTTGTTGTGTTGTAGCGTGTCCGAGGCAGCCACCGCGGTGCTAGCACTGCTGCTCACCGGCCGCCGCTGCCATGCCATCGCCTAGGCCACGATGGCCACCACAACTGTCAGCCAATGCATGTACGGCAGGATCCAGTGGCTCCTCCTCGCCGCCTAATACCCAGGAGACGACGCCATCATCTTCCTGGTGGGCGACCCGCTCGGCCTCCTCATTCTCATCCTGGTAGGAGTTATTGAGGAGGAGAGAGGTAAGATTGCTCAAATAAAAAATGAGGTAAGCAAGTGTGATCCTCCCTGGTAGAGAGCTTCGTTCTCAGTCTGAGAAGAAGCCTGCTGATCCTCAAAAATATCTAGTACTATGCCCAATTAATTAGGCATGTTTAACTACTTCTTGATGAAGTACTGATCGATGATGAGTGTTCCTCCACTAGTAGCAGTATATGGTGTGACAGATGGATCGACAGTGAGTAAATCAACTAGCTTTGCTACCCATTTTATCTCAATCGACTCTAAAATTAAGTTGATGAATTGTCTGTGACTCTGTGTTTTGACCGGCCTGGCTAGCTATGTGGTGTTTGAATGCTTGCCACCTAGATAGATTTATATACCATAAGTTTCATATAATTCAATCTGGCTTAGCTTCCATGTCACATGAGCATTGTGTTTCTGGATCATGAGATTACTAGACTTTTTGGCATTTCCAAAAGATAAGGATCTGTCTGGAATCATGATCATTGTAGAGATAAGAAGTTGATGACATGAAAATGGTTCACATCTGGCATTAACCCATATTGGTTGATACTGAGCTAATTTGTGGATATGTTGTTCCATATTTCTGTTGAGTGCAGTACCAACAATCCCAAGAGGTTGCTTTTAGTGCTCCATCATTTTAGAAAAGGCATACAATTATTCAGGAATGAAGTTTTGCTTAATTTAATCAAATGCTAAACTAATGGAGCCAAAAGAAAACACATGTTCAAACCACTTTCATTTTTTAACTATGTACCCAATACATTTTCTAGGGTTCTGATTTTTCATGAGTTGGACTAATTTCTATGTCTGGAGCATTGCAAAGAACCTACATTTGATATGGGTTGTTTGTTGTAAATGGTGCATGTTTGATTTTATCTAATTAGCTTCCATTATCATTTGATTTTTTTTGTATAGAAGCATCAATAGTTGATTTATTACAGGAACACATGTTGGATCTGAACCTCGCCAAGCAATTGCAAGTTACTAGTGAGGTCGTCGATCACCTAACCAAATATTTTGAATGTTGTCTGAGTGTCAGTTTTATTCATGTTGGAAGAATATTGTAAAGTAGCAGCAAGTGTTATTCGTAAACGGAGGTAATTTAGCTGATAGGTTTTTGCTTTTTGAGGGCTCTATTGAGGTGGTACTATGACGGTATTCAAAATAAGAGCTTTGTATACTTGCTTGTTGAAATAATGTATGCATTCATCGATCTCATTCATGATATATGGAGAGATGAAAGTTGTTTTTTTATTACATTGTAATGGTTTATTAGTCCTGTTAAACTTAGCGTGTTCATAATTTTTCTGAATTACATTGGTTATATTTATCAAATTATGAGCGGACTTTGATTTTTTTTCCTGAATTTTAGGAGCCATTTTTTATTTTCCTAACTTTCCAGCAATTTCTCTCTTTTTTCAATTTCCCCTTATCCCAAATGCACCGGGGGAACAGAAGCCCCGAGGGGAGCGCCCACCCCGGGCTGTACCTGTGCAGGGAATTCCCCCGCGGGGAGCGTGTACCCTGGGTTGCCGGGCCTGTCGTGTCAAACTAGACCTAAAGGTTGATATGTACTTAGGATAAGGACAAATGTGGCATACATGTATTTCATACATCGCCGAGTCAAAAGAGTGGATCCATGGAGAAATCATTTCCTACAAGCATGATCAAGATGTGCATGTGTGGTGGATTTGGTGAAGTAGAATGGAGACTCTTTTTATTTTGTTTATCTCTCCCTTTGGCTATATTGGCTATCTATTTCTTTCTTTCTTTTTCTCTCAAGCTCTTCCTGGAACAAGAGTTTTTTGTTCGTCAAGCTCTTCATAGGGAAGGTTTTTTTTTTGGTCAAGCTCTTCATAGAGCAAGAATCTTTTTCTCTATATTTTTCTGATAGCCATTACCTTGATTGCCTTTGGGATAGATTAATCATTAAAACACAGTCTTTATTTTGTGGATTGATGGTGTGACAAGGATGATTGCTAATTTCCAGTGTGGAAACTTAGCGTGATGTATGCGGACTTGATCATGAATGCAGAAAAATATTTCTCACTATGGTCAGACAATTTTGACAAGGCTCAATGAAAATACAAGTAGCATATGTAGAAGGTTTTTGCAATGTAGCACAACATATGGCTGTGGTAGGAATTTATATCATTGAGTAACTTGTCACTTTTATCAAATTAATTCCGGGTGTCAAGTTTCACAGATTGAGCTAGATCATAGCAGCCCTAACTAACCATATCATATCTCCCAACAACTTAGAAGGACAATGCTTATGCTACCCACTAGTGTGTTTGAGGTGAAATTTAAATCAAGCCAACAAACCAAAACTAGATAGAGTGCTAAGTAGTAAACTAGGCATATGAAAGGAATAAAAGATAGAACAACTATTCATCATCTCAACATAGGAAACTTTATGCATTCATACCGCGCATGAATTTATTCATTACTAGTATTATTTTTAGTTTTTCTATTTATCATGCATGTGAAAGGGAAATAAATCTTTTTCATGTTTTTAGTTTATCATGCATGTGGTTATTGGAAAAGGGAAATGATACAAGTTACCTTCACATTAGGGGAAGGAACTCCCTCCAAGCTGGCTTGAGCTCACTCGAATGGCGGTGGTTCCTGACAAAAGTAGCCTTGAGAATGAAAATGAGAACTCATTTGGGTGTTACCCAAAGAGACCTTGTCCTCAATTCTCAAGAGCTGCCATTAGACATCATCTCTCCACTCATTTTCCTACTGAATATGACTGTGGATGGTGTGGTCCAATTGGTCAACTTGGAGGGACATACTGTCAATTTGTCTTGTGAGGTTGTTTGTGCCCCTCCTTGAACTGCTGCGAGAGTGATGTGTGCTGAACGGTGGTGGTAAGACACTGGAATTTGAGCTAACATAGGCTCCTCCGGGCCATTCACCGGTGTCCCAGGATGCACTGCCACTTCCATGAGGAATTGCGTGATCCCAAGAACTCATGCTTGGCTCCTCCCTCAGGATGGATACTTCAGTGTTCCTCCGTGATTTGTTCCTGGTCATAGGACCAGAAACACTGTTCCTGCAAGCTGCAAGGCATGTCCCTAGAGGAATGGTTAGTTCATCATTGTTATACAAATGAAAATCTAGGTTAGGTAACTGGATTTCATTTGCATAACCAGGAAAGAAATAAACCAAAGAGCCAATGGGTCCTTGTTTCAGAGAATGTCTCGATCTGAAGAATTGTTTGCCTAAGACAGCCCATTCATGAATGAAATCACTAATATGGGCGTTCCTAAGTAAACCAAGATTGTGCACAAGGCGATAGATCAGGGATGTGAATTCAAAATCTCCTACTTGATTGATAACTTTGACCCACTGCTTAACCTTGGCTATAACAGGTGAGCATTTGGTTTTATTAACCATGCAATAGAGAAGAAACATTGCATCTCCAAGCATAGTTCTAACATTCTTTCTCGGGAACAAAGTAATTGCCAACCATTTATGTATAAAATGTAAGGTAGGATTATGGATATCCATATTCCTAGGTGACATGGCGAGGGTATTCCCTGCTATATCTTCCCCAAAACTGCTTTTTGTTAAAACCAAAGTTTTCAGAATAAGGTTCCAAAATAGCAGTAGGAGAAAAACCTAACAAATCACTGAATTGCCTCAAGGTGATTAAGATTTTCGTTCCATTGAATCAGAACGAAATCCTATCACCTTCCCATTGAAGGATGCATAAGAACTGAATGGTAAGCAGGCGAAAGCAAGGCTCAACTACTAGAACAAAACCACTCCATCCCACAACATGAAAGATAGAAGCAAATTCATTATCCATACCTATCTTGGAAAGAAATTCCGGATCATACGTTTGCATAGGAATGTAAGACCGGCTGGTGATCATCCGATAGATTTCACATTCTCTCTTTTCAACCAAGTAGAGGTCATGGTCGGTGTTGAGGCGGAGTTGACCATTACAAAAACCCAGCAATGTTTCCAGACCGATGCGTCTTCTTCTAGCTCTTCATCAACACGTTGGTGACTACAGCGAGTGCTATACACCATTGAAGGTGTAGGACTTGCATTGCTTGGGCTTCCCGTCACCTTGTTCTTCATCTTGGTTAAAGTTCGCTTCATCTTGTTCATCGCTGCACACTTGAGCAAACCAACACAAGAGCAACATGAACGGGGGTTACGGTTTGTGAAAACACCAAACGAAAGCTCCATTGGAAACTCTTGCAAATGCAAAACCAACTTGTAAATGCAAGTGCAAATCAAAGCAAATATTTTTGTTGGAATTTTTAGAGTCTTGACCAATGCAAGAGCTTGGAGAAATTGGAAGCAAATGGCTGGAGCAAAGTGGAAGGGTGAAAGAAGTGAATAGAGTGAAGAAATCCCTCTCTTGGCCATTGTCTTAAATAGCAGAGAAAAGCAAAGGTCATTTTGAAGGCTGGCCATTGCCTGCTAGCCGTTGGGGCAAGTGGGGCCAGAGAGCCGTTGCTCTCTGGTCCACTGACCAGGGGCTAGCCCCTCTAGTCCATTGCTCTGGCCAGTGAGCCCTAGTGGTGATGGCCCACAAGAAAGAAAATAAGTTTCAAAGAAAAACATTTTCAGACTTTCTACAAATCGAAAATCTCAAAAATATAAACTCCAAAAAATTCCATTTTTAATTTTTTCTGAAATTGGGTTAGAATAAATTCCAACATGCACTGAAAAATTCAAATATGCAAATTGAAATCAAAAGAATTTGAAAAGGGAATTATGGATAAATACCGTTTAACCTGCCAGTGAGGGTTCACTAATTTTGTGTCTGGTGGATGGGACTTTCTCTCCTTTGTTGTTTAACTTGTTGTCAACACATCCTTGTCTAGAGATGAGGACGTGGATGTCTTCTTTGGCCGCCACACCTTTTTCACCTTTTGGGTAGTGTGGATGAAGGATTCTTCTTCATCGGCTACTTCTTTGTCCAGAGCTCAGGCCTGCCTGTTGTCATCTTATTCTAAGCAACAAGAGTGGGTTTCTCATGTGCCCAGAAGTTTAGCATAGAATCCTCTAGCATGTCCTTTCTCGGCCTCACTTTTAGTTTCTTAATGTCCTGTGGGTTTGGTGTTGGTAGTCGTGAATTCCCTTTTTTGACTACCAATTTACAATGAAAAGGTGGATCTTAATTAATAATGTAATGAAAATAATCTTTGTACTCATGAGTTCCATAAGTTTTGGTGAAACATGTGGTTGCAGGTGCTATAGGGTCAAAATATGCAATACCATGTTGGCCAATCATGACTATGAAACAACCATTTTCTGACAGCCGATAGGGTCGTTAACAGCCAGAATCAGCACCGGGTCAGGTCATCACCAAGTAAAATTGTCAATCGGTCGGATTATAATCTATCATCACCTGACAGGGTGAATCAAGTGTTCAATCAATTCTCGGTCGTACGACAACACGACCTTGGACCACTGGCCAGTTTAGAACTTCACGCCCTCACCCTGCCGACATGCAAACAACATCACCATGAAGTTGTTTCCTAATTCCGGTCCAAAAGATTTTCAAAGAGACAAAGGAAGGAGGTCGATACATGGCCTAACCGGGAGAAGAGAAGGACAACTAGGACACAAGGTCAAAGGACTAGCGCCCAAAAATGGGCCGCTACCCGGCGAGTTGTGCCGCCCGGCAGGCCCTACTGCCTGGTGGTCCATGTCACCCATCGGGCTTGCCACCCGGCCTACCAAGCCATTCGGCCCATCAAGCTTATCGCCCGGCCTACCACACCTACCGATATAAAACCAAAGGAAAAAGGCCAACCAACCCAACACCGCCTTCGGGACGCAATCCTAGCAATTGGGAGAAGGTCGGTCGGGAAACCGACATGATCCAAGAGCCGCCCGGCCTTGCCCGCCGCCCAGCAGAGCATGCCGCCCGGCATGCCCGATCGCTCGACACACGTGGCCGCCCGGCCTTGCCTGCCGTCCGGTGGACCGACTTCGGCCTACCGACTCCACTCCACCTACAAATGCCTCCCAGCCCATTGCTACCAATAAATAGAGGGGAAATTTAGTAGAAGAAGATCAACAATTGAAGAGGAGAACAATAAGCACCACGCTGCAGAAATGTGTTAGAATAGTGAGTGAGAGTGAGTGGTAGAAGTTCGGGAGGGAGCCGGGGATGTCGGCTCCTTCTCCACCTTGTGCCTCAGGGATGATTCTCCACCAAGAGTAGAGTCCCTATCCTTCGGTCGGGTAACATGTAGACATTCTTTTGTTCTTTTAATCATTGAAGTTTTCTTTATTTATATCTTGTTTATGGGTTCTTAGTCCATGTTAGATAAAGTCTTTTACTTTATTTGACTATGGTTACTCTGCCTTTAGTTAACATGGTTAGAGTAGTAATTGTAAGTGTATACGTGGTGTATAGACTTAGAATTATCTAAGTTTTCTCCCAACCCCACGGGCTGTGTGGTCGGTAGTTAGGTGGTGAAAGCACTGAGCTATCCTTTGTATTCCACCACGTTCGGGTTGGGCTCGTAGGCATTGATGGTAGTTTTAGCTGAGGTCCCTTCTCATCCCTTTTCGTACCTCGGACAACTATGCCCTAAAGGAGACAAGAGTAAATATTGGAGTCTGATGATTATTTGGATATAAGTTGTCACATGAAGCCAAGGCTGGAGGACCCTCTCAACCCGTTGTTATCCTTCTCTTTTGTTCACTAGAATTGGATTAGGATAGAATTTCACTTCTCGTTCCCTGTGGATTCAATACCTTGGAATACTCCCGGGTGAAGGCTACATCGGCATTTGTACGTTTGCGGATTTCTCTGTTAGGCGTAAGGATCACCAACAATTGGTCGGCTACACCAGCTCTGACTGCCACCATTGATCGGCCACATATTAGATCGTCGGCTTCCCTTGGTTATCATGACTTTGAGTTATTTTTACTTTGTCAGCGGTCAAAGGCTACATCAACTTCGACTGCCATCTTCACTTGACCTTATCATCTTGAGTTGAGTGCCGCTGCCACTTGGACATCATACTTTGAGTTGAGCATGGCTGTCACTCCTAACGGCTTGGGGTCTTCTGTGAAGAGAAGCACTTTCTATCAAATTTATGGTTGATGCTATGATTTTATAATCATATAACAGTGGCTTGATGGTCACTCAATCAATATGTACTTCTTTGAAAAGAAGTGCATTATCAAAAATGGTTGATGCCATAATCATTCAAAGCATGATTTGATGATCATGTCGCTATGACTTGATGGTCATATACGTGAAATATCGAGCATCACTTAACTGATTGAAGTTAGTCTAGAATAGTGAAAATAAAGCTCAAAGATATGAGTGATTACTATTCTTAAGGAAAGGTTACTTAATTATGATTGAAGTCATGGTAACTTAGTACTTTTGAAGGACCGAGAAGGCGACCAGAGGGTGGGGGGGGGGGGGGGGGTGAATGGGAGCCAATCAAAATTCTCCAAGAGAACTTGGCCTATACCCCAAAACAACCCAAGCCAACCTCCGAACTGATCACCAAGACTACACACACCAACTCGTGGTGTACTAGCCTTAGCAGTGATCAATCACAGCAAACAAACACAGCGGAAACACAAAGACACAACAAAGACTAGAGATAGTTGGAAACCTCACAGAAATGTATCTTCTGGACCACCAACAGCAGTGCCGATCAGGGCCATCGGTAGTGCTGCTTGGCTCCATCAGCAGTGTCGGTGAGACCCATCGGCAGGGCTGATGTGGGGTTTTACAACCCATCGGCAGTGCCGGTCCCGGTCGTCGGTAGTGCCGATCAACCGCGATAGAACAGGAAAAACTTTCGGGATCTTGTCAAATCATCTCCAAAACTCAATCAAACAAACTCCAAATGATGCAATTTTTGGACCAGTGAATCCTTATCACATCATGACCCTAATCCTAGAAGACCATCTCAATTGGCTCAAGGAATCATCACGAATTTCAGATCTTGTGCCAAGAACACCAAGAAGGGGAAACTTGAGAAATCCATCAAATCGAAGGTGCTAGAGCCACTAATTCGTTCAAGGATCCATAGAGGATTGTTCTAGCTCATCCTAGCAACAAGTTTCTCAAGAAATCCGGGCCAAAAATTCATCCAAAAGTGAGATAAAAAATCACCAATAGCTCCGAAAATATGAAGAGAATTTCGGGATTCAAGTGAGGAGAGAAATATTGAGCACAAAAATACTTCTGATATCATGGAAAGGTGCTTACAAGATCCATAGGTAAAAGGCAAGGAAGCCACCCTCTTCGTCCCACTATTTGGAAGAGCATGAGATGTCTCTCACACACCTACTACCCTCCTCTCACATGAAGTCCTCTCCTAGCACTTTGAATAGAGTCCTAACACAAGGCTAGTGGAAGAGAGGCACCTCTTCCACCAGCCCTACCTCCTCTTATATAGGCCTAGGGTCTATTGTCCACATGACAATTCAACCCTCGACCTACATAACACATCCACCTACCACCGGGGGCATAACCGTCCATCTTTTTCCTCGTCGCCCGAATGCCATCGAGCCTTGCACAACTTTGCTTGCCCTCGACACAAGCTCCGCGATGATGCCACGTGCACCTCCAATCGCCGCCACTGGTTTTAAGGCCCAAACAGGAAACCGCCTTGCACGCTTCTCAAAGCACAACTTCTCAGTGTCGACCCGTGTCACCTTGTCCCGCGATCCTGACCACCGGCAAGTCTCTCCCGGTCCCTGTCCATCGGGCCCCCTTGTCACTTGCACCGGCATCCCGCTCGCCTTGACTTGGTCAACACGCCGTCTTCATCCCCACCATAATTTTGAGGCTCAACCGCGAAACCGTCCATGCTTCTTGCCTCTCCACGTGTACGGTGTGGATCACCCTTGACTTCACCAGGCATCCTGATCGTCTGGCCCCAAGTCTTCTACTTGTGCCCGATCCTCTCGCCGTTGACCGCCAAGTCGACCCCAGTGACCTACACAACATGAGACAAGCAAACACATTTCCCAACTCCTGCAACATCACCAATACCTCCACCAACTCCGGTTAGTCATAACCATGATATGCAAACCCATGCAAACCCTGGATTCTTGCATTTCAACTCAAACACCAAATCCGCTCAAGTCAATTACTCATCACATATATTGCAAACCATGGCATATCTCCACATGGTTTCTCCACTTGGCTATGATTGATGTCATTAAGCCTCATTCACTCGACTGTGATTGAAGTCACCCATTTGATTCATAATCACTCATAGGCCACTCGGTCAAATTTTATCTCATTTGGCTACGATTGATGTGTAGAGGCCATGTTTGATCGACTATGATTGATGTCGCCCGTTTGAACTTAATAACACTTGGTTGTGACTGATGTCGCCCGAGTATATAATATAGCACTCGGGAATGATTGAAATCATTGGTTTGAGTCATCTACCACTCAGCGATGATTGATGTCACTCATCTAAGTCATCTACCACTCTATAATGATTGATGTCATTCTACTGAGTTATTTATCACTCATATTTGATGATTTGAGTGATTTTTCCATAAGGAGGCCAACACGACTATTCTTGTTTTGGACTCTTACATTATTTGTAATTTCCAAATGATACAAGAGTCGAGGGCTACACCTAATTTGGTGCACCTATTCGGTGCACCAGATGATTTCTCGAAGATATTTTCAGATCTTTGAGACCCTTATAAGCTCGCTGATATAAAGCTGAAGCATTCTACATGGCACAAACTAGTCGGGAAGCTACTAAAGATTATCATCAGCTTGCAAGACTCTCAGAGGCTCCTATCAATGATACATATCAGGGGTACCTCTCATAGAAGTTAGGTGGAGATAGACTCTTACTTGGGTATGTATAGTAGGCCGACTAGGACTCCGCTATGTAATCATGTCCCCCGGAAATATAAGGCAGGACAGGGACCTCCCTCAAGGAGCATCACGCATAACATAGAACTAGACATCATTGTTTAGGTCTACCCACCTCATCTAGATCTATGATCTAGACAAATCAATACAAATACCACAAAACACATGACGTAGGGTTATTATCCTCCGGGAGATCTAAATCGGCGTCTTGTGTTACCATCATCTCTCGATCTTGTGCATACCCCTATTCTACATATAAATCATCATAGGTGAACAACCCTATGTCCAGTGCCGAGAAAAAGTCTTGACAGATGCCCCTTTCAACAGTGTGCTCAAACCGTGTACAACGTGTGACGGCCTTCACAACCAATCACGATAAGCTCGATCACTAACACCTAACCAGTCTATGTCTCACCATAGACCAAGAGTAACAACCTAGATCACACCCTCAAGGATGCCCTGGCCCTAGATGTGGATAGATGCTCAAGTTACTGTCACTAGCACTCTCAAGATATCAAATATCCACTCCTAGTGCTCTTCTCTTTTCCCCTTGGCATCCAATAGATGCTCCCAGCTATGCCAATGGTCAAGAGAGGTCTCCAAGACCCCAATAATGAAGTTATATAGGCTTTCAACCTCAAACTAGTCATTGCTCCACAAAATAAGCTTTATGGGCCAACTAATCGTACAGTTCGGTCACTACTTGACCGGACCGTCCGATCTCTTCAAAAATGGCTCCTCCAAAGCCGTTGGCTCTCTGCCCTGGCTGATTCCTGTACTGACTAGACTTTTCGGTCAGTAAACTAGACTGTCCGGTCTGTTCATCTCCATTGATTCCAGAGAGCACCAAAAACTACACCTCCCTATCACAGCTCCCATCCATACAGACCGGACCGTCCGGTCTGTAGACCGTACCATCCGGTCTCTATGGGCCTTCACGCTGATAGATCCTTCACAAACTGCTCTCTGATCTCCTGATGACCGTACAGTCTGGTCTTCAGTGACCCCTCTTCTGGTCACTCTGTCCAGAAGCTAAAATTCCTCGTCCTCTCTTGACTTTGTTTCCCGGCTTCTTCCAACAGCTCCTTGGATTCTCCACTATCACCTAGTGCCTGTGATTTCACTGAGGATCCACACACATCACCGACTAGCATGACCTTAGAGACATGACCTGGACCCCACTACATGGTTTGAGGGCTAATGTCATGACTAGGATCGCAACAATGTCATTTTTGTTGCAATAGATATGGGTAATTGCCATGAAAGGTGATTTTGGTTGTGATAGATTGGATATATCGCCACGCATGCATGTGCGTTGTAATTAGCGCGACGTTTTTGCAACGCTTTTCTATAGTTGTTACAATAAGATCATATCCCAACAGCGGAATGAGGTGTTGCAATAAGACGCATAGGTATAGCAACAAAAATCAATGTGGTTGTGACTGCGTGTTAATATATTGCAACAAAATTGTTAGCCGTTGCAGCCATGCATGGATATAGCAACGAAAATCACTGTGGTTGTGAATGCATGTTACATATGGAATGAAGATGCCTGTCATTGCAACAATGTATAAATATAGCAACGAATGTCGATGCGGTTGCTACAGCTTCTTACATGTTGCAACAAAAGTTTTTGTCGTTGCATTATCATGGTATTTCAACGTACATTAAACTAAAGTCGCCCAACAGGGTATTCGATCTCTTTGAACATATATTAAGTTAAAGTCAAGGGACAACGTGATCACTCGGCCTACTTTGCTCATAATAATTGAGAACATCATTAAAACAACGGAAAACATGAAACATTCACAAGTCAAAATACAATCTGAGTGCATAATCATTACTTACAAGCAAGTGTTCCATAGTGATCTGCCCAACAAACTTAAACTAAACATCAAAGACTAATAACAATAAGGGGGGTGGGTGACTACTTGAAAGATGGGTAGGGGCAGATAAACAGAGGGGGCAGTTGCAGAGGTGGTTCAGAATAACAACGACGCCTGGTGAAATCGATCATGCCATAGTGCCTGACACGACTGTGGCGATCACCAGCAGGGATCTTCACCATTTCTTCAAAAATATGGTCCAAAACATACATATATGGTCGAACCACTTTCTTATTGTCTTTTTCTGGTATAGCAAACCAAAATGGATAATTTACTCCTAGAAAAAGAGAGTGTTCACCCTGCAAACCTCTCAACTCCGTCCATCCACCGTCTTCTCTTCTCTCATAAAATGCCATGCCATCCACTATACCGCATGCTGACTGGTGGCTCCGTAGTTGCCTATCAGTTGGTGGTCCCCAAAATTCTCCCCATAGATGGATGACCATAGGCCGGTTATGATTTGGTCATGCAAGAAAGATCGTGGCCTAGCGGTCGCGTCTAGAGTACACTGGACGAGCATAACGGGGACCATGGACCCATTTAGGAGATTCAATAATAATGGGCTTCATGACCAAGTCCCAAAACTTCATGGAACCATATTGACTGATTGCCACGACGTACCGCTCTTCACAGTAAGTAGCATCCACAAATGTTTTTGCAAGTCGGTCTGTATTTAGTAATGTCATTCACATGCCATCAATCTTCTCATAGTACATGATGTTTCCTGAAGAGAATAGAAGGATCACAAAGGGTCGACCATCTTGCTTGGGTGTCTTACAGAGGACTGCGCGCTTGATGAATAGAGGTCCACAACCACCAGCGTCATCATTTTTCATGAAATCAGACAACTCCTCATTTCTATCACTGTTTGATGACAATAGTGGCAGTGGGATACTCTTTCTAGTGATTGGGTTGATCAGGCTCAGGGAGAACTCCTTATCAATAGGGACAAGCCAGTCATCCTTCACAGCCAACCAACTACGTCCCTTCAGCACCTCAAGAACTGACTGTGATGATGAGGTCATTGTCGTCCCTTGCCCGATAATATGCAGCCCAAAAGATTCCAAATGAACATCAGGCTCTTCTATCTAGCCTTCTGGAATGGATGCCGATGTCAGTATGAAGCCATGATGCTTCATCACCTGCTTGCGTTCTTCCTTTCCAACAGTCATCAGCCTGATGGCTGCAATCCCGTCCACCAATCCGACAATACTGTCCGATAGAGCAAGAGGCAACGAATGCCACCGGCTAACCCCTGAATATGGCACATGTCATCATTCAAGCCAAGCCAGTAACATTCTAACACAAAAACTAAAGTAGGTTGAAAGTTACACTAGGCCCTGTTTGGGTGTTGTAGTTTTCCGAAACCAAATTAAGTATTAAGAAACCACAGTTTTAGATGTAGCTAGCGACAAGCAAAACCATGGTTTAGAAAAAAGAGGTGGGGAGTAGAGTTTTTAAAACTCCAAAATACTTGCACTTTTACCAATACCATGGTTTCTAAAACTACAAAACTTGTCATATCCAAAGACCTCGCTACCTCCTAAAACCAAAGTATTTTGTTAAACCATAGTATTCTTGCAAAACTCCAAAAATACATTATATCCAAACAGGGCCTAAAGTATAATCCTACTGATCTATATTCAGCCTATACATCAAACAGGCAGCCCACAAATTAACCAGCCCACGCACACAAAGCAGCCCACGAAAAAAATAAAATGATGTGCCACCCTATCGATCGTCTTCCTCGCAAATAACAAGAATATGTATGCTAGAAAGGCTGAAACTATGGACGATAGAGTATTAAAGAAATGCAAAATTAAATGGACAAAAAGAATTTTAATTATATTAATATACTACAACTAAGGACCTATAATTTTGCTTTTAGCACAGGGCCTCCAAAATCTGCACTACGGGCCCTGGCATGAATTCCACCCTGGTTGGAAGGGCAGAAATTGAATGAGATTGCATGCGCGCGCTAGAACCGAATGCATGCATGGAGAAAGTGGTGGAAAATATAACATACGATTGCTCCGGGTTATGACCAGATCCTTCCGCTTCACACTCCTCTACACCAAGGCCGCTCGAAGCAAATTTGCAGCGTTTTGCCGTGGGAGGATCTCCGTGCTCGGCCATGACGATGACCGGCTGTATCTCAGGACCTCCTTTACCCTACTTTCTTCAGCCTCTACACAGAAGATGGAAGGAGAGACGAAGACACGAGGAGAGAGGAGAGGTTGAAAGACAACAAGAGAGGGAGGAGGGGTAAGGTGAGATACGACGGTTAGGGAGGGAGACGAGTCGTCGAGGGTTTCCTAGAGTATGATATACGAACTGGGGAGGAGAAAGGCAAGAGAAGTTGGGAGAGTGAACTACTAAATGACCGTTGGGCTCGTGACAATTGGACCCACTGTTCAGTGAAAGTGTAAGTGAGGCGAGGGTACGCGGAAGGTGCGGAGTCTGATGGACGTGCGTGCAAAGGTACAACATGGCGGTGGGCCCACATGTCCCATCACCTTCCAGCCATGATGAACGGCCAATTCGCCGTCATCACACCACTCCCAGACGTTTTAGTTTGCACGATCCACACGTTTTCCCAAGAGTAGCGGAGGAAGGCACGACCACACATGACGTGGTTCTACATAAATACCGCATAGCGATCTCCAGCAATAGCACTCCACATCTCATCTCACACACTAGCTCTCTCATCACGCACTGATTCCCCAAACTGCTCATACAAGCACATCATGGCTAGCTCCAGCAGTCCATCCAGCCACCGATCTCCTTCAGCTGGCGTTGGCACAAGCGGCGAACCCAGCGATAGCCGTAAGCATCCCTGTTCGTCGTCTCCTGACCCACCTGCGGACTATCTTGGGATAGCCCCTGGTGCAACCTCTAATTGGCTACTACGGGTGAGCATACTAGTTTGGATTGAGAAGATGTATTTAGTCATATATAGTGACACTGAATATTTCTTGGGTTTTTCACTGGCTTCCGTTTCTGCAGCTGAAGGTGATCAGCTAGGAGGAGCCCAAACCCAATAAATGGTTAGTCGTGGTTACGGCCTGCCACTCTCTCATTTGGGAGCTTGACTGCGGCGTCAAGGTCGCCTTGGATGCAGACGATGACAAGTGCTTCGTTTGGTGCAGGGAGGGCTCACACGCTGATCGGTTGGAATATGATAACTTGATTCATGTCAATAATGATCTCTACTCTGTTAGATTTGATGTAGATGAGACTCGACTATGGAGACTCAGCATCAATGAGTCGGCTTGAATAAGACACGATCCAACCCTGCAACCGTTACACCAAGCACAACTTGATTGTTCTGCAAGCGAATCAAGAACACAAGCAAGAAAGGATAAACATGCAATCTGAAATTGTGAATATAGATGAAGCAAATCACAACGAAAAGGTTAAAGCACTAATCACAAAAGGACTAATCGCCACAGTGGTGTAGAACAAGAACAGGGGCCCTGGATTACTGTAAATGGACTTGTCGCCATAGTTACAATAAATCGATCAATTTTCTCTGTAGAAAACTGAACTAAACAAAACCAAGTCTAAACGGCAACGGCTACTAATGTAGATATGGCCCAATCTTCCGAGAGATAAGGGGATAAACTTGAATTTGGGGAACTCGGCGTCGACGACCTGGCTTGAATCAGACACGATCCAACCCCGCAACCGTTACGCCAAGCACAACTTGATTGTTCCTGCAAGCGAAATCGAGAACACAAGCAAGAGAGGATAAACACGTAATCTGAAATTGCAAATATGGATGAAGCGAATCACAAGAAAAGGTTCAAGCTGTGAACACAAAAGGACTAATCGCCACAATGGTGTAGAACAAGAACAGGGGCTCTGGATTACTGTAAAAGGACTTGTCGCCACAGTTACAATAATTCGATCAAGTTTCTCTCTGGAAAACTGAACTAAACAAAACCCGAAACTAAAAGACGGCGGCTACTGAGTTTATGTAGGAAACAAAGACGTCCTAGGGTTGGGGGCGACCAGGGGGGGCGTCCACAACATGGGCTTAAGGCCCGACACGATACATGGCCAAGTTGGGCCCAAAATAGGTGGCACAGCACCTTGTCATGGTCTCACGACCCTTCTGGAGCTAGGACCAGAACCAAAACGACGGCGTCATCGTCCCCTTTCCAACGCATCAAAGAATGCTTCGTTTGGACGTCGGATGTGGAAGATATCATCAAAACCGTGAAGCGGTGTCGGCTGAATCCGAGACGAACGCGGCGACCGTGTTGGTGACGACTTGTAACTTGGGGAAGGCCATGATACGCGCGTATACAGCATGGTGATGTCCTCACCATCCTCCCCTTCTTGAATTGGAGTCGCCCTCGACTCCATCTCAGCATCAATCTCCTGCAAAAGGTTAGTACTAGCAGAATGCAAAGTACAAGATACATGATCATCGATAGAAGATATATCACGACAAAGCATAGTATAGCAAGGTGCATCATAATTATCACAAAGATCAGTAACAGTAGATGTCATAGCAAGAAAAGCACCTCCCTTTAACTGAATAGCCTTATGTTTAACATCAGAAAGTTGTTTGTTATCATGTTTATTCTTAGTATTTTCAGCAAGCAGTTTAAAATGATTTCTAATATCAGCAGGCAATAACGGACGCAAAGTAATATTCCTGTCCTTATGCACGAATGTATATGTATTAGTTCTACCATGTTGGACAGCATCCATATCATATTCCCATGGACGGCCTAATAAAAGCGAACATGCTTGCATAGGTACAACATGAAAATCAGCAGAGTCTTAATAAGAACCTACTGAAAAGTGTATGCGTGCTGATCGAGTTACCTGTGCCGTACCACTATTGTTGAACCATTTGATGTGGTAGGGCTGATGTAGTGCATTCGTGGTCAAGCCAAGTTTTCTTACCAAATCAGAACTTACCAAGTTGTTACAGCTCCCAGTATCAATGATGGTGAGAACACGGTGGTCCGCAACAATGAGGTACATGTAGAATAAATTGTTGTGTTATTGTTCTTCCTCTTGTCCCACCCAAGTGGTCAACACAAGCTGTACAATAAGACTAGGAAAGCCCGTGGTGGCAGCAATAGAATCAATGGCAGTAGTCTCCTGCTCCTCTGTCGAATCTGCAACAAGGTTAGGCATACGAGCAAATTCATCTTCAACATCACTAGAACTTTCATACCCATCAGCGGTAGCGATGAAAGCATGACGACTAGGGAAATCCTTCATGACATGTCCCATGCCCTTGCAGTGGTGGCAAATAATGGTGGTGGAGGAGCCACTCCTAGTACCGGAAGTAGTAACCTTCTTCTGGTGTTGGTGCTGCACACTAGACGATTGCACTGCAGAAGTAGGCGCAAGTGGAAAAGTTGTTGCTGGTGTCTTAGCAACATGACTCTTCAAGTTCTCTACTCCAGTGCGTTGCTGGAGATATTGCTCAGTGTTGGACCTGCAAGATTGTTGTGGAAGGCGTCCCTGTACTTCTCGCTCAGCCTTAAGAGCAATATGATACAATTGGCTGAACCTATTCCACTCTTTATAGTCAACAATATTCTGGATATCACGGTTCAAACCACCAAAAAAATCTAGCACTAGTTTCAACATCATCTTCATGTATATCACAACATGCTAAACCAATAAGCAATTCCTGATAATATTACTCTACTGTTTTACTACCTTGTGTTAAAGATTGTAATTTCAAACGTAAATCACGTTGGTAATAAGGAGGAACAAAATGAGATTTCATGCGTTGTTTCAAAACAGGCCAAGTGGCAGGTATAGCAGCATTAGTATTGCAAAGAGGTAGGGGATAAACTCGACTATGGAGACTCAACATCAATGAGTCGGCTGAATATGTATGTAAGTGGAACACAATTCAATAATAGATAGTAGCACTGAATAAATGTCCAAAATAGTGTCCTAATTGCTGGCAAAAGAATCATGTTTAAAACCAGTTGTGACAGCAAGACAATGGCAAAGCAGCAAGGAGAAACACAGTGGCAGTTCGAACACTCCACATACTTAGAATTTTCAGGGCGCAGGGGGGAGGGGGTGCAAATCAAAATCTTATTTTTTATATGATTTTTCCACTATTTTTTGGTGATAGAGGAACACAAAGGAAGGAATGACAATAAGTTTCAACTCAAACAGAGGGAAAACAAAGCGTAGGCAAAATCTCAAAGTTTCACCGCCGCTACTATTTTTGACTTCACAATTTTTTTTCTACTTTTACCCATTTTTTTTTTGAATTTTTTGATGACCGCACATAGGAGCAAAGCCCACTGTGGGTCACCTCAACGTTGACTCAAGAATCTCCTGTAAAAATTTCAGTCCAATCGGAGCAACGAGCAAAAAGTTATGCCTGTTTTACCGAAGGTAGGTGAAGATAGGGTTTTTGGTGGTGGGGGGGGGGGGGGGTGAGTGGGAAACGGAATCGTGTGGGGTTTTCTTTGGCAACAGATTGTGGGTGTGGTGGGTGGGTAACACGATGGTGAATCCAATGAAAAACACGATGGTAATGGTGGTAAAAACAGATGGAAAAAAGCGGTGGTAGGCAGCGGAGATCAAAACACAAACTGAATCAAAACACAAATTTAAACTAGCAACTGAACTCGACTAGGACACAAACTCAACACCACGGACTCTGAAATTAAATTATGCAAAGGCTAAACAATGTCTGGGATGGTGGGGGAAATCTTTCTTGTTGGCTTTTTTTGTGGAGAATAGGTGATGAACACAAACGAATCTAAAGGGAAGGACACAATAATACCACATGGGGAACCTATGAATCTGATACCAATTTGAAGGACCGAGAAGGCGACCAGAGAGGGGGTGAATGGGAGCCAAATAAAATTCTCCAAGACTACACACACCAACTTGTGGTGTACAAGCCCTAGGAGTGATCAACCACACCAAAGAAACACAGCGAAAACAAAAAGGGAAGACGAAATGCTCAATAGTCCAGAACTAAACACTCATCGGTAGTACCGATCCCTGCCATCGGCAGTGCCGGTCACGCCTATCAGCAGTGCCGGTGCGCGTCATTGGCAGCGCCAGTCCCACCTATCGGCGGTGCCGGTGCGGGATGTAATCTCACTGGAACCTACAGACTAGTCCAATCGGCAGTGCTGGTCCTAGTCATCGTCAGTGCCGGTCGACCCCCGACAGAACAGAAAATCTCTCGGGATTTTATCAAAACTTCTCAAAAACTAATCAAACAAACTCCAAACAATGTGATTTTTGGACCAGTAAATCCTCATCACATCACGACCCTAATCCTAGGAGATCAACTCAATTGGCTCATGGAATCATCACGAATTTCAGATCTTGTGCCAAGAACACCAAAAAAGGGAAACATGAGAAATCCTTCAAATCGAAGGTGCTAGAGCCAATAATTCCATCAATGATCCATAGAGGATTATCCTAGCTCATCCTAGCAACAAGTTTCTCAAGAAATCCGGGCCAAAAATCCGTCCAAAAGTGAGATTGAAAATCACCACGAAAAAGGTTCGAAAATAGGAAAAAGAGAATTTCGGGATTCGAGTGAAGAGGGAAATCTTGAGCATGAAAATATTTCTCATATCATATAAAGGTGCTTACAAGATCCATAGGTACAAGGCTAGGAAGCCACCCTCTTTCTCCCACTATTTGGAAGAGCAAGAGATGTCTCTCACACACCCACTACTCTCCTCTTAAACATGAAGTCCTCTCCTAGCACTTTGAATAGAGTCCTAACACAAGACTAATGGGAAGAGAGGCACCTCTCCCACTAGCCACACATCTCCTTATATAGGCCTACTGTCTATTGTCCACGTGACCACTCTACCCTTGGCCTACATAACACACCCACCTACCACTGGGGGCATAACCATCCATCTTTTTCCTCATCGCCCGAATGCCATCGGACGCTTCACGTCTTTCCTTCATCTCGAAGCAAGCTCCGTGATGGTGCCACATGCACCACCAACCACCGCCACCGGTTTTGAGGCTAAACCAGGAAACCGCCTTGCACGCTTCTCAAAGTGTGATCCTGACCACCGGCAAGTCTCTCCCAGTCCCTGTCCATCGGGCCCCCTTGTCACTTGCACCGGCATCCCATTCACCTTGACTTGGTCAACATGTCGTCTTCATCACCACCATGGTTTTGAGGCTCAACTGCGAAACCGTCCGTGCTTCTTGCCTCTCCACATGTATGGTGTTGATCACCCTTGACTTCACTCGGCATCCCGATCGTCTGGCCCCAAGTCCCCTACTTGTGCCCGATCCTCTCGCCGTTGACCGCCAAGTCGACTCCAGTGACCTACACATCATGAGACAAGCAAACACATTTCCCATCTCCTGCAATGCCACCAATATCTCCACCAACTCCGGTTAGTCATAACCATAATATGCAAACCAATGCAATCCCTGGATTCCCGCATTTCAACTCAAACACCAAATCCGCTCAAGTCAATTACTCATCACAAATATAGCAAACCATGACACATATCCACATGGTTTCTCAATCTCCCCCTTGATGAGTACATTGACAACACCAAACGCACAAAGATTAGAGATTGAAATGCAAAGCCGAATAAGCACATCCAACTGGCCAAACCCATGGAAAAGGTGAAAACAAGCCATCTAGCAAGTAGGGATCACAAAACCAAGAGTTGGCAAGGAAAGCGACTTGAGACACAAAGAATGTGAAAAGCGCAAGAAACCGTTCAAGATCATGATATGCTCCCCCTCAAGTTTTGGTAGGTCTCATGTAGTGCAAAACGGATCAAATGAATTTCTTAGCATTATTTGTGCATGACCCCAAAATTTTCTCCCCCTTTGGCAATGAACTCATCAAAGAGGCAAAAGATCAAGAAAACATCCAATGCATGAAAATGCAAACCTAAGGAGCTTCAACCATTATGCAAACAAGCATTTAACTTTACTAACCATAACCATAGTGCCATGAAGTGTAAAGGCAATAGCTCCCAATCATGCAAAGATCAAAAATAGATAGCAAGGCATAAACACCATGAGCTATACAGGATAAGCAGAAAGATTGACTAGCTTAGATAGAATCAAATTTTGCTTATCATGAGAAAATCTGCCACCACATGTGTAAGTACTCTCATCCAAGGCAAAACAAGCACCAAGTGAATCATAAGAATCTAGTCAGTTTCAATCTCAACAAGGGCAACAAGGATTCGCAGAAAAATGAGCTCTACAAATGCTCATATATGAAACAGAGACTCAGTTGATCAAGTGATTATAGTTTATCCTCATGTGTCCTCTTATCCATACAGAGGGTCGCACGACTGGGTACGGCAAACACCCGGAGGCTTCAAGTCACAATGTTTGGATTTAGCATTATTGAGTAGTTCTTGATGAAAGAAATTAGCAGATTTTTCAAGATTATGCACAAGACAAAAGAGCATACCTTTGCGGCAAAAGGAACACAAGTTCCCACAATGTTTCATCATGAGCTAAATATTTGCAAAGCCTTCCATTTCTCAAACACAAGGTGCCAAAGCCAAGACATCCTCTAGACTAGCCTCAATGCAAGCTTCAACAAGGATAAAAGCAATTATACACATGGTGAGCAAGTTTTAGCAAGATTAGATCATAAGGTTCACAAGAAGCTCAGTTTACCTTTAAGATTAGCAAGTTGCTCACATGAGTTTATAACAAGCCATCTAGAAAACCTAAGCATGAGAAATTATCATCACATCCACACAACTTAGCTCAAGCTCAATCATAGCAAGGAGAAATGCAAGGAAGCATAAGAATCAAAGTTCATCTACCAATGCATATATTACATATGAGATGCAATGCAAAAATGGTAAGATACATATATACAAGAGAAAACCAACTCCCCCTCAAATGATGCCATAGGGATGACAAACACCAAGTTCCCCCCAAAGAAAAGCATGTCTTGAAGCATCTAGGGGCTTGGTGAGGATATCAGCTAGTTGGTTTTTGCTATCAATGTATTTGAGCTCAACATCCCCCTTCTCAACATTGTCTCTCAGGAAGTGGAATCGCACATTGATGTGTTTGACCTTACCATGTTGGACTGGGTTTTTGGCTAAGCATATGGCACTGGAGTTATCACACATGAGTGGAACACCCTTAAAAGTCAACCCATAGTCTCTCATGGTAGATACAATCCATAGGATTTGTGAGCAGCAGCTAGCAGCAGCTACATACTCAGCCTCTGTGGTGGATTGGGCAACACTCGACTGCTTACGAGAAGACCAACAGATCAAAGAAGTACCCAAGAAATGGCAAGTACCAGAAGTGCTCTTCCTATCAATTCTACACCCAGCAAAGTCCAAATCCGAATACCCAATAAGATCAAGAGATGAAGATGTAGAGTACCAAAGACCAAACTCAAGGGTGTATTTGAGATACCTGAAGATGTGCTTGATAGCCTTGCGATGAGTCACCCTTGGGGAAGCTTGAAAGCGAGCACAAAGACACACCACAAAGTGTATGTCGGGTCTTATCGCTATCAGGTACAAGAGGGAGTCAATCATGCTCCTATACTCCCTTTGATCCACCGCTTCACAGTCTTCATCAGGGTCAAGAGCCATTGTAGTGGACATTGGTGTAGACAACGGCTTCACATTGACCATGTCGAACTTCTTCAGGAGATCCTTCGTGTACTTGGCTTGATGTATGAAGGTGCCTTGCTTGCACTGCTTGATTTGAAGCCCAAGAAACAATTTGAGCTCTCCCATCATCGACATCTGAAATTCACTTTCCATAGCTTCCTGAAACCTGGACATAAGAGCATGTGAGGAACCCTCAAAGATGATATCATCCACGTAAATCTGAACCATTAGAAAGTCATTGCCATGCTTGAGAGTGAACAAGGTTTTATCAACACACCCCATGACATACCCACGCTCTAGCTAGAAGGTCTTAAGCCTAGCATACCATGCCCTAGGTGCTTGTTTTAGCCCGTACAAAGCCTTCTGAAGCTTGTACACACGGTTTGGGTATTTGTGGTGCTCAAAGCCAGGGGGTTGCCTCACATACACTTCTTCCTCTATGAAACCATTTAGGAAAACACTCTTGACATCAATTTGATAGAATCTAATGCCCTTAGAGGCAGCAAATGCAAGCAAGATCCTAATGGCTTCTATGCGAGCAACAGGAGCAAAGGTTTCACCATAATCTAAGCCCTCCACTTGGCTAAAACCTTGAGCAACTAGCCTAGCCTTGTTTCTCACAACCTCACCATCCTCCCCATATTTGTTTTTGAACACCCACTTGGTTCCTATGACATTGACATTTTTGGGAGGCTCTACAAGGGTCCAGACTTGGTTTCTCTCAAAGTTTTCCAACTCCTCATGCATGGCATTAAGCCAATGTTCATCAGATAGTGCAAGTCCAACATCCCGGGGTTGAAAGGTTGCAACAAAGAGAGAATTGGTAAAGCAAGCAAGATGTGCAGACCTTGACCTTGTTGTCCTCTCATAGAGATTACCGATCATCTGTTGAGGTGGGTGTCGACGCTGAATGTTGTGAGGAGCCTCTCTCTCAGAGTGTACCTCCCCCTCAACCACAGTTGGAGCTCGCTCGACAGCTACTGAAGTCAATGTAGAAGCTTCTGGACCCTCTGCTGGAGTAGTGGTAGCAGCAGGAACAAGCTCAGATGAGAGATAAAGTGAATCATCATCATCATCATCAAAGCCCTGTAGGTCCTCGTCTACAAAGATGCTCTCCTTCATCTCCTTGTCACTCGCAGACTCAATCACATTCCTTGCACAAGAGTTTGATTCATCAAAGGTTACATTGCAGGATTCTATGATGGTGTTAGTCTCCAAATTCAAAACTCTGTAGGAATGACCGTGAAGAGAGTAACCAAGAAAGATGCCATCAGAAGATCTTGACTCAAACTTATCAAGATTGCCACGCTTGAGAATAAAGCACTTGCAACCAAAGGCACGCAAATGAGAAACAGAGGGCTTTCTCCCAAAACGCAGCTCATAAGAAGTCACATTAAGAATTGAGCACAAGAAAATCTGATTGGAAACATAGCAAGCAGTGCTAATGGCCTCAGCCCAGAACCGCCTCAGAGTCCTATGCTCATCCAGCATCGTCCGGGCCATCTCCACTAAGGTTCTATTCTTTCTTTCAACCACACCGTTCTGCTAGGGAACCCGAGGTGCTGAAAACTGATGCTCAATACCATGCTCAAGACAGAAAGCATCAAAGGAGGAGTTCTTGAACTCTTTACCATTATCACTGTGAATTGCTCGTAATGCACCAGGGAGTTCCTTGAACAACCTCAAAGCTAAGCTCCGAAAGTGATGAAACACTTCATCCTTACTCTCAAGAAAGTAGACCCAAGAGTAGCGAGAATAGTCATCAACAATCACAAGAACATACCACTTCCCACCCGCCGAACGAACCCGAGAAGGACCAACAGTGTCCATATGAAGCAACTCTCCAGGGCGTTCAGTCAACACCAAATTGATTGGTGGATGAGAAGCGGCAATCATTTTCCCATGACGACAAGGAGCACAAACCAAATCCTTATCAAATTTGAGCTTAGGCAATCCTCGGATCAAACCTAGGCCACTCAAGCGACATAACAAGTCAAAGCTCATGTGACCCAGTCTCCTATGCCATTTCCAGAGCTTAGAAGAATATTGAGCAAACAAGCACTTGTGAGAACCAGGAGAACCAGCAAAATCAGCGTGACAAACTCTACCAATGCAAGAAATCCCACAAACCAAGGAACCACTCGAATCAAGAACACAAGAAGCATTCGACTTAAAGTGCACTTCCAAACAAACATCAAGAAGCTAAGAGACATAGAGGAGATTGTACTTGAGAAACTCAACCAAACCAACATCATTGAGAGTGAAGTTCTCATTTACCTTTACCGCGCCCCTTCCCTTCACTCTTCCTCTCTTGTCATCTCCAAAGGTCACATACTCTCGACGCTTCAAGGGAGTGAGGCCGGAGAACCACTTTGCATTTCCGGTCATGTGGCACGAACACCCGGAATCCATCAACCACTTGTTCTCCAAGCCTCCACCTGCTACCTACAAAGAACGAGAAGTGAAAGTCGATGGCTCAGTGCTGGGGTTAGTCAAAAAGCATTTAGGAATCCAGCACTTAACCATACGACGGTAGTAGTCATCACACTTCTTTGCACTTTATCATTCGAACGCATGGGATGAGAACCACGATGGGGAAAACGTGGCCTGTCAAAGCGTCTCGACTCAAACCTTGAGTTGGGAGGATAGAAATCATCTATGTGAATGCCAAATCCACGCGAGTGACGCTCACCACGATGGGGAAAACGTGGGGCGTCAAAGCGCTGCTGCGCAAAGCCTCTGTTTCGTGAATCAGAGCCATATGAGGAATGACCCTGTCCATGATAGGCACGAGAAAAAGGGCAAGGCTGAAAGTCAACAAAATCATCATAAAAAGCATCCCTAGTCAACTCAGCTTGCTTCCTCTCAATCCTCTTATGCCTATAACAGAATTCATCCATGTGGCCCTTGCGACCACAAAACATGCAAATGTAGACACCTTAGGATTAGGCTTGGTTTGCATTGCAGGTTTGGGTTTTGGCTTCTCTATTTGCTTTGGGTTGAAGGAGGGTTTTGGATTGGGTGGATAGTATGTGTCAGTGGGTTTGATGGTGTTTTCCTCATCCTTGTAGCTGGAGCTAGGTACAAACTTACCCACATTCTCACTCTCCTTGTCACACATCTCAAATCCCAAGCCCAAGTTATAGGTTGACCTAGAAGCACTCTCCTTCACTCTTGCCAAATCACTCTCAATCTTCTCTTCACTCGCTAGGGTTCTCTAGAGCCTAGACACAAGATAGTCATTTTCCTAAACTAGGGCTTTGTTTTCCTCCCTAGTGATTACAAGCTTGTCCTTAAGAGAGACACACACCTCACAAGGTGGTGGAAGGACCTTAGAGCGAGTCTAATGAAACAACTTGGACTCAAGCTCTTTGAGTTTGAGGGATTGAGCTTCCAACTCATCTATGAGCTTGGGGCACTTCTGACATGCACCCAAAAGAGTTGGTCTAGCTTTGAACTCATCAAGCTCCTTGAGGGCACTCTCAAGCTGACTGGCAACTTGAGCATGCACACTCTCCCTCTGTGCAAGATCACTCATCACAACTTGACAAGACTCACACTCAACAACAATGTCCTCACGAGCAAGCTTGGACCTAAGCGAAGCAATTTCAAAATCAGGACTCTCCAACTTAGACTTAAGCTCTCTGCTCTCACGAACAGCACTGCAAAGCTTATCATCTTGCAAAAGCAGAACATCACGCAAATGATCAAGTTCAGAAGAGAGCTCATCAAGAGTGGGAGGTACCTCGCTTGTGTCAGAGTCGGATCCAGAGTCGGTGTCGTGGTCGTTCTTTGCCATGAAGCAAAGCCTGGTGAAGTCATCCTTCCTCTTGAGTCGTGGCTTTTCAACCTCCTCTTCCAAGCTTGTAAGGCCTTCGCTTGATGTGAGGTCGACATCGCTCAAGGCGGCAACGCAGGCGCGTGCAATGGCCTTGGCGAACTTCTTGGAGTTCTTACCCTTCTTGTAGAAGCGATTCTTCTTCTGCTTGAAGTCTTCAGTGTTTTTGTCGCGGTATCCGGCCTTCTTCTTCTTCTTAGGACCATCAGCGATGAAGTGTCCCGGGTCACCGCACTCGAAGCAGGTTCTTGAACCACCTCCTCTTCTCTCCTTCTGGTTGTTGTAGAACTTCCTGAACTTCCTTGTGAGCAAGGACAGCTCCTCATCAGGAATGCACTCCATCTGTTCATTGGAAGCTGCTACAAGAGAAGACAAAGCAAACTCTAAGGAAGACTTGTCAAGTGCGGGGTTAGTTCCATAAGAAGCATCACTGTGACTAACCTTCTGAGAGCTAGGAAGCAAAGCCATGCTAGAAGCAGGAATAGCAAGATTAGGACGAGATTTCCTAGACAGTTCATGAGATTTCAGCTTGCTATACAGTTGCTCATAGTTCAAGGTGTTGAAGTCAGCAGTTTCTTCTAGAGCAGAAATTTTAACCCCCCAAACATTTTCATCAAGTGAGTACAACAGTTGCTTAGCTCTATCATTGTCATTGTACACAAGGGTACCACAAGCCCGCAAGTTGCACACAATTGCTTCAAACCTACGAAAAGTGTCATCTAGTGACTCGCCTGGTTTTTGAGTAAAGGTTTGGTACTGTCTATTGTAAGAATACTTACACATAGACTTGACCTGGTTGGTACCCTCATGGTAAGTGCAGAGCTTAACCCAAATAGCATGAGCAGTGTCAAGGTGCGCAACCCTATCATGTTCGCTCCTACCAAGTGCAGAAAGCAGAATATTGACAGCTTTGGAGTTGTTCTCATACCTGACTAACTCACCTGCAGAAGCAGTATTTAGGTCTTGTGGTATAGCATACTCCTAATCAACAATCTCCCAAATTGCACGTCCTTGACTCAGCAGATACGCCTTGGTCCGTGACATCCAGTAGGGAAAGTCCTCTCTATCGAACATCCACAGCTTGACAGCACGCTTCTCCATGTCGCCTTCAGATCACAAAGCCAGTGAAGTTCAACTAGTGATCAAACCGGCTCTGATACCCATTGAAGGACCGAGAAGGTGACCAGAGGGGGGTGAATGGGAGCCAAATAAAATTCTACAAGAGAACTTGGCCTATATCCCAAAAACAACCCAAGCCAACCTCTAAATCGATCACCAAGACTACACGCACCAACTTGTGATGTACTAGCCCTAGGAGTGATCAACCACACCAATGAAACACAGCAGAAACAAAAAGGGAAGACGAAATGCTCAATAGTCCAGAACTGAACACTCATCGACAGTGCCGGTCGGCATCGGTAGTGCCGGTGTGCGTCATCGGTAGTGTCGGTCCCACCTATCAGCAGTGCCGGTGTGGGATGCAATCTCACTGGAACCTACAGAATAGTCTAATCGGCAGTGCCGGTCCTGGTCATCGGCAGTGCCGGTCGACCCCCGACAGAATAGAAAATCTCTTGGGATCTTGTCAAAACTTCTCAAAAACTAATCAAACGAACTCCAAACGATGCGATTTTTGGACCAGTGAATCCTCATCACATCACGACCCTAATCCTAGGAGATCAACTCAATTGGCTCAAGGAATCATTACGAATTTCAGATCTTGTACCAAGAACACCAAAAAGGGGAAACTTGAAAAATCCTTCAAATCGAAGGTGTGCCAATAATTCGATCCAGGATCCATAGAGTATTATCCTAGCTCATCCTAGCAACAAGTTTCTCAAGAAATCCGGGCCAAAAATCCGTCCAAAAGTGAGATCGAAAGTCACCATGAAAAAGGTCCGAAAATAGGAAAAAGGGAATTTCGAGATTCAAGTGAAGAGGGAAATCTTGAGCACGAAAATACTTCTCATATCATAGAAAGGTGCTTACAAGATCCATAGGTACAAGGCTAGGAAGCCACCCTCTTCCTCCCACTATTTAGAAGAGCAAGAGATGTCTCTCACACACCCACTACTCTCCTCTTCACACTACCAAATGAACTCCAAAATATGCGATTTTTGGACCAGTGAATCCTCATCAGATCACGACCCTAATCCTAGAAAATCATCTCAATTGGCTCACGGAATCATCACGAATTTCAGATCTTGTGCCAAGAACACCAAAAAAGGGGAAACTTAAGAAATTCTTCAAATCGAAGGTGCTAGAGCTATTGGTTCGGTCAAGGATCCATAGTGGATTGTTCTAGCTCATCCTAGCAACAAGTTTCTCAAGAAATCCGAGCCAAAAAATCGTCCAAAAATGAGACAAAAAATCACCACAAAAATAGCACCGAAAGTAGGAAAAAGGAATTTCAGGATTCAAGTGAAGAGGGAAATCTTGAGCACGAAAATACTTCTCATATCATAGAAAAGTGCTTACAAGATCCATAGGTACAAGGCTAGGAAGCCACCCTCTTCCTCCCACTATTTGGAAGAGCAAGAGATGTCTCTCACACACCCTTTCCTCTCCTCTAAAACATGAAGTCCTCTCCTAGCACTTTGAATAGAGTCCTAACACAAGGCTAATGGGAAGAGAGGCACCTCTCCCACTAGCCACACCTCTCCTTATATAGGCCTAGGGTCTATTGTCCACATGACCACTCTACCCTTGACCTACATAACACACCCACCTGCCACCGGGGGCATAACCATTCATCTTTTTCCTCATCGCCCGAATGTCATCGGACGCTTCACGTCTTTGCTTCATCTCGAAGAAAGCTCCATGATGGTGCCACGTGCACCACCAACCACCGCCACCGGTTTTGAGGCTAAACCGGGAAACCGCCTTGCAAGCTTCTCAAAGCGCAACTTCTCGATATCGATGCATGTCACCTTGTCCCGTGATCCTGACCATCGGCAGGTCTCTCGCAGTCCCTGTCCATCGGATCCCCTTGTCACTTGCACCGGCATCCCATTCGCCTTGACTTGGTCAACACGTCGTCTTCATCACCATCACAGTTTTGAGGCTCAACCGCAAAACCATCTGTGCTTCTTGCCTCTCCATGTGTACGGTGTGGATCACCCTTGACTTCACCCGGCATCCCGATCGTCTGGCCCCAAGTCCCCTACTTGTGCCCGATCCTCTCGCCGTTGACCACCAAGTCGACTCTAGTGACCTACACATCATGAGACAAGCAAACACATTTTCCATCTCCTGTAATGCCACCAATATCTCTACCAACTCCGGTTAGTCATAACCATGATATGCAAACCCATGAAATCCCTGAATTCCTGCATTTCAACTCAAACACCAAATCCGCTCAAGTCAATTACTCATCACAAATATAGCAAACCATGACACATATTCACATGGTTTCTCACAATTGATGTAGATGAGGCCTGATATTCCGAGTGGTAGAGGATAAACTCGACTATGGAGACTTGGCATCGATGAGCCGGCTTGAATCAGACACGATCCAACCCCGCAACCATTACTCCAAGCACAACTTGATTGTTCCTGCAAGCAAATCGAGAACACAAGCAAGAAAGGATAAACACAAAATCTAATATTTCAAATATGGATGAAGCCAATCGCAATGAAATGGTTCAAGCTCTGATCAAAAAAGGATATCACCATAGTGGTGTAGAACAAGAACAAGGGCCCTGGATTATTGTAAAAGAACTTGTCGCCACAGTTACAATAAATCAATCAAGTTTCTCTCTAGAAAACTGAACTAAACAAAACCCAAGTCTAAACAGAGACAACTCTTGAGTTTATGAGGGAACCAGGGGCGTCCTAGGATTGGGGGCGACCAGGGGGGCACCCACAACATGGGATTAAGGCCCAACACGATACAAGGCCAAGTCGGCCCAGAGTAGGTGGTGCAGCACCTTGTCATGGCCACACAGCATGACTCACGACTCTTCTGGAACTAGGACCAGAACCAGAATGATGGTGTCATCATCCCTTTCCAATGCATCAAAGAATGCCTCGTTGAACATCGGATGTAGGAGAAATCATCAAAACCATGCAGGAGTGTCGGCTGAATTTGAGACGAATGCGGCGACCGAGTTGGTGATGACTTGTAACTTGGGGAAGACCGTGACCTGTGTGTATCCAGCATGGTGATGTCCTCATCAAGATTCCTTCGGAAGGAAGTTCTTCAATTGTATAGGGAGGATGCTGATCAAGTTTGTGGATTTCACATTCGTGGCGGCTTGAGGGGTCAGGGGAAAAGAGACCTCGTAGGCCATAAGAGAGCCCGTACTCTTAGGCCAGAATAAGCGTGATCTGGGTGATGTAGTGTTTTCTTTAGTTTCCTTCTTTCTGAACTTTGTTTGTTGAGAACTTAATTTGTAATATCATCGCTAAGTTAATGAAACCCGGTTGTACAATCTGAGTGCATATATCATTTCAAGTATTCTAGTGATCCAAAAAATTTATAGTAAACACCAAAAAGACTAACAAAAAAATCACTAGGATAAACATAGTTCACCATAATTAAATGGCCATATATATATATAGTCCAACACACATATCTAGTTCAACACAAACATAGGACATTAATTAAGAACAATGACATAATTAGTAACTGACACCACCACGCCATGCATGGAGAGAACAAGCGATGACACACCAGGCGCATGCGCTTCACATCTAGCCTTCGTTCTTGGCGAGATGACGGTGGCGGCTGACCTTCTTCTCATCATGCTTTGGTGAGTTGGCATTCACGATGCCAAGAACATGAGACTGCATGCTGGCATAGTCTATCTTCCACTGCTTCTTGCCGATGCAGATGGGGCATCGGATGATGTCCCTGCCATCTGCCGTTGTGTAGATGAACTTGAGGCGCAGTTTGGCGCCCTTTAGGATCTTGCTGGTGAGGGGGTCGTCGGAGTCGGTGGAGACGGAGCCAAAAGACTGCTTTGATGACGTGGAGTGGGAGCCGGAACTATGCGCCAGAGATGGCGAATGGCCAGCGTGGGCAGGCAGCGACGCCGGAGGCGGCGAACGGGCACGGGCGGGAGGGAACACCGGAGCCGAAGAAGGGTAACAGGCATGGACGAGGGGTGCCGCTGGAGCCAGAGGAGGGGAGGAACGGGCACGGACGGGTGATGCCGCCGGAGACGGTGAACTGGTCTAGGAGGGCTACACCGGAGATGGTGAGCGCGCCATACCCGCGGCCAGGGCGGCCTGCCACTCAGCCGGGAGCAACACCACCCCGGGGCCCAATGGGAAGAGCCAGGGTTTAAAAAACCGATTGAACCGTGGAAACCGGATCACACTGGTTTTATGGTTTTCATGAAAACTGGAAAAACCGCTCGATAAACCGCTCAAATATCAAAACCCAAATTTGAACAAAATTTTAGAGCCAACCGCTCGGTTTCTCTGGTTTACCAACCGGTTTCTCCGGTTTATCGCTCGGTTATCTCGGTTTACCACTTGTTTCATTGAGAAAATTTCTTCTTTTTAAAAACCGCTCGGTTTCTATGGTTTGTAGCTCGGATTCTTGGTTTATCGCTCGGTTTTACCGGTTTTTGAAATTACAAATTTTTTCAAATTTTCAAAATTTAAAAAATAATTCGACCAAAAATCGATCATCCGCTGAAACCGGACCGGAGTGGTTTGGTCGAAAACCACGAAAACCGACCAGTTTTTGTCAGTTTTTCAATCCATAGGAACAGTATCAGGGCCATTCCCATTCTCTAGTGGTGGACTGCCAGTGGAGGCGGAGGAGACGAGGAGGGGGACAACGGCGGCCTACATATACATCATATCCAACATTAGGAAAAAACTTCAACTATAGTCGGATACCATTTAACCCAAAACAAAGCAAAGATTGCCTAATCCTACATGAGGCAATGATTATGACTCACCAAGGATGACGAGCCCAAAGGAGATTGCCCTGAGGCCATGGATACTGCGACTGCGAGGAAGGCGATGGGGAGGAAGGCAAGACAAAGACGAAGGGGAGGAAGGGTGATAGTAGTAGAGAGATGAGGAAGCCGAGATGGGAGTAGTTTATTGTCACACCTGTCAGTGCACAGGGTAGTCTTTCATTTATTGGCAAGGAAGGCAATGCGAGTGTGTCCTTCTTGGTGCCAATAAACTAAGGCTAATCCCAATGAACTGTTCCATTTTGATGTTTCCAAGAGTGCCATGTCATCTTTATTAGTTCGAAATCATGACTGAAACCATCCCTCCACTATATAATTTCATTTTGGTGTTTCATAGCACTTACTTCTATATGGTTTTATTGGTTGTTAAAATAATAAAATGAAATTACTCCTCTCTAATGCTAGTTTCATGGTGTTTCAATTTTAGGAAATCGTACGTGTAGACCTAGTTTCATCTAGAAGAAACTCTTCTCATCTCTCATTCAGAATTTTGTTTTGCCATGTCACCAAATTTTCTTATGTGGCATCTCATTTAATGAAAATGAAACTCCCTTTGGGAGTAGCCTAACCACGTTCAACTTCCTAGATGGATACTGTGACAGATTCAATGCACGTTGTAGTCACCACTCGATTGTCTTCACATGTTCAACTTCCCGGACAGGGGCTTTTGGTGTAACTGCGCCGGCAGGGGATCTTCGGCATATAGGAATGAACAACTCCGCTCCTCACCCTGTCCAGTGTTCATAACACAACTCCCGCACCCCGTTCACAGAGCCCATCCGCCCAGTGCAACTTCAGAACGCCCACCCGACCCTCCCACGTTTAGTTCCCGGAACTGCCGTGCTCCTCACCCCGCTCATGGCGCCCACCATCCCACCCAGTGGCAAGGCTCCTCCTACACGCTGACCAGCGGCGGCGCCGTCTCGCGCTCCCATAGGCTGCACTCTAGTGCACTATGATAGCGCCGCCTGGCGCTCCAGCTCGCCGCCTCTCAATCCGGCAAGCTAGGCGGTGTGGCCTGCTCCGCTGCATCCAGAGGACACCGCCGCCTCGTGCTCCCGAGCCCTACCGAGCCGCTTCCTGCCGTCAACACCGACGCGCATCGTCGACGTCAAGTTCTGTCACTACAACGTCAATACAACGGTCACCTCCTATAGCAGCGTCATCATCCAGTTCCTTGATGAGACCTGACTGAATGAAAAACCGCTCCTCGTTGGTTTGGATACGGAGTGGCTAATCATTCCAAAACCCGATTGTGTGAATGATGACCCAAACAAGACAGCCATCATTCAGGTCTACGTGGTCATGCCATACGGGAACCAACATGAATATCGGTGTCTCCTGTTCCAGGTGTGCCACACCGACAAGGTTCTAGAAAACTAAAGCATTTCTTGGAGAGCCCTCGGTGCATGTTTATCGGATTGAAGATCGGAGGCGACGTCCATCGGCTGTCCATTGATCACAACATCAGTGTAGCCAGGACGTCAGAGCTGCAGGACATGATGTGGGACCACTTGAAGCAAAGCTCAACATACGGACTTGGACTCAAGAAGTGTCAGAAAATGCTTGATCTGACAATGGCCAAGCATTGTGAGGGTAAGTTTCACCAAAAGTGGGGGGATAAGCACCTGACTAGGCAGCTCATCGATTACACAGCTATGGACGCCTGCGTCTCGTACAGGCTTGGTCAGAGATTCAACATCAAGCCATCGAAGAAGTGTGTGTGTGTCTAGCGCATGCACGTATCTTTGTGCATACGTGTGTGTGTGCTGTGTGTGTGTGTAGCGCCTTCGTGCACATGTACATGAATTAATTAATATCAATATCACTAAATATATGTTTAGTTCAGTTTGCATTATTGCAATACCATTTACATGTTTCATAATTATTATTAATTCTTTTTTATCTTACCAAATAATGTGTGTAAATTGAATTTGTATTTAAGTGATGAGTAAAATATGATGTGTGCACATGAACAAAACTATTGCAAAAATAATTGAGAACATCATTAAAATAAGTTAAAGTACAATCTCAGGTCATATACATTATATTACAACTGTTCTAGTGATCCAACAAAAACAAAGGAGCTTGCAGAGGTGGCTACTTGAAATATGGGTAGGGCTGGATAAACAGAGGAGCTTGCAAAGGTGTCACCCTAGCTTGAGCATACGGCATGGCCGGCAGTTCGAGCTCATCGCGGACCACCGCCAAGACCCAATCCTCAGGCGAGTCTGAGGAGAAGCGCCATTCCCCCATCCCTTACCGCATCGGGACATTGGACTACCACTGATAAAGACACGGCGATGGTGTCCGAAGATTGTGTCCCAATCTTTCACAGTACTATAAAAAAATAATCTTCCTCTAAACTTTTCCTTAACCAAGAGACAAGATATATGCACTAAAGTAATAAACTTTGAATAATTTATTGAGGATATCAACAATCTAGAGATATAACATTAAATTGTGTTTCTAACCAATAAAAATAGTAGCAGCAAAATACTAGTAATGAGCCTCAACACCAAATAATTCCAGCACTGATATGTGTATGTAGCAGCAGCAGAATATAGATAGCAAACCAAGTAAATTACAGTCCACCACTTGTGCATTCAGTAAAGCACAACCAAAGAAGGAGAGACTAATAATTTCTCTTGCGTAACCAGGAGACCAGTAGTAAAGCTTTGATAAATTCTTCCACCCGTGAAGTCTAGAAATCACGATCAGAAGAAGGGAAATACCAGCAGGAGTACCAGACGAGCACAGATAAATAATGAAACCTGCTCACGTCCTTCACAATCCAGGATTGGAAATTGCCATAGAAGCTCTCGACGAGATGTGGAAGGGGTTGACCCCCAGGGTTCTGGAGCGACGGCTCAACAGAAAAAAACACACCAAAACTCTCCTCCTAATACAGGGACGTGGGTCCCTAATATATGCACGCAGGCACCAAAATTACTAACGTTGACTAGACTCCAACTCCACCAAGTTGGAAACCGAACATGACTCAAACTAACAATAACCAGACCGACTAGGACTAGAAACATATAGAAATAATTAAATAATCCGGCACCTTGTCTAATGCTAGCACTTAAACATTCTATGCACGTGCTTAGAGCACTTCTTTTGCTGTGTCAACTTGGTGCCTCTTTAATCATCTCAACCTACATGGAGCCAACATAAATATATTCTATATTCTCTTGACTTCACCTCTATTTTCTCATGTAAATTAGCTCCTCTAGAATGTATCTTGGAATATGATGGAAGCATAACTGAATTATTCCAAATATTTCTAGGCTTCCAAGTGCCACTAATTTGATAAGTTATGGGCTCATCATCCTCCCTCACTTGAATCAAAGCCGTCCTCGGCTTTGAGGAAATATCTGTCGGGTTACTATTGTTTACAGTATCTCTATCGCAATTGCTGGTCTTCAAATAATCACCACCGAAAGTATGTTTTTTAGCCATAGCATTAGATAAAATGTTGTTATTCGTCTCATTCAAAACAACATTGATAGATCCAACTGCTATTGAAGAAGACATAGGATAACTGCAGGTTGTTTCATAGCTACCATCAAGAACTTTAATAGCCACATCATTCTCTCTCTTGTCTATATCTTTATTGCAAGAAATTTTATAACTCATATTTGCATCTTTTAGTCAATCTATAAATGGAGTTATAGATATTTGGCTGACCACATCAACCACCCCCCGGTATACTGCGACTGTCAGCAAAAGGCGGCACTGTGGATCTCATGGAGCGACGACAACCCCGGACAGTGCTACGTCAAGTGCTACAGAGCTCGGGTGAGTATAGTTTTGTTCCTATTCGGTTGATTTTGAATTCGCAGTTGGTTTGTTTGGCCTCCCTATTTCATTGTCAGGTTGGAGGTTGTGCATTCATGTGTTGGAATGAGTGCCGGCTCAATGCATTCGTGCAAACACTGCTCGTAGATCTGTGCAATGTCGTGTGGTCTCTCAAGAAGGAGAGAACAACACTGAATGAAGCTCTTGGTGAGACAACCGCTAGGGTGGATTCGATGGAGAAGAAGCTGGCAACGATGAAGAAGGAAGAGGACAAGGTGGATGCTCTGAAATCTAAAAAAGAGGACCTCAAGGCATAAGTCAGGAAGCTAGAGGTGGAGAAGACTGGACTAAAGGCGTTATCTGTGTTCTTTGTTTCCGTTGTGCTGTTCATGTGGATTGGCAATCAGTATGTGCATGTATATCGAGTTAGTGTTGTGTTGTAGTTAAGTAGCTTCAACTGCATGTATGCTGGTTATGTCTCCGAACTAAGTTCATGTGTTAGATGTATGCTGGTTATCTTCTTGGCTATCAAGTTATGTGCAATATTGATGTGTAGATGCAAGCTGATGATAGATAACACAATATAGTAACAAAGTTGGAGGAGCTAGAGTGCAACTCAAATTTACACAAAAAAATCATCATCATCATTTTCCATGAAATCTACTGCAGCTACGACTCCATCAATAGTGTACGTATCATCAGAATCATTATAGTCATCTTGTAAGTTCTCATCATCCAGTTCTGGCATGGAGGCAGCACGTGCCTCTTCGAGTACAATAGTATCGACACTTAACCCATCCATGTTAGTCCTGCTCTAATTTCTCAATTCCTCAGGTCGGTCTTCAATGTTCATATGTTCCACTCCTACAACGATCGAGTCAGCCTTGGTGATGAGGACATCCTCCACTATTACCCACTGGGGTGGCGACCGTGTGCGCCTCTAAATAATCCCACCTTGCTTATCTTGGGAGGTGGAAGCCACCTTAAAAGGGAGAGCCACCCTTCCCCTATCAGACTAGTCTATTAGGGAGATTGGGCCTTTCCCTGAGTTAGGGCGCCAGAGTTGCGGTGCTAAGACTACGGATTCGGATCGTGGACCTAGAATCAGATCCGTGTGTTGAGCTTTCGGTAGGAGTTGTGATGCTAAGATTACGGGATTCAAGGAATCCGGATCGGTGTGACGGGCTTCGTTCCACCCCACCTGGGCCAAATGTATTATTTGGTATTAGAGCTTGGCCCTTGTTAAGATGGGCAGAATAATGAGGATATCCTCCACTATTACCCGCTGGGGCGGCGACCGTGTGAGCCTCTGAATAATCCCACCTTGCTTAACTTGGGAGGTGGAAGCCACTTTAAAAGAGAAACTGCATGTAGACTAAAAATCATTTATTGTCCAAAGTAAAACTGCATGTAGACTAAAATTCTTCTTCACTTTTGTATCCCAAGTCACAACTCCATTAATTCTGAGATCTTTCAGCTCATCAATCAGAGGCTACAAATACACATCAATGTTAATTCCTAGAGATCTAGGCCCTAGAATGAGCATCAACACCATCCAATAAGACTCTTTCAAGCAGAACCATGGAGGCAGGTTATAAGGAATTAGGAGTACCGGCCATGTAGTGTAATTCACATTCAACATCCCAAATGGATTGAAGCCATCTGATGCAAGTCCCAGCCTAACATTATGTGGATCCAATGCAAAGTCCTTATACTCGCCATCTACGTGCTTCCATGCCAATGAGTTGGCCGGGTGCCGAACTTTCCCATCTTTAATGAACAATTCTTCATCATGCCAACGCATTTGCTTCGATGTGGTCGCGTCCATATATAATCTTTGAAGGCGAGGAATAAGTGGAAAGTACCTCAGTATTTTTTTAGGAAACAACTTCTTCTTCTTTACTCCACCATCATGAGTGGCACCACCCTCTACATGCCCCTCTAGATCAGCATTTTTCCTGCTACTTTCTCCACAACTGAACAACAGTCCATTTTCTTCATCTTCAATCCATGGAGTCCAGTGATTCCCGGCAACTAGCAACATTTTGGCAAAACTAATACTATAACAATCACCATCAAACATGTAGTGTTTGGATATGCTTTGGTGAGCACTACCACTTGACACGCCTCCGGTCCGATCGCTTGATTTTTCTGAATTCCGGTTTCATGGCCCTGCGCGGCTTAATGATAGTAGGAGTTGACTGTGAATGGTCACGTTGCTTGACTCGAATCGAGGCCAGTGGCGCCACCCGCGTCGAAATTTACTAGCTCCCTCGTAAAGCCTGCAATGGGGGGAAGCGAACACACGCAAAGCGTGCGATGGGGGAAGCCAACTTAATTAGAGATTCTTTTTTTTGTAAATAACTTAATTAGGGATTCATGTTTAGGTGTTCTTGGTATTTGACCTTTTGATTCTAGTAAAACCTATATGAACTTGTGTATATTTCTCTTATTGTAGTACTACCAAAATGACAAATGCACAATCTCGATCTCGATCTGGATCCTGAAGCTCTTTCATTATGAGAACTTTGGCATCCTTCTTCTCAAAGCACAATGATACGATGATCTACCACCTCCGTCCTACTACATAGAAACCAAGGGAAAAAATTAGAGGGACACATGCCAGTACTGCCTCGTTCAACTCACATATGTTCTCCATCCAGTTTTGTGCATTCACATGGTTCGTGAGTCATGTGCATGCGCTCAGTACGTAATTGCCGTCGGAGGGAGTAGGGCTACAAAGTACAGTAGTTAGTAGAACACTCGATAGCACTAGTGAAGCTTTGTGTAGTACTAGTAGACAGTTGTGGGTGCAGATGCACCCATTCCCAAGTGAATATACTACTTTACTGTAAGTACTAGTATATTGTGTAAAAAAATTAAATCCCTCAAATGCTATACTCCTACTACTCCACTAATGGAATGGAGGTGAGGTGAGGTGGCACCATGCTAGTGGCTGCACTCTGACCATGAGCTCAAAACACCAATTACTTTAAATTCAATTGGAAGCAATCCCAGAGCTCTTCCATATGAGCACTTTGACTAAATTTCTCTCAAAGCAGAGAGATACAACATAGTATGCTCTTGATTTGATCTTAGATTGGGCTCTGTTATGGTACAATATTGGTAAAAAAAGTAAACATGTTTTATAACATCTCAAAGTGGCACGATATAGATATGTATAAAAGTGAGATGGTATTAGACATACATTAGTCATATATACTTTTATTTAAAGACATTTTTCACATGCTATTGAGAATTCTAGAAATGTCAAAAGACTTAGAAGACATGAAAATAAAAGAAAAAATGTCTTAACTACAATCAAAATTGTTTGCCGGATGTGATGATTAAATGAGTTTACACTAAACAAACAGGTCATGGGTTCAAATCCTGTTGCTTGCAGAAATAACTCACTCATTTCAGACAACAACTAAAAATATTTTTTAAAAATGTTATACAAAACGTGACTATATTAATAGATACGTAATATAAAATATATCAATGAAAATCATGTTCAGCTTTATTAACACGTCATAAAAATATGTCTAGAATAGTTGACATGTCATATAACGTAACTATGAAAAAAGCGTATGTAGATGTGTAAACATGTTTATATCATCTCAATAAAATATCTCATATGTTCTAGATATATTTTTAAAATCCATATCTACAAGAACATGACACGGTCCATGCGGAGACGCCTCCAACACATTTTGTGAAAACGTCTCTATTTTATAGTAGAGATGAAATAAACATATCTAACCCTTAAATAAAATGTGTCTACAGGGGTATGTTTCTAGTAGTGTATGTATGTCATGTTGCCGAAAAAATGCTATAGATCATTACCAATTGAAAGGCAAATCAGATTCTAAGATCAGTCATTATATTTCACCTTAAATTTGGCTTTTAGTGACCATATCATATATTCATCATAAACAGTATCTACATTGATGGATGCATTCATTCCAAAGTTTTAAAATTTGTATGAAGTTCGGATCGCATTTGGAACGAAGTACATCAAACCATTTCACATGTTTGAATCCATTTGCATCGTGACAATCCATTTTGAATCTTGTTCTCTATCGACCGAACTCCTTATGTGGTACTATTTGTCACATGTTTATATACCTACGAGGGCTTTTTCCTACGAGGGATTTTGGAATGCAGGATTCAATCCTATCAAATTCCTATGGATTGCATTCCTTCATGTATGTTTTGGAGGAAAAAAAGAAAGAGGTCCAGCCTCTTGTAAAATTCCTATGAGTCTATCTCTCTCTTCAGATTCCTGTGTTTTCCCTGTGTTGCTACCAAACTCTTGCTAGGAAAATTTCCTGTGTTTTTAATTCTCATAATGCAATGCAAAAATCCTTTGATTTTCCTATTCCTGTGTTTTTGGATTCCTACGTTCCAAAGGAGGCCTCTGCGTTCCTGACAAAGGGGGTGTTTGGATCCATCTTGTTAAACTTTAACACCCATGTTTTACCTACCTTTTTAAAAATAACATCCAAACACTTCAGTTAAAAGGGAGATGTTAAAGTTTAACACCCTCAAAATCTTTACCTGGTTTTGAGGTGGTAAAACTTGTTAAAAGGTACATATCTTGAGAAAAACTTGATAAAACTTGTTACACTTTAACATGGATGCAAACAGATGGATGTTAAATTGTAGCACCTTATTTTTTAAGTTGTTAAACTTTAACACCTTATTATAATTTAACAAGATGGATCCAAACAAGTCCTAAAAGAAGGAAATACTTTCCGCCTTCCATGTTTAACAACATACACTAAAGTTCTACTCAGTACTCAAGGACATGTGGGACCATATTTCGCTTCCCCATGTTTTAGTGTCTTAAGCGTGCTAGTATGAGAGAAGGCGCCTCTCGACCTCATGCCCATATCAGGAGCGCACTCCCGTTTCCGCCATCACTCCACTCTGCTGCTTCTTATCTTTTTTGCCGTGCTCAAACCACCTCAAACCCTCGCTCACTGCTCACGACGCTCAACTGCCATGGCAATGGCAACCTCCGCACCCCTCTCCTCCTGGAGTTCGCGGTATGTTCCTTCCCATGTTCCGCGATTTCCGTACAATTTTAGGGGTTTTTCTTTTGCTTAATATCTCTGTGATTCTAGATAGTTCTCAAATCTTTTAGGCCAACATTGGTACTATTTTGAGCATTGATTTAGTTATTGAGTCGATATATCACAATTTATGGAATGGGGATTTTTTTTACTATTCATCGACTCTTTATAGAGCTGTGGTTCATCTTCTTCCGTGACTAGAGCACGCCGTGACGAGTCGCGCTCGCCTTCGCTGAAGCACGTCCGCGGCGCTCTGGCCCTGGACGTCTCGGCGACAGCAAAGGAGAGGGAGGAGGAGGTTGTCCCAGTGTGAGAGGAGGAGGAGGAGGTCATCCCGGCATCAGGGGAGGAGGTCACCTCGGTGGCAGCAGAGGAGGAGGAGGCCGCCGAGTGAAGGTGAAGGAGGTGGTCGTCCTGACGGCAGAGGAGGAGGAGGCACCGCTGATGGAGGTTGTCAAGGTGACCGTCGGCAATGACGACACCACCACCGACCACAACAGCGACGAAGAGCACCCCTTTGCTATCGGATTGTGCGTTCCTTCCCAGTCCACCCTCTCCGGCAAGTATTGGTACCGGTGCTTGTTCTATAATGATGACCAGGAGTACGACTCTAGCATGATGGTCGTCATGCACGTGTCCCGGTTCATCAGCTACCCCCACAACATGGGGAGGCCCGACGCCGTCGAGCTATACTGCAAGATTGCTCGGGTCAACTGATGAGTCCCCTCATCATCTCCATCGTCGCTCGTCTCTGTGGATGCTCGTTGTCCCCTCCTCGTCGCGTAGCTAGTTTCAAGTCTCGTTGTTGTCATTGCTTTTTTTTTCTTTGTAGTTGAATGTTTGTCTGATTGTGTTTTATTGACCTCGTAGTTGAACTAAATGAACTGCGTTATTTTATTAATGTATTGTGTGTTCTGGTGTGCTGCTAGCTAAGGGCATGTTTGTTTCCTGGTAAATTAAGGGGGTGCTGCTACTGCAACCTAGCTGTTATTTTATCATTGTTTTCTTAACTGCTAATATGGTGACAACAGATTTTTTCATTTTTTTGTGTGTTCCTTTGCACCCACTAGCTACAAGGTAGCTTCGCCCTTGTTAATTGCAACTGACTCAAAACAACGTCAAATAATTTAAAACTAACCACTTGCTTCCAATCACTGTTCTCTATGCAAAACAATGTCAAATAATTGAATACTAGTCTGTTTTTTCATGAAGGCATTAAAAGTTGTTACATATGTATTGTACCTGTTTTCATGTGATTCAAAACAAATAAACTTTTAATCAACATGATGTGCATTTGATGGCTCTTATTGGTGCTTTGAATGAAGTTAACTACATCTCAAATGGTTAATAGTGCTACTTGAAAGGTTCCTTAACTTTCAAGCGATTGAAACTTATAGCAAGTTTGATTTTTTATTAGAAGGAATGTTCCCTCCCAACTATAGGCGCGCGTGGGTGAAAATGTTTCGCGAGCCTGCCTAATTCAATGCAGCCACTCCAAATTAATGTGGTTCGGCCCGAGCCACCTACTCAAAACTCACAGCGGCATCTCAAAAGGAGAAAACTCATAGCCGCTGCTACTTTTTGCATAATCTTTTAGAGGCGGACAAGGAGAGACAGCTGGTTGTTGCATGATGTTTCTCTGAGCACTAACCGCACAAATTCTTCCACCATGACTATCTCCGACAACCGATCCACCAACTCTAGCGCAGCCGTGAGACGATGACGAGAAGTTGAAGCAGATCACCTTGATCTAGCAAGCGAAAGGTGACTAACTTGCACTTGCTATAGTATGTAGTACTCTTATACAACTGCTTAGACGTCAAGATGTCCCTATTATTGACAATATTTATGTACACATGTGCAGCTCCCCAACCCCCCCCCCCCCATTGAGTGGTGAAACATGGACTTTAGCAGTCGAATGCACATGAAGAAACATGGAACATCGAACCTACCGGGGTCATCTGGACGTGGATCGACTGACATTTCAAGGCCTTATATCAATGAAACACATGCTTAGTTATAGTGCGCGGGACTACTTCTACTACAAGAAGAGAAGTGGAAATAGCTCAGCAAGTCTCAAGCCATTTGATTTCCTAGATGATCTGCAAAAGTTAATTGATTGCATCGATGCTGAGAAGAAAGTTACGATGTTATTGACAACATTTGATGAATCAGCTAATGGAGACGTTAGCATTACACCTCTGAAACAAGTGATGGAGTCCGAGTCTGATGAGGATGATGATGATGAGGAGGATGATGATGATGATGATGATGATGATGATGATAGTCTTGGTGAGGAGAATGTTGATGCTTACAACGATTGGCTTCAGAAGCAAGGATCTGATACAGGTATACATGTTCTTTTTGTACATCACAAACCACATGTAAACTATATTTTTTTTTCTCTTGTTTGACGTAGTCCTACTATTGGTATCTTGAAGATCTTTGCGATTTAGACTGGAATGGTTCAATTGCACCATACACTAGATGGCTGAAGGAGAAGGCCTATTGAGAGACATAAGTAACTCTTTTCTCATTCTGACTTCTTGTTCTGTAAACATATTTTTTTCTTTAACTAAGACATAACTATTTGCAATGTTTTTTTGTGTTATAAAGATTATAGGGAGCCTACACAAGTAGATGGTGAGGGCACTGGTTGAAGCGGATCAGGAGGAAAAGAATGGCCAATTCATGCTAGGAGAATAAAGAAGAAGGAAAAAGACATTAATAATCATATATATATATATATATATATATATATATATATATGTGATTATTAATATCATAGCATTAGCCCTGAAACCTTGTAGTTTGGTACAGACACAATATCTCATAGACATTTGTTTTATGATTATTAGGAAATGGCAAGATTGTCGGTCGTGGTACCATGAAAGGTCTAGCTTCATTTGCCAGGTGATGTAAGGCTAGTATTGTGAAAATGCAAATTGAATTTTCACCAACATTGAATGGTCCCTGTGGAAAAAATTGGCGTGCATTTGTGGATGAAGTGGTTATGTTTACAAGGACATAGACTCCATTAATTGGAGTTGGACAGTGGAAACATATAAACAAAGAAATCAAGAATTACATCATAGAAAACATTATTGTATGTTAATTTACTTGTAAACCATTTATAAATTGTTGACAATATATTAACATGAGTGGCTTACAATAGGAAGGATGGGACATGGAGCACATTGGTGATGCCAAGGAAAAGATATTGAAGGTTGCACACAAGCCTTCGCTTCATCGGTTCTAGAAAGATGAGAGTTTAGAGCGCTACAAAGGATGGAGATCCACTTTTAGTACTACATATAAGGCATACAAGAGTTATGATGCCAGAGTGAAGCATAAGCCTGAAGACATGGACATTGTAAAGTGACACTATTTAATCAAGTACTTTGGAACTTCAAAGTTCAAGGTAACACAGTGTTAATTTCTTGTAGTCCAAATGCTCCAAGGTAACTTGTGAGTCTTTTTCTTAATTGTTTGGACAAGTGGGATGAAATCCTATAATCTTGGGTTTGTGGTTAATAGTGGCAATCATAGGTATGTGAATGGCAAATTTCCCACATTTAGTACAACAATGATTGACTTGTTGTCATCTATTACTTTCTAAAGCTTGTTAATTCAGCAAATGTGTGTAGTAGGGCTTTTAGAGCTGTCGTCTTGGGAGGCTTCCATTACCAGGAGCATATCACTCTGTATTGCTAATTTTGTCATTTCCAAACTACCTTGTCTTTCTAGCCTTGTAACCATGCATATCCCAAGCAGGAAGCGTTGAAAGTGTGTTGTATTGTCCATTTCTAGCTAGTTTGCCTGCTTGTGATAGATAATTTGAAGCGCTTTGTGAGTCTTTTTCTCAACTATTTAGACAAGTGGGATGAAATCCTCTAATCTAGGTTTGTGGTTAATAGTGGCAATCATAGGTATGTGAATGGAAAATTTTCCACATTAGACCCAACTGTGTTAGCTAGGACCTCCATTCTGTCATTGCTGATATTTAGTACAACTGTGATTGATTTGTTATGATCTATTAATCTCTAAAGCCTATTAATTCAGCAAATGTGTGTAGAAGGGCTTTCAGAGCTGTCGTCTTGGGAGGCTTCCATTACCAGGAGCATATCATTATGTGTTGCTAATTTCTTGATTCCCAAACTACCCCTTGTAACCATGCATGTCCCAAGCAGGCAGGGATGAAAGTGTGTTGTATTGTCCATTTCTAGCTAGTTTGCCTACTTGTGATAGATAATTTGAAGTGCTTGTTAGTCTTTTTCTCAACTATTTGAACAAGTGGGATTGTCGATACTAATATCGGCAGTGGATCATAGGGGTACCCATGATCCTTGTGTATCGATAAAGGCATGCGCGAGACCGAAAGTCGATGGACACAAAAGACGTAAGGTTTAGATAGGTTCGGGCCTCCCAAAGGATAACAACCCTACGTCCTATATTCTGTTATGTATTATTCCAGGTGTTAATGAGAGAGCCCCTGCCCCTCCTTATATATCCGGGGGACAGGGTTACATGGCAAGTGTTCTAGTCGGTTACAACATGATTTCCGACTAGGATTCTATCACTAACTTTCTATCTCTAGTATTGACTTGTCGTGTACTCCAAGTAATATTCCGAGTAGTTATCTTCATGGGCTTTATCTTTATTGGACGCTGGCCCACTCGGCAATATATCCAAGTGGTGAGGTATCCCTGGTATATATATCCCACAGTAGCCCCCGAGAGATTTGCATGTTAGTTGTTGATCTTCAGTTGATTGACTACTGCTTCGCCATGAATATGATTAAGCTTTTTCATGTATAGCAACAAACTTGTAAAGGTCTCCAATAATCTTCAAAAAGGATTATGCGCCAAATAATATCCATATGCGGGGAAAAAATCCACCTACTAGGTGTAGGCATAGCCCCCGGCTCAGAAGGTATTTAGATCACAAAATATCTTGTGAGTCAAAAATAATAACACCGTATGTAAATCTGGATCTACCACTTTCCCTGATTGATTCGATGAGGAGTTTTAATACGGTAGCCCCCAATATTGGTTCTACCACTCCCCTCAACTAACAAAAGGAACCATTGGTACTAATGAATCCGATTGATACTTGATAAGATATATCAAGCATAGCAGTCATCAAAATATCCGGGTGATACTTGATCCAATATAACAAGTATAAGAGCCATCAAAAATATCCAAGCAATACTTGATTAAATATAACAAGTATAGTAGCCCCCGGGCGTGATTCCGTGTGAAAAATAACAACACTTGCAGGGCTCTCCAATATTGAGTAAGATCATAAGTAATCAATACCGAGTGATCCAATAATATAGTCGAATGATATAACAACTCAAAACAAGAAGGCCGAGTGATCTAATAATGAAGCTGAATGATCCAATAACTCGGGATAACAAAACCGAGTGATGTTAATAAAATAGCTCCAGTTGATATAGCTACTATAATCCATGAAAATAATGTATTCAATAAATAATACATTAATGAAACAAATAATATATTCAATAAGTAATACATATATAAAACAAACAATGTACTCAAAAGATAATACATTGATAAAACCAACATTATATTCAATAGGTAGTACACTGATAAATCAAATAATGTATTCAATACATGATACATATATAAAATAACAATATTGATCCATTGCCAGAAATGCAATAGATGCTTAGATTGTGTTGGGTGAGTAAGTACTATATGAACTCGAGTCTAACTCTCACAACCAGTAAATATTAGGTACCAATACTACTAAACGACTTCCTTAATGTTCAACATGAAGCATAGAGACTAAGAACTCACTCGAATGAAGATGTGAGTCAAGGTAAAAAGCCGTCTCGGTCCTCAACAAATGATATGAACTATGGAGATTAAGAACTCACTCTATGAAGCATATGCGAGTTAAGGTAATACCGAGAGTCTAATGCATCAAGATTATGCCGAAAGAAATCATCCCTAAGTTAAAGAACCTACGATCTTTAATTAGATGAATAAAACTGAAATTATAAAAATACTTAGCTGCTTAATATCCATCGAGCTAAAGACGAGCCCCTGACATAACAACTCAAAAGGTCTGAGGGATCAGAATTCCAGAAACCATAAGTAGTTGATCATGGCCGAGTGATCCAATGACTCAGCGCTCCGTGGCCGAGTGATCCATTGACTCGGCGCTCCATGACTGGGTGATATCAATGAGATAACTATAATACAAGAACACAAATAATGTAGTTATATGTAAAATTAATATAAAGTATTAATGAAATAACATTTTTAATATCTTAGTCTGTTGGATTTTTGTTATTCGTCTAAGACTTATGTTTGCTTAGAGTACTGATCATTCAACCAACAGACATAAAAAACAAACAAGGTTCATTAGAAGAACGATGTGCACGATGATTTTGACAAACGACATGAGCCATAGAGCTAGACTGACCAATTTGGGTAATGGGAGTCAGACGGGCAACTAAGTAAAATAGCTGAACTCCTCCAAATACCACTTGTGTACTGCTAAAACTCATTCGGCCAAACATGTACAAGTCAAAATCAATCGAGAAAAATTATTGACCAATATTATCAAGGAAAAAAGTGGAGTTCAAAAGAAACTCAAAACTATCACCGTAAGATGAAGAACCTATGGCCTTCATATCAATATGTTATGAATAAAAAATTATAAAATTTACTTAGCTTTGTGATGGTAGATGAGTCAAAGACGAGCCCCCGAGCACACCGCTAGATCATCAAGCCAGCGATCGAGTCATCAAATAACTCATTGTTTGATCCATCGAATCGTAGGTCACCGAATTGCCACGCCAAGTGATTGGTCATCATGCCGAATGATTTATCGAGTCAACGAGTGGCTTCAAATGCTTGAGTGACTCAAAGCGTCACCAGTGTGTTTGTGCCTTCAACCGTGTAGACGAGCCATTGCGTCGCCGAGTTGCTGACCCATCAACCGAGTGGACAACTGGCCTCGCCATCTTGATTACCCGTCTTTTTCACAGCAACAAGCACCTGATTTGATCTGATAAATGCGATATAGCTAACCACAATGCAGATGGTCAACTCTTGGATGCAAAAGGATAAGTGCAAAATAAACTCAAAACGACCATCGTAAGACTAAGAACCTACAGCCTTCAAACTGAGTTGATATGAATAAAAAATAATAAGTAAGGTGACTTAGCTCTGCAGCGACCGATGATATGTAGAGGAATCTCTGACTCGGCATTTGACTATCGACTTGAGTAGCCGAACCATCGTGCCACCTCACCAAGTGATTGATCCAGCCATTCATGCAATCTTCAAATAGTCAGGTAACTGAACCATCAACTGAGTGGAGCATGTCGCCAAATTGCCTAAGCCATCAGCCGTGTGTACGACTGGAGTCATCATCTTGATCATGAGTCTTTTCATGACAACAAACACACAGTTTGCTCTGACAAGCACCGTATAGCCAAAGACGGCGTATACATGCTAAAAAAGATATCACACGTAATGAATATATTTTACCATTCAGATTGAGGAGCCAAATAAAGAAAATAATGTTGGGGAACGGGTAGGCTACGATAGCATATAAAATTTCTACCGTTTAACCAGGAAACCTTGCAAGAGAGAATCATGGATCGTTACCACTAGACGCGCAGGCGGAGCGGAAGCGAATGTTGGAGCAGCTCGATCCAACGTAGTCGCGCGTCGGTGTAGAGGAAGTAGTCGGTCACGTCAATCGTCTCCTTCTAGTCCAGCCGTCGGCACCGTAGCAGCAGCAGCGCCTCCTCGCGGTATCCACACGTACGGGGTTGGAGCACCGTGCGTGGCGTGCTAGCACCGGCAACACGGTTAGGGTTTTGTGGGCGAGAAAGAGGAGCACGACGGCTAGGGTTAAGGACTGGTGGAATCACCTGCGCCTTAAGCCCCTCCTCCACTTAAATAGACCCTTCTAATGGGCCTCGACTAGTTGGCCCATTAGTGGACTAATTCCTCACACGGATCAATATCCGTATGACCCTCACATACGGATCAAATCCGTATTGTCTCTTGGGCATATCTCCAACAATCTCCCACTTGCACTAGAGACAATCACATAGGCAAGCGGTGTTCCAACCCGTTAAGTGTGTGACCCGTTAGGTTCACATGTACACGACAATGATGTGAAAACCAGTTTTCAAATCATAAATCAATAGCGGCACCTAGCAGCACATACTGATTCTCGTGTACACATAAAGATCATATCAGCTGAACCTTTGACATACGCAGTCAGCGATCCCTTTGCCTCACGATATTAGTCAAGCTTAAGGCAAGATACGTGCCATCCCTATAATAGCTCGACCATTCACTCGAACGTCTAGTGAATTTATCATGACTAACTTTTAGTCATTATGATTAACTTTTATTCACATTGGCATGGCCATGCACTCGAGGGGCCCAGAGATATCTCTCCTATTATTAGGAGGGGCAAATTCCATCTTGACCGCTCACACCCCACGACATGTTTCATAGCATACCCGAAAATTACCTTTATAACTACCCAGTTACGGAATAGCGTTTGGTAATCCCTAAATATGCTATTACACATTCTGGGAATCAATGACAATCTCAGGTCTAAGGATCCCAAAGGTACATCATACAAGACAACAATTGATGACACAATATTAACATCTCAGCAAAGTCTATTAGTGGGTCAGTCCAACACTATGTTCTCCAACATGTGTTCACATTATTGATTTGATATCTCCATATCAATGATCTGTGAAACACGATCATCAACCAATACATGTGCTAGTCCATGAATCATTATTGTCCAACAATGAGTTTCACAATGAGTTTCCAATACATGTGCTAGTCCACGATCATTTAGGATAATGTTATAAAAGAACAATGAGTTTCACAAACAAGTCACACACTTGTCAATCAATGCAATAATTATTATCCCTAGAACAGAATAACACTTTATTCAATCACACATAAACATAGACATTACACAATCTCTCATACATTAATCATGCAGATATCTAATACCCATGGATCTCATATGTGCCTCATGCTTGGGCTGAGAGAGAGGTTTTGTCAACGGATCAGCGATGTTTGAGTCCGTGTGCACCTTGCATATCTTTACATCACCTCGAGCGACGATGTCCCGAATAAGATGATAACGCCGTAGTACGTGTTTGTTCTTTTGATGCGCTCTAGGCTCCTTGGCTTGCGCAATGGCACCACTATTATCACAATAGAGGTCCATTGGACTGGATGCACTAGGAACCACACCCAACTCAGAAACAAATTTTCTGATCCAAACGGCTTCCTTTGCAGCTTCTGAAGCGGAAAGGTACTCAGCCTCCGTTGTTGAGTCAGCAACCGTATCTTGCTTGGAACTCTTCCAGCTCACCGCACCTCCATTGAGGCAAAACACATATCCAGATTGCGATCTCGAATCGTCTTTGTCGGTTTGGAAGCTAGCATCAGTGTAACCATTTACAACAAGCTCTTCCTCACCTCCATAGACTAGGAACATACCCATAGTCCTTCTTAAGTACTTTAGGATATTCTTATTAGCTCCCCAATGAGCTTCTCCTGGATTTGACTGGTATCTGCTCACAGCACTAAGAGCGTAGGCTACATCTGGGCGAGTACTTATCATGGCATACATGATGGACCCAACAGCCGAAGCATATGGAATCGCTCTCATTTTCTCTTGCTCATCTAGTGTCGAGGGACACTGAGTCTTGCTAAGAGAAACCCCATGTGACATGGGCAAGAAACCTTTTTTGGAATCCTGCATATTGAACCGTTTCAATACCTTGTCAATGTACGTGTCTTGGCTTAATCCAATTAGCCTCTTTGATCTATCTCTATAGATCTTAATGCCCAAAATGTAAGCTGCCAATCCTAAGTCCTTCATTGAGAAACTCTTTCTCAAAGAAGTCTTAACAGCTTCAAGCATTGGAATATCATTACCGATCAGCAATATGTCATCCACATAAAGGACCAGAAAGACAAGCGCGCTCCCACTAGCCCTTTTGTAAACACAAGGCTCTTCTTCGTTTTTAATGAAGCCAAACCCTTTGACTACCTCATCAAAGCGAAGATTCCAACTCCGAGATGCTTGCTTTAGTCCATAAATGGACTTTTGAAGCTTGCATATCTTCCTAGCATTTTGTGGATCGACAAAACCTTCAAGCTGTGTCATGTACACATCCTCACTTAGGTTTCCATTGAGGAAAGCCGTTTTGACATCCATTTGCCATATCTCATAATCATAAAATGCGGCAATTGCTAGAAGGATCCGTATAGACTTTAGCATAGCGACGGGCGAGAATTTGCTTAAAACCTTTCGCCACCAATCGTGCCTTATGGATGTGAACATTTCCATCCATGTCTATCTTTTTCTTAAAAACCCATTTACACTCAATGGTTTTTACACCATCAGGCGGATCTATCAAGTTCCAAACTTGATTTTCTCTCATGGATTCTAATTCGGATCTCATGGCTCCAAGCCATTTCTCAGAGTCCGGTCCCATCATTGCTTCACTGTAAGTCTTAGGCTCATCATTGTCTAACAATAATATGTCTCGCTGCCCCGTGGTTAGGAGCGTGAACTTTTCAGGAGCGCGACGTGCCCTTTCTGACCTACGCGGGGCTGGTGTTTCAACAATTGGTTCAACAACAATTTGTTCATCCAATTGTGGTATAGCGGAAGAAGAAACATTTTCTGGAGCTTCTTGAACTTCTTCAAGTTGCACCGTTCTCCCACTTACCCTTTTGGAGAGAAACTCTTTCTCTAGAAAAACACCATTACGAGCGACAAACACTTTGCCCTCTTCCCGGTTGTAGAAATAATAACCTTTGGTTTCCCTAGGGTATCCTACAAAGAAGCATTTATCAGACTTGGAAGAAAGCTTATCAGACGTCATACGTTTTACATAAGCCTCACATCCCCAAATCTTAAGAAAAGACAACCCGGGACGCTTCCCAGTCCATATCTCATATGGTGTCCTTTCCACGGATTTAGATGGAACCCTATTAAGTGTGAAAGCGGCAGTTTCTAGAGCGTATCCCCAGAAGGACAATGGAAGATCACTTTGGCTCATCATAGACCTAACCATGTCTAACAAGGTTCGGTTCTTCCGTTCGGATACTCCATTCCATTGGGGCGTTCCTGGCGGAGTCAATTGTGGAACAATTCCACATCTCTTTAGATGTTCACCAAATTCATGGCTCAAATATTCACCACCACGATCAGATCGTAGGCGTTTAATAGTCTTGCCCAATTGATTTTGTACTTCATTTTGAAATTCTTTGAACTTTTCAAAGGATTCAGACTTATGCCTCATTAAGTAGATGTAACCATATCTACTAAAGTCGTCGGTAAAAGTTATGAAGTACTGAAAACCACCTCTGGCCGTGCAACTAATTGGTCCACATACATCCGTATGTACAAGTCCCAATAGTTCACTCGCCCTTTCACTATTTCCTGTGAAAGGTGACTTAGTCATTTTGCCAAGTAAACAAGATTCACATGTATCAATTGATTCAAAATCAAAAGAACTTAGAAGACCATCTGTATGAAGTTTCTTTATGCGCTTCTCATTTATATGACCTAAACGACAATGCCAAGTATACGTGGGATTCAAATCATTAGGCTTGAGCCTTTTCGCATCAATGTTATAAATAGGCTTATTCTCAAGATCTAAGTAATATAATCCATTCACCAATGGGCAATTACCATAAAGAATATTATTCAAATAAATGGAACAACACTTGTTCCTTATTATGACCTCATAACCATCATCTTCCTCCAAACATTTTGAAGAAATAATGTTTTTTCCTAAGGCGGGAATATAATAACAATTATTTAACTCCAAAACTAATCCTGATGGTAATGAAAGTGGATAAGTTCCGACGGCCAACGCAGCAACCTTTGCACCATTGCCGACGCGAGCATCCACCTCGCCTTTTGCACATTTCCTTGCTTCTTTAAGCCCCTGCAACGATTTGCAAGTATGAATCATCCATCCGGTATCAAATACCCATGAATCATAAGGACATGTAGCAACATTATTAATTTCAATAACATTGATACCTGAATTAGAAGTGTCTCCACCCTTCTTCTTCAGCTCTTCCAGATAAAGCTTGCAATTCCTCTTCCAATGACCGGGTTTCTTGCAGTGAAAACAAGGATCACTACCCGCCGGTTTAGGCTTAGGAGCTGCTGCAGGCTTAGGCTTAGTGCTAGAGATCTGATCTGTAGCCTTAGCCTTAGTCTTGCGCTTTCGTTTCTTGCTATCCTTTTGAACCAAGTTAACTTGACTTGGACCAGATTTTTTGATGCTTGCCTCAGCTGTCTTAAGCATCCCATGCAACTCAGCCAATGTCTTCTCTAAGCTATTCATTTGAAAGTTCAAAATGAAAGGCTCATAGCTTGCAGGAAGCGACTGGAGAATCACATCTGTGGCCAAATCAGGGTGTAGAGCAGCACCAAGTTTCTCCAGATTCTCAATGTAACCAATCATCTTGATCACATGAGGACTGACAGAACCGTTTTCAGCTAGCCTGCACGCAAACAAGGACTTTGAGATGTTGTACCTCTCAGACCTTGCTTGGTTCTCAAACATGCCATGAAGTCCCCCAATCATATTGTGGGCATCCGCGTTCTCACATTGCTTCTGGAGCTCAGAGGACATAGTGGCAAGCATGAGACAGCTAACATCAACTGCATCATTGGTATGTTTCTCATACTCCCTTTTCTGAGTGGCAGTAGCATTTTCTGGCAGATCATCAGGATAGGGAAGCTCTAGAACATATTCCTTTTTCTCTTGCTTGAGAACAATTCTCAAGTTGCGATACCAATCAATAAAGTTTGTTCCACTAAGCTTTTCTTTTTCAAGAATTGAGCGCAAATTGAAAGTGTTACTAGCGGTTGGTGCCATGATCTACAACAGAAAATATGCAAATATAAGCACTATGTAAATATAAAACTCTTATAAACATTTTAACAAAAGTTCATTATTCCACTATATGCTTGGAATCGTTTTCCCTCAAAACGACATATAGTGGTTCAAGATCCATATTCAACTTAGATCCTAGTGAGCTTTGGCATCACCGCTAGAAATCTAGTGACATAGATAAGCAACACTTTGCTAATCACATCCCTATGTGACTCTTGTTTGTTGGGTGGCATCACATGCCCCGGCGCCAACACCATGCCCCAAAGCCCAAAACCGTTTTGATAGCTTTGTTAATTAAACCAATACTATTGGAAGCCCAAAACCAACATTTATCCTAATAATTAAGATAGTTGAGGTACTCTACTTTGGCAGACCTACCATACAACGATCATAATTTTAATAGATGCAGCTATTGGAAGGGCATATAATTTAATTTTTTTCTTGAGGGAACCTATTCTAGCATGTTAATCATATCTAATATAAATAACATATGAAAGAATAGGATGATAGGAACATCATCACAGGCAATCATATTGACTGTGAAATAGTATGGCCCCTTTCAATTGGTGATCTCCATCTCCATTGTCATCGCCATGTCTCCCGTCCCTTCAACCATCATGCTTGAGGCCTCCATGAACTAACACTTAGCTACTACAACTAATAGCTAGTAATAAATTACATGAGAATATCAAGCATCACAGATCGACAGGCAGGCCGTTATACAATAATATGACAGCCTCAACCCAGCTGTAATTAATCATGGCACGCAGGCCATGCAAATCACATATATACATCACATGCATCTTTTGGGCCATACCATTCACAACATTCTCTGCAAAAACAAGTTAGGCGAGAAGCGAATGCTAACATGTGGCCAAAAAGGGTTGTAACAATCTAGGCGAGAACCTCACAGGATTTCACAGATCGTATCTATAAAATCACAATGGAAATCCTATCGGGAAAATCATATTTGCCCGATTTTGAGTCATTCACAATGGCTTAGTTTTCCATTAGGTTTTCATGAGTAGACTGCGGTACATGATTATGATACTATTGGCTCCTCTACTGACGCACGCAGTTAGTCCCGATGGTGATTCCAGCCGATAGGGACAAGTCACGCGCGCACGGAGAAGGAACACAAATAAATCAATGATGCATGTATTGCTATCCGCCCATTACCTTGTGAACCTCCCTATCATCATTGATCTAATCAATCCGAACACAAAACATGTAATAGATCTCATCTAGTACATCAACATATCGACTATATGCACAAGATCTAGATCACAAACTACACAAGGTCGGCTCTGATACCACTGTTGGGGAACGGGTAGGCTACGATAGCATATAAAATTTCTACCGTTCAACCAGGAAACCTTGCAAGAGAGAATCATGGATCGTTACCACTAGACGTGCAGGCGGAGCGGAAGCGAATGTTGGAGCAGCTCGATCCAACGTAGTCGCGCGTCGGTGTAGAGGAAGTTGTCGATCACGTCAATCGTCTCCTTCTAGTCCAGCCGTCGGCACCGCAGCAGCAGCAGCGCCTCCTCGCGGTATCCACACGTACGGGGTTGGAGCACCGTGCGCGGCGTGCTAGCACCGGCAACACGGTTAGGGTTTTGTGGGCGAGAAAGAGGAGCACGACGGCTAGGGTTAAGGACTGGTGGAATCACCTGCGCCTTAACCCCTCCTCCACTTAAATAGACCCTTCTAATGGGCCTCGACTAGTTGGCCCATTAGTGGACTAATTCCTCACACGGATCAATATCCGTATGACCCTCACATACGGATCAAATCCGTATTGTCTCTTGAGCATATCTCCAACAAATAATAATGATAATTTTGCGGAGGATTTGAAATATATAAAGGAAGAAATTCCCCAGATTTGGCCAAGTGATCGGCCAAGCTGCCGTGTTGTCCAGTCGGCAAGTCACCGAATTCCAAATCTTCAAGTTGGGTCTTGTTCGACACATGCACAACTTGTCACCAAGGCTTGGATTGATTGCCTTGGACTCGAACTTGGTGACTCCACGCACAATCGACTGACAATTGTAAACGGTCTTGCAACTTCGAGTTGCATCATCAATTTGCTTGAGCAACTGGCCGTGTTGCATCATCAATTTGCTTGAGCAACTGGCCGTGTAGAGAAGCCATTTCACCACCAAATTACCGAGCTATCAGCGATGTGGCCACGTCTTAATCATCGTGGCTATGATCGATGATGTACCAATAACAGGGCCAAGTAGCGCCAAATTGCTTCGCGATATGTTAGCTCCTCTTGTAGTCCACACTTTTGCTTAAGTAAATGTAATCTTGTAGGTCTTCGGTGCAGCGCTCCATCAGATCATAGCGCTGCTGTAACCAGAAAAAGTGGACGAGAGTCAACCGACTCGCCGAGTCGTCCAGCGACCGAGCAGCCGAGTCGCCTAGTCGAATCTGAGAAGAGTCGATCTCGTTCGTCGCCACAAGTAGCAGCTTCGTGTAGCTCATGCAAAACAACACGTGATTAGTATCCCACTAATCAGATTGATTAGCACATAGGGAACAAAATAATATGAAAGCATCAAAAAAAAAGGAGAAAGCCTTCTCTGGTGGGCACGTGAACTGTGAACACCATGTTTGCTTGAAGCCGAGTATTCAACTCAGGCCAACTGATGTCCAGAACATGAACGACTCGGACTCCAGGGTCAATGCGATGGCACCCTGGCTTTGGATCTCCATGCAACCGACTGAGGTGCGGAGTCGTGCCTGCCAGCGCCGCCACGGGGACTGCATGCCTGCACCGCCGTGGGGACTCCCTCAGTGAGTCGATCGGCGACATGAAAGCCGCGCAGCTACTCCGGCGCCGATCGCCCATTGGATGTCAAGGCAAGATCATGATCTGATGACTCCGTGCAACTTGTTTATGCACAAAACAAAAGGAATCCAAAAATAATACGTGGTGAGTAGTCAGTCAATCCGGCTAATCAGACTAATTAGGATGCAAGATTGAATAATTAAGAAATAACACATTATCAGATAAAAACTATCGTGTGAATAATAAAAGAATAATAAACTTCCCTTCCACAAGTAAGAAACTTTGATGAGTCGGCAACATGCATGAAAGCCATGTCAACATTAATCACGATCTGAGCCGAGTCAAAGGATCTAATCACTCGGCAGCGTGCCAAGTCACCAAGTCGTCCGATTGTCGCATCGATAAGCCACACCGACAATCAGACAGTAAATGGTTGGGCGATGACGCTGATCAATGTCGTTGGCAGCACGTCCCTCCCAGATGTATGGTCGCTATCTTCCCTTTTCAGCTTTTCCTCCACCAGCGCCGTCAATCTTGCTGGTGCGACACGCATGTGTCTCGGAGTCCTTCGACGAGATCGCAGCAGCATCGTTCTGACCGATCGGTCTTAGCTTGGTGTTCAGTCAAGTAACCAAATACGCTGAGTCCTTGTCACGGGATTTAACTTCCACCAGTCTCTGCTCATTGTCCGTTGCATCGTCGATCATGCCATGAATTACTTGGCACATGCAAAGTCGAGCCGGTCTCCAAGCAGCTCGTGTCCATGCACAAAATCATCAAGTGATAAGAAATCGGCTAATTAGGAATAAAATAATATGGGAGGAGTTAAGATCCCACTGATCCGATTGGTGTAGGATGATATAAGTAATATACCAGATAGAATAAGGAAAGAATACAAAAGAAAGAAACTTCCTTTGTTGTCCAACACGTAGACGAATCATCGAGTGACATCCACTCATCACGATCTAAGCCACTCGGAAGGCGTGTAAATGTGTTCGTCTTTGGCAGCCCGAACTCGGCGAGTTCACTTCAATAAATGTGTTCGTCTTTCGTGGACGTGAATCAATCATCGCCAGACAACATAACGCATCGCCGCCATCATGCGTGTATACGCCTCGCCCGATGGAGTTGTTGCCTCGGCTTGATCACTGCCGATGAAGATCCATCTTTTCCAAAAGTTCGGCCATCGAACTCAACAAGCCGATCTCAGCGCTGCCCCTACCTGGCGCGCCAACTATCGATACTAATATCAGCAGTGGATCATAGGGGTACCCATGATCCTTGTGTATCGGTAAAGGCATGCGCGAGATCGAGAGTCGATGGACACACAAGACGCAAGGTTTAGACAGGTTCGGACCTCCCAAAGGATAACAACCCTACGTCCTGTGTTCTATGGTGTATTATTTCGGGTGTCAATGAGAGAGCCCCTGCCCCTCCTTATATATCCCGGGGGGAGGGGGGAGGGGGGGAGGGTTACATGGCAAGTGTCCTAGTCGGTTTCAACATGATTTCCGACTAGGATTCTATCTCTAACTTTCTATCTCTAGTATTGACTTGTCGTGTACTCCAAGTAATAATCCGAGTAGTTATTTTTATGGGTTTTATCTTTATTGGACCCCAGCCCACTCGACAATATATCTGAGTAGTGAGATATCCCTAGTATATATATCCCACAGGGATGAAATCCTCTAATCTTTGTTTTGTGGTTAATAGTGGCAATTATAGGTATGTGAATGGCAAATTTCCCACATTACACCTAACTGTGTTAGCTAGGACCTCCATTCTATCATTATCCCTTATTAGGAGCGTATCATCTACATATTGAACTATTGGAAAGTCCTGACCTTCTCTATTTTGCAGTGGTAGTCTGAGTTTCCTAACTATAATTGTTAACTTTCCACAGAAGATCAGCAGCCAGAACTCTATGAATCGTAAGAAAATGAAAAAATATGCATATGATGGGTTTGAAGCCTTTCTCTCCGTATTTGGGAAATGATAAACATTGTCATGACTGTTCTCTGCTTGTAACACATTAATCTGATATATTAGTGATGTGTACGCTTGCATTTGTAGAGAGATATAGAAGTTGGTGTTGAGCCAGGCCCTATGGACCTCTTTAAGGTTACTCACACTTAGCATGGACAATGGTCAAATGAGACATCTGAAAGTATTTATTTGAGTCCTATAAACTTTGTGAACTAATTTACTTTTTGTCGCAACATTACATACATTGATCACATACATTTGTTTCTTTTCCTCGGAGCAATGCAGCCAGGAGATTGCATATAGCTGAATCATCTGAATTGGGTTCTAATGAAACAAGAAGTAACACATCTGCATGTGGTAAAGAGTGCCTTGTACTCCACCAATCGTACCTAGAAACAACCGACGCCAAATCAAGCAGGTTACATGGCCAAGGTTACATGCGTAATCCAAATAAAAAGAACTGCTTAAGGAAAGAGTCCAAGAACAAGCTCTTGAGCTTGAGCAACTAAAAGCGCTTCTTGCAAAGCAAGCTGCCGATAAGGAAGAAGAGGAGGAGCGACTCATGGCCAAACTTCGAGAAAAATTGTTGCAAGAGTTTCCAGCAATGCTTCCACAAAACTACAATCCTGAGGTATTTAACACTCTGAAAGTTGCCTTGAGGGGGGGCGGTGAATAGGCAATCTACAAATAATCCTGAAAAAGCACTAAAGAATTATCAAATAAACAGGAGTGACGGAACTTCCGTTAGTAGTGATGGAACTTCCGTCGCCACGGAAGTTCTGTCAAGTGACAGACCTTTTCACTAACCTTCCTCTAAACAATGAATATAACACGGAGAACAAAGAGAAGAAAATACTAACTTGGTAGAAGTGAAGCTAATGCAATGTAAACCTAGAGTTCTTGAATGAGACTAGCCATACAAATAACAAGTGATACAAGAACAATAGTATGAAAGAAATGAGCAAGCACAAATATAAAAGCGGGAAAGTAAAGAGAGACACAAGAATTAACCCAAGGTTCAACAACCACACTAAGTAGTTCCTACATCCTCGTTGAGGAGCCACACAAAGTGGCCAGGTCTCTCTCAACCCTTTTCCCCGCCAAGCAATCACAAAGATCTTGCTTGGATTTCTTTCTCCACTTGATTCTTTTCCTCTAAAGGCGAATCACACCTTCACAAACGTCCCCGACTCACCACACAAAGTTGGGAGCTCAAGGGAGACGCCTAGCCGTCTAGGAGACCAAGTCTCCAAGAGTAACAAGCAAATCAAATCTTGATGGAGAGGGAAAGATGTGCTCAAGCTTTTGAGTGGATGGATTCAATGTTTTTGTGGTTGGATCTCTCTCACTTGGATTTGAATCTCAAGAACAAGCCTAGGAGTGAGAGCGGAGAGCTCTAGCTGAAGAGTGAGTGAAATGGCAACGAATCCAACCCTTCCTAAGGCGGAAGGGGTACTCTATTGAAAGAGAGAGCTGTGACGGAACTTCTGTGGTTACCCTGTTTTTTGGGTCTGACGGAACTTCTGTGGTTACCCACGGAACTTTCGTCATTTCAAATTTAGCTGTTGCACGCGCCTGGGATAGAAGCCAGATGCTGTGACGAAACTCCCGTCACTCTCGGTTTAACAAGGATTGAGCTCACAGAACTTTCGTGAGAGCCACGGAAATTCTGGTGACGGAACTTCTGTCAGGGGTGACGGAACTTCCGTCACACTCGGGAAGGCAGAAGAAGGAAACCCGACTCTGACGGAACTTCCATGAGAGGGCTCATGGAACTTCCGCCACTCTCTATTAGGCACAGAAAGAGACTGGTTCTGCGGCTATGTTGGCTATACTTCTCACAACTTGAGCACACACATTTCCCTACTTAGCAAGTTTGTTTTATCCCCTTTATAGTTTGGCATACCTATGACTCAAAGTAAATAAAAGAACTAATCACTGAAGTGCTTTTGAGTCCATATCCTTTCCTTTGAGTTTTTTGAGAGTAAACAACAACTTGCAAATGTGGGGTTATACAATAATTTTGATTATCTGCACATATAGTTCATAAACAAGTTAGCACACTTTTAATCTTTTGTCATCGTACACCAAAACCCACTAGGGGATCCTAGATGCATCTTCACACTCTCATCCCACCCTCAGATCCATAAGATACATTTATTTTGCATCTATTTTTGGCATTTTTTTCCTTTGGCCCACCCAAACCAGCCCGATAGCATTTGGCCCAACCTAGAGCTTGGGGCTAGCTCCGCCACTGCCAAGCTCTGTTGTCAATTAAAGATTCATAATGCTACTGAAAGTTTCTGAAATTGCTCACATAGATTATAGTCGAAATCTTGACTACTTTTAAATTTGTCATATTACATAATTTGTTCTTTGTTTTGTAATTTGCAGGCTGCTACCAATGAAACCAACATTGCATTAGGGGCCACTGAAGGCATAATTGCAGAGGAGACCAATGAATGGACAAACAATGTAATAAGCTGCAATACAACAGAACATGAAGCTAGGAACACTGAGGACAACATTGATGCAAATCCAGTGCATAATACTATTCGAACACTCGAGCCAGAGCAAGTAATGGTTTTGAACAAGTATGGCAATCATGATGATGTGGTGCTTTGATTATAGCTAACAATATTCCAACGTCTTTATAATAGATTAAGACAAGAAGCATTATCACAACACAAAAAGAAAATGTTTCGGCTCGCAAACTAAAACCTACCAAGCTATCAAAGAATTTGGCGAAGGAATATCCTAGATGCGTCTTCAATCTTCCCCTTTTTGGTGATTGATGACAATAGATTAAAAAAGGATATAAAGAGGAAAATCAAAAGAGACGAAGAGCAACATATAGCAGAACTCCCCCTAAAGATATGCATGAATCACACAAACATGTGAGGGAGCTCCCCCTATATTTTGCAATGAGTGGGGTGCCTAAAAAAAGCAACACAACTTACAAAACTATTAGAAACAAGCACCACACATAACATAAGAACAATTGAGTTATTACAATAAGGTTCACAAGTAGGTTTCACACTCAAAGCAAATAGAAAGGATAACTAGTCCATAGGTTCATAACTATCTTATTACAAGCAAGCCACTGAAACAAATATCCTTTTCATCTCATCTCTCCCTCTTTGGCATCAAGGCACCAAAAAGAAAGAAAGGAGAAGAAGATAAGAGAAAGGCATCACTCATCATCGTAAGTGCTCTCACCATCGCCTTCTTCTTCTTCATCGGCTGGAGGAGGAGCTGAAGCAACATCATCCCAATCATAGCCGGCAAGTGGATCCTCAAAGACCGGTGGCTCACCATCGGGCTCACACTCAGAACCATCGGGAGACACTTCATGTCCCTGAGCCCGTTGGTCCCTCTTGTAGCGCCTCACTTGCTTGTTGGTGCCCCGCTTGTTCTCCTAGTTCTCCTTTGCATTGAAGCAACAAGTACTGAAGATGCCCTTAAGAAAGGCAAGAACGAGAGAGGATGGGTGACACTATTGGTATCGAGCTGATGAAGAGGCCCCTGCAGCTGCTACTGTTGTGTCTGGTGCCGCTGCTGATGCTGATGTTGCCTTGTCTGTCACTATCTCTCTGTGAATGGTCTCATCATGAGGGCGAGTTGACTTGGGCACACGAGGTCGCAAAGGCTGATGTTTGCACTCCTTCTTAAAGACCAAGCATGACTCAGACTCGATCATCTTCATGAGGTAAAGTGCAAATGGCAGAACCTTCCTTGTATCTAGAGACGCGGTGTAGATCTCTTGGACAATGAAGTCCATCACACTAAAAGGAGCAACGTCTTCCCGAAATCTAGCAAGAATGTTTCTAGAATGCTCAACAAGGGAAGTAGCATACCCAGCCTTTGGAGCAATGGTCACCCTGAGCATCCTGTTGAGGGTGAAGTAAAAGTTATGCATCCCATGAGTAGTGCCCTTATATGTTGGATCAAGGTCCTCATACATGAATGTCAACTTTGAATCCTTCAACACTGGCTCACATGAGAGCCTCTCCCTTTCATTATCTTCCTCAGCATCTTGACAGAAAAAGGTGGCCAAGCAAGAGGGAGATATGACATACTGCGCCCCCTGTGTCATCCAATAAAAGTATCCTCTTCCATCAATGTAGAGGGTGGAGTAGAACTGACATATCACTTCTTCATTCCAGTCATAGTTGAAGCCCATGAGATCATAAACATTTCTGTCCTTGCAAGCTCCCACAATCTCATCAAAGGTAGTGCCATCCTTCTCTTCCATGTATTTCTAATCAATCCATTGATGGGTGGCCAACCGATTCTTTCTATTCATGTCAATGAGCACGGACATGTAGTAGTCCTGCTGAAACCAAGTGAGAAACCGGGGGTCACTCGCCTCTTTGTCCGCCACAAGATATTAATTTTGCCTTCTAGCAACACTCAATCCCTCTGCATCTTTCTTTTACTCCTTGAAATCATGATGAGGTGGATACACAGGGGCATGGATCGAAGGTCCCTCACAATGTTCAGGGGCTCATCCCTCGTGTGTGTGAACTTCTTCCTAGGCCGGCCCATTTTCTCCTTCATTGGTTTCTTCCCTTTATCTTGTGCTCTCCGTGGAGGGAAAGAACCTCTAGCCTCAACATGAACTGTTTGGGCACCGCTGCTAGATGGCTTCCTTCTCTTCAGCACTGCCTTCTGTCTCACAGCGAGAGGTACAAGGTCCTCACTTGAGGAGGATTCCACCACTTGTTCCTCTTCACTTGAATCACTTGGAGCTTTTGAAGCATTCTTGATGCGGACCATTGTCACAAGCCTATCATGCATCATGGAGTGAGACAATAGGTCAGGCAAACGTCAACAGAAAGGACCAACGAACATGTAGAAGTTAGTGCACTGAACTGCTGTTGACAGAAGTTCCATGTGGATCCACGTAAGTTCTGTCACGATGGAAGTTCCGTGAGGATCCACGGAAGTTCCATCATTTGCAGTTTGCACCAAATCCTACACATCTCTTGGATCCCGCTTCAACTACTCAAATGCGCTTAGAGGAAGATAGTCTAGGTACAAGGGAACCTATCTACCCAAGTGGAATCGAGGTATTTGAGCATATTGACCAAGAACTCAAGAACTAGAGACAAGTTCATACCTAGGTCAAAGAGATGGAAAAATGACGAAGATTGAAGGGAATCCTAGAAGTTCCGTAGGGGAGGAATGGAGTTCGTCCCAACTTGATGATTTCTCTTGGTGGGATATTCAAAAATCATCAAATCGCCCTTGAAATCGCCCTAGGGTTTGAGTGAAAGAGAGAGAAGAGGAATAGAAAGAATTACCGATTGGAGGAAGAAGAGAGAGGGATCGAGCGACTTAACCCAGGGCTGATGGAAGTTCCATCGATGGGCGATGGAAGTTCTGTCAGTCTCGGGTAGAGACGCACCATAAGAGGGAGTCATGGAGGTTCTCACAGAACTTCCGTGGACAACGGATGTTCTGTGAATGGGTCGCGGAAGTTCCGTCGTTCTCAGTTGAGCCCAAAAAGATTGAAACCAGAGAAACGCTTGATTATTTGAGGATCTGAAGGTGACGGAAGTTCCATCATTCTCTGGAAAAAGGCATGAACTGCTACAAGTTTGAACTTATGGACATGTTGCTTGAGAAGTATAAAGCTTGTCTGAACTTGTGAATAGTAACAAATCAACAATCAAAACTATATTCACAAGTATCGACAATATGATCTAGTGATCAAAGAATTTTGTTTGAAATCTAGGACAATATGAAATTTTGAAAAGATTTTGCTTTCAATACAATTTGCAAGATCAATACACCAATCAAAGCACAAGATTCTACTCCAAGTTGGATGAGTCAAGAATATTTACTTCACTCCTAAGTTCACAAAACCACTTCTCATCTAGGGGTTTGGTAAAAATATCGGCTAGTTGTTTGTCGGTTCTAACATAGCTAGTATCCATATATCCCCCTTTATAGAATGATCTCTCAAGAAGTGGTGCCAGATATCTATATGTTTGGTTCTACTGTGATTAATGGGATTATATACAATCATGATGGCACTCTCATTGTCACATAGGAGTGGAACTTTGGTCATAGTGTATCCTAAGTCCTTTAGAGTTTGTCGCATCAAAAGTAGTTGTGCACGACAACTTCCGGCTGCAACATACTCCGCTTCGGCAGTGGATAAGGCAATGAAATTTTGTTTCTTGGATGACCAAGACACAAGAGACCTACCCAAGAATTGGCACGTCCCGGAGGTACTTTTCCTATCCACTTTACATCCGGTGTAGTCGGCATCGGAATAACCGACTAACTTGAACTTGGAGCCCTTGGGATACCACAATCCTAAGTTGTGGTTGTGAACCAAATGTCTTAAGATTCTTTTTACCTCCATGAGGTGACTTTCCTTTGGAGCACTTTGGAATCTTGCACACATGCACACACTAAGCATGATACCGGGCCTAGATGCACAAAGATAAAGTAATGAGCCAATCATAGAGCGATATACCTTTTGATCCAAGGGTTTATCATTCACATCTAGCCCAAGGTGTCCATTTGTATTCATGGGAGTCTTGTTAGGCTTAGCATTCTCCATGTCAAGCATCTTGAGTGTCTTGAGTGTACTTGGTTTGACTTATGAATGTTCCTTCTTCAAGTTGCTTGACTTGAAAACCTAGAAAGAACTTTAACTCCCCCATCATGGACATCTCAAATTTCCTAGTCATAATCTTGGCAAACTCATCACAACATTTTGCTTGGGCCTCTCCACTAATGACCATACCTTGTTTCTTTCAAAGTTGTTCAACTCTTCTTGCATAGCCATCACACAATCCGAGTCTTGAAGGGCTTGTTCCACCCTAAGAGGTTCCATAGAGGAAACAAATGAGTAATGATGACAAAATGTAGCCATTCGGGATCTAGTAGTTACGCTCTTTTGAATGTCTCCAAGAATGTTGTCAACGGGGTGATCCTTTTGAATGCTTTGTCGTACTCGTGGATGAATTGGCCTAGATGCATCTTCTTCTTCTTGATTGATATCATCTTGAGTGTCTCTATCCCCACCATCTTGAGCTTGATCTTGGTTGTTACCTTGACCATGATCCTCACCATGATCTTGGTCTCTCCCTCGATCTTGTTCATCATGTGGCTCTTGTGGAGATGGATCATCTTGTCTTGAAGAAGATGGTTCATTTTGACTTGAGTTTGGGTCTTGTTGTCTTATCTCCCTATGAGTGTGCGGTTCTTACTTTCGGCTACTCCATTTTGTTGTGGAGTGTATGGAGCTGAGAATTCATGCTTGATGCCTTCTTCATCACGATATTCTTCAACTTGTGTGTTCTTGAACTCGATTCCATTGTCACTCCTTATTTTCTTGATCTTCACTTCATACTCATTTTGGGCTCTCCTCAAGAATTTCTTTTGGATACCTTGCGTTTCACTTTTGTCCTTCAAAAAGAATACCCAAGTGAAATAAGAATAATCATCAACAATTACAAGGCCATATTTGTTATCGCCAATGCTTATGTAGGTTACCGGTCCAAATAGGTCCATGTGGAGCATTTCCAATGGTCTTGTCGTTGTCATCATTGTCTTTGATGGATGCGCCGCTCCTACTTGCTTTCCGACTTGACATGCGCTACATATTTTGTCCTTCTCAAAAGCAACATCCTTTAGTACAACGATGTGGCCACCTTTAAGGAGTTTAGAAAGATTTCTCATCCCAACATGAGCTACCCAGCGATGCCATAGCCAACCCAAGGTAGTTTTAGCGACCAAACAAGTACTTAGGTTAGATCCTTCCATGTTGGTGAAATCAACAAGATAGATCTTCTCCTCTAGATACTGTTTAAAAGCTATTGAGAAATCTTTCTTCCTAAAGACGGTCACACCATCATCGTCAAAGGGACAACTATAGCCCATCTAACAAAGTTGTGATATGGACATTAAGTTGTATCCTAGACCATTTACAAGATAAGCATTACTAATTGAAAGGTCATGGGTGATGTCAATCCGTCCATGACCAATTACCTTTCCCTTGTTGTCTTTTCCAAATGATATGCCTCCACTCGGTAGATTATCATGATCAAGTGTGGAGAACATTGATCTCTCTCCAGTCATATGATTTGAGCATCCACTATCAAGTACCCATATTGCACCATCAGAGGAGTATTCCTACAAGGGAAATCAAGCACGTGTTTTAGGCACCGAAGTTGGTTTGGGTCCTTTAACACTAGATACAAGAACTTTGGGCACACACACACAAGGTTTCCACCTTGAATCATGTGGCCCAACAAACTTGGCAACTACTCTACCATAAGCACTATGGTTTAGCACATAAGAGGCATCAAAATCATCAAAGGATATGGTAGAGTTCTTGATGTTCTTGTTGACTTGGGAAGCATTCTTGGGCTTGATGATGCTTTCTTGTGCCACTTGCTTTCCCTTGTCCTCATGCACAAAGTTGATTCTCTTGTTGTGCCTTCCTTTGGGTGCATTCCTGTTGTACCCTAATCCTCTCCTGTCATGAGAGGCCCTTGGCTCACCAACTATTTTTGTTGTGGCCTCCACTTGAGCTTTCTTCTTGAGCTCTTTGACTTGGTTGGTTAGCTTCTCAATGATTGCATCCTTCTTGGCAATCATGTCAACAGCAATGTTGTGGCACCTTCCACAACCCTTGCTTGATGAAGCTTGAGAGGATTCAAGCTTCTTCAACAATGATCTTGAGGTTGTCTTAAGATCTTCAATGGCCTTTGTTAAGGCCTTGTTCTCCTCTTGCATGGAGTTGCACCTTTCTTGATACTTCTTGGTCATTGAGATGCATGATTCACTTGTCTCATTGACCTTTGTAAGGTCCTTGGTTAGAACCACGTTCTTCTCCTTCTCTTGCTCAAGTTGCTTAGTGAGCTCAAGGTTCTTGCTTCTTTCTTCATCAAGCAACTCTTCTTGTCTATCAATGATTCTTTCTTGATTGTCCAACACCCATTGTAGCTTATCTAGCATTTTCACCATTTCATGCATAGAGGGGACCAAATCCTCCTCTTCGTTACTACAATAAGAAGGATTGAAATCGGTGTGAGGAGTTATCTTGCTTTCCTTGGCCATGAAGCATCAAGTTCATCATCTTCATCATCAGTGAGGTTGTTGAGGAGTGACTTGTTGGCCGGAGATAGACCAATGGAAATATTAGCAATGCCACCCTCATCATCTTCATCATCATCATCGGAGATGTATTCTTGGCCAATATGAGCATGTCCCTTGTTGTATGGCTTCTTGTTGGGCTTTGTCTTGTTGTTGTAATTTTCATTTTTCTTGCCCTTGCCATTTAATCTTGGAAAATCAGCAATCATGTGTCCTTGTTCATGACACTCGTAGCATCTTCTATTTGTTCTTCTAGCTTTTGCCTTGTCAAAGCTTCTTTTGGTGAAACCATTCTTGATCATGTATTTGCTAAATTTCTTGACAAATAAGGCAAATTCTTCATCATCTTCGTTATCATCATCATTTTCCTCCTCCTCATCATCATGAGTTTTCTTGGCCTTAAGCGCCAAGTCCTTCTTGCTTGTGCTCTCATCTCCTATGAGCACGTTCACTCTCTTGCCATCATCATCACGACTCTTGTGGGCATTTATTCTTCCAATGACTTCATCCGTTGTGAATTTCTCAAAACCATCCTTCTTTCCAATGATGGTGCAAAGTGTGGAATTCCACATCCTAAGAGCCATGAGGAGCTTATAGTTGACTTCCTCATCTTTGATGTTGTCTCCATAGGATCTTCTCTCATTTACAATGTCCACGAGCCTATCATGAGTTTGTTGAGGCTCTTCTCCCTTATTCATCATGAAAAAGTTGAATTGATTCTTGAGAACTTGAAGTTTTGGCTTCTTCACAACATTCACTCCCTCATGGGCACATATAAGCTTCTTCCACATTTTCCGGGCATTCTCAATTCCGGCAACTCTTGAATATTCCTTAGAATTCAAGGAATAGAGAATGGCCAACACCGCTTGAGCATTGCGATGTATGTTGAGTTGGTCCATAGTTGTAGGATTGTCCTTGTCTTCCAAGGTGTATCCTTTCTCCATAATTTCCCAAATTGGTGGACCAATTGACATGAGATACATCTTCATGTGATGCTTGTACCAACTAAAATCCTTGCCTTCAAAGTAAGGCAATCTTCCACTTCCATGGATATTTGCCACTTCATCATAGTTGAAGGGGATGGATGTGTACAACTCATTTTCCTTACTAGTTGAAATAAGATCTTGAGGCTTGTCACCTTCTCCCGGCTTCGACATCTTTTAATCTTCAAGCTTTCAAGCATTGTAGAAGATTCAGGCTATGATACCAATTGAAAGTTTCCTACGGGAGGGGGGGGGGTGAATAGACAATCTAAAAATAATCCTAAAAAAGCACTAAAGAAATATCAAATAAACAGGGGTGACGGAACTTTCGTCGCACGGAAGTTCTGTCAAGTGACAGACCTTCTCACTAACCTTCCTCTAAACAATGAATATAACGTGAATAACAAAGAGAAGGAAATACTAACTTGGTAGAAGTGAAGCTAATGCAAGGTAAACCTAGAGTTCTTGAATGAAAGACTAGCCACATAAATAACAAGTGATACAAGCACAATAGTATGAAAGAAATGAGCAAGCATAAATATAAAAGCGGGAAAGTAAAGAGAGACACAAGAATTAACCCGAGGTTCGGCAACCACACTAAGTAGTTCCTACGTCCTCGTTGAGTAGCCACACAAAGTGGTCGGGTCTCTCTCAACCCTTTTCCCTGCCAAGCAATCACAAAGATCGTGCTTGGATTACTTTCTCCACTTGATTCTTTTCCTCTAAAGGCGAATCACACCTTCACAAACGTCCCCGACTCACCACAGGAAGTTGGGAGCTCAAGGGCGACGCCTAGCCATCTAGGACACCAAGTCTCCAAGAGTAACAAGCAAATCAAAACTTGATGGGGAGGGAAAGATGTGCTCAAGCTTTTGAGTGGATGGATTCAATGTTTTTGTGGTTGGATCTCTCTCACTTAGATTTGAATCTCAAGAACAAGCCTAGGAGTGAGAGGGGAGAGCTCTAGCTGAAGAGTGAGTGAAATGGCAAAGAATCCAACCCTTCCCACGAGGGAAGGGGTACTCTATTTAAAGAGAGAGCTCAATAACTAGCCGTTACACTATTTTCTGGGTCTGACGGAACTTCCATGGTTACCCATGGAACTTCCGCCATTTCAAATTTAGCCGTTGCACGCGCCTGGGATAGAAGCCAGATGCTATGATGGAACTTCCGTCAAGGGGTGACGGAACTTCCGTCACTCTCGGTTTAACAAGGATTGAGCTCACAGAACTTTCGTGAGAGCCATGGAAATTCTAGTGATGGAACTTCTGTCAGGGGGTGACGGAACTTTCGTCACACTCGGGAAGGCAGAAGAAAGAGACCCGACTCTGATGGAACTTTCATGAGAGGGCTCACGGAACTTTCATCACTCTCTGTTAGGCACAGAAAGAGACTGGTTCTAAGGCTATGTTGGCTATACTTGTCACAACTTGAACACACACATTTCCCTACTTAGCAAGTTTGTTTTACCCCCCTTTATAGTTCGGCATACCTATGACTCAAAGTAAATAAAAGAGCTAATCACTGAAGTGCTTTTGAGTCCATATCCTTTCCTTTGAGTTTTTGAGAGTAAACAACAACTTGCAAATGTGGGGTTATACAATAATTTTGATTATCTGCACATATACTTCATAAAAAAGTTAGCACACTTTTAATCTTTCATCATCGTACACCAAAACCCACTAGGGGATCCTAGATGCATCTTCAATCTCCCCCTTTTTGGTGATTGATGACAATAGAATAAAAAAGGATATAAAGAGGATAATCAAAAGAGACGAAGAGCAAGATCTAGTGGAACTCCCCCTAAAGATATGCATGAATCACAGAAACATGTGAGGGAGCTCCCCCTATATTTTGCAATGAGTGGGGTGCCTAAAAAAGTGCAAGAGTGAAGCAACGTGATAAAGCAATAAAAAAGCAACACAACTTACAAAACTATTAGAAACAAGCACCACACATAACATAAGAACAATTGAGTTATTACAATAAGGTTCACAAGTAGGTTTCACACTCAAAGCAAATAGAAAGGATAACTAGTCCATAGGTCCATCACTATCCTATTACAAGCAAGCCACTGAAACAAATATCCTTTTCATCTCATCTCTCCCCCTTTGGCATCAAGGCACCAAAAAGAAAGAAAGGAGAAGAAGATAAGAGAAAGGCATCACTCATCATCGTAAGTGCTCTCACCATCGCCTTCTTCTTCATCATTGGACGGCGGAGGAGTTGGAGCAACATCATCCCAATCATAGCCGGCAAGTGGATCCTCAAAGACCGGTGGCTCACCATCGAGCTCACACTCGGAACCATCAGGAGACACTTCATGTCTCTGAGCCCGCTGGTCCCTCTTGTAGCGCCTCACTTGCTTGTTGATGTGCCACTTGTTCTCCCAGTTCTCGTTTTCATTGAAGCAACAAGCACTGAAGATGCCCTTAAGAAATGCAAGAACGGGAGAGGATGGGCGACACTGTCGGTCTCGAGCTGATGAAGAGGCCCCTGCTGCTGCTGCTATTGTGTCTGGTGCCTCTATTGATGTTGTTGCTACCTTGTCTGTCGCTATCTCTCTACAAATGGTGACATCATGAGGGTGAGTTGACTTGCACACACAGGATCATAAAGGCTGATGTTTGCACTCCTTCTCGAAGACCAAGCCTGACTCAGACTCGATCATCTTCATGAGGTAAGGTGCAAACGGTAGAACCTTCCTTGTATCCAAATACGCAGTGTAGATCTCTTGGACAATGAAGTCCATCACACTAAAAGGAGCAGCGTCTTCTCGGAATCTAGCAAGAATGTTTCTAGAATGCTCAACAAGGGAAGTAGCATACCCAGCCTTTGGAGCAATGGTCACCCTGAGCATCCTGTTGAGGGTGAAGTAAAAGTTATGCATCCTATGAGTAGTGCCCTTATATGTTGGATCAAGGTCCTTATACATGAATGTCAACTCTGAATCCTTCAGCACTGGCTCACATGAGAGCCTCTCCCTTTCATTATCTTCCTCAGCATCTTAAAAGAAAAAGGTGGCCAAGCGAGAGGGAGATATGACATACTGGACCCCCTGTGGCATCCAATAAAAGTATCTTCTTCCATCAATGTAGAGGGTGGAGTAGAACTGACATATCACTTCTTCATTCCAGTCATAGTTGAAACCCATGAGATCATAAACATTTCTATCCTTGCAAGCTCCCACAATCTCATCAAAGGTAGTGTCATCCTTCTCTTCCATGTATTTCCAATCAATCCACTGATGAGTGGCCAACCGGTTCTTTCTGTTCATGTCAATGAGCATGGACACGTAGTAGTCTTGCTGAAACCAAATGAGAAACCGGGGGTCACTCGCCTCTTTGTCCACCTCAAGATATTGATTTTGCCTTCTGGCAACACTTAGTCCCTCTGCATCTTTCTTGTAATCCTTGAAATCACGGTGATGTGGATACACAGGGGCATGGACTCGAAGGTCCCTCATAATGTTCAAGGGCTCATCCCTTTTGTGTGTGAACTTCTTCCTAGGCTGGCCAATTTTCTCCTTCATTGGTTTCTTCCCTTTATCTTGTGCTCTCCCTGGAGGGAGAGAACCTCCAGCCTCAACATGAACTGTTTGGGCACCGCTGCTAGATGGCTTCCTTCTCTTTAGCACTGCCTTCTGTCTCAAAGCGAGAGGTACAAGGTCCTGAATTGAGGAGGATTCCACCACTTGTTCCTCTTCACTTGAATCACTTGGAGCTTTTGAAGCATTCTTGATGTGGACCATTGTCACAAGCCTATCATGTATCATGGAGTGAGACAATGGGTCAGGCAAACGTCAACGAAAAGGACCAATGAACATGTAGAAGTTAGTGCACTGAACTGCTATTGATGGAGGTTCCGTGTGGATCCACGTAAGTTCCGTCATGATGGAAGTTTCATGAGGATCCATGGAAGTTCCATCACTTGCAGTTTGCACCAAATCCTACACATCTCTTGGATCCTGCTTCAACTACTCAAATGCTCTTAGAGGAGGATAGTCTAGGTACAAAGGAACCTATCTACCCAAGTGGAATCGAGGTATTTGAGCATATTGACCAAGAACTCAAGAACTAGAGACAAGTTCATACCTAGGTCAAAGAGATGGAAAAATGACGGAAGTTCCGTGAGTCTCGGGTTGAGACGCGCAACAGGAGGGAGTCACGGAGGTTCTCACAGAACTTCTGTGGACGACGAAAGTTCTGTGAATGGGTCGCGGAAGTTCCATCGTTCTTGGTTGAGCCCAAAAAGATTGAAACAGAGAAATGCTTCATTATCTGAGGATCTGAAGGTGATGGAAGTTCCGTCAATGGGTGACGGAAGTTCCATCATTCTCTGGAAAAAGGCACGAACTGCTACAAGTTTGAACTTATGGACAAGTTGCATAAGGAGTATAAAGCTTGTCTCAACTTGTGAATAGTAACAAATCAACAATCAAAACTATATTCACAAGTATCAATATATGATCCAGTGATCAAAAGATCAATACACCAATCAAAGCACAAGATTCTACTCCAAGTTGGATGAGTCATGAATATTTAGTTCACTCCTAAGTTCACAAAACCACTTCTTATCTAGGGGTTTGGTAAAAATATCGGCTAGTTGTTTATCAGTTCTAACATAGCTAATATCAATATCCCCCTTTATAGAATGATCTCTCAAGAAGTGGTGCCAGTTATCTATATGCTTGGTTCTATTGTGATCAATGGGGTTATATGCCATCATGATGGCATTCTCATTGTCACATAGGAGTGGAACTTTGGTCATAGTGTATCCAAAGTCCTTTAGAGTTTGTCGCATCCAAAGTAGTTGTGCATAACAACTTTCGGCTGCAACTTACTCCGCTTCGGCCGTGGATAAGGCAACGAAATTTTGTTTCTTGGATGACCATGACACAAGAGACCTACCCAAGAATAACCGACTAACTTGAACTTGGAGCCCTTGGGATACCACAATCCTATGTTTGGGGTGTGAACCAAATATCTTAAGATTCTTTTTACCGCCACGAGGTGACTTTCCTTTGGAGCACTTTGGAATCTTGCACACATGCACACACTAAGCATGATATCGGGCCTAGATGCACAAAGATAAAGCAAGGAGCCAATCATGGAGCGATATACATTTTGATCCACGGGTTTACCATTTACATCTAGCCCAAGATGTCCATTTGTCTTCATGGGTGTCTTGTTAGGCTTAGCATTCTCCATGTCAAACTTCTTGAGTATGTCTTGAGGGTACTTGGTTTGACTTATGAATGTTCCTTCTTCAAGTTGCTTGACTTGAAAACCTAGAAAGAACATTAACTCCCCCATCATGGACATCTCAAATTTCCTAGTCAAAATCTTGGCAAACTCATCATAAAGAGATTGATTAGTAGAACCAAATATAATGTTATCGACATATATTTGGCACACAAATAAATCATTATCAACTTTTCTTGTGAAGAGAGTAGGATCGGCCTTGCCAATTGTGAAGCCTTTGTTGATCAAGTATCCTTTGAGGTGTTCATACCAAGCTCTAGGAGATTGCTTGAGGCCGTGGAGAGCTTTGTGAAGCTTGTACACATGGTTTGGTTTCATTGGGTCTTCAAAGCCCGGAGGTTGTTGTACATACACCTCTTCTTGAATGGGGCCATTAAGAAATGCACTTTTCACATACATTTGAAAATTCTTAAAGCCATGGTGAGTAGCATAGGCATGTAAAATAAGAATTGACTCAAGCCTAGCTACGGGTCCATATGTTTCACCAAAGTCCAAACCTTCTACTTGTGAGTAGCCTTTTGCAACTAATCTTGCCTTGTTTCTCACCACCACACCATACTCATCTTGCTTGTTGCGGAAAACCCATTTTGTACCTACAACATTTTGCTTGGGCCTCTCCACTAATGACCACACCTTGTTTCTTTCAAAGTTGTTCAACTCTTCTTCCATAGCCATCACCCAATCCGAGTCTTGAAGGACTTGTTCCACCCTAAGAGGTTCCATAGAGGAAACAAACGAGTAATGATGAAAAAATGTAGCCATTCGGGATCTAGTAGTTACCCCCTTTTGGACGTCTCCAAGAATTTTGTCAACGAGGTTATCCTTTTGAATGCTTTGTCGTACTCGTGGATGAATTGGCCTAGATGCATCTTCTTCTTCTTGATTGATATCATCTTGAGTGTCTCTATCCCCACCATCTTGAGCTTGATCTTGGTTGTTACCTTGACCATGATCGTCACCATGATCTTGGTCTCTCCCTCGATCTTGTTCATCATGTGGCTCTTGTGGAGATGGATCATCTTGTCTTGAAGAAGATGGTTCATTTTGACTTGAGTTTGGGTCTTGCGGTCTTATCTCTCCTATTGCCATATTCCTTATTGCATCACAAGGAGCTTCATCGCCTACATCACTTAGATTAACTTGCACTACTTGAGAGCCATTAGAGTCATCAAATTACACATCCTGAGTGATTTCAACAACACTAGTGTCTTTGTTAAAGACTCGATATGCATAGACGTTAGTTCCATATCCAAGGAAAAATCTTCATCTGTCTTAGGAGCAAACTTAGAGGATTTAGGTTTCTTGTTAAGAATGAAACATTTGCTCCCAAAGACACGAAAGTATGAAACATTTGGAAGGTTACCGGTGAGAAGCTCATATGGTGTTTTCTTCAAGATCTTGTGAAGATATAATCTATTTGATGCATGGCATGCGGTGTTGATGGTTTTGGCCCAAAAAGTGTCTGGTGTCTTGTACTCATCAAGCATTGTTCTTGCCATCTCTATGAGTGTGCGGTTCTTCCTTTCGGCTACTCTATTTTGTTGTGGAGTGTATGGAGCTGAGAATTCATGCTTGATGCCTTCTTCATCAAGATATTCTTCAACTTGTGTATTCTTGAACTCAGTTCCATTGTCACTCCTTATTTTCTTGATCTTCACTTCATACACATTTTGGGCTCTCCTTAAGAATTTCTTTAGGATACCTTGCTTTTCACTTTTGTCCTTCAAAAAGCAACATCCTTTAGTCTTGTGGCCACATCCCAAGTGAAACGAGAATAATCATCAACAATTACAAGGCCATATTTGTTACCGCCAATGCTTATGTAGGTTACCTGTCCAAATAGGTACATGTGGAGCATTTTCAATGGTCTTGTCATTGTCTTCATTGTCTTGGATGGATGCACCGCTCCTACTTGCTTTCCGACTTGACATGCGCTACATATTTTGTCATTCTCAAAAGCAACATCCTTTAGTCCAACGATGTGGCCACCTTTAAGGAGTTTAGAATGATTTCTCATCCCAACATGAGCTAGCCAGCGATGCCATAGCCAACCAGAGAAACCATGTGGATATGTGCAATGGTTTGCTACATTTGTGATAAATAATTGACTTGAGCGGATTTGGTGTTTGAGTTGAAATGTGGGAATCCAGGGATTGCATGGGTTTGCATATCATGGTTATGACTAACCGGAGTTGGTGGAGATATTGGTGATGTTGTAGGAGATGGGAAATGTGTTTGCTTGTCTCATGATGTGTAGATCACTGGAGTCGACTTGGCGGTCAACAGCGAGAGGATCGGGCACAAGTAGTGGACTTGGGGCCAGACGATCGGGATGCCCGGTGAAGTCAACGGTGATCCACACCGTACACATGGAGAGGCAAGAAGCACGAACAGTTTCACGATTGAGCCTCAAAACCGTGGTGGTGATGAAGATGGCGTGTTGACCAAGTCAAGGCGAACGGGATGCCGGTGCAAGTGACAAGGGGGCCCGATGGATCGGGACTCGGAGAGACTTTCCGGTGGTCAGGATCGCGGGACAAAGTGACACGCATCCACATCCAGAAGTCATGCTTTGAGAAGCATGCAAGGCGGTTTCCCGGTTTGGGCCTCAAAATCGGTGGCGGTGGTTGGTGGTGCACGTGGCACCATCATGGAGCATGCTTTGAGACGAAGCAAAGACATGAAGCGTCCGATGGCATTCGGACGATGAGGAAAAAGATGGATGGTTGTGCCCCCGGTGTTAGGTGGGTGTGTTATGTAGGTCAAGGGTAGAGTGGTCATGTGGACAATAGACCCTACGCCTATATAAGGAGAGGTGTGGCTAGTGGGAGAGGTGCCCCTCTTCCCATTAGCCTTGTGTCAGGACTCTATTCAAAGTGCTAGGAGAGGACTTCATGTTTTAGAGGAGAGGAAAGGGTGTGTGAGAGACATCTATTCTCTTCCAAATAATGGGAGGAAGAGGGTGGCGTCCTAGCCTTGTACCTATGAATCTTGTAAGCACCTTTCTATGATATGAGAAGTATTTTCGTGCTCAAGATTTCCCTCTTCACTTGAATCCCGAAATTCCCTTTTTCTTATTTTCGGAACTATTTTCGTGGTGATTTTTTATCTCGATTTTGAGTGAGTTTTGGGATGGATTTTGTGGGGGATCTTGGTGCTATGATGTGCTAGAACAATCCCATATAGGTCTTTGACCGAATCATAGGCACGAGCACCTTTGATTTCATCGTTTTCTCAAGTTTCCCCTTTTCAATGTTCTTGGCACAAGATCTGAAATTCATGATGATTCCTTGTGTTTTTGGAGTGGATCTCTTTAGAGGAGGGTCGTGATCTATTGAGGATGATCTGCTCCAAATTTCGTGCCTTTTGGAGTTCGTTTGATAGGGTTTTTGCAATTTTCTTTCCCGAATGGAGCTGCTGTTTTGCCCAGGACAGAACTTCCGTGGCCAGGACAGAACTTCCGTGAGCATAATGGAAGTTCCGTCAAAAACCACAGAACTTCCATAAGTGACAGTTCTCCTGTCGCCTGGAACTTCCGTGATTGATAGAACTTCCGTCGGGGGCTTCGGAACTTCCGTCGGGCACCACAGAACTTCCGTCAGGCTCAGTTTTGTGATCTTTCGGATCTTCCTTGTTTCCCTTTTCATTTCTCTTGTGCTTCTGCTATGTGTTCTTTTGGTTTGAGTCATTCCTAGGGTTAACACATCACAAGTTGGTGTGTGTAATCTTGATGACTCAGTTAGAGGTTGGTTTGGGTTGTAGTTGAGACATAGGCCAAGTTCTTGAGAACAATTTTATTTGGCTCCCATTCACCCCCCCCCCCTCTAGTCGCCTTCTCGGTCCTTCAATTGGTATCAGAGCCAGTTTGATCACTAGTTGACCTTCACCGGCTTTGTGATCCGAAGGCGACATGGAGAAGCGTGCTATCAAGCTATGGATGTTCGATGGAGAGGACTTCCCCTACTCGAAGTCACGGAACAAGGCGTATCTGCTGAGCCAAGGACGTGCAATTTGGGAGATTGTTGATCAGGAGTATGCTATACCACAAGACCTGAATACGGCATCTGTAGGTGAGTTAGTCAGGTATTAGAACAACTCCAAAGCTGTCAATATTCTGCTCTCTGCACTTGGTAGAAGTGAACATGATAGGGTTGCACACCTTGACACTGCTCATGCTATTTGGGATAAGCTCTGCACTTACCATGAGGGTACCAACTAGGTCAAGTCTATGCGTAAGGATTCTTACAATAGACAGTACCAAACCTTTGCTAAAAAGCGGGGCGAGTCACTAGATGACACTTTTCGTAGGTTTGAGGCAATTGTGTGCAACTTGCGGGCTTGTGGTACCCTTGTGTACAATGAAAATGATAGAGCTAAGCAACTGTTGTGCTCACTTGATGAAAATGTTTGGGGGGCTAAAATTGCTTCTCTAGAAGAAACTGCTGACTTCAACACCTTAAACTGTGAGCAATTGTATAGCAAGCTAAAATCTCATAAACTATCTAGGAAATCTCGTCCTAATCTTGCTATTCCTGCTTCTAGCATGGCTTTGCTTTCTAGCTCTCAGAAGGTTAGTCACAGTGATGCTTCTTATGGAACTAACCCCTCACTTGACAAGTCTTCCTTGGAGTTTGCTTTGTCTTCTCTTGTTGCAGCTTCCGATGAACAGATGGAGTGCATTCCTGACAAGGAGCTGTCCTTGCTCACAAGTAAGTTCAGGAGGTTCGACAACAACCAGAAGGAGAGAAGAGGAGGTGGTTCAAGAACCTGCTTCGAGTGCGGTGACCCGGAACACTTCATAGCTGATTGTCTCAAGAAGAAGAAGAAGGACGGGTACCGCGACAACAACACTGAAGACTTCAAGCAGAAGAAGAACCACTTCTACAAGAAGGGCAAGAACTCCAAGAAGTTCGCCAAGGCCATTGCACGCGCCTGCGTTGCCGCCTTGATCGATGTTGACCTCACATCAAGCGAAGGCTTTACAAGCTCGAAGGAGGAGGTTGAAAAGCCACGAGTCAAGAGGAAGGATGACTTCACTGGACTTTGCTTCATGGCAAAGAACGACCACGACACCGACTCTGGATTCGACTCTGACACAAGCGAGGTACCTCCCACTCTCGATGAGCTCTCTTCTAAACTTGATCATTTGCGCGATGTTCTGCTCATGCAAGATGATAAGCTTCGCAGTGCTGTTCGTGAGAGTAGAGAGCTTAAGTCTAAGTTGGAGAGTGCTGATTTTGAAATTGCTTCACTTAGGTCCAAGCTTGCTCGTGAGGACATTGTTGTTGAGTGTGAGCCTTGTCAAGTTGTGATGAGTGATCTTGCTCAGAGGGAGAGTATGCATGCTCAAGTTGCTAGTCAGCTTGAGAGTGCCCTCAAGGAGCTTGATGAGTTCAAAGCTAGACCAACTCTTTTGGGTGCATGTCAGAAGTGCCCCAAACTCACAGATGAGTTGGACGCTCACTCCCTCAAAGTCAAAGAGCTTGAGTTCAAGTTGCTTCATGAGACTCGCTCTAAGGTCCTTCCACCACCTTGTGAGGTGTGTGCCTCTCTTAAAGACAAGCTTGTAATCACTAGGGAGGAAAACAAAGCCCTAGTTTAGGAAAATGACTATCTTGTGTCTAGGCTCCAGAGAACCCTAGTGAGTGAAGAGAAGATTGAGAGTGATTTGGCAAGAGTGAAGGAGAGTGCTTCTAGATCAACCTATAACTTGGGTTTGGGATTTGAGAGGTGTGACAAGGAGAGTGAGAATGTGGGTAAGTTTGTACCTAGATCCAGCTACAAGGATGAGAAAAACACCATTAAACCCAATGACACATACTATCCACCCAATCCAAACCCTCCTTCAACCCAAAGCAAATAGAGAAGCCAAAACCCAAACCTGCAATGCAAGCCAAGCCTAATCCTAAGGGTGTCTACATTTGCATGTTTTGTGGTCGCAAGGGCCACTTGGATAAATTCTATTTTAGGTGTAAGAGAATTGAGAGGAAGCAAGCTGAGTTGACTAGGGATGCTTTTTATGATGATTTTGTTGACTTTCAACCTCGCTCTTTTTCTCGTGCCTATCATGGACAGGGTCATCCCCCATATGGATTTGATTCACGAGACAGAGGCTTTGCGCAGCAGCGCTTTGGCGTCCCACATTTTTCCCATCGTGGTGAGCGTCACTCGCGTGGATTTGGCTTTGACACAGATAATTTCTATCCTCACAACCAAAGGTTTGAGTCGAGACGCTTTGACAGGCCTCGTTTTCTCCATCGTGGTTCTCGTCCCATGCGTTCGAATGATAAAGTGCAAAGAACTATGATGACTACTACCGGTCGTATGGTTCAGTGCTGGATTCCCAAATGCTTTTTGACTAACCCCAGCACTGAACCATCGACTTTCACTTCTCGTCCTTTGTAGGCAGCAGGTGGAGGCTTGGAGAACAAGTGGTTGATGGATTCCGGGTGTTCGCGCCACATGACCGGAAATGCAAAGTGGTTCTCCAGCCTCACTCCCTTGAAGCATTGGGAGTATGTGACCTTTGGAGATGACAAGAGAGGAAGAGTGAAGGGAAGGGGCGCGATAAAGGTAAATGAGAACTTCACTCTCAATGATGTTGGGTTGGTTGAGTTTCTCAAGTACAATCTCCTCTCTGTCTCTCAGCTTCTTGATGTTGGTTTGGAAGTGCGCTTTAAGTCGAATGCCTCTTTTGTTCTTGATTCGAGTGGCTCCTTGGTTTGTGGGATTTCTCGCATTGGCAGAGTTTTTCAGGCTGATTTTGCTGGTTCTCCTGGTTCTCACAAGTGCTTGTTTGCTCAATCTTCTTCTGAGCTCTGGAAATGGCATAGGAGACTGGGTCACATGAGCTTTGACTTGTTATGTCGCTTGAGTGGCCTGCGTTTGATCCGAGGATTGCCTAAGCTCAAATTTGATAAGGATTTGGTTTGTGCTCCTTGTCGTCATGGGAAAATGATTGCCACTTCTCATCCACCAATTAATTTGGTGATGACTGAACGCCCTGGAGAGTTGCTTCATATGGACACTATTGGTCCTTCTCGGGTTCGTTCGGCGGGTGGGAAGTGGTATGTTCTTGTGATTGTTGATGACTATTCTCGCTACTCTTGGGTTTACTTTCTTGAGAGCAAGGATGAAGTGTTTCATCACTTTCGGAGCTTAGCTTTGAGGTTGTTCAAGCAACTCCTTGGTGCATTACGAGCGATTCACAGTGATAATGGCACCGAGTTCAAGAACTCCTCCTTTGATGCTTCCTGTCTTGGGCATGGTATTGAGCATCAGTTTTTAGCACCTCGTGTTCTCCAGCAGAACGGTGTGGTTGAAAGAAAGAACAGAACCTTAGTGGAGATGGCCCGGACGATGCTCGATGAGCATAGGACTCCAAGGCGGTTCTGGGCTGAGGCCATTAGCACTGCTTGCTATGTTTCCAATCGGATTTTCTTACGCTCAATTCTTAATGTGACTTCTTATGAGCTGCGTTTTGGGAGAAAGCCCTCGGTTTCTCATTTGCGTGCCTTTGCTTGCAAGTGCTTTATTCTCAAGCGTGGCAATCTTGATAAGTTTGAGTCAAGGTCTTCCGATGGATCTCTTGATAAGTTTGATAAGCGTGGCAATCTTGGTTACTCTCTTCATGGTCATTTCTACAAAGTTTTGAATTTAGAGACTAACACCATCGTAGAATCCTGCGATGTAACCTTTGATGAATCAAACTCTTGTGCAAGGAATGTAATTGAGTCTGCAGGTGGCAAGGAGATGAAGGAAAGCATCTTTGTAGAAGAGGACCTATAGGGCTTTGATGATGATGATGATGATTCACTTCATCTCTCATCTGAGCTTGTTCCTGCTGCTACCACTACTCTAGCAGAGGGTCCAGAAGCTTCTACATCGACTTCCGTGGCTGTTGAGCAAGCTCCAGCTGTGGTTGAGGGGGAGGTACACTCTGCGAGAGAGGCTTCTCACCACATTCAACATCAACATCCACCCCAACAGATGATCGGTAATCTCTATGAGAGGACAACAAGGTCAAGGTCTGCACATCTTGCTTGCTTTACCAATTCTCTCTTTGTTGCAACCTTTGAACCCCGAGATGTTGGACACGCACTATCTGATGAACATTGGGTTAATGCCATGCATGAGGAGTTGGAAAACTTTGAGAGAAACAAAGTCTGGACCCTTGTAGAGACTCCCAAAAATGTCAATGTCATAGGAACCAAGTGGGTGTTCAAAAACAAACATGGGGAAGATGGTGAGGTTTTGAGAATCAAGGCTAGGCTAGTTGTTCAAGGTTTTAGCCAAATAGAGGGTTTAGATTATGGTGAAACCTTTGCTCCTGTTGCTCGCATAGAAGCCATTAGGATCTTGCTTGCATTTGCTGCCGCCAAGGGCATTAGACTCTATCAAATGTGGTTTCATAGAGAAAAAAGTGAATGTGAGGCAACCCCCTGCCTTTGAGCACCACAAACACTCAAACCGTGTGTACAAGCTTCAGAAGGCTTTGTACGGGCTAAAGCAAGCACATGGGGCATGGTATGCTAGGCTTAAGACCTTCTTGCTAGAGCGTGGGTATGTCATGGCGTGTGTTGATAAAACCTTGTTCACTCTCAAGCATGGCAATGACTTTCTAATGGTTCAGATTTACGTGGATGATATCATCTTTTGTGGTTCCTCTCATGCTCTTGTGTCCAGATTTCAGGAAGCCATGGAAAGTGAATTTCAGATGTCGATGATGGGCGAGCTCACCTTCTTTCTTGGACTTCAAATCAAGCAGTGCAAGCAAGGCACTTTCATGCATCAAGCCAAGTACACGAAGGATCTCCTGAAGAAGTTCGACATGGTCAATGTGAAGCCGTTGTCTACACCGATGTCCAAAACAATGGCTCTTGACCCTGATGAAGACTGTGAAGCGGTGGATCAAAGGGAGTACAGTAGCATGATTTGATGAGGACATCCTCCACAATTACCCGCTGGGGCGGCGATCGTGTGAGCCTCTGAATAATCCCACCTTGCATAGCTTTGGAGGTGGAAGCCACCTTAAAAGGGAGAGCCACCCTTCCCCCATTAGACTAGTCTTTTAGGGAGATTGGGTCTTCCCTGAGTGGGGGTGCCGAAGTTGCGGTGCTAAGACTACGGATTCGGGTCGCGGACCTAGGATTGGGTTGGTGTGTCGGGCTTTCGGCAGGAATTACGGTGCTAAGATTGCGGGATTCCGGGAATCCGGATCAGTGTGTCGAGCTTCGTTCCACCCCACCTGGGCCGGATGTATCATTTGGTATTAGAGCTAGGCCCTTGTTAAGAAGGGGGGAATGATGAGGACATCCTCCACTATTACCCGCTGGGGCGGCGACCGTGTGAGCCTCTGAATAATCCCACCTTGCTTAGCTTGGGAGGTGGAAGCCACCTTAAAAGGGAGAGCCACCCTTCCCCTATCAGACTAGTCTTTTAGGGAGATTGGGTGTTTCCCTGAGTGAGGGCGCCAAAGTTGCGGTGCTAAGACTGCGGATTCGGGTCACGGACCTAGGATCGGGTTGGTATGTCGGGCGTTCGGCAGGAGTTGCGGTGCTAATATTGTGGGATTCCAGGAATCCAGATCAGTGTGTCGGGCTTCGTTCCACCCCACCTGGGCCGGATGTATCATGATTGGCTCTCTCTTGTACCTGATAGCAACAAGACCTGACATACACTTTGCGGAGTGTCTTTGTGCTCGCTTTCAAGCTTCCCCAAGGGTGACTCATCGCAAGGCTGTCAAGCGCATCTTCAGGTATCTCAAATACACCCTTGAGTTTGGTCTTTGGTACTCTGCATCTTCATCTCTTGATCTCATTGGGTATTCGGATGTGGACTTTGCTGGGTGTAGAATTGATAGGAAGAGCACTTCTGGTACTTGCCATTTTTTGGGTACTTCTTTGATCTGTTGGTCTTCTCGTAAGCAGTCGAGTGTTTCCCAATCCACCACAGAGGCTGAGTATGTAGCTGCAGCTAGCTGCTGCTCACAAATCCTATGGATTGTATCTACCATGAGAGACTATGGATTGATTTTTAAGGGTGTTTCACTCATGTGTGATAATTCCAGTGCCATATGCTTAGCCAAAAACCCAGTCCAACATGGTAAGGTCAAACACATCAATGTGCGATTCCACTTCCTGAGAGACAATGTTGAGAAGGGGGATGTTGAGCTCAAATACATTGAGACCAAAAACCAACTAGCTGATATCCTCACCAAGCCCCTAGATGCTTCGAGACATGGTTTTCTTCGAGGGGAACTTGGTGTTTGTCATCCCTATGGCATCATTTGAGGGGGAGTTGGTTTTCTCTTATATATATGTATCTTACCATTTTTGCATTGCATCTCATATATAATATATGCATTGGTAGATAAGCTTTGATTCTTATGCTTCCTTGCATTTCTCCTTTCTATGATTGAGCTTGAGCTAAGTTGTGTGGATGTGATGGTAATCTCTCATGCTTAGATTTTCTAGATGGCCTGTTATAAACTCATGTGAACAACTTGCTAATCTTAAAGGTAAACTGAGCTTCTTGTAAACCTTATGATCTAATCTTGCAAAAACTTGCTCACCATGTGTATAATTGCTTTTATCCTTGTTGAAGCTTGCATTGAGGCTAGTCTAGAGGATGTCTTGGCTTTGGCACCTTGTGTTTGCGAAATGGAAGGCTTTGCAAATGTTTAGCTCATGATGTAACATTGTGGGAACATGTGTTCCTTTTGCCGCAAAGGCATGCTCTTTTGTCTTGTGCATAATCCTAAAAAATCTGCTAAGTGCTTTGATCAAGAATTACTCAATAATGCTAAATCCAAACATTGTGACTTGAAGCCTCGGGGTGTTTGCCGTACCCAACCATGCGACCCTCCGCATGGATAAGAGGACACGAGGATAAACAATAATCACTTGCTCAAACTGAGTCTCTGTTGCATATGTGAGCGTTTGTATAGCTCATTTTCTACGAGTGCTTGTTGCCCTTATTGAGATTGAAACTGGCTAGATTCTTATGATTCACTTGGTGCTTGTTTTGCCTTGGATGAGAGTACTTACACATGTGGTGGCAGATTTTCTCATGATAAGCAAAATTTGATTATATCTAAGCTAGTCAATCTTTCTGCTTAGCCTGTATAGCTCATGGTGTTTATGCCTTACTATCTATTTTTGATCTTTGCATGATTGGGAGCTATTGCCTTTACACTTCATGGCACTATGGTTATAGTTAGCAAAGTTAAATGCTTGTTTGCATAATTGTTGAAGCTCCTTAGGTTTGCATTTTCATGCATTGCATGTTTGCTTGTTCTTTTGCCTCTTTGATGAGTTCATTGCCAAAGGGGGAGAAAATTTTGGGGTCATGCACAAATAATGCTAACAAACTCATATGATCCGTTTTGCACTACATGAGACCTACCACAACTTGAGGGGGAACATATCATGATCTTGAGCGGTTTCTTGCGCTTTTCACATTCTTTGCGTCTCAAGTCGCTTTCTTTGTCAACTCTTGGTTTTGTGATCCCTACTTGCTAGATGGCTTGTTTTCACCTTTTCTTTGGGTTTGGCCATTTGGATGTGCTTATTCACCTTTAATCTTTGTACATTTGATGTTGTGAATGTACTCATCAAGGGGGAGATTGAGAAACCATGTGGATATGTGCCATGGTTTGCTACATTTGTGATGAGTAATTGACTTGAGCGGATTTGATGTTTGAGTTGAAATGCGGGAATCCAGGGATTGCATGGGTTTGCATATTATGGTTATGACTAACTGGAGTTGATGGAGGTATTGGTGATGTTGCAGGAGATGGGAAATGTGTTTGCTTGTCTCATGATGTGTAGATCACTGGAGTCGATTTGGCGGTCAACGGCGAGAGGATCGGGCACAAGTAGGGGACTTGGGGCCAGAGGATCGAGATGCCCGGTGAAGTCAAGGGTGATCCACACCGTACACATGGAGAGGCAAGAAGCACGGACGGTTTCACGGCTGAGCCTCAAAACCGTGGTGGTGATGAAAACGGCGTGTTGACCAAATCAAGGCGAACGGGATGTCGGTGCAAGTGACAAGGGGGCCCAATGGACAGGGACTGGGAGAGACTTGCCGGTGGTCAGGATCGTGGGACAAGGTGACACGTGGCAACATCGAGAAGTCACGCATTGAGAAGCGTGCAAGGCGGTTTCCCGGTTTAGGCCTCAAAACCAGTGGTGGTGGTTGGTGGTGCACGAGGCACCATCACGGAGTTTGCTTCGAGATGAAGAAAAGACGTGAAGCGTCTGATGGCATTCAGACGATGAGGAAAAAGATGGACGGTTATGCCCCCGGTGGTAGGTGGGTGTCTTATGTAGGTCGAGGGTAGAGTGGTCATGTGGACAATAGACGCTAGGCCTATATAAGGAGAGGTGTGGCTAGTGGGAGAGGTGCCTCTCTTCCCATTAGCCTAGTGTTAGGACTCTATTCAAAGTGCTAGGAGAGGACTTCATGTTTTAGAGGAGAGGAAAGGGTGTGTGAGAGACATCTCTTGCTCTTCCAAATAGTGGGAGGAAGAGGGTGGCTTCCTAGCCTTGTACCTATGAATTTTGTAAGCACCTTTCTATGATATGAGAAGTATTTTCGTGCTCAAGATTTCCCTCTTCACTTGAATCCCAAAATTCCCTTTTTCTTATTTTCGGAACTATTTTCGTGGTGATTTTCGATCTCGATTTTGAGTGAATTTTGGGATGGATTTTGTGGGGGGTCTTGGTGCTATGATGTGCTAGAACAATCCCATATAGGTCTTTGACCGAATCATAGGCACGAGCACCTTCGATTTCAACGTTTTCTCAAGTTTCCCCTTTTCGGTGTTCTTGGCACAAGATGTCTTTAAAGGAGGGTCGTGATGTATTGAGGATGATCTCGTCCAAATTTCGTGATTTTTGGAGTTGTTTGATAGGGTTTTGGCAATTTTCTTTCCCGAACGGAGCTGCTGTTTTGCCCAGGACAGAACTTCCATGGCCAGGATAGAACTTCCATGAGCATGACAGAAGTTCCATCAAAAACCACGGAACTTCCGTGAGTGACAGTTCTCCCGTCGCACGGAACTTCCGTGATTGACAGAACTTTTGTCGGGGGCTTCAGAACTTCCGTCGGGCACCACGGAACTTCTGTCAGGCTCAGTTTTGTCATCTTTTGGATCTTCCTTGTTTACCTTTTTGTTTCTCTTGTGCTTCCGCTATGTGTCCTTTTGGTTTGAGTCATTCCTAGGGTTAACACATCACAAGTTGGTGTGTGTAATCTTGGTGACATGGTTAGAGGTTGGTTTGGGTTGTAGTTGGGACATAGGCCAAGTTCTTGAGAAGAATTTTAATTGGCTCCCATTGACCCCCCCCCCTCTGGTCGCCTTCTCGGTCCTTCAACACCCAAGGTAGTTTTAGCAACCAAACAAGTACTTACGTTAGATCCTTCCTTGTTGGTGAAATCAACAAGATAGATCTTGTCCTCTAGATACACTTTGAAAGCAATTGAGGAATCTTTCTTGCTAAAGACGGTCACACCATCATCGTCAAAGAGACAACTATAGCCCATCTCACAAAGTTGTGATACAGATATTAAGTTGTATCCTAGACCATTTACAAGATAAGCATTACAGATTGAAAGGTCATGGGTGATGTCAATCCGTCCACGACCAATTACCTTTCCCTTGTTGTCATTTCCAAATGATATGCCTCCACTCGGTAGATTGTCATGATCAAGTGTGGAGAACATTGATCTCTCTCCAGTAATATGATTTGAGCATCCACTATCAAGTGCCCATATTGCACCACCAGAGGAGTATTCCTACAAAGGAAATTAAGCACGTGTTTGAGGCACCCAAGTTGGTATGGGTCCCTTAGCACTAGATACAAGAACTTTGGGCACACACACACAAGGTTTCCACCTTGCATCATGTGTCCCAACAAACTTGGCAACTAATCTACCATAAGCATTATGGGTTAGCACATAAGAGGCGTCAAAATCATCAAAGGATATGGTAGAGTTCTTGATGTTCTTGTTGACTTGGGAAGCATTCTTGGGCTTGATGATTCTTTCTTGTGCCACTTGCTTTCCCTTGTTCTCATGCACAAAGTTGATTCTCTTGTTGTGCCTTCCTTTGGGTGCATTCCTGTTGTACCCTAATCCTCTCCTGTCATGAGAGGCTCTTGGCTCACAACTATTTTTGTTGTGGTCTCCACTTGAGCTTTCTTCTTGAGCTCATTGACTTGGTTGGTTAGCTTCTCAATGAATGCATCTTGCTTGGCAATCATGTCAACATCAATGTTGTGGCACCTTCAACAACCCTTGCTTGTTGAAGCTTGAGAGGATTGAAGCTTCTTCAATAATGATCTTCAGGTTGCCTTGAGATCTTCAACGGCCTTTGTTAAGGCCTTGTTCTCCTCTTGCAAGGAGTTGCACCTTTCTTGATACTTCTTGGTCATTGAGGTGCATGATTCAGTTGTCTCATTGACCTTTGTAAGGTCCTTGGTTAGAACCTCGTTCTTCTCCTTCTCTTGCTCAAGTTGCTTAGTGAGCTCAAGGTTCTTGCTTCTTTCTTCATCAACCAACTCTTCTTGTCTATCAATGATTCTTTCTTGATTGTCCAACTCCCGTTGTAGCTTATCTAGCATTTTCACCATTTCATGCATAGAGGGGACCAAATCCTCCTCTTCATCACTACAATAAGAAGGATTAAAATCGGTGTGAGGAGTTACCTTGCTTTCCCTGGCCATGAAGCATCGAGGGGCATCATCTTCATCATTGGTGAGGTTGTTGAAGAGTGAATTCTTGGCCGGAGATAGACCAATGGCAATATTTGCAATGCCACCCTCATCATCATCATCATCATCATCATCATCGGAGATGTATTCTTGGCCAATGTGAGCATGTCCCTTGTTGTATGGCTTTTTGTTGGGCTTTGTCTTGTTGTTGCACTTTTCATTTTTCTTGCCCTTGCCATTTAATCTTGGACAATCAACAATCATGTGTCCTTGTTCATGACACTCGTAGCATCTTCTATTTGTTCTTCTATCTTTTTCCTTGTCAAAGCTTCTTTTGGTGAAACCATTTTTGATCATGTATTTGCCAAATTTCTTGACAAATAAGGCAAATTCTTCATCATCTACGTCTTCATCATCATCATCATGAGTCTTCTTGGCCTTGAGCGCCAAGTCCTTCTTGCTTGTGCTCTCATCTCCTATGAGCACGTTCACTCTCTTGCCCTCATCATCGCGACTCTTGTGGACATTTATTCTTCCAATGACTTCATCTGTTGTGAAGCTCTCAAAACCATCCTTCTCTTCAATGATGGTGCAAAGTATGGAATTCCACATCCTAAGAGCCATGAGGAGCTTATAGTTGACTTCCTCATCTTTGATGTTGTCTCCATAGGATCTTCTCTCATTTACAATGTCCACGAGCCTATCATGAGTTTGTTGAGGCTCATCTCCCTTATTCATCACGAAAAAGTTGAATTGATTCTTGAGAACTTGAAGTCTTCACTTCTTCACAACATCCACTCCCTCATGGGCACATATAAGCTTCTTCCACATTTTTTGGGCATTCTCAATTCCGGTAACTCTTGAATATTCCTTTGGATTCAAGGAAGAGAGAATGGCTAACACCGCTTGAGCATTGCGATGTATGTTGAGTTGGTCCATAGTTGTAGGATTGTCCTTGTCTTCCAAGGTGTATCCTTTCTCCACAATTTCCCAAATTGGTGGACCAATTGACATGAGATATATCTTCATGCAATGCTTGTACCAACTAAAATCCTTGCCTTCAAAGTAAGGCAATCTTCCACTTCCACTTGCACGGATATTTGCCACATCGGCATAGTTGAAGGGGATGGATCTGTGCAACTCATTTCCCTTTCTTGTTGAACTAAGATCTTGAGGCTTGTCACTTTCTCCTGGCTTCGACGTCTTTTAATCTTCAAGCTTTCAAGTCTTGTAGAAGATTCAGGCTCTGATACCAATTGAAAGTTGCCTAGAGGGGGGGTGAATAGGCAATCTAAAAATAATCCTGAAAAAGCACTAAAGTATTATCAAATAAACAGGAGTGACAGAACTTCTGTCAGTAGTGATGGAACTTCCGTTGCCACCGAAGTTCTGTCAAGTGACAGACCTTCTCTCTAACCTTCCTCTAAACAATGAATATAATGCGGATAACAAATAGAAGGAAATACTAACTTGGTAGAAGTGAACCTAATGCAATGTATACCTAGAGTTCTTGAATGAAAGACTAGCCACACAAAGAACAAGTGATACAAGCACAATAGTATGAAAGAAATGAGCAAGCACGAATCTAAAAGTGGGAAAGTAAAGAGAGACACAAGAATTAACCCGAGGTTCGGCAACAACACTAAGTAGTTCCTACGTCCTCGTTGAGGAGCCACACAAAGTGGTCGGGTCTCTCTCAACCCTTTTCCCCGCCAAGCAATCACAAAGATCATGCTTGGATTTCTTTCTCCACTTGATTCTTTTCCTCTGAAGGCAAATCACACCTTCACAAACGTCCCCGACTCACCACACGAAGTTGGGAGCTCAAGGGCGACGCCTAGCCGTCTAGGAGACCAAGTCTCCAAGAGTAACAAGAAAATCAAATCTTGATGGGGAGGGAAGGATGTGCTCAAGCTTTTGTGGGGTTGGATCTCTCTCACTTGGGTTTGAATCTCAAGAACAAGCCTAGGAGTGAGAGGGGAGAGCTCTAGCTGAAGAGTGAGTGAAATGGCAAAGAATCCAACCCTTCCCACGGGGGAAGGGGTACTCTATTTAAAGAGAGAGCTCAATAACTAGCTGTTACACTGTTTTATGGGTCTGACGGAACTTCCATGGTTACCCACAGAACTTCCATCATTTCAAATTTAGCTGTTGCACGTGCCTGGGATAGAAGCCAGAAGCTGTGACGGAACTTCCATCAAGGGGTGACAGAACTTCCGTCACTCTTTGTTTAACAAGGATTGAACTCACAGAACTTCTGTGAGAGCCATGGAAATTCCAGTGACGGAACTTCCGTCACACTCGGGAAGGCAGAAGAAGGAAACCCGACTCTGACGGAACTTCCATGAGAGGGCTCATGGAACTTCAGCCACTCTCTGTTAGGCACAGAAAGAGACTGGTTCTAAGGCTATGTTGGCTGTACTTCTCACAACTTGAGCACACACATTTCCCTACTTAGCAAGTTTGTTTTACCCCCTTTATAGTTCGGCATACCTATGACTCAAAGTAAATAAAAGAGCTAATCACTGAAGTGCTTTTGAGTCCATATCCTTTCCTTTGAGTTTTTGAGAGTAAACAACAACTTGCAAATGTGGGGTTATATAAAATTTTTTATTATCTGCACATATACTTCATAAACAAGTTAGCACACTTTTAATCTTTTGTCATCGTACACCAAAACCCACTAGGGGATCCTAGATGCATCTTCACACTCTCATGCCCACCCTCAGATCCAAAATATACATTTATTTTGCATTTGTTTTTGGCATTTTTTCCTTTGGCCCACCCAAACCAGCCCGATAGCATTTGGCCCAACCTAGAGCTTGGGGCTAGCTCCGCCACTGCCAAGCTCTATTGTCAATTAAAGATTCATAATGATACTAAAAGTTTCTAAAATTGCTCACATAGATTATAGTCGAAATCTCGACTATTAAATTTGTCATATTACATAATTTGTTCTCTGTTTTGTAATTTGTAGGCTGCTACCAATGAAACCAACATTGCATTAGGGACCATTGAAGGCATAATTGCAGAGGAGACCAATGAATGGACAAACAATGTAATAAGCTGCAATACAACAGAACGTGAAGCTAGGAACACTGAGGACAACATTGATGCAACACCAGTGCATAATACTGTTCGAACACTCGAGCCAGAGCAAGTAATGGTTTTGAACAAGTATGGCAATCATGATGATGTGTGCTTGGATTATAGCTAACAATATTCCAACGTCTTTATAACAGATTAAGACAAGAAGCATTATCACAATACAAAAAGAAAATGTTCCGGCTCGCAAACTAAAACCTACCAAGCTATCAAAGAATTTGGCGAAGGAATATTGTGATCATGAGTCATCAAAAAGTTTCATCTCTTGAAATGAGCTAATTGTTCTAAGTAGAACGTGAGGAAGCAAAAGGAATCAACATGTAAGAATTGAAAATAGACCTTAAATTCATAATTGCCTTAATTTTTATCAATGCATTTCTATATAGCTCCACAAGTTGTAATTCTCATCTCACTAGAAACCCTCTGTCTCTTATTTAGGCAGGAACATTGAGATTTGGTGGGGCGATATACAAGGTTCAGGATTGGTTAGTACCTAGGTGCGAAGCAACCTTAATTGTCCCTTCATTGTTATCATTTCGACATGCAAAAATTTCTGTAGATACAATTACAGTTCTGGATTTGAATGGGTTGTATGAATGAATACTAGATTGATGTAACTAACAATAATGTTGCATTGATGTACGCTATTTACTTCGTTGTGATACACTAAACACAGATTGCCACGGCTGATATATTGATGTGATACCCTCTATCTATATAGCAGCGACTATTATCCTGATGCGATACCTTTTAAACCGGTAGCAATGACAGGTACGTTGTCATGATTCCCTTTGGCAGTATAGCAATGATATGTTCGCCGTTGCGATTCCAATTTAGCGTATAGCAATAATACATTCTCTACTATGACTTCGTTTGAGCATTTAGCAACGGCATGTTAGTCATTGATTGTAGTTTAGCGAATAGCTATGACACATTTCTCATTGCGATTCCAATTAAGCATATAGCAACGACACATCCTTCCGTCACGATTGCAGGTGAGCGTATAGCAACGACACAACAGGCATCGCGATTCCGTTTGGGTGTATAGCAACGGCACGTCTTTTCGTCGTGATTGCAGGTGAGCGTATAGCAACCGCATGATAGGCGTCATGATTCCATTTGGGTGTATAGCAATGCCACGTCCTTTCGTCACGATTGCAGGTGAGCGTATAGCAATGGCACGACAGGAGTCGCGATTCCGTTTGGGTGCATAATAATGGCACATCCTTTCGCCGTGATTGTAGGTGAGCCTATAGCAACGGCATGGTCGGTGTTGCGATTGTAGCTCAACGTATAGCAACGCGAAGGAGGTTATTAGTTTAGGTCAGATATCTCAACGTATTGCAGCTCAAGAGTGTTGCAATATTGCATATTTGCAACTAGGTAACATTGATGCAATAGCCATTGTGTGTACATGCCAATCTGTCCTATTGCAATGCAGCCGTTGTTGCTATATCACCTGTACGCAATGCCACATGTCGTTGCAACAAGCCATAGCTACCGCAACGATACAAAAAATCAATGCAATGTGCTATCGCAACGCGACTACTTGCAACGCCTCCCAACGACACGACATCATTGCGATAGTTTATTATCGCTACGAAAATACCCATATAGCAATGTTTTCAGGGCCTTGTGATAGACCTAAAACCTTGTAGTGTCCCCCTTAATAGTCTGGATTTTACTATGGACTCAAAGCCCTAACAATTAGACAAGTGTTCCAAACAATTGCTATATAGCTTGTCCTTAGCCTTGATCCAACTCCATCAACCTTTGGACTCCATCAAGCTCATCAAACCTCCATGCTTGTGGTCACTGTCACCAACTGCCCAGGCAACCATCATCAGTAGGATTTGTAGTAGAGTTTAGAGATGATTCCTACATAGACAACACCCGTGTAGATATTAGCCCATAATTTCATACTTGTCATTAATCACCGAAACATCCATACCTCAGGGATGTAAGCATCAATGGTCATCAAGCTTATAGCCAGGCCCACTTACACATGGCAGCTCTCTAAGACCTACTTTCCTCACAGACCGACACGAGTCTTTTCTGTGCACTTTGTTCTCACTCGTGCGCGCCCAGAATTAACTTCCCGGTCGGTCACCCATTGCTTCAGGCCAAGCACGCTTTACCTCAGAGTTCTATAGAGATGAGCTTCTGGAAAAGTAGTTGTAACTTGTTGATACGAGTATGCTATCAATCTTATTAAGATCTGGGCCAAGATGTCACACAACCGAGGATACACCAAACCTTTGAAGCCATGGCAAACTTTGCGGTGAACCCAACTAGGTTCATCCCACCTGGACTGGAGGTTCAAGATTGAAGGACCGAGAAGGTGACCAAAGGTGGAGGGTGAATGGGAGCCAATAAAAATTCTTCACAAGAACTTGGCCTATGTCCCAATTTCAACCCGAGCCAACCTCAAAACGGATCACCAAGATTACACGCACTAACTTGTGATGTGCTAACCCTAGGAGTGATCAACAACAGCAGCGGAACACAGTGGAAACAAAGTAGAGCAGCAAAGACTCGACACGGTCAAAGAACAGACTCAAAATAGGTCACTGGACAATCATCGATAGTGCCGATCATATCGTCTGTAGTGCCGATTGACATCAGAAAGAAAACAAAATTCCTAGTTAGGACATTAGCAGTGCCAATCCAAATTTTTCTTCTCGCACCAGCAGTGCTGATGGAAAGATCGGCAGTGTCGATCGACCCTCGACAGAACAGAAATTAGTTCGGGAGTAGGCAAGATCTTGACCAAAACTAAATCAAATAAACTCCAAATCATGCAAATTTTGGACCAGATAATCCTCAACACATCATGACCCTAATCCTAGAATATCCACTAAATTGGCCCAAGGAATCATCACAAATTTCTGATCTTGTGCTAAGAACACCAAAAAGGGGAAACTTCAGAAATCTTTCAAATCGAAGGTGCTAGAGCCCTTGATTCAGTCAAGGACCCATATAGGATTATTCTAGATCAAAATAGCACCAAGATCCCCCAAGAAATCCACCTAAAAACTTTCCCAAAAAATGAGATCGAAAATTCCCATGAAAATAGCTCCAAAAATAGAGAAAAAGAGAAATTTGGGATTTAGTGAGAGAGGAAGAACTTGAGCACGAATTTGAATCTCATATTATTGATTCATCAAGTTAAGATACATGGATATATGGCTAGGAAGCCATCCTCTTCCTCCCACTATTTGGAAGAGCAAGAGATGTCTCTCACATACCCTCTTCTCTCCTCTATTAAATGAAGACCTCTCCTAGCACTTTGAAATGAATTCCTAACACAAGGCTAATGGGAAGAGGCACCTCTCCCACCAGCCCTACCTCTCCTTATATAGGCCTAGGGGTTGTCCTAAAGACCATCTTACCCCTCACCTACAATACATTGTGTCGCATCCAAAAATTTCCCATTTTGGAATGTGAACCATCTTCAAACAATAGAGCTAGATTTCTCAAATTTTGAAACTATTTATAAGAAAATTTGTAAATTAACAAAGATTTTGTTGGGTTGAAGTAATTGCTCTATGTCATAAATATTTTTAGTTTTGAACGAAATATCATTTTATTTTATTTGATTTCAATATTTTATTATTTTTATTCTAAGTTAATTTGAGAAAATTCAAATCCTTTCAATCAAATTTTATGAATGTACATTCTATTTTAAAATAGGGCTCAACTATCATTGTCTCCATGACTCACGTGAATGCATTGTCGAATACTTTTTTCCAAACTTGTTTCATCACATATTTCACCCTACACGCTATTGACGTATCCAGACTCATTTTCATCCTTATTCATCTTACCTACCGCATGGACGTACCAAGACTACATACCTTCCAGGTTTGCCCCACCTTCCAAAACATTCCTTTGGAAAGAAACTTCTCCTTCCATAAACATTTCTATGGAAATAAACCCACCTTCCATAAACATTTCTATGGAAAGAAAACCCCACCTTCCATAAACATTTATATGGAAAGAAAACCACACATTCCATAAACATTTCTATGGAAAGAACAAGAGAATAAATTGTCCAATAAATGCATTTATTCCCCCTTAATTGTATTTCCATACTCTTCCCCCACCTGATCCACCCCTACTATAAATACAAGCCCCCCTCCCACGAAATCTCACCCCCTCAAACCCTCACCATGCCGCCAGGCTGCCGCCACGCCACCCTGCCCTCGCGTCCAGCAACAGTTCTACCGGTTGGCTTTGGCGTTCCTAGTGATCCACCCATCCAAACGCCGCCAAATTTTCCATGGAGGTGCGCCCAGATGTCCTCTACAACATATCCAAAATTAAGCACCATTGGATGTCGTATGCCTCCGGAATCTGCATCGCAATGGCAATTGTTCCCTGATCTGGGGGAATCCAGCACGTACAACGGTAAAACCATCACCTTTTCTCCCAATTCAGACATGTTCATGATATCACCGCCACTCCTAATTATGTTCCAGGGTCTTGTTATCATCTCCACCATAGGGTTGTCCTAGAACGGCCCTGGTGCAACGAAGAACGCGATTCATGCTCGATCTACCGCTGGATGACCTCACCATGATGCAGCCAATCGATCTCCGGTATAGGTGACTTTTGAACCAATTCACCTTGCGTTTTACATGTTCCACATCACTAGGAATATTTCTTTTCAAATGATTCCTTGAGAACCAGAGGAAATCATTGGGAACGCGTATATAGGTTTTGCACTATCAGCGCAGCCACAGTCCAGCATAAACCTTGCATATCTTTTGATTCGTAACTCCAAATTAGTTGACTCTTGCGCCAAATCGATCATATGAGCATAACATATGAATTCATGGAATTTATATATTGTTTTTCCACTATTGCATGGCTGTGTTTTGATTGTTATGCAATTGCTTGTGTTGGTACCATTACGTAAAGATGAACATACGCAAGGACCACCCTACGAGGACTTCCAGGAGCAGGAATTTGAAGTGTTTGAGCAGCCTTCCACGCAGGACGAAGGCAAGTGTCCTTGATGCATTTTCCACCTATGATAATGTTTACCATAGAATTGCATACTTATGTCAATTGATTGAGAACCTATTGTTAGGGTTTTCCTAGTATTGTTTTACCCCTTTCCTTGTCGCCTCGAACTAGTTGGATGATTGGTTGTGGGTAGATAAAGCTTAGGTTTCTTATGGGATGTGGGGTTAATATTAATCTTGATTAATAAATGATATCATGTGGGAAGTGATTGGTAATTCTTTTAGCAACATGGATTAGGGATCTATGCAAGCCGGATGGAATGGATATGGTGCCGTGGGCACATGGTTGGTGGTAGTAGGCTTGTTGTAGATCCTAGGACCCGGTTCTTGGAGTGATGACCCAGGAAAACAGTGTCATCACAAGACCGATATGGGTAAGGCTTGGCCTAGTAATTAGGTGTTCTCCCAGTGTCGGTGCAGCATTTTGGTGGAGCGGGGAACGGAAATCAAGAGGACTGTCCTTGGATCCGAATGGCTCAAGAGGGGGCTCCCTCCTGGGGTGATGAGCTCATTAGTGATGGGCTATCACTTATGGACGGGAGTGAAACCTTAGTGGCTAGCATGTACTGGGAGACCCTACGGAAAAGCCTCGTAGTGAAACCCTGCCACACACCAAAGGAAGTGTGTAATGTGGGTCGCGTCCACGGGCACAAAGGGAATCACAACTTGTGGGTAAAGTGGTAAAAACTCTGTAGAGTATCAAACTATCATGATAGCCCTGCTCACGGTCACGAGCGGCCTGGAATACTCACAAGATTAGTTGGGTGTGGATGGGATTGGTTGGGATGGTTTGCACTTGGATTGAGTAGTACCACATGGATTTGAGGGATAGGATGACCCCACTTAGTAATTAGGTTGCATAGGACATTAAAAGCTCATGCAATAAACCCCTATAAGCCTTCCTTGTCTTTAGCCTCATGTCATCTTTCCCCCCACTTGCTGAGTACGACACGTACTCACCCTTGCTATATTCCACATTGCTGCTCAGCTACAGAAGAAGGATGGTACAACCATGAAGACGATGAAGGAGTCTATGCATGCGGTCTTCCGGTCGACTTCCTGTGGGAGCTGAAGGACACCAATGCTTAGTTTATTCCGCTGCAATGTAATCTTTTTCTTTGACCTACGGGTCACTTTTGTAATAATATTTTCTCCCCCTTTAGCAACGAAATCATCAAAGAAGCAAAGAACAAGCAAACATGTAGTGCATGAAAATTCAAACCTAAGGAGCTTCAATAATTATGCAAACGAGCATTTAACCTTGCTAGTCACAAGTATAGAGCTATGAAGTGTAAAAGCAGTAGCTCACAATCATACAAAGATCAAAAATAGATAGCAAGGCATAAACTCAAAGAGCTATACAGGCTAAGCAAAAAAATTGACTCGCTTAGATAGAATCAAATTTACTCATGAGAAAAGCTACCGCCACAAGTGTAAGTATTCCCATCCAAGGCAAAACAAGCATCAAGTGAATCATACGAATCTAGCCAGTCTCAATCTTAACTCAAGCATTCATAGAAAATAAGCTCTACAAACGCTCACATATGCAACAGAGACTCATAAGAAAAGAGAGAAGCATTATTCTTATGTGATCCTCATGTATCTTCTAATCCATGTGGAGGGTCGCACGACTGGGTACAACAAACACCCCAAGGCTTCGAAGTACAATGTTTGGATTTAGCATTTGTATTTTACTTCAAATCCACATGGAGGGTCATGGCTGGGTATGACAAACAGCCCGAGGCTTCAAAGCACAGTCCACTTATTTTGTAAATTAAAAGCATAAGGATGAGCATGCCTTTGCGGCAAAAGGAACAAATGTTCCCACAATGTTCCATCATGAGCTAAACATTTGCAAAGCCACATTTCACAAACACACGATGTCATGGCCAAGATATCCTCTAGACAAGCCTCAATGCAAGTTTCAACAAGGATAAAAGCAATTATACACATGGTGAGCAAGTTTTAGCAAGATTAGTTCATAAGGTTCACAAGAAGCTAAGTTTACCTTTAAGATTAGCAAGTTGCTCAAAAGAGTCTACAACAAGCCATCTAGAAAATCTAAGCATGAGAGATTACTACCACATTGACACAACTTAGATCAAGCTCAATCATAGCAAAGAAAAATGCAAGAAAGCATAAGAATCAAAGCTCATCTACCAATGCATATATTACATATGAGATGCAATTTGAAAATATAAGATACATATATAAAAGAGAACACCAACTCCCCCTCAAATGATGCCATAAGGATGGCAAACACCAAGATCCCCTCAAAAAAAAGCGAATCACGAAGCATCTAGAGGCTTGGTAAGGATATCATCCAATTGGTTTTTGGTGTCGATGTATTTGAGCTCAATATCTCCCTTCTCAACATTGTCTCTCAAGAAGTGGAATCACACATGAATGTGTTTGACCTTACCATGTTGGACTGGGTTCTTGGCTAAGCATATGGCACTGGAGTTATCACACATGAGTGGAACACTCTTAAAGGTTATTCCATAGTCTCTCATGGTGGATACAATCCATATGATTTGAGAGCAGCAGCTAGTAGAAGCAACATACTCAGCCTCTGTGGTGGATTGGGCTACACTCCACTGCTTATGAGAAAACCAACAGATCAAAGAAGTAACCAAAAAATGGCAAGTACCAGAAGTGCTCTTCCTATCAATTCTACACCCAGCAAAGTCCGCATCTGAATACCCAATGAGATCAAGAGATGAAGATGCATAGTACCAAAGACCAAACTCAAGGGTGTATTTGAGATACCTGAAGATGCGCTTGATAGCCTTGTGATGAGTCACCCTTGGGGAAGCTTGAAAGCGAGCACAAAGACACACCAAAAAGTATTTGTCGGGTACAAGAGGGAGCTGATCATGCTATTGTACTCCCTTTGGTCCACCACTTCACAGTCTTCGTCAAGGTCAAGTGCCATTTTAGAGGACATTAGTGTTGACAACGGCTTCACATTGACCATGTCGAACTTCTTTGGGAGATCCTTCGTGTACTTGGCTTGATGTATGAAGGTGCCTTGCTTGCATTGCTTGATTTGAAATTCAAGAAACAAGGTGACCTCACCCATCATCAACATGTGAAATTCACTTTCCATACCTTCCTGAAATCTAGACAAAAGAGCATGAGAGGAACCTCCAAAGATGATATCATCCATGTATATCTGAACCATTAGAAAGTCATTGTCATGCTTTAGAGTGAACAAGGTCTTGTCAACACACCCCATGACATACCCGCGCTCTAGAAAGAAGGTCTTAAACCTAGCATACGATACCCTAGGTGCTTGGTTTAGACCGTACAAAGCCTTCTGAAGCTTGTACACATGGTTTGGGTATTTGTGGTGCTCAAAGCCAGGTGGTTGTTTCATATAAACCTCTTCCTCTATGAAACCATTTGGGAAATCACTCTTGACATCCATTTGTTAGAGTCTAATGCTCTTAAAGGCTACAAATGCAAGCAAGATCCTAATGGCTTCTATGCGTGCAACAGGAGCAAAGGTTTCCTCATAGTCTAAGCCCTCCACATTGGCTCTACTAGGGTCCATACTTTGTTTCTTTCAAAGTTTTCCAACTCTTCATGCATGGCATTAACCCAATGTTCATCCGATAGTGCGTATCCAACATCCAAAGGTTCAAAGGTGGCAACAAATAGAGAATTGGTAAAGAAGGCAAGATGTGCAGACCTTGACCTTGTTGTCCTCTCATAGAGATTACCAATCATCTGTTGAGGTGGGTGTTGACACTGAATGAGGTGAGGAGCTTCTCTCTTAGAGCATGCCTCCTCATCAACCACAGCTGGAGCTGGCTCGATAGTTGCTGAGGTCGATGTAGAAGCTTCTAGACCCTATGTTGGAGTGATGGAAATAGCAGGAACAAGCTCAGATGAGAGATGAGGTGAATCATCATCATCATCATCATCATCATCAGTGCCCTGTAGGTCCTCTTCTACAAATATGCTTCCCTCCATTTCCCTGCTACCTACAGTCTCAACCACATTGCTTGCACAAGAGTTTGATTCATCAAAGGTTACATCGTAGGACTCTACGACGGTGTTAGTTTCCAAATTCAAAACTCTGTAGGAATGGCCATGAAGGGTGTCACCAAGAAAGATGTCGTCAGAAGATCTTGACTCAAACTTGTCAAGATTGCAATGCTTGATAATAAAGCACTTGCAACCAAAGGAACGCAATTGAGAAACAGATGGCTTCCTCCCATAACGTAGCTCATAAGAAGTTACATTAAGAATTGAGCGCAAGAAAACCCAATTTGAAACATAGCAAGAAGTGATGATGGCCTCAGCCCAAAACCGCCTCGGAGTCCTATGCTCAGCGAGTATCCTCCGGGACATTTCCACCAAGGTTTTGTTCTTTCTTTCGACCACACCATTCTATTCATGGACAAGAGCTGCTGAAAACTGATGCTCAATACCATGCTCAAGGCAGAAAGCATCAAAGGAGGAGTTCTTGTACTCAGTGCCATTATCACTGCGGATTGCTCGTAATGCACCAGGGAGTTCCTTGAGCAACCTCAAAGCTAAGCTCCAAAAGTGATGAAACACTTCATCCTTGCTCTCAAAAAAGTAAACCCAAGACTAGCAAGAAAAGTCGTCAACAATCACAAGAAGCAGCTCTCCACCCGCCGAACGAACCCGAGAATGACCAAAAGTGTCCATGTGAAGCTGCTCTCCAGGGAGTTCAGTCATCACCAAATTAATTGGTGGATGAGAAGCGGCAATCATTTTCCCATGATGACAAGGAGCACAAACCAAATCCTTATCAAATTTGAGCTTAGTCAATCCTCAGATAAAACCTAGGCCACTTAAGCGATAAAGCAAGTAAAAGCTCATGTGACCTAGTCTCCTATGCCATTTCCAGAGCTCAAAAGAAGATTGAGCAAACAAACACTTGTGAGAACCAGGAGAGTCAGCCAAATCAGCCTAAAAAACTTTCCCAATGCCAGAGATCCCACAAACCAAAGAGCCATTCGAATCAAGAACACAAGACGCATTTTTCTTAAAGCGCACTTCCAAACCAACATCAAGCAATTGAGAGACAAAGAGGAGATTGTGCTTGAGATGCTCAACCAAACCAACATCCTTAAGAGTGAATTTTTCATTTACCTTAACCATGCCCCTTGCATTCACTCTCCCTCTCTTGTCATCTCCAAAGATCACGTACTCCCGGTGCTTCTAGGGAGTGAGGCTGAAGAACCACTTTGCATCTCCGGTCATGTGGTGCGAACACCCGAAGTCCATTAGCCGCTTGTTCTCCATGCCTCCACCTGCTACCTACAAAGAACAAGAAGGAAAGATCAATGGCTCAGTGCTACGGTTAGTTAGAAAGCATTTGGGAATCCAGCACTTCACCATATGACTGATAGTAGTCATCACAATTCTTTGCACATTATCATTCGAACGCATGGGACAAGAACCATGATGGGGAAAACATGGCATGTCAAAGCGTCTCGATTCAAACCTAGAGTTCTAAGGATAGAAATCATATGTGTGAAAACCAAAACCAAGCAAGCGATGCTCACCAAGATGAGGAAAATATGGGGCACCAAAGCGCTGCGATGCAAAGCCTCTGTTTGTGAATCAAAGCCATATGAGTGATGACCTTGTCCACGATAGGCACGAGAAAAAGAGCGAGACTGAAAATAAAAAAAAAATCATCATGATGCACATTTTGAGTTAATTCAGCTTGCATCCTCTCAATCCATTTACGCCTATAACAGTACTCATCCAAGTGACCCTTACGACCGCAGAACATGCAAATGTAGATATTCTCATGTTTAGGCTTTGTTTGCATAGGAGTTTTGGGTTTTGGTTTCTCTGTTTGCTTTGAGTTGAAGGAAGGTTTGGAGTTTGGTGGATAGTACTTGTCAATGGGTTGGATGGATTGTTCGTCATCCTTGTAGCTAGAGCTAGGCACAAACTTACCCATATTTTCACTCTCTTTGTCAATCCTCTCAAATCCCAAGCCCAAGTTGCATGTTGACCTACTAGAACTCTTTTTAACTCTTGCCAAGTCACTCTCAATCTTCTCATCACTCACTAGGGTTCTTTGGAGATGAGAGATGAGGTAGTCATTTTCTTGAACAAGGTTCTTGTTTTCCTCTCTAGTTACTACAAGCTTATCCTTAAGAGAGCCACACACTACACATAGTGGTGGGAGAACCTTAGAGCGAGTCTCATTTAGCAGCTTGGACTCGAGCTCTTCAACTTTGAGGGTTTGAGCTTCCAACTCACTTGTGAGCTTGAGGCACTTCTGACATGCACCCAAAAGAGTTGGTCTAGCCTTGAATTCATCAAGCTCTTTAAGGGCACTCTTAAGTTGACTTGCAACTTGAGCATGCACAACTTCCCATGGTGCAAGATCATTCATCACAACTTGACAAGACTCACACTCAACAACAATGTCATCTTTTGCAAGATTAGACCTAAGCGAAGTGATTTCATATTCAGCACTCTCCAACTTAGACTTAAGCTCTCTACTCTCACCAATAGCGCAACGAAGCTTATCATCTTGCATGAGCAAAACATCACGCAAATGATCAAGTTCAGAAGAGAGCTCATCAAGAGTGGGAGGTACCTCGCTTGTGTCGGAGTCGGAACCAGAGTTGGTGTCATGATCATTCTTTTCCATGAAGCAAAGCCCAGTGAAGTCATCCTTCCTCTTGACTTGTGGCTTCTCCACCTCCTCCTCCGAGCTTGTAAGGCCTTCGCTTGATGTGAGGTCAACATCGCTCAAAGCAGCAACGCATGCGCATGCAATGGCCTTGGCGAACTTCTTGGAGTTCTTACCTTGTAGAAGCGGTTCTTCTTCTACTTGAAATCTTCAGTGTTATTATCATGGTACCCGGCCTTCTTCTTTTTGGGGTAGTCAGCAATGAAGTGTCCCGGGTCACCACACTAGAAGCAGGTTCTTGAACCACCTCCTCTTCTCTCCTTGTGGTTGTTATAGAACTTCCTGAACTTCCTTGTGAGCAAGGACAGCTCCTCATCAAGAATGCACTCCATCTATTCATCGGAAGCTACAACAAGAGAAGAAAGAGCAAACTCCAAAAAAGACTTGTCAAGTAAGAGGTTAGTCTCATAAGAAGCACCACTGTGACTACCCTTTTGAGAGATAGAAAGCAAAGTCATGCTAGAAGCAAGATTAACATGATTATGATGAGATTTCCTAGACAGTGCATGAGATTTCAGCTTGCTATATAGTTGCTCACAGGTCAGTGTATTAAAATCAGCAGTTTCCTCTAGAGCAGCAATTTTAACCCCCCACCCCGCCCCCCAAACATTGTCATCAAGTGAATATAGCAGTTGCTTAGCTCTATCATTATCATTGTACACAAGGTTACCACAAGCCCTCAAGTTGTAGACAATTGCCTCAAACCTATGAAAAGTTTCATCTAGTGACTTCCCAGGTTTTTGTGCAAAGGTTTGGTACTGACTATTGTAAGAGTCCATACGCATAGACTTGACTTGATTAGTACCCTTATGGTACATGCAAAGCTTTTCCCAAATTGCATGAGCAGTGTCAAGATGTGCAACACGATCATGTTCACTCCTACCTAGAGCAGAAAGTAGAATATTGATAGCTTTGGAGTTGTTCATACTTGTTCAACTCACCTGCTGGCATGGTGTTGAGGTCGTCCGGTATGGCATAGTCCTACTCAATGATCTCCTAAATTGCATGTCCTTGGCTTAACAGATAAGCCTTGGTCCGACTTTCAGTAGGGAAAGTCCTCTCCATCGAACATCCAAAGCTTGACCGCACGCTTCTCCATGTCGCCTTCGGATCACAAAACCAGTAAGGGTCAACTAGTGATCAAACCGTCTCTGATACCAATTGAAGGACCGAGAAGGCAACTAGAGGGGGCGTGAATGGGAGCCAATAAAAATTCTTCACAAGAACTTGGCCTATGTCCCAATTTCAACCCGAGCCAACCTCAAAACGGATCACCAAGATTACACACACCAACTTGTGATGTGCCAATCCTAGGAGTGATCAACACAACGGCGGGACACAACGGAAACAAAGGAGAGAAGCAAAAAATTGACACGGTCAAAGAACAGACTCAAATATGTCACTAGACAATCATCAGCAGTGCCGATCACAGGCATCAGTAGTGCCGATAGGCACCATCGGCAGTGCCTGTCATATCATCGGTAGTGTTGATTGACATCAGAAAGAAAACAAATTTCCTAGTCAGGACATCGGCAGTGCCGATCCAGATTTTTCTTCCTGCACCAGCAGTGCCGATTGACCGTCGCCAGAACAAAAATTAGTTTGGGATTAGACAAGAACTTGACCAAAACCTAATCAAACAAAGTACAAATCATGTGATTTTTGGACCAGGTAATCCTCAACACATCATGACCCTAATCCAAGAATATCCACTCAATTGGCTCAAGGAATCATCATGAATTTCAGATCTTGTGCCAAGAACACCAAAAAGGGGAAACTTGAGAAATGTTTCAAATCGTAGGTGCTAGAGCTCTTGATTCGGTCAAGGACCCATATAGGATTGTTCTAGCTCATCATAGAACCAAGATCCCCCAAGAAATCTGCCCCCAAACATGCCCAAAAAATGAGATCGAAAATTCCCATGAAAATAGCTCTGAAAATAGAGAAAAAGGGAAATTTGGGATTTAGGGAGAGAGGAAGAACTTGAGCACGAATTTGAATCTCATATCATTGATTCATCAAGTCAAGATACATGGATACATGGCTAGGAAGCCACCCTCTTCCTCCTACTATTTGGAAGAGCAAGAGATGTCTCTTAGACACCCTCTTCTCTCCTCTATTACATGAAGACCTCTCCTAGCACTTTGAAATGAGTTCCTAACACAATAATGGGAAGAGGCACCTCTCCCACCAGCCCAACCTCTCCTTATATAGGCCTAGCGGTTGTCCTAAAGACCATCCTACCCCTCACCTACAATACATTGCCACCTACAACCAGGGGCACAACCATCCATCTTTATCCTCGTCACGCGAACGCCATCGAGCCCTTCACGACTTTGCTTTGCCTCGACGCACACTCCGTGATGGTGCCACACGCACCTTCAATCACCACCACCGGTTATGATGCCCAAACCGGGAACTGCCTTGCATGCTTCTCAAAGCGTGACTTCTTGATCTTGACGCGTGTGTTGACACGAAAATCACCACGTGTGACCTGGGAGATTTGCTTAACTCCAGTGCAGACTCAATACAAGAAACTGGGGTGTGCTAGTTGATTTCCCCTGCAAATCGATAAAGAGACGGATCATCAGAAGACGTGGGTCATCAGCCTAGAATAGGCCGTTGAAGAAAGCCGATAGTCACTATTCCTGAAATCAGCCCAGGTTATTATATGAATAAAGAAAATAAAATAAAGTAAACTAATTGGCTGATTGTATCGGCTTTATTGGCAAAATTTAATTCAATAAACAATTTAAAATAATGGATGCCGATAAAGAATTTATTCAACAGGCCAGAGTCGATAAGCCTACATTATTCATGAAGTAACTGGCCAAGTCGATATGAGGTGCCAGAATTGATAGAGCTAAATCGATAGTTCTACAGTAAATACGCATAGACCCGCTCTGTCGATAGTACCATGTCGATAGATCTAATTAGCTGGTATTGAAAATATGCCTCAAAATCATAAATCTATCTTATTATGATATGGGGGCAAACGACTTGTCAAAGAAGATAATACAGCTAGTCCAAGTACCAGAAGTCAATTGAACCATGATAACCTATCAGCTAAACATCCCGATAGAACTCTATCGACTCTATCTATAAACAGATCAGATCTAACCCTATCTACCCAACAAGAGATCGAAACCGATTGTAAGGATCATGACCATTGAGGTCACCCCAAGGTATGATGTTTTGGTGATGAATGATAAACATGAAATGTGACTAATATCTACACGAGTGTTGTTCATGTAGGGAACCACTTCTATCTCATGATGATTGTCAATGGCATCCTTGGCAATGGATGACAATGACCACAAGCATGGAGGCTTGTGAACTTGATGGAGTCCAAGGATTGATGGAGATGGATCACAGCGGAGAACAAGCTATGGTGCAAGTGTTTGGAACACTTGTCTAGTTGTTAGGGCTTTGATTCCATAGGAAAAACCGGACTATCAAGGGGGTCTAGGTCATTCTCTTAGGTCATGTCTAGTCGGTGATGTGCAAGATTGCTCGGTGAAATCATAGGCATTAGGTGACAGTGGAGATGCTAAGGAGCTATTCAGAGAAGCCGGCAAACGAAGTCAAGCGAGGACGATGAGTTTCAGCTTCTAGACATAGAGACCGGACAGAGGGGTCTGTGGACACCGGACTATACGATCATTATGTGCTTTTGTCTGGAGGCTACAACAAAGAAGCGAGGAAACTGTCAGAGTATGGAGCCATAGAGACCGATCGGTCCGGTCACTATGACATGCTCTGGGCAGTGAGGAAGCTGATTGCCAAAACATTTCTAGAATGGAGAGAGAAACGACCGGACGGTCCGGTCTACTGAGCGGACAGTCCAGTCAGTACAGGAATTTGTCTGGACACAGTAGAGCCAATGGCTAGGAGAGCCATTACCAGAGTGACCGGATGGTCTGGTCTGGGAGAGATCGGACTGTACAGTCAATACGTCCAGAAAGATGAATTCATGAAGCAACGACTAGTTTTAGGTTGGGAGCCTATATAACTTCGTTGTTGGGGTCTTAGAGATCTCTCTTGGCCAATGGAATACCTGAGAGCATTTGGTAAGGTCCAAGAGGAAAAGAGGAGTGCACTAGGAGAGGATATTGGATATCTTGAGAGTGCTAGTGGAGAGTAACTTGAGCATCTTGCACATCTAAGGCTAGGGTATCCTTGAGGGTGTGATCGAGATTGTTAATCTTGGTCTATGGTGAGACCTAGACTGGTTAAGTGTCGGTGATCGAGCCTAGCATGATTGGTTGTGGAGGCCGTCACACGTTGTACACGGTTTGAGCCCGTCGGTGAAAGGGGCATCAATAGTGAGCGCTCGTGTCGGCTCAGGGAGTCCGGAAAGTTCTTGAGGGAGGCGAGCTCGTACTTTGTGCAGTGGTGACGCACACCGTGTCTTCACTCTAGGAGTGATTGCAGGCTTGTGGGCGAGAACTCCACTTGGTGGCGGGAGGGACCGGGACTCCAGCGGGAGTGGTCCAACGAGGAGTAGGGGAAGGCACCATCCCTCCGAGACCTCGGGAAAAATCATTAGCCATCTCTTACTCTAATCCTTACTTTGATGCATTACTTTCCGCATTTACATAAGGTGCTAATCATGCTTGCGTGCTTGTCTTTCTTTAGTTGATTACCTTGTAGACTTGCATGAATAGGATCCATGCTTGCTTGTAGTGTTTAAGCTTCCGTATTTGATTACTAGCATGTTTAGGAGTTGCATTGCCCTTGAGTGATTCACTAGTATGCTTAGGACGTTGTTCCTTTCATAGGTTCATTATCTTTCTAGTGTAATCACCACTAGGATTGCGTAGGAGTTGATTTGAGTGATTGGTTTAAAGAATTGGCAAATTTGGTACATAGTGCAAGTTTCCGATTCACCCCCCCCCCCCCCCCCCCCGCCGCCTCTGGGTCACTTGATCCTTTCAAGTGGTATCAGAGCCAAGTGCTCATTATAAGGCTTAACTGCCTTGAGTAGTCACTCGATCCTATTTGGGGCCAGGTCATGGCTCATGGAAGGATCGCTTTAAGAGCTACCTAAATGCCATGATTCCAGATGAGTCGATAGATACTCTTGTGGACTTTGCCAATACCTTTACCGATGATCATGTGTATGATGATTATGATGATTGTGTGGATGTGTCTTGTTCTAGTGAGTGCCTAGATCCCTCTAGCAATGACTTGATAGGTTGCTCTACTAGTGTGCCTAATATGATGATTGATAATGATGTATCTCTTGAACTTGCTTGCTCTACTAGCATGACTATTATTGATGATGTTTGTGAGCCTCCTATTGATCATGCTAGTAGTTCTCTTGTTGAGGAGTTCTTTGCTTTTGATTCTAATGACAATGAGGACTTACTTGACTCTCTTATTCGCTTGTGAGGTATTGTGGACAGGATTGGGGAAACTTCTTTCAAGCTTCCCAAGATTGTGATAGTTGAGAAGATCCTCTCCTTGCTTCCGAGTAGCAAGATCTTCTACGTCACCCTTGACCTTCTCATAGAGAATAGTCTCTCCGTCGAGAACGTGATTGAGATAATCTTCAAGGATGAGAAAGTCACCACAAGCATGGCGTGGAAGAAGACATCCAAGGCAAACCATGAAGCATCTTCAAGAAAAGGGAAAGAAGTAGCTTCGAGCTCAAACTTCTTTGATCACTCCACAAGATTGTCTTGCAACAACTTCTACAACCCCTTCGGAGCAAGATGTTCATCGGGCGCTTCGTCAAGCTCTACCTCAAGTGTCATTCCAAGTTCTACTCCAAGCACATTGGATGGACAAAGCACTGGCGTAGGGGGAGCACCAACAACAATTCTTGCTCGATCATTTGAGATGATCAATCTTCTGGCTTCGGCTCCGATGCCACCACCTCCTCCACCACAAGATCACCTTTGGCATCTTCATCGAGCTCACCAGCAGGATCTCCTCTTTAAACTTGGTGAATTTGTGAGAAATCCGAATGTTGACCTTTGTGAGAATCTATTGAGCATCTATGATCTTGTGTGTAGGATAAACTCCTTCAGAGGATTTCGGAGGATTGCACCACATGAAGTGATTGACAAGCTCCTCTAGCAAATCACAACTCCTGAGAGGGGTTTCTTACTTGAGGAGGTAGTCAACAGGAGACATGAGCTCTCAATTGAGAGAGCAATGGAAATGATACCCGTGCTCCATTCACAAGTGGGGCATGTGCTTGAGCATGTCGCTGGACTCTATGGCCCTCCTCATTACTACATCAACCTTGACAATGTGCACATGGGAGATGGTCATGGACATTGGAGGTATCATGCTCCTCACTATCCCATCAGGAGAAGACTTCAGGATGAGATTGCAATAATCCCTATCTATGAGGATGGTCTTATTGCTCGATAAAATGAGGTTGGTACTAGTCAATTTAGTAATGCTTTAGATACTAACCCTTCTACCTCTAGTGCTTATCTTATGGCTACCACCAGGGTCAACTACAAGAGTGGAGGTACTCATTAGATTCTTGATACTGGGTGCACTCAACATATGACTGAGAAGCTAACCATGTTCACCACCATTGATGAAGACGAAGAAAGTGAGAAGGTGACATTTGGGGATAACTCAAATGGGAGAGTTAGAGGCTCGGGCAAGGTGGCCATCACAAATGACCTTCATCTCTCCATGGTCTTTCTTGTAGAACCCCTCAATTTCAACCTTTTGTCTATTGGTCAACTCTGTGACATGGTTTTCAAGTGCACATTTGATGAGGATGGTGCAACAATTGAGAATGCCAAGAGAGGGCTAGTATTCCATGGAGTAAGGCATGGGACCTTGTATGTCACGGATTTCAAAACAAGCAATATGCCACCAAGCACTTGCCTATTCACTAAGGCATCCAAGGGATGGTAGTGGCATAGAAGACTGGAACATGTTGGAATGAATCAGCTCAAGAAGATTGTCAAGAGGAATCTAGCTGAAGGAATCAAGGATGTGACCTTTGAGAAGGATAGACTGTGTAGCGCTTGTCAGACAGGAAAACAAGTTGCATCTTCACATCCCACCAAGTCATTCATGTCTACATCTTGTCCTCTAGAGCTCTTGCATATGGATTTGTTTGGGCCAACACACTACAAGAGTCTAAGAGGCAATCTATATTGCTTGGTGATTGTTGATGATTTCACGAGATACACTTGGACCTTCTTTCTTGTGGACAAATCTCAAGCCAGTGGTATTTTCAGAAAGTTTGCCAAGAGAGAAAAGAATGAATTCAATGCTAGCAATGTGAAGATAAGAAGTGACAATGGGACTGAGTTCAAGAACACCACAGTAGAGGAATACTATGACAAGAAAGGGATCAAATATGAATTCTCCGCTACATACACTCCCGAGCAAAATAGAGTAGTGGAGAGGAAGAACAATATGCTCATCACTCTTGCTCATGAGAGGTTTTGGGCGGAGGCAATCAACATGGCTTGCTACACCTCCAACTGTGACTATCTTCACCGATTGTTGAAGAAGACGCCATATGAGCTATTGGTGGAACGGAAACCCAATGTTTCCTATTTCTGAGTCTTTGGTTGCAAGTGTTACATTCTCAAGAAGAGGAGAAAGCCCGGGAAATTTGAGAGCCGAACTTATGAAGGCATTCTTGTTGGGTACTCTGGGACTTCTAAAGCTTATAGGGTCTACAATTCAGCCTTAGGATGTGTGTAAGAATCCTATGATGTGCTAATTTGATGAGTCAAATGGTTCTCAAAAGGAGGATGAATTTCATGATGTAAACATTGAGGATGAGTCTATGAGGGAAGCCTTGAGAAACATGCCCGTGGGTGAGGTTTCACCCCACGAGGACAATGATGATAATATATATGATCCCTCTACTCCACCATCTTAACCAACCTCCTCCTCGGAGGTACAACAAACAACCCAAGATGCCACAAATACTCCCACAAGCTCCTCCCAAGATTCATTGAGGTTCACTCACCAAATCATGAGAATCCCAAGTGAGAAGTGAGCCACAAACCTCCCCACATACCTCACCACAAGCCACTTCTCCTAGCTATTCACAAGATACCCTCCCATCCACCTTATGCTCAAAGTCCAAAACAAGAAAGCATAAGAGTGACTCTTACACCTCTCTTAGGATCCAAGACACTCATATATCAAGAGAGAAAACTATCCATGATGCACAAGATACTTCACCTAGAGCTTCTCCCACTCAAGGAAAATACCATCCTAGACCCAAAGCTATCAACAAAGGTCATTCACAAGACTTGATCATTGGGAGTCCATCTCAAGGGATAAAGACAAGGAGAAATCAATATAAGCCCAACTATGTGAGTGAAGTGAATGATGATGAGGCCAATGATGAAATTGAGAACTTATCTTTCATCTCTATGATTGAGCCCACTACCATTGATGAAGCTATGGATGATCACAAGTGGGTTATTGCCATGCAAGAAGAGTTGAACAACTTCAAGAGGTGCAAAGTATGAAAATATGTTGAGAGGCCCAAGAGTCATAATGTGGTTGGCACCAAGTGGGTCTTCAAGAACAAGCAAGATGAGAACGGAGCAATTGTCAAGAACAAGGATCGCCTAGTAGCTAAGGAATATTCTCAAGTGGCGGGGATTGACTTTGAAGAAACCTTTGCTCCCGTGGCCTGTCTTGAAGCTATTCGGATCTTGCTTGCCTATGCATCACACAATGGCTTCAAGCTCTTTCAAATGGATGTCAAAGGTGCCTTCTTGAATGGGGAGATCAATGAGAAAGTCTATGTGGAACAACCTCCAGGGTTTGAGGACCCAAAACATCCAAGACATGTGTACAAATTGAAGAAAGCTCTCTATGGCCTTAAGCAAGCACCTAGGGCATGATATGAACACCTGAGGAACTTCCTACTCAAAAATAGATTCACAATTGGAAGCATTGATAGCACCTTGTTCACAAGGCATGTTGGGAAGGATCTCTTTGTGTGCCAAATCTATGTGGATGATATCATCCACGGGTCAACAAATGAGAAGTTCAATGAGGAGTTTCGAGAGATGATGGCCAGGGAATTTCAAATGTCAATGATTGGAGAGTTGCATATGTTCCTTGGTTTTCAAGTCAAGCAATTGAGAGAGGGAAATTTCATCTTTCAAGAGAAGTATACCAAGGACCTTCTCAAGAGATTCAACATGGAAAATTGCAAGCCCTTGCATACTCCTATGGCTACAAGCAAACCCTTGGATGATGATGTGAAGAGAAAACCGGTGAACCCCAAGCTCTATAGTTCAATAATTGGGTCTTTGCTCTATCTCACCGCTTCAAAACCGGATAACATGTTTAGTGTGTGCTTGTGTGCACGCTATCAAGCAAATCCAAAAGAGTCACACTTGAAGGCCGTGAAGAGAATAATGAGATACCTCAAGTACACACCCACCATGGGCCTATGGTATCCTGGAGGAAAGTGACTTGGGTATTTGGATTCGGACTTCATGGGTTGCAAAGTGAGTAGAAAGAGTACATCGGGAGGTTGCCAATTTCTTGGAAGATCTGTACTATCTTGGAGCTCAAAGAAGCAAAACTCGGTGGCTCTATCCACCGCCAAAGCGGAGTATATGGCGGTGGGAGCATGTTGTGCACAACTCCTTTACATGAGGCAAACACTCTCGGACTATGGCCTCAACTATACTCAAATGCCACTATATTATGATAGTGAGGCGGCAATCAAGATGGTCCTCAAGATGGGATATCATGGTCATGCAAATCACATTCAAGTGAGACATCACTTCATAAGAGATCATGTTGAGAAGAAGGACATCGAGTTGGTGAGCGTGCGAACTCATGAACAATTGGCGGACATCTTTACCAAGCCACTCGATGAGAAGACCTTCAACAAGCTAAGGGGAGAACTCAATGTTCTCGACCTCTCCAACTTCACATGAGTAACCCTTGAGCTTGTCCTTTGTAAATATGTATAGTGTTTGTTTGTTCTTGTTTGTGTCTTTGTTTGTGCTTGTTCCTCTTCTTTTGTAGGTTGACTTTAGACCTTCTCGAGATAGCAATGGACATGGGTCAAGCTTGGGAAGGTGGTTCACGGTGTACCCAAGGCTTTGAAGACTGGTCCATTGTGAGCAAGCTTGAGAAGGTAACAACTCATTGTTGACACTTTGGTTTGTAGCGGTTCTCTCTCTGTTCTTTAGCATCGCATCATGCATTGTATACTTGTTGCATTTGCATTCTTTGCATTTATGCATCTTTGCATTGTGATACCATACATGCTCTCAAGCATGTGTCTAGGGGAGTTACTCAGTTACAATGTGAGTACATGACTCTCTAGATGATCAAATAGTGATATTTATGCTTCATGTCCATTGAGCCATGTTCGACCGAGCACCGAGGTTAAATCTACTCATGCGGCTCAAAGACAAGTGGCTCATACATTCTCAACTCTCTAATGACTAACCCTTGCACATTTGAGAAAATATGTTGCTGAGTCATAAGTGTAGGGGGAGCTATGAGGGAATGCCACTACGACCAAGGAGGAGCACCATGAAAGGAGGAGTTATCCAAACTCTTGCCAACTATCTTATGCCTCTTGGTTTCATTACGTTTTGGTGTGGTTTTTGGTGATAGGTGACAAAGGGGGAGAAGAAACATGAAGATCCAAAAGCCAAGTCTAGATCAAAGAGGGAGAAGGAACATGAAGACGATCGATAACACAAAGGGGGAGGAGAACAGGAGGAAGGAACATGAAGATTCTACGAGATGAATAATGAAGATCACAAGAAGAACATCTACACCAACATGGAGAAGAACAACGATGGTGCATGTCTACAGTGACAATGTACATTGTTGGCAATCCTTATGCCTAATAAAGAAATCTGCAAGCGTACGAATGCTGATGTAGCCTTCACCCGGGAGTATTCCAAGGCATTGAATCCATGGGGAACGAGAAGTGAGATTCTATCCTAATCCAATTCTAGTGAACAAAAGAGAAGGATAACAACGGGTTGAGAGAGTCCTCCAGCCTTGGCTTCATGTGACAACTTATTCCAAATAATTATCAAACTCTAATATTTATTCTTGTTTACTTCAGGGCATAGTTGTCCGAGGTGCAGAAAGGGGTGAGAAGGGACCTCGGGTAAAACTACCATCAACGCCTACGAGCCCAACTTGAACGTGGTGGAATACAAAGGATAGCTCAGTGCTGTCACCACCTAACTACCGACCACATAGCCTATGGGGTTGGGAGCAAACTTAGATAATTCTAAGTCTATACACCACGTATACACTTATAATTACTACTCTAACCTTGTTAACTAAAGGCAGAGTAACCATAGTCAAATAAAGTAAAAGACTTTATCTAACATGGACTAAGAACCCATAAACAAGATATAAATAAAGGAAGCTTTAATGATTAAATGAACAAAAGAATGTCTACATGTTACCCGACTGAAGGACGGGGACTCTACTCTTGGTGGAGAATCATCCCCGAGGCACAAGGTGGAGAAGGAATCGACATCTCCGGCTCCCTCCCGGACTTCTACCTCTCACCCTCACTCCCTATTCTTATACATTTCTGCAGTGTGGCGCTTGTTGTTCTCCTCTTCAATTATTGATCTTTTCTGCCAAATTCCCCTTCTATTTATAGGTGGCAAAGACTTGGCGGGTACTTGTAGGTGAAGGAGAGTCGGTGGGCGGCTGGGCATGCCAGGCGGCATGCACCGCCGGGCGGTAGGTCAGGCCGGGTTTCTCGACCGCCTTCCCTCGGACGGCTCAGATTTGGTCCGGATGATGGTTGATTGGTCGGTTTTCAACCGCCTTATCCACTTGGCATTGGTTGGCATGATGGGCCAAGTGGGCTGACACCCTGGGAGGAATAGTCCCAGGCCGGGCGGCGGGGTAGGCTGGGTGGCCTGGCAGGCCGGTCGGCGGCCCATTTTTGGTGTTGTCCCCCTCCGGGTCATTCCTTCACTTGTCCAAGTTGTGCCACGTGGGTGCCTTCTTTACTTCTCCACTTTTTACCCTCCTTAGTCTGGGGATGGAAAATGGCCTCATGGTGGAGTGTTTTGCAGGGTCGGCTAGGTCGAATGGTTCAGCTTGATGAGACTCTGTTTTAACCCGTCAGGTGGCTGATTTCGGCGTGATATGACCCTATCGGCTGAGTTCTGATTTCAGCCATCACAACCCTACCGGCCCCTGATTTCAGACTCATACGACCCTGTCGGCCGGCTGTTTCACGATAGTATCGGCCGACGGGGCGTTTCTTCATGTTTTTACATAATTTTGACCCTATAGCACCTGCAACCACATATTTCACCAAAGCTTGTAGAACTCATGAGTGTAAAGATTATTTTCATTATATTTTCATTATATTTCACCAATTTCCACCTTTTTATTGGAAATTGGTAGTCAAAAATGGGAATTTACGACTACCAACACCCCCCCTCCCCACGCTTAGGACTTTGCTCGTCCCGAGCAAAGTAAGAAATGAAGAGTAGAAGTGAGCAAGATCTAGGGTAATTCTCATCATGCTTTGTATATATAAAGACTACTCCGTGACTCCTCATGCCCATAGGATTTTAGGTGGCTAATTACATTGTCTTGAAAAGTTGAGAGATGGAACGACATAGAGAGGTCTTAAATGGATACACACTTGACTTTTCAATTGACTGATTTGTTTGGCTTATAAATATAAGTTTTCAAACAAACAATGTTAATTATAACTAATCATTTTAATTTCCTTTATTGTGAGAAACATCAATGATGGATAGGCGGATACACCACTCGATATAGAGTGATTTCCTTGTCTTCATCGGTCAGCATTACCAGCTCCGACCGCTTTCATCGGTCGGCCATGCTAACATGGACTGCCTTCATCGGTCGGCTTACAGCTCCGACTACTTTTGCTTGTCAGCTACATCAAATCTGACTGCCGCCATCAGTCTGCCACATCATATCTGACCGCCACCATCGATCGGCCACATGTCAGACTGTCAGCTTCACTCGGTCATCACGACTTCGAGTGATTCCTACATCATTAGCGGTCGGCAGCTACAACAACCTTGACTGTCTTCTTCACTCGACCTTATCGTCATGAGTTAAGTACCATTGCCACTCAGACATGATATTCTGAGTTGAGCATGACCAACACTCATAACGGCGATTGTCTCGGGGGCTTCTTTGAAGAGAAGCACTTTATATCAAATTTATGGTTGATGCCATAATATATAAATATATGATTTGATGATCATATGATAGTGGCTTGATGGTCACTCTATCAATATGTGCTTCCTTGAAGAGAAGTGCTTTATCAAATATGGTTGATGCCATAATCATTCAAAGCATGATTTGATGATCATGTCGCTATGACTTGATGGTCATATACGCGAAATATCGAGCATCACTCGGCTGATTGAAGTCAGTCTATAATAGTGAAAATAAAGCTCAAAGATATGAGTGATTACAATTATTATGGAAAGGTTACTTAATCATGAATGAAGTCATGGTAACTTAGTACTTGACAATGATTGATGTCGTAAAGCCTAGTTCATTCAGTTGTGATTGAAGTCACCTATTTAGAACATAATCATTCGACTGTGATTGAAGTCACCCGTTTGATTCATAAATCACTCATAGGCCACTCGGCCAAAGATTATGTCATTTGGCTATGATTGATGTCATAAGCCTACGTTCACTCGGCTGTGATTGATGTCACCCGAATATGTTATATAGCACTCGGCAATGATTGAAGTCATTGGCTTGAGTCATCAACCACTCATCGGTGATTAAAGTCACTCATCTGAATTATATATCACTCGGTAGTGATTGACATCATTCTACTGAGTTAGTTATCACTCGGATTTGATGATTTGAGTGTTTTTTCCTTAAAGAGAGCCAACACGACTATTCTTGATTTGGACTCTTGCATTATTTGTAGTTTCCAAATGATACAATAGTCGGGGGCTACACCTAATTAGGTGCACCTAATCGGTGCACCAGTTGATTTCTCGAAGACATTTTTGGATCTTTGAGATTCTCACAAGCTCACTGATACAAAGCTAAAGCATTCTATATGGCATAAACCAGTCGGGAAGCTACTAAAGATTATCATCAAGCTTGCAAGACTCTCGGGGGCTTCTGTCGATGACATGTACCCGGGGTACCTCACGTAGAAGGAAAGTAGGCATAGACTCCTACTAGGATAAGAACAATAGACCGACTAGGACTATGCCATGTTACCCTGTCCCCCCAGATTTATAAGGAGGGGCAGGGGTCCTCCTCAAGGGACAAGCTCAATTAGACAAGAGTCTAGAGACAAGCTCAATTAGACAAGAGTCTAGGGACAAGCTCAATTAGACAAGAGTATAGAGACAAGCCACAGCACAATTAGACAAGGAACAGACAAGTCCTTAATTAGATAGATCCCACACGGGACATAGAATAGACACAACTAGACATCATCGTCTAGGTCTACCCTTCTCTTCTAGATCTTTAGATCTAGATATATCAATACAAATACCCAAGAACACAGGACGTAGGGTTATTATCCTTCGGGAGGCCTGAACCTGTCTAAATCGGCGTCTTGTGTTACCATCGTCTCTCGATCTCACGCATACCCCTATCCTACCTATAAATCCTCATAGATGAACTACCCTATGTCTATTGCCGAGATTAAGTCTCGACAGTCTCCATCCCAAATCTTGCCATACAAACACTTCATATCATTCGCGTGCCATGGTACTAAATCGGCCGATGCGACATTGACGGTTTCATCGTCCGGGATTACCTCCACTCGATCGCCAATCCATTGGATCATAGACTGGTCCATTGTCGATGGAACACGACAATTAGCATGAATCCAATCACGTCCCAATAGAAGACTATAGGTCCCCTTTCCATCAATCACAAAGAAAGTAACCGACAAAGTTTTACTGCCTATTGTGAGCTCCACATTCAAAACTCCTTTGGCTACTACAGTACGACCACCATAATCCCTAAGAATCATATTTCCTGATAGTAGTGATCGGCATAATATTCACTGCAACACCTCCATCAACCATCATTTTCCCCATCGGCATCCTATTAACAAAACCTTTTAAGTACAAAGCCTTTACGTGTCGATGTCTGGACTCATCTGGTTTATCAAATACTGCTTGCAGAGAATCAAATATGAGTTGAGGTTCATTTTCTTCAACAGCAAACAACACTTCTACCGAAGCCATGAATTCTTGTGGCAACACCATCACCATGTCCATTGAAGCACTTGTCGCATGTATCTGCGATTTCACCTTTGGCCTCCATACTTTCTTTGGTGGCTGATCATCATCTTCATAATAATATTGGCTAGCCCTTATCTGCCTGCAACACATTCTCTGTATCCTACATTTCTGACTCTTAGAGAAAATACCAGACAAGCACCATTGATTAGCGTGCTCTTGTCCCTCTTGCATCTCCTCATCGACTTTCTTATCAAATTTGGCCTTGTCGCTTGCTTTCTTGGTTCTGAGTTGATCAAGCGCAGAAACCCTCTAATGTCAAACGGGTGATCCCACCATCGACTCTTTGGAATCGTCACATGATGTTGGTGCCAATGATTTACTATAGCTTCTCTATATATATGATCTGCACGCTTACTGCATCCAGGATAATTGTCGATTGATGGCAGCTTCATATTGTGATCCCAGCAATATTGAAAGAATGGGCACTCCCAATGTGGATCAAACTGTGACTCCTTCACTTCCTTGTCTCTCTTTTTCTGATATCTCTTGATAAATGCTTCCACATTGTTGATACCAGCCATGTTGACATTTGCAGGGAAAGGATGCCCATCAATTTTCATAGTACCTTTACTGAATTTTATCTTCCCCTGCTCAATGGTCGTCTAAATCTGTCTCCTGAATACCTTGCAATCATTAGTATTATGAGAGGGCAAATTGTGCCTCTTACAGTATCTCATCTTCTTCAATTCTTCAGCAGGAGGTATCACATGATTGGATGGCAATTGAATGTGCTTTTCCTGCAATAACATATCAAATATCTTATCAGCCTTGGTAATCAAAATCATACTTTTCCTCTAGCTCATTCTGTTTTACCCATGGGCACGACATCACATTCTTGTTCCTAGTCCACTCAGTCATATTAACTTCTTCAACATCTTCACCAGATTCAGACTCATAATCATTGTAGTTGACTTGAATTGGCCTTGATTGTGCCACCCGAGTCAGGTTCTCTTGAATACACACCTTCTGCACTAACTGGGATAGACTTTCAAATTCGGCCGAAGGAAACTTTTCCCTTAGAGGTGCAACTAGACCATTAAATGTTATCTCTATCATCTGAGTATCAGTTAATTGTAGGCTAAAACATTTATTGTGCACGTCTCTAAATCTCTGCACATAATCATGTACAGATTCTCTAGCCTTCTGCCTTACAGCAATCAAATCGGATAGCCTCATCACTCTAGTTTCAGCGAAGAAGTACTTGTGAAATTTCTATTTGAGATCGGCCCAAGTAATAATTGAATTCGGGGGCAACGATGCGAACCAAGAAAATGCTAGTCCAGAGAAGGACAATGGAAACAACCTGATCTTCAATGCCTCAGTGTTACCAGCTTCTCCACACTACACTAAAAATCGGCTAATATGCTCAACTGTAGTAGTGTTATCTTGTCCAGTGAACTTAGTAAACTCTGGCGGCTTGTATCGGCTTGGCATAGGAATCAAATCATAGTTTGGAGGACACGGAGGTCCATACATGTACGTTTGTTGGTTAGGTTTCAATCCAAATTGTTCCCTCATCACTTCTGCAATCTTCGAAGCCCAGTCATCAGTTGACACATTGACATTTGAGATAGTCGATGTAGTACCAGATGTTGGTATATGAGAGCCAAAATTAACAACTATATGATGGCCTCCTAATTATCCTGGTAGTGCAGATAACTATGGCATTCCAAACATACTCGGTTCTACATTAGGAGTAGTACCGTACATCACATTCGGCTCTATAGTGTCTTGTCTGTAATGCTATGGTTGCGTTTGTGGAGTGGTCCTCTGCAATATCATCCTGCGAGGTGCCCTTTCTATTGTACCAGCATCAGCATTCTTTGAAGGTGGAGTACTCTCTAAAGGCATTTGACTTGAACTTACCATAGGAGTTGTAGGCCGAGGAACATTCCCGGTCATACGAAAATACACTGGCCCATGAACTGGATCATCAAATACGCAACCCTCCACACTCTGAATAATCAAAGTCCTCAAAGTATTAACCAATACAGGTGACTGATTAATTAATGCATGATGTATTTCTCTGTGGATCATGTTACTCAGAGTTTCTTCTTTAATAGCTTCTATTGGTTTATCAGTAAGTGACTTCTCACCATCATCTTCAATAAGGGATGCAGCAGGCAATTTCCCCTTCTAGATAATACCATGCCTTGTTTTGCTTAAAGTTCCCAACAAAAGTTTTTCAAACTCAGCAAGTCTTTGATCAATCTGTGCCTTCGCCTCATCATTCAGATCATCTCTAACAACCTATAACACATGTTCATTCTTCAGATCAGCACTGACATTAGTCTTTTGGCATTCCAAGTTCAGGCATGATGTCGAGTTTGAAGTCCTAGGTCCCACCGAGCATGCCAAAAAGCATGTTGACACAAAAATCACCCCGCGTGACCTGGGAGATTTGCTTAACTCCAGTGCAGGCTCAATACAAGAAACCGGGGCGTGCTAGTCGATTTCCCCTGCAAATCGACAAAGAGATGGATGATCAGAAGACGCGGGTCACCAGCCCAGAATAGGCTGATAAAGAAAGCCGATAGTCACTATTCGTGAAATCAGCCGAGGTTATTATATGAATAAAGAAAATAAAAGAAATTAAACTAATCGGCTGATTGTATCGGCTTTATCGACAATATTTAATTCAATAAATAGTTTAAAATCATGGATGCTGATAAAGAATTAAATCAACAGGCCAGAGTCGATAAGCCTACAATATTCATGAAGTAACTGACCAAGTCGATATGAGGTGCCAGAATCGATAGAGCTAAATCGATAGTTCTACAGTAAATACGCATAGACCCACTCTGTCGATAGTACCAAGTCGATAGATCTAATTAGCTGGTATTGCAAATATGCCTCAAAATTATAAATATATCTTATTATAATATAGGGGCAATCGACTTATCAAAGAAGATAATACAACTAGTCCAAATACCAGAAAGTCAATTGAACCGTGATAACCTATCGGCTAAACGTCCCGATAGAACAGTATTGACTTTATCTATAAATAGATCGGATCTAACCCTATCTACCCAGTAAGACATTGAAACCGATGTTGCCTTACTGATTTGAATAGATCGAACTTAAACGAGACAGTATTCAAGCACGGTAGATAGAACTAGATTTAACCTATTTATAGATAAAAATCAATAAAGTGACATGAATAATAGATCTAAAATATACCGGTAGAACCTACTAAAATTGCAATAGATCAGTTTCAACTAAGACAGTATCGCAATCAGAGTCGATATAATAGGTACAAAGAAAATATAATTACCGGATAACTAGTAATTCTAACGATAACAACTAGAATATCAAATTAATAAGAAAGTACTAGTTGAAATTGATAGAATTACCAAAGTTTACTAATCCAAGTCTCTCGCCGAGATCGGAGCCGATGCAGCCCACGCGAGCCAAGAATTTCGTCGAGTAGGAAAGATTGGCGATGCGCCGAACTGTATTGAACAAAAGTGTTGTTTTTTTGGTACAAACCCTATTACATATTTATAAACCTCATGCAAGAGGTTCTGGCCCGACTCAGTCAGGACTCTTAACAAACCGACTAGATTTATTTTTAATCAAAATATAAACTAAAATAGAAAGAGATAAAATGACCCTATCGGGCTAATTGACTTCTTTCGGCCGTTGAACTTCATTAACTTTTGCCGATTTCAATCCTCCTCCTCTAATTAATGGGACCGGTCAAATTCCGATGCCAACAGCGTGTCACCTCGTCCCGTGATCCTCCTCGTCGGCATGTTTCTCCCGCCTCCATTCCATTGGAAGCCTCTACTTGCACCAATGCCCGATCACCTTTGACTTGGTCAACCCCACCGTCTTGATCACCACCTTAGGTTTTAAGGCACAACCGCGAAACCGTTCATGCTTCTTGCCTCTCCACATGTACGATGTGGATCACCCTTGACTTCACCCGGCCTCCTGATCGTCCAACCCCAAGTCTCTTACTTGTGCCCAATCCTCTCGTCGTTGATCACCAAGTTGACTCCAGTGACCTACACATCATGAGACAAGAAAACACATTTCCCATCTCCTGCAAACTCTCCAACATCTTTACCAAGTCCGGTTAGTCAAAACCATGACAAGCACAGACTCATGCAATCCCCAGATTCCCACATTTTAACTCAAACACCAAACTCAACCAATGTCAATTACTCATCACATATTGCAAACCATGGCACATATCCACATGGTTTCTCAAAGATGGTGGACAAGATTACCTTCAATGCATCTATGCCAACCTATCATGTCCCATCCGTAGAAGACATGAAGATTACACGATCACTGTCGTTGACTTCAACCTCCCTCCCCAGCTGATAGCCAACCTTGTGCATGGCATTCGGGCCTACATTGAACACGAGGTACATCTCATGATTTAGTCTTTCCAATAACATCTGCATGGTGTGGGTTTATTTCAGCCCGGTAGTTAGATTGAGTGAGAGAAACTCATGGCTGGGAATCCCCATCTTGTTGGAGACATGGTAATTCTCTTTCTTAGACATGATCATGGATTAAACTACCGTGATTGTCCCTATAATAGAAGAGGCTGGCTTGTCCTCATTGGTTTCCCACTAGGTTATTTGGAGACAAGGTACATTGAGACTGTGGTGTCAGGATTTGCTAGGATGCTCCAGTGGATAGAAAGCCCAAGAGCCAAAGCTAGAGTCCTAGTTGAAGCAATGTATGATAGTGTTAGCATAGTTCACAGGAGTATGGTGCTTAGATTGGGTATATAATGGGGAGGAGAATGCAGGTCATGGGTTGTGCCTCTCTGTATTATGAACAATGAGTTTTTGGATGTTCACCTGGGAGATGAGGACCTTTCGCCATCGACAATGGCAACCCACATCCCTTTGAGGAGAATGATCCGTTTCGGAACATACAGCATCCATAACATCCTTTAAATGAGCAGCATGAACAACATCAGCCACAACAACAGGTCTGGCCAAACTAGGAGCAAGTTGATCAGGGACAAGTTGGGCAGGCAGCCTCAGTAGCTCAGGACCCAGGGATAGATCATCATTCCGACATCTCCACTGCCTCAGTTCAAAACCTGCTTATTCCAGGAGGTGGTCAGGCAACGGAAGTACAACTTGGGAACAAGGGTGCAGCGCCACAACATCCCATTATAGGAGCTGACCAAAACATAGAAGTACAATACAAAAATTTGGGTGCAGTTGCACCACACAAGCATCACATGCCTGTTATTCAACCTCTCAACTGGCTGCAACTTATGCATGTGCAATTTGGTATGCCACTCCTCTTGTATGAGAAAATTCAATAGGACCCCCTCTAGTAGCCTCAGAATGTGCAGGAGGAAGCTTAGCATGATCAGGAGATGCAATTTCAACCACCAGCAGGACAGGATCCGGTACCAAAACCTGTCCATTGGCCAGACCTTCTTCTAGCTACACCAATCTAGCAACAGCGGGGGGAAGGGGAACCCCATGCATCATGAACATGAAGAAGCAAGCTCACAAGGATCTGCTCCATTCCCACTTAACCTGGACATCAGTAATTGGCACATGAGATAACCTACTGATCAAGCTGCAACCTCTAGTCAACAAGAGCTGGCACTCAACCAAGAATTTAGAGGGATCATCTGGCAAGCCCTTAGGAAGCACAATAGGGCCAAGGAGTATAATGCATCAGCGCAAAACATTTCACAGCAACTAGACCTAGGTGCCTGTAGTGCTCCATACAGGTCCTCTCCCACCAAGACCAAGGAAAGAAGCACATGTCACTTCTTCTAGGAAGCATACATAGAACCATGATCTGAGCATATTCAGTTAGAGGAATGTGCTCAAGGATAGGGTATATCACAGGAAGCATTTCTGCATGTTCAAGTTTATGCACAACTTAATCATTGAGCTCACTTATCAGAGGAAGAACAAAAACAAGAAGCTAAAAGGAAAAGGAAAAGTTCTCACAAGAGTGACCACTGAGGGTCTCAGAAGAAGCCCTAGAAAGAATGAGATCAATGGAGGGCATAGGAGTGCACCAGCCTCCAACACTGTATTACTCAGCTCTGCAGCAACAGCCAACAAAGGGGCTTCAATGCAGTCTCAGCATTAGCTGGTATAACCACCTTCTCATCCTCTGATGCTATCTTTACTGGACCTACTAATTCCCATCTAATAAAGATATAGAGGAATCAACAACTCCATTTCCTAAAATCTCAATTCAGGCACTACAAAAGGTAGCAGCAGAGGAGTGCAGCCTCTCTCCTGAGGAGGTGGCCACTGAACTGCTGATGCTAGAAAAGGAAACAAAACAGGCCGAAGATCAACCCATTGTAGCGCCAGCAGTAAATGAAAACAAGCATGATGATTAGAAGAAGTAAAATGACTAGAAAGAGAGCGCAAGGCTTGAATAGCTTGCATTATTTTGTTTGTAAGGGTACCCCCATCTTTTTGTAATATTGGGAACTTAGTTCCAAGATTCTATTATGTTGTAGCATCAGAACTTGGGATGGTACTTTGTATGGCTAAAACCAGTTATTCTGGCAGTAAGGTGGTTTGTAGCCTCTATATCCTCAAGGACTTATCCTTGATTATCAGAAATTTGCGCAATGCTTTAAGATGTGATAGACAAGTACATGGTAACACTAACCTCTCTAAGGAGCCAGCTCTGCGACATAACCCATATGTTTTAAATGGATAATCACAACAACACAATAAGTAATATGCAGCAACAAGGCAGAAGCAACTAGAACATATTGAACTAGAATATTCATGGCTTAAACTCGGATGACAAACAAAGAGCAGTCAGATCAAAGATAGCTGAAAGTGGATGTGCAATCTTTTGCTTGCAGGAAACAAAGATGACTTATATCAATCACTCACCATCAGGAAGTGGGCACCAAAATGCTTCAACCAATTTGTTTATCAACCCTCTTAGGGACAATCGGGTGGGGGGGGGGCATCATTGTTGGCTAGGTAGGAAATGCATTTCAGGGCCATGTCATACATAACCTCAGATATGCAATGTCAGTAAAGTTGACATCTAGACACAATGCTGAGAGTTTCTTTCTTTTAGCTGTGTACCTGCTAGGGTGTAAGGTTCATGACCATTGAGGTTACCCCAAAGGTATAAATGTTTTGGTGATGAATGACAAGCATGAAATGTTACTAGTGTATACATGAGTGTTGTGCGTGTAGAAAACCTTTCTACTTAATGATGATTGTTGACGGTTGCCTTGGTGGTTGATGACAATGACCACAAGCATGGAGGCTTGATGAGCTTTATGGAGTGCAAGGGTTGATGGAGATGGAACAAGGCTAATGACAAGCTAGGAGCAAGTGTTTGGAACACTTGTCTAGTTGTTAGGGCTTGTGTCCATAAGAAAAATAAGACTATCAAGGGGGGTCTATGTCATGTCTCTTAGATCACCCTAGTCAATGATGTGCATGGATGCTCAGTGAAATCACAAGTCACAAGGTGGCAATGGAGAGACCAAGGAGTTGTTGGATGAAGCTGGGCAACGAAGTCAAGCAAAGATGAGGAGTTTCAGCTTTTGAAGATGGAGACCGGACAGAAGGGTCGTGGAGATCGCATAGTATGGTCATCAGAGAGGATTCCAGTTTAGAGAATAGTTGGCTACAAGGAAATCTGTTGGAGTAGAATTTATACAGGCCGGACTGTGCGGTCTGTAGGAAGAAATTTTGGACAGACAAGTAAGTGGTTGCAACGGCTCTGTTTGGAGGAGGAGCGATGAAGACCGGACTGTATGGTCTTGTATACCAGACTGCATAGTCTGTACAGGAAACAACAACGGACAAAGAGCAACGGCTCTAGAGTTGTCGTCCGGTGTTGCCCGGACTGTCCGATCTGGATAGAGACTGGATTGTCTGGTCTATACGTCTAGAAGGCTATTTTATGGAGCAATGGCTATTTTGAGGTTCGAAGCCAATAAGTTGTTGCTGGGGTCTTGGAGACCACCTTTGTCCATTAGGATAGCTAGGAGCATCAGTAGGGAGACAAAGGGAAAAGAGAGGAGTAGTAGGAGGAGATATTGGATATCTTGAGAGTGCTAGAGAGAGTAACATGAGTATCTATTCACATCTAAGGCTAGGGTGCCCTTGAGAGTATGATCTAGGTTGTTGAGACCTAGACCGGTTAGGTGTCGGTAATCGAGCCTATCATGATTGGTTGTGAAGGTCGTCACACGTTTGTACACGGTTTGATCCTGTCATTGAAAGGTGCATCGATAGTGAGTACCCGTGTTGGCTCGGAGAGTCCAGTAATTCTCGAGGGAGGAAAGTTTGTGCCTTGGTGGCAGCAGCGACACAACTTTTTGTTTACTCCGGGAGTGATTGCAGGCTCATGTGCGAGAATTCCACTTGGTGGCGGGAGGGACCGACACTTTGGTGAGAGTGATCTAACGACGATTAGGGGAAGCGCCATCCTTCTGAGACCTCAGGAAAAAAATTATGAGATATCTCTTACTCTACTTGAAGGACCGAGAAGGCGACCAGAGGGGGGGGGGGGTGAATGGGGGCCAAATAAAATTCTCCAGGAGAACTTGGCCTATATCCCAAAAACAACCTAAGCCAACCTCCAAATCGATCACCAAGACTACACACACCAACTTGTGGTGTACTAGCCCTAGGAGTGATCAACCACACCAAAGAAACATAGTAGAAACAAAAAGGGAAGAAGCAATCCTCAATAGTTCAGAACTGAACTCCCATCGGCAGTGCCGATCCCTGCCATCGGTAGTGCCGGTAGGCATCGGCAGTGCCGGTCCGTGTCATCGGCAGTGCCAGTCCCACCTATCGGCAGTGCCAGTGCGGGATGCTGTTGCACTGGAACCTATAGACTGGACCAATCGGCAGTGCCGGTCCTGGTCATCGGCAGTGCTGGTCGACCCCCGACAGAATAGAAAATCTCTCGGGATCTTCTCAAATCTTCTCCAAAACTCAATCAAACGAACTCCAAATGATGCGATTTTTGAACCAGTGAATCCTCATCACATCACGACCCTTATCCTAAGAGATCAACTCAATTGGCTCAAGAAATCATCACGAATTTCAGATCTCATGCCAAGAACACCAAAAAAGGGGAAACTTGAGAAATCCTTCAAATCGAAGGTGCTAGAGCCAATAATTCCATCAAGGATCCATAGAGGATTATCCTAGCTCATCCTAGCAACAAGTTTCTCAAGAAATCCGGGCCAAAAACTCATCCAAAAATGAGATCAAAAATCACCACGAAAATGCTTCTGAAAATAAGAAAAAGGGGATTTCAGGATTCAAGTTAAGAGGGAAATCTTGAGCATGAAAATACTTCTCATATCATAGAAAGGTGCTTACAAGATCCATAGGTACAAGGCTAGGAAGCCACCCTCTTCCTCCCACTATTTGGAAGAGCAAGAGATGTCTCTCACACACCCACTACTCTCCTCTCAAACATGAAGTCCTCTCCTAGCACTTTGAATAGAGTCCTAACACAAGGCTAATGGGAAGAGAGGCACCTCTCCCACTAGCCACACCTCTCCTTCTATAGGCCTAGGGTCTATTGTTCACATGACCACTCTACCCTTGACCTACATAACACACCCACCTGCCACCGGGGGCATAACCGTCCATCTTTCACCTCATCGCCCGAATGCCATCGGACGCTTCACGTCTTTGCTTCATCTCGAAGCAAGCTCCATGATGGTGCCACGTGCACCACCAACCACGTGCTTCTTGCCTCTCCAGGTGTACGGTGTGGATCACCCTTGACTTCACCCGGCATCCCGATCGTCTGGCCCCAAGTCCCCTACTTGTGCCTAATCCTCTCGCCGTTGACCGCCAAGTCAACTCCAGTGACCTACACATCATGAGACAAGCAAACACACTTCCCATCTCCTGCAACATCACAAATATCTCCACCAACTCCGGTTAGTCATAACCATGATATGCAAACCCATGCAATCCCTGGATTCCCGCATTTCAACTCAAGCACCAAATCCGCTCAAGTCAATTACTCATCACAAATATAGCAAACCATGGCACATATCCACATGATTTACCTTTCGCATTTACATAATGTGCTACTCATGCTTGTGTGCTTGCCTTACTCTTGTTGATGATCTTGTAGCTTTGCATGAGTAGGCTTCTTTGCTAGCTTGTTGTTTGCTTCTACGTGTCTTCGATTACTAGCTTGCATAGGAGTTGCATTGTCCTGTGTGATCCACTAGTATGCTTAGGTTGTTGTTCCTTTTCATAGGACTATTATCTTGTTAGTGTGATCATCACTAGAATTGCTATAGGAGTTGTTTAAGTGTTTAGTTTTAGGAATCAGTTGATTTGGTACATATACCGAGTTCCTGATTCACCCCACCCCTCTCGGTCACTCAGTTCTTTCACATGGCCCTGAGCGAGATGAATTCAAGGACTGGTTCAAGAGTCTATAGATTCACGAAGAAGATAACTGGTTCTTCATGAGAGACTTCAACTGCTAGAGAGCTATGGCTAATAGGAACAGAGAATGAGGTAATATGACAAATATGATGAATTTAAACCAAGCAATAGGTCAAGTGGGCCTCATGGAGATACCCTTGGAGGGTAGACAGTACACATGGAGCAATATGCCAGAAAATTCTTTGCTAGTGCAGTTAGATTGGTGCTTTCCATTAGCCAACTGGGCCATAGAGTATCCCAACAACTTTATGCTTCCAATGGCCAAGCCTACATTAGATCATCTTCATTGCAATATTTGGATTGGTGCTAAAATTCCCAAAGCAAGAATCTTCAGATTAGAGAATTTCTAGGACCAGCACTCCAGCTTATTTGAAGTTGTGCAAAGCACATGGCAAGCTCCAATAAGAGGGAACAATGATGAGGACATCCCAACTATTCACTTAAAGAATGCAAGCCATAATGTGAACCATATCAAGAACCTAGTGCATGTTGCAAAGTACACCATGCCATCGAGACATACAAAGGTGAACGCTACAATTATTTCTATAAGTAAATATATCCATAAGGCAAAACTACTACTTGGTTTATATGATTGTAGAATGAAGCACCATGCTATACTAGAAGGGTTGTCGGTAATCACACCAACAAACACAGCCCACAATTGCAACAGAACATGTTTATGAAAATCATTGGATGAGGCATGTAATGACTATGAGAAATGGTCAAGTATACCTTGGTCCAGGCCGATACTCAATTACATTAATGAACATACATGCTACACATGATAAAGGACCAGCCACAACGTGCCTTGAACCCCATACAACAATTCAAGGATCGACTACACAATGTCAAGTACAATTACATAGAAATGTGAACTCCATCCTTAACAAATTTAATTCTAGTTTGAATAAGAATTTTCCACCTCATAAGTCTTCTACACATACTTTCATAAGGTTTACACACAAGGAGGGCTCACAGGACCAACCAATATGGAGTGCACCAAGGATGACATGAGTTACAGAGAAGCTGAACAAACTCATTGATAGCTGACGTCAGACGCAACTTCCAAGAGTCATGCACACTAGACCTTCATTTTTCTTCTCACATAATATACATGGATGGAAATATAATCAAGTCTATTTTCACCTCCAACAAACAGCTTCTCATTTGGACTTCCCATGAAGGACCAATGCTCATTTTAGTGGAGACTGCCAGGGAGGCTGATAGTCGCGTGAGACTTCAAGGGATTGTTGTTTTCACACCTTTCACCTACCTGTTTCTCAGTTGAAACTCCTGAACGTTTCACACCCAACTAGGAGGGATGTTCCTCATATAAATAAGCCCTATATCTCAGTCATTTGCAACAACTTTTTTTATAATAGAAAAGAATCCCTTTGGTTAGCCGAGTGCTATCAAATTTAGAGCGTGATCTCTACCCCTTTGCTCTTGTGATTTCTTCGAAGATTACAGAAGCAACATTCGATGTCACCCAATTGGTGATACTACTCTATTTGATTGCAGGTTGCGTTGGTTGGTAACTCTGAGTGTGGTTGGGCGAATCCACGATTCAGGTTGCTGTATAGAGACGATGGTTGGCTTCGGGTTCATTTCGTCAGGTTGCACTATTATCTTGGCTGCTTGCAGCTAGTTATCTTGGCTTCTTTGAAGCTAGTTATCTTGTTTGTGATTCTACATCATGAAGATCGTGTCACGGTCTCATCATTTGTTATCAAGAGTCATTGTTTCCATGGTAGGATTTTCCTTCACCCTTAGCTATGCATATTTGTTATCATCCTATCCATTAAAGCCAAAACTAATATAGCTTTATGTTTTGATCTATAATTTTGGTGAGTTTGGTTAAGTCTTAGTCCATTAAAGTCTGTGTTATAATATACCATCCTTTGTGTCATTTCATTATTTTTGTTATAATCTGAAAATCTAAAAAGGAAACAAGAGGAACATAGTTTGTCCTTTGTGTAAACTTTGATCCTATCAAGTTCTATCTGCTGGTTGCACATAGTTCTATCTTTCAACTACTCAAGTGTTCGTTCTTGAGTCATTTTCTCAAAATAAAATAGACAAGAAAAAAAGAGTACAAAAAAGAAGTGTGAAAGAAAGAAAGAGAGATAAAACAAATGTGAAAGGGAGAAAGAATTTGATGGTTGTTCATGAGCACATGTTCTTAAATTTTCATATGTCATTGTGAGTTGGTTGTCCTCTTGTTGGTGCAATTTTTCACTAGTTCATAGACCATCCTTTGCTAGTGTAAACCTTGTTTGCATCAAATCTGACTTCTTTGCGCATGTGATTAGCACTAGGCAGTGGATTCTAGTTTGGATTGCAACTTAAAAGCCATTGTAAACGAAATTGTGTTCGTGTATTCGCTTAACCATCACTTGTAATTGCCACACAATACTTTTGTAATCTATAGGGAAACCACAAGAGCTTTGGTTGGTAAGAGAAGGTGACGTTGAGAGATCCTAGTTATTTGTTTCCTTTTCAACATATATGCTTGCTATTTCAAGTAGAAATTTGTGAAACTAATTATGGTAGGTTGCAAGCACACATGCATTCAATTTTATGGAAGTTCTGATCCAGGTCAAAAAAAAAAAAGAAGTTATATTCTAGAGGAGTTTTTAGAGTGGGTAGAAGACATGGAGTTCGAGTTTGGACTCAAAACGTTTTCCTGAACAAGAATACATCAAGCCACACTTGAGTTCAACGATTATGCTCGTCATTGGTGGAGATGCTATAATCAAAAGCATTTTATAAGAACATGGGAAGATCTCAAGATAGCCATGAGAAAAGAGTTTGTTCCAAGAGAGAATGAGGAGATCATACTATGTCATCTAAAAAAAAAAGGAAAGGAAACAAATCTGTCTGGACTTTCTATGATGATATATGCTGTTGCATGCACCGAGCAAATGTCATGGATGACATACAAGCTATGTCATATTTCAAGAGAGGTTTGAACTCTAGTATCACTGCTTCTATGAAGGAAAAATACTTTTCAAGTCTGCGTGATATGCTCAGTTATGCCATTATGGTGGAAAAGAGAGTGAAGAAGCAACAAGAAAAAATGTCACATTGCATTAAGTGTGGACTTTATCGCTAGAACCAAAATTGATTCTCATTCCAGTGAAACTATTTGTAGTGGAGAAGATAAGAACAGGAATTATGATGACCCATCCCATGTTGAGTTAAAAGAGACATTAGAGAAGGCGAGTGACATGGTAAATGATTACATTGGCAAGTCTAAAAGTAAACCTACTTCTATTGTGATGGTCGCCAAAATGTTTAGTTCGACAACTGAATTTTGAAAGGAAGAACTATTTATGTTTCAAAGTAGTACAAGTGATCCATTGCATTCGTAGGTCTTGAGAATATTTCCACTCATGAAGATGACTGTGATCCAATGGAGGAAAGGATTGAAAAGTTCATACCAGAAGCTGAAAATGGAAAGGAAATTTCAACCACTAAAGCAATGGACTATGATCATCATGCTGAAGAGAGTATTGCATAGGAAGAGAAAATGGCGCTTCTGGCCATCGTGTGAGAACCACTGATCCAAAATGTGAAAATAATCAACGTGGTTCCACTCTAATTGTTGATGCTTTCAGTACATAATTGAAGCAAGTTGTGAATCTTGAGTGCAACACTTTGTTGCAAACAACAACAAAATTCAAAGCCAAGCAATTCATGGATGAGTAAAAGGAAAAGAAAGTGAATGAAAGGAGTGAGGTTGTTGTTGCAAGTTCTCCATGTGCAAATCCAAAATCTGCTCTATGTGAACTTAAAGAATTCTCCACTCAGTTCTAGATCACTCAAGAATCATGCATGAGAAAGGCCTCGTGTTGAGAAATGCCATCAACTGCTACAATCTTAAATGGGGAACTTTCGATGGGTCCAAACATGTCACAAATTATAAAGTTCTGTGGGACATGTGTACCCGGGATACTTAATAACTCGGTTAATTAGCCGAGTGGGTCGGGGGCTTGATTCTGGTGTATTAGGCCCAGAAGATATTTGCTGAGATTCTTGTTTGAGTAAGCGACAAGTTAGGTTAGCATATATGTTGGATAGATAGAATCTGTTGTAACCGACTAAAAGAATCCCATGTAAATCCCTGCCCTTCGGATATATAAGGAGGGCAGGGGGCCTTCGGTAAGAGACAGACTCGTATTGGAACCCTAATTCCAGTGCGAACCCTAGCAATACAGAAACACCAGACAGGACATAGGGTTATTATCCTTCGGGAGGCCTGAACCTGTATAAACCTTGTGTCATGTGTCCATCGATCTTTCATACTCATACGCATACCTAGATCTACTATCCGAAATATCTCTCGACAGTTGGCGCGCCAGGAAGGGGTGGCGTTGAGTGTAGCTTCGTCAAAATCGATGGCTTTCATCAACATCAAGTTTCGCCCGGGAGATAAGATCTGCTTTGGCACCATCAGCCTCGTCGCCGATCAGCACGGGAACCTCGTCAAGCATGAATGTGTGGCCCACTCGGTCGCTGCCACGACCGATCAGAGAAATCCGGCCGGCCGATTCCCGCTTCGCCTCGACAACGCGGCGATAGCTTTCCAGGCGGAAACCCTCTCGAGCGGCAACTCAACGTTGTCCGCAACACCCCGATTGAAAACCTTGGTAGATTCGGGTTACACTACGGTTGATCTCCAGGCTCATCACATGGATCAGTCGGACGAAGATCCCAAATTTTTCAACGAAACAAGATTCGTTGCAGCAATCAGCCTTAAAAGCGAGTCACTCCTGGACTTGATTGAAGAGTCGAGTGACTCAGAGAGTTGTTCCTCGGATTTCCACGAGGTATTTATGGTAGCACCTGCTGCGCAGGGGCAAGCATACGGCAAAACATCAGCAGATGCTGCCGCGCGCGGTATCGTGCCACGTGTAGATGGACATGAAACCGACCTCGAAGACGGTGATCCAGACACCACCACTCCTCTGCTTCGAAGACCGGATGCTCAGCAGAGACCCCGAGCTGTGCAAAACTTAGGTATGGGAGACCTCACCTTAAAACTTGATGGTGAAGACGTCTTCAAGACCCCACAACACAACATCACGGCCACAGCGACCCTCCTACAAACAATAGAGCCTTTGCTCCAAGTCTCCCCATAGTTGACACCTCAGGTCAACCAATTGAAAGCGCACATCAGGGCCACGGCTGTACTGGGGATGCATGCGGCATGATCAATGCTGACTAAATCAGTCTCCGGGGCTGCTAATTCGGTGCCCAGGGAGGATAGAAGAGACCGACAGCACTCCAACCGGGAGGCAACCCCGCCTACTGTCCCCAGTTGCAGGCCCATTGCAGAGTACCATGATCGACATCCAAGCGCCGACCTGCACAACGGCATACAACCATGTGATGCGCGGGTACGATTGGACAACAGATACCGGGAGCACGACGATGCGGCCCGCCAAGAGTATGAAGATGAACGGCACCGGCACGGTTATGTAGACTATGAGCGTGACAATAGGCGGCAGCCACATATAGACGATCATTACCGCGATCGACGGGACGAGGGCCGCCGCGATGACAGATATTACCAAGAAGACGGCCCCGAACGAGAACGTACTCCGGGCACCGACGATTATGACGAGGAGGCTGGCATCCGAGCCTTCACTCAGGAACTTCGAACCGTCAGCTAGCCAGTCGGCATTGAGAAGTATGACGACAAGACGGACCCGCACGACTGGCTTCACCTCTATTCGACAGCCATACGAGCTCTCGGTGGTGATAGCTTTGTCATGGCCAACTACTTGCATGTTTGCTTAGCCCCAACAGCAAGAACTTGGCTCACTAATCTGCCCGACAACTCTATCACCTCCTGGGCAGATCTCTGTCGGTAGTTCGTGGCCAATTTTCAAGCCACCTTCAACAGACCAGGGAATCACTGGGAACTCGGCCGGATCAAGTAGTGAGACTGGGAGCCACTTCGAGAGTACAACCAATGCTTCTGCCGAGTGAAAAATACCATCCCTAACATCTCGGATGCTCAAGTTGTCGCCGCCTTCCAGGGAGGACTCCGTGATGACGACCTAATAAAGAAGATTGGAAGGTTGGATGCTGCTGGCAGACTGTCAGCCAAAGAATTATTCACTATGGCCAACAAATATGCCGCTGGCAATTCGGCACTATTTCAAGTTCGCCAGTACAAGGAGGTGACCCCAAGGAACCAGTCGGGTCCATCCAATTACAGCAAGGATGACGATAGGAAGCGCAAGCAAGACCGAATGATGGCCAACACCGAGCGCCCGACCAGGAGGAAACCAGTCACTTAGGATGACTTTGATAAGATGCTCGATGGCCCTTGCCTGCTACATGATGGAGCTCACAAAGCTAGGGAATGTTTCATGCTGAAAAATTTCCCCCATCACGCCTTGAAGGTCTGCAAAGAACGCCCTTGGATCCCCAAGGGTGGCAAAAAGGATTCAGATAAGGATAACCAAGACGAGGACAAGGAGGAATTCCAAGACCCTGAACGCGAGGTCAATTACATCTGTGGCCGGTCTACGACCGACTCAAAGCGCTAGCAGAAGATCCTCTACAGAGAGGTCCACTCGGTCTCACCAGCGGTACCTCAATATCTGCGATGGTCAGAGGTTCCAATTACTTTTGATCGGTCCGACCATCCGGATCACATCCCCAGGCCTAGGAAATATCCCTTAGTGCTAACACCGACTGTTAACCGAGTCCAGCTAAATCGGGTACTGGTAGACGGTGGTAGCCAAGTCGGTCGCCGTTTCATGGTGTGATCCCGGGCATGCAAACAGTCCCTCTAGGACAAATCACTCTGCCCGTGACTTTCGGCACTCGGGAAAACTACAGGATGGAGCGAATTAACTTCGAGGTCACCGACATCGACTCTATATATCACGCCATTATAGGGCGGCCAGTCATCGCTAAATTCATGGCGGTGTCTCATTATCCTTATACGATGATGAAGCTGCTAGGACCAAACGGTGTCATATCAATCCACTCGGATGTACAGACCTCATACGACTACGACAACGGCAGTTGTGAGTTGACCGAGAAGATAGTAGCAGCATCGGAGCTGGCCGAGCTGAAGGAAGCGATTGCAATAGCGGAGGTGGCCACGCTTAACCCTGCTCCAAAGAAAATGATGAAGACTACAGTACAGGCAGACGCCATGGAGTCCAAGAAGATTAGCCTAGATGACAAGGATGTATCCAAGACCACCAATATTGGGGTCAATTTAGGAGATAAATAGGAAAGCACGCTCATCCTTTTTCTTAGAAATAATAAAGATATATTTGCATGGAAACCTTCTGACATGCCAGGTGTTCCAAGGGAAAAGGCTGAGCACAAACTTTACGTTCGCGAAAACGCCAAGCCAATAAGGCAAAGGCTTAGATGATTCTCGCAAGACCGAAAGGATCCGATTAGGAAAGAAATCAGCCGACTGTTGGCAGCCGGTTTTATCAAAGAAGTTTTCCACCCCGACTGGTTGGCTAACCCAGTTCTGGTGCGAAAGAAGAATAAGGAGTGGCGGATGTGCGTGGATTACACCGGCCTTAACCAAGCTTGTCCGAAAGATCCGTTTAGTCTCCCACGTATTGATCAAGTGGTCGATTTGACGGCTGGATGCGCTGTGTTGAGCTTCTTAGATGCCTATTCAAGGTAGCATCAGATTCCCTTAAACCAATCCAGCTAGCTCAAAACCTCGTTCATCACGCTGTTCGGAGCCTTCTGTTACACAACAATGCCCTTTGGCCTAAAAAATGCTGGTGCCACCTACCAGCGGACTATGCAGCGATGTTTGGACAACCAGATAGGAAGGAATGTCGAGGCTTACGTCGATGACCTGGTAGTCAAGATTCGGCTCTCCACCGACTTAATATCCGACCTAGATGAAACATTCGGCAACCTTCGAAAATACAACATGAAGCTAAATCCGGAAAAATGCGTCTTTGGGGTCCTATCTGGAAAATTACTTGGTTTTCTGGTATCACATAGAGGGATTGAAGCTAATCCAGAAAATAAATACCATATTACGAATGGGACCTCCACACTCGCAAAAAGATATTCAAAAGCTCATAGGTTGTATGGCTGCGCTCAGTCGGTTTGTATCGCTACTCGGCGTCCGAGGGTTACCCTTTTTCGATTACTCAAGAAGCAAGAATCATTCACTTGGAATGATGACACACAGAAAGCCTTGGATGATTTTAAGGCTTATATTAGAGGTCCTCTAGTCTTAACTCCCCCTGAGCCAAAGGAACCTTTGCAGCTGTACATTTCCGTAACCAAACATGTTGTCAGTACTGTGCTGGCGGTGGAACGGGCGGAAGATGGCAAGGCTCAAAAGGAGCAACGACCAGCATATTTCGTTAGTGAAGTCTTATTAGAATCCAAGGTACGATACTTCCAGCTTTAGAAATTAATTTATGCATTATTGATGACATCTAGGAAGTTGAAGCATTACTTTGAGGATCATCCAATTGAGGTCCACATGACGTTCGACCTAGGCGAATTGCTGCACAACAGAGAGGCCACTGGGAAAATCGCTATGACACCCCAGGTGTCTCACCTTAACTTAGCAAACATGAGGATCACAAACCATGGAAATTATAGCATAAAATGATAGAGCCTATCTATTAATTTAATTCCAGGCAAATAAATACCCTGCAATCAAGTTATTGAAGCAACATAAAAATTTCAATACAACATATGCTACATAAATTCATAATCATGTTGGTAATAATAAAATAGAATATTATGAATTTATTGGGCATTTTTCCTGTTTGGCAAAACCCTCAATTAATTAATTGATTCTTAAGTAACTAATTAATGTATTTAATTAATTCTAAATATATGTTTATAAAAATTTCAAATAAAATTCTCCAAAGTGTTCTCCACCATTTAAATAGTCAGTCCACCAATTTTCACTAATTTAGGAAGTCCCTAGCTATTTTATTTTGAATTAATGAAAATCAGCTTTGACTAGGGACCTGTTTGCACTAAATGTAAAAGATCAGGGGGCGCAGTGTAAAATCCCCTTTCTTCTTCCTCCATTGGCTGGCGCAGCACTGTTTCCTCCTCTGTCGATGCCAGCGTCGAGCTCGCAATCCCCCGTATGCCACCGGCTCACCTCAGGACTCCTCGCGCGCACTGTGCCGCTGACTTCTCCTCTACCGTCCCATCTACACTGCCCTCAGCCGCGAGCCCGCCCAACGGCCACCATTCTCCCTCTCTGCACGCCACTGCCATGACTGGCAAAACTTCAATTCCACCTGCTCTCGCCGCTCCCACTCCCCCACTCACTCCTTCCCCTCTACGCAACTTGAAAGCAAGCCCACGAGTTCACAAGCACACTCTCTCTCACTCTCTGCTCTCTGCCCTCTGCCATTTCCCCTCTCTCTGCCATCTCGCCAATGCAGAGCTCAACCTCGCCACGCTGCCCCGCTCTCCCACTGCCTTCTCGGCCCAGCCGAGAGCACCCACGCACCGCTCACTTCCCATCTAGATCCCCAGGCCATTTCCTCGACAACTCCCTGTGTGAGCTCAACCAATTTGAAGAAATACCAAAACCCACAGTTCCGGTGACCTCCTCTGCTGTCGACCAAAATTGGCCATCTCCGGTGAGCCTCGTTCCCTCTATCCTCCTCTACCGTTTGCGCAACTCTCGGCCAAGCAACCTCGCCTTAACTCCTTCCTGTTTTCATGTGCAAAGTCGCCGACATTCTGCTTTTTCCCCGCCCCAAACCATCGCCACCGATCATCGAAGCTGCCTCCACTACGAGCTCCTACTTCTGGCCATCCCCGTTCAATGTCGACTTGATGACGCTCTCCGTGGTGCTCCCGTGAAGCTGTAGGAGCCGACCCCGCCCGTTTTTCTGCTCTGAGCCATCCCCGCAACCCCGACGAAGATCTCTGCTCCGCCGCCTCTCATCGCCGACCATCTCTCGGTGACAACACCACCTTGAGAACCCCTCCATCCCCTCCGCCACGGTGCGCACATCATTTCTTAGCTCCCGCGGCGAGATTTCTCCCCTCGCAGCCGCCGGCAGCGAGCTCTCCGGTCGTGAGCCACCCCGCTCCGGTGAGCCCACTGGCGCCTACTGGCAGCCGAGCTGCCTCCTACGTGGCCTTACCTGGCACCCACGTGGCTCCAACGTGGAAACCCCCTAAAAATAGAAAATTGCCAGAAGATGCATAAATCTTTGGAAACTCATAGTAAATTGAGTTTAAACCCAATGAAGCTCAAATAAAATTTGTTAGGTTCATTTTCATTTGCTCTATTTTAGTAAATTGATAAATCATTGCCTCTGTACTTACATTTTTATTAATTCATTTAATTGTCCAAACACAAATTAATTCACCAGATATTCTAGGAACCAAATTTAATTCTGATTTTTGGCATGCTTAATAACTACATAATTATCTATCACCACCATATTTGGTTTAGAAAAATATGAATTAGTTTTGGCTCTGGAATTTATTTAGTTTGGTTTATTAAATTAATTCTAGTAATTATTATATAATTAATTGGCCCCTGCCACTTGGCACAAAAATCACTCACACAAGTCTTTGTGCCGAGTAAATCACACAAGTCCAGAATCCTAAGTTTACTTAATTAAATTAAATTAATTGCTCATACTACTATTTTACTTCAATAAATGCTAGTAATTAGAGTAATTATATCCAGAGGCTGTAAATTGGTAAAAATACAATTCATCTATGTCCCTGTTCATGATAAAACACTCAAGATAAGAATCGATTGGTTACTATTGTAATTGCTTGATTATTCTGAAGGACTATAACAACCCTAAATAAATAATTAACACACATAAAATAATGAAACTCTAATTTGTTTCTTTGGAGCATATGGCTTCGAGAACATTGAAGCATATGGCTTCGAGAACATAATAATAATGTTAATCAACATTTAAAGACATTGAGCATCATGTCATTGCATTCTACGGTATTTTGATAATATCGACAATTCAATTCTGTCATATAGGCAACAACAACCCGGAGCAGAAAGAAGAGGATCTTCAGAAGGACCTTGATCCCCAAGAGCAAGACGTTGTAGTTGCTAGCAGTAACACCGATTCTGGCAAGCTTCGGTTTACATTCGCCCTTCTATAAAGTTTGCTAGTTTTCAATATTACTAGTGTCTATGATCATTGTTGCATCAGGTCATAGGAGTTGATTGGAACCCACTTTGCATGATACCCAAATGACCTACGCCACTGTCATTAGAACTTTGGTAGTATCGGTACTGTGTCGCTATGCTTAGTAATTGCTAGACCCGGTAGATATCATTACTAAGAAATGAACTTGACCACTGGAACGGGAACCTAAAAAGAAGTTTATTTTACTGTTATGATCCGACAGGGAAGATGTATGTGTAGGTTTGCAGCAATACATGGGTGTTGACTACGGTAGCCCTGCCTTGTCAAACCTAGGACCCGTCCGTGGTCGGCCCCTTGGTCAAGTATTGAACAGTACCGAATACATGCTAGTCTATGGGCACTAGTAAACTGATGTAGCATTGGCGCAACAATGAGGACGGTACCTAGTACAGTGGTCGTTGACCCTTCTGCTGCTGGAGTGGGCGGTTCATACCGCGAAGTACTGTCGGCAGAACGGCATGCCCACTCGCTGAGACTAGACCTGGACCAAGTTGTTTTTCATCCTTGCGAAAAGTTGACATATACGACCTTAACTGGTGCGTATGTGTCATGTATCTCGGGGTATCCCAGCTGGCGTAAATCAATTGCAATTGTTGCCCCTCGCAGTAATGAGTACCACTTGGTCATTGCGTCATCACGTAGTTGAACCTGGTATTGGAAGTTAACTATGATGTTTATCGTTGATGTTACAATTATTGCTCTTGTGTTGCACTTACTCTATGTATTGCCTTATTATCATGTTACAGCAACTAAAGTTACTTTTCTGCTCTACCCAGTTAATTTTGAGAAATAAAACTTGGTAGAACTAATAGGTTGCTTAGTGCGGGTCTTTTTCAAACAAGCCACCTATTAGAGTCTTTGCATGTCTAGAAGTCCGTCGTATAAGTCTTGCTGAGTAATTAGTACTCAAGCTTTGTGCCACTATTGTTTTCAGGTAATGAAGAGGTAGAATTGCCTGAGAATGTGCTGCCCTGGGACATGCAAGTCCCTGAGGGTTGGACTGCCCACTGGAAGTCTGACTCGTCGCCGTAGTATTGATGTGTGTTGCTAGAGTGATGGTTCTTCGGGCACGAACCATTACTATGTTGTATCGTCGAGCTCATAGCTTCTTATCACGATTTGCTTCCGCTATTTTCAAAACATTATGAACTTGTAATATTCCACTGCACTCTGATGACCAATTGATGTAATAGTAAATTTAAATTTGAACCAATGTTGTATTATCAAGTGTCTGTGTTATCAGCACCGTCGGGACCTTGATCCTCTGAGAAGGGGCACCACAATCGCCAAATGGGCTGTCGAGCTCGGATCATATGATATCACCTTTAAGTCACGTGACTCGATCAAAGGTCAAGCTTTGTCGAACTTCGTTGCCGAGTGGACAGAATGTGAGTTACCTCCCGACTCACAAGAATTATGCTATTGGAAGATGGCGTTTGATGGCTCCTTACAACTGGAAGGCGCCAGAGCAGGAGTCATACTGGTATCTCCTGACGGAGCCAAGTTGTGGTACGTTCTTCGAATGCACTTCCGTGCCTCTAACAACACTGCAGAGTATGAGGCACTGCTACACAGACTTCGGACAGCTATCTCACTCGACGTCCATAGGATAAGCGTCTCTGGCAACTCGGCGCTAGTTATAAATCAAGTAACGAAGGAGTGGTGTTGTTCCCACGAAAGCATGACACCCTACTGCACCGAAGTTCGGAAGCTCGAAGATAAGTTTGATGGCATTGAGTATAAACACATCCTGCGCAAGTATAACGAAGAGGCAGACAAGCTGGCCAAACTTGGGTCTAGCAGATCTAAAATACCCGACGGAGTATTCCTTGATGATCTGCATAAGCCATCTGTACTAACCTAGCAAACTATGGAGCAGTCGGCACTAAAGGCGGGGGTAGCACCGCATGTAGCTGTCATTGAGGTAGATTGGCGCACTCCCTTCATTGAGTATCTAGATCGTGATACACTACCGATCGACCCTAAGATGAAGCCCTCCGGATTATTCGCAAGTCATGTTCATATCATATAGTTGACCATCACCTATACAAGCAAAGCCCACATGGAGTACTGATGAAGTGCTTGTCTCAAGATGAAGGCATAGTTATATTAGGAAACATCCACGCTGGCATTTGTGGGAATCACGCAGGCCCATCCACAATTCCGGCCAAAGCAATGAGGCAAGGGTTTTATTGGCCGACCGCCGGTGATGATGCTAAGGAAGTTGTCCAAAAGTGTGAAGGTTGTCAGTTCTTCGCTCGTCAGATGCACGTACCTGCTACAGAGCTTCAAAATATACCAATAACTTGGCTGTTTTCAGTATGGGGTTTAGACATTGTCAGACCTTTCATGAAAGCTCAAGGGGGTTTTACTCACCTTTTCATAGCAGTGCACAAGTTTTCTAAATGGATCGAAGCAAAGCCAGTCGGTATGATTTCGGCAAAGAAGGCCATCGAGTTTATGACTGAAATAGTCACTCGGTTCGGTGCCCCACACAAGATAATCACTGACAATGGTACTCAATTCATAGCAGAGGAGTTTAAAGAGTTTGCAGGCCGAGTTGGTTTTAAGATTGGTTATGCCTTAGCCACCCATCCACAGAGCAATGGCCAAGTTGAGAGGGCAAATGGCCTCCTGCTTTCTGGAATTAAGCCTCGTATATTTGATCGGTTGGAAAAGTACACTCGATGATGGGTTCGAGAATTACCATCTGTGTTGTGGGGACTTAGAACCAACGTAAGTCGTGCCACCGGGCACTCCCCTTTTTCTCTGGATTATGGCTCGGAAGCCATGTTACCAACAGAGATTCTTTTTACCTCCCCTCGTGTGGCAGCGTATGAAGAAAAAACCTCCAACGACCATAGGTGTGACGACTTGTTATTGTTGGAGGAGCAGCGAGATGCCACTGTAATTTGATCGGCAAAGTACCAGCAAAGTTTGCGATGTTATCACGATAAAAATGTTTGAACACGGGGTTTTTCCGTCGGCGACCTGGTTTTGAAGCAAGTTCAGTCTAAGGTCGGCAAGCACAAGTTGTCGCCTCCATGGGATGGACCTTTTGTTATAAAGGAAATCACTTGGCCAGGCGCCTATTGATTGATGAATGAGGATGGATTGGACCTTCAAAGTTCCTGGAATGTTTCACAGCTATGTCGTTTTTATACCTAGTAATTATAGTTTATTTTATTTTTATTATTAAATATATATACATAGTAGTCATGATATTTGATTTCACAATTTATGATTTCTGTGAATAATTGTTGTTATTGTTTACATCATGACTCAAATTCTGATACTTGGTATCACCCTAACTCGCGCATGTCGACCAAGCGGTTTACGTAGTCCCCAGGGTTCTTGCCGTCTGTTAGGGACCAAGGCAATTCTCCTAATCCGCATATGCTTGACCGAATAAGTTCTTAGTCTCCATGGTTCATATCGATTATTGGGAGTTTTGTTTAGAGGGCTGACATGAGTTGTGTATTGGTTGTGAGTGTTTGACACAAGTTCATACAATACATATACGAAGCAGCATGACCCAAGAATTCATTACAATATTGGTAATGAATCTAGACCTTAGTGGTCTATCAAACATTGGTTATATTACAGTTTCGAAGCTGTAACAGAGTGTTTTAAGCTATACAAATCCTTACAATTTAGGTAAGGGATCTAGCTCTATCTGGTCGGCTAATATATGCGTTGTTTTTTACGCCTCAGCCACGAGAGCTTCACATTGCTCATCAGAGAAATCTTCATGGAAACCCTCAGATACCACATCTAACTCTATGCTGGGGATGTGGGACTTTGCAATTGCCAGGACTTGTGCGCCGGCTAGCTCTGCAACATGTCGAGCATGTTCTTTCAGTCGGTCGGGTGCCCCTTGTAGCCTCGTCATTAGGTCTCGACATTGTGGTGGTTTTTCTTCAGGATATATATATTGGGCGACCACCTCTGCATCCTTCTGAAGAGCTGCAAGAGACCATCGAAGGTTTTCATCACCCTCTATAAATTTCTTCTGCAAAAGCTCATAGGACTTCTTTGATCCTACAGGAGTATAATAATCATATATGTCCAGCACAATGAACTTTAATATCAAGGTATTAGTTGCATAAACACTTACCTCTTAGGCGCCTCTCGGCTTCTACCTTCTCAGCCTCAAGGGTGGCAATTTTTTCCTTATAGTCTTCTTTTTTCTTTTCAACTTCTTTGAATGTTTTTTGGAATTGGTTTAGTTTATCCACAGCCTTTTTAAAGATCTTTTCAGCTTTGATTACTTCGGATTCCAGCTTTATGTTTCTTTCTTTCTAGCTTTTTATTGTTTCCTCAGCGCCTATCAGTAATGAACATTTTAGTACACATATATTTTTGTATGTATAGGTATATTCATTTTTACCTTCCGCCCTTTTCTTCCACGAATTTTGTTTTTCTTGCATTGTCTTGAGGTCGTCTTTTAGCTTTTCAAAATTTTTCTTGATCTCTGCCGAGTCCTGGATCTGCTTCTTTAATTCTTGATTCTCGGACTTCAATGTTTCAAAAGCTCGGACAGATGACTCCAGTTCTTTTATACGGCCTTCAAGACTTGCAATTTGAGCGGTCGCATGGGCATCTTGTTTTTGTTTCAATTCCAGTGACCGCGATGCCTCTATATGGACAAGGTTAAATGTTCATATTACATAACATGTGAGGTATAGTCTTTATTGGTCTCATACCTTGTAGCTCGAATTGAAGTTCATCAACTTGAGATAAACGGGCTTTTAGCGCAACTGATAAACGCCCAACTTCCAGCCTCTCTTTGGCAAGCTGTTCTTCTAAATCGACGGCTTTAGCACAATGCCTTTCGACAAGTTGCAGAAGCTTACTCTTGTTGGCCATATGGGTTTTCAGAGCCTGCAATGATGGCAAATTATATGTTTGAAACTTCACAGTCAGGAACGGTGACTATTTTGGACAACAAGGAAGGAATACCTAGAAGGAATGATAGGCTTTTTCAGTATGTCCTTCAAAATTTTTCAATTCCACTTGCTCTGCCGACTCATCAAATCCGGTGATGGCAAATTGGCCAATATGATATACTGATCTCGTCGGCGTTGGCTGGTCTGAGATGCTTTCTCTCACCACTCGGTGAATAGGAGTTGGCATGACGTTTTCCTCCGGCCCAATTGGATATTCATATGTTGGTTCTAGCATAGATTCAAAAACCAGTGATGGTTCTTCGGGCTCGGTGGAGGCATGAGTATCAGCATCCGTTGCCATGTCAAATTTATTTAGGTCCGGGATATCGGGTGATTTAGCTTGGTTTTCTTCTGGCTGAGTGGATTTGGGTGCACACTTTAAATCACTCGGTTTCTTTGTTGAGTGGTCTGGGACATCATCATTGGATGACCTGGCATGTGGTGTCTCCTGGTCTTTTTCAGGAACTGGACTTTGTGTCGGAACTTCTTCAAAAGATGACCGCCCGGATGACCTGCAAATTAAACAAAGAATTACATATTTACTTCAAATGGATAGTTAAGCTTCAAGTTATATTGATTTGTTTACCTTGAGCGGCGTTTGAATTTTATGCCTGACACTCTTGGTGGGGAGCTGGTTGGCATTGGGGCGCCCGTCATGTCTGGCGGCGTCTCATGGGTGCCTGCCATGCTTGCTTCACTCGGATGATTTTGTCCTTTATCATCCATGACCCGCCGAGTGGTGGAGGTTTTCTCTAGAGTTTTCTTCTTTGACTCTTCTTAAAGTCTAGCTATTCTTTCAGCCAGCAATTCTTCTTCATCAGAATCTTCAATATGCGCCCTGCGGCGCTTGGGAGCTGATGGCTGAGTGGGAGATTTTGTTTGCGGCATCGGCGGTAGTGGAGGGTTGGACACGTATACATCAAGGTTCTGCAATATATGTGACGTATTATTCATTGCTGAACATAATGCATGAAATGTTTACTTTTTAAGCACAGAAGTGGATAACTTACTGAACTCCTGCCAGTCTTGGAATGATGTCCACTTTTCGCACTACCTAGAGTCCAACCAAGGAGTGACAAAAATATGTTTTCCAGCCGTAATGTTAATTCCCTTTCTGACAATGTTTCTGGCACTTCCATTGTGGGGTCTGAACCCAATTGGAACTTCCATCCAGGAACATGACGTTTCTTAATAGGCTGCACGCGGCGATATACGAAGCTTGCGGCAACATGTACGTCAGTATAACCTTAAGACTTGAGATAGGCAATATGCTCTAATATGACATGAACTTGAGACTTCTTGTTTGGATGGGCCTTTGCTGACCACTCGGGTCATGGCTTGGAGGCTTTGGCTGTAGTCTCTGACAAAGGTGGGGCATGGTTTCCATGGTAAAACCAGTTCGAGTGCCAACCTTTGTTCGTTGATGGAAGCGGTACATCAATGTATTTGGATTTCTTCCTTAGTTGGAATCCGGCCCCTCCTATAACATCATTGCTGTTTGATTTTAAAACTAACAGTTCTTTGAAGGTATCAAAATGGGGATGAATTCCCAAGAACTCCTCACACAGGTGGACAAAAATAGCAATATGTAAGATGGAATTTGGATTCAGATTGACAAGATTGATGCCATAGAAGAACAGAAGACCGCGAAAGAAGTCGCAACAAGGGATCCCAAATCCACGATAGAAAAAGGAGAAAACCGTGATTTGGTCGACGGGAGGTTGAGAAATCTCTGACCTATGGCTTCGATCCATCCTCCGGTCTGTTGATCCTGCAGCACGCCATCAATCACCAATCTCTTGATCTTCTCAGAATCCATGGCTGACACGGGGAACTCCTTGATGCCGACAGGAATGTCAAACACTATATCTTCTTCCTCGGCCTTTTTGGGAAAAGATTGCCTCTCGGATTGAGACTTAGCACTTTGATGGGCCCGCTTTGGGGCCATCGCTCTTGTTTCAGTATAGTGGACAGCGGTTGCGTGGAGCTTCTGGAAGGAAATGGAAGCTCGAGATCTAGGGTTTGTATGCGCAAGATGGAGGCGGCGGTGAAATGGAAGCTCGAGATCTAGGGTTTGTGTGCGCAAGACGGTGGCGGCGGCAAAATGAAGACGAAGGGATGCGACTGTTTGGAGGTCCTTTTATAAGGGATAAATGACCTGGTGGGCTGAGGCTTTTCATAACCCGTTAAGTCCAGTTCTGATTATTGCTACATGCATTTATTATGATATCAAGATTATTTTTAAGCATTAACCATGGATGTTGAGGATCTTACAATAAGTGATAAATCACTCGGATTGATGCAGTTTTAGTCATGGAAATTGCACATTCTGAGATTCTGTGATAAATCACTCGAATTGTTACGGTTTCAAACTTGGAAATTGTACCTTTCGAGATTCCGTGATAAATCACTCGGATTATTGTAGTTTTAGTTTTGGAAATTGTGCTTTTCGAAAGTTTGTGATAAATCACTCAGATTGTTGCAGTTTCAGCCTTGGAAATTGTGCCTTTTGCAATTTTGTGATAAATCACTCGGATTATCTCGACACCAATCTTGGGGGCTGTGTTTCCGTGTTATATTAATACTATTGATACATCACCAATCTTGGGGGCTATGACAATTGAATTTCATCGTTAATCATTCAGATTAAGGGCACTTCAGCATTATGGATATAAACATTAATTTGGTGATGCATTACTCAGCAAATGAGAAAATTCAGCTAAATATGGACCTTGTTTAGTTTATACAAATTGCAAGATTCAGATATCATTATGCCCTTTATGTAGAGGGACAAGATTAGTTGGGTATTTTTCAATAACTCAAAAGTTGCTTCAGTATAGACTCAACAACCTTCTGAGTTGGGGGCTATATTCATAGGCTATGTCTTTTTCAGGCATTTATGAATAAGAGTTATCAGAAGTAATAGAAAAGGCACTTCCCAATTTTATAAGATGTCGAGGCAAATCAAGACGACGATTCAAAATGGAAAGTGCTTGGGGGCTACTGTGGCACATGTGTACCCGGGATACTTAACCACTCGGTTAATTAGCCGAGTGGGCCGGGGGATTGATTCTGGTGTATTAGGCCTAGAAGATATTTGTTGTGATTCTTGTTTGAGTAAGCGGCAAGTTAGGTTAGTAGATATGTTGGATAGATAGAATCTGTTGTAACCGACTAAAAGATTACCATGTAAGTCCCTGCCCTTCGGATATATAAGGAGGGCAGGGGGCCTTCGGCAAGAGACAGACTCGTATTGGAACCCTAATTCCCGTGCGAACCCTAGCAATACAGAAACACCAAATAGGACGTAGGGTTATTATCCTTCGGGAGGCCCGAACCTGTATAAACCTTGTGTCCTATGTCCATCGATCTTTCATACTTGTCGGATATATTGCCGAGTGGGCCGGGGTCTAATAAAGATAAAGAGCCATGAAGATAACTACTCAGATTGTTACTTGGAGTACATGGCAAATTAATATTAGAGATAGAAAGTTAGAGATAGAGTCCTAGTCGGAAATCATGTTGTAACCGACTAAAACACTTACCATGTAACCCTGTCCCCCGGGTATATAAGGAGGGGCAGGGGTTCTCTCGGGGAGATATCCCGCATAATACACCACAGAACACAGGACGTAGGGTTGTTAACCTTTGGGAGGCCCAAACCTGTCTAAACCTTGCGTCTTGTGTGTCCATCGATCTTTCATACTCATACGCATACCTCGATCTACTATCGAGAATATCTCTCGATAGTTGGCGCGCCAGGTAGGGGTAGCGTTGAGTGTAGCTTTGTCGAAATCGATGGCTTTCGTCGACATCAAGTTTTGACCGGGAGACAAGATCTGCTTTGGCACTGTCAGCCTCATCGCCGATCAGCATGGGAACCTCGTCAAGCATGAATGCGTGGCCCACTCGGACACTGCCACGACCGACCAGAGCAATCCAACAGGCCGATTCCCCCTTGGCCTCGACAACGCGGCAACAGCTTTCCAGGCGGAAACTCTCTCGGGCGGCAACTCAACGTTGTCCGCAACACCCCGATTGGAAACCTCGGTCGATTCGGGTTACACTACGGTTGATCTCCCGGCTCATCACGTGGATCAGTTGGACAAAGATCCCAAATTTTTTGATGAAAGAAGATTCATTGCAGCAATCGACCTTGAAAGCGAGTCACTCTTGGACTTGATTGAAGAGCCGAGTGACTCAGAGGTTGTTCCTCGGATTTCCATGAGGTATTCATGGTAGCACCTACTGCGCAGAGGCAAGCAGACGACGAAACATCGGCAGATGCTACCGCGCATGGTACCGTGCCGCGTGTAGATGGACATGAAACTGACCTCGAAGACGGTGATCCAGATGTCGCCACTCCTCCGCTTCGTAGACTGGATGCTCAGCAGAGACCCCGAGCTATGCAAAACTAAGATATGGGAGTTCTCACCTTAAAACTTGATGATGAAGACGTCTTCAAGACCCCACAACACAACATCATGGCTGCGGCAACCCTCCTGCAAACAATAGGGCCTCTGCTCCAAGTCTCACCAGAGTTGACACCTCAGGTCAACCAATTGAAAGCGCACATCAGGGCCGCGGCTGTACTGGGGATGCATGCAGCACGATCAACGCCGACTAAATCAGTCTTCGGGGCCGCTAGTTTGGTGCCTAGGGAGGATAGAAGAGACCAACAGCGCTCCAACCAGGAGGCAACCCCGCCTACTGTCCCCCGGCGTAGACCCATTACAGAGTACCATGATCGACATCCAAGCACCGACCTGCGCAATGGCATACCACCACGTGATGCGCGGGTCCGATTGGACAACAGATACCGGGAGCGCAACGATGCGGCCCACCGAGAGTATGAAGATGAATGGCGCCAACGCAGTTATGTCGACTATGAGCGTGACAATAGGCCGCAGCCACATATAGACAATCATTACCACGATCGATGGGACGGGGGCTGCCGCGATGATAGATATTACCAAGAAGCTGGCCCCGAACGAGAATGTACTCCGGCCGCCGACGATTATGACGAGGAGGCTGGCATCCGAGCCTTCACTTGGGAACTTCGAACCGTCAGCTGGTCGGTCGGCTTCAAACCAGTCGGCATTGAGAAGTATGATGGCAAGACGGACCCGCGCGACTTGATGAGAACATCACTCCTAAGGATGCATGCAATACTCATCCAATTCTGGACTTGCAAGGTCCAATGACTAGAGCTCGTGCATGACGACTAAATTTAGAGGTGAGCTCGTTCCTACATTCTTCATTATATGTCACTTTTGAGAATGGTTTGCTACCTAATGATTATATTGTAATTAGGAATCATGGAGAGGACCAGTAGATGATGGGAGAAGGACTTGGAGACGTGGAGGACCACCAAGGATGTGGAAGCCAAGGTGGAGGCCCAACCAAAACCGATTTCGAGTCTGTTTTGGGGCTCAGGACCAGTCTGCACTAAAACGGAGACCCAGAACTCATACAGACTCGGATTTGGACGTTCTACATATGCATGAAAATATAAGAAGAAGACCTTTCCAATGCCGCCAGTCTCATATCAAATTTCGTCCGGAGTCATCGGGAATCATCAAAACAAGAGAGGGTCCAGAATCTGTTTTGGTGCTGCGTCGCCTATTTTTGGCCTTTGGGCTTTGTATCTAGTTGAGCCCAATTAGGGGCGCGTCTAGAGGGTCTTGCACAACCCTAGGGTCTTCATATACAGCCACCACCGCACCATTAGGGTTCGGGTTTTGCTTAGATTATTCTGTTCATAACAGTTTCACCGTTATCACAGTTTGTGAGACCCCAACTTCGTGAGATTCATAATACATCTACAATTGTGTTGCCTTCTTCCTTGTTCTTGGTTGTGTTCTTGATTCGCAGGCAGGGATTAGCCTTCTCGGCGAGGTCAATCATTTTAGGACGGTTGATAACCAGAGGAGACGTCGTGCTGCGATTGCGGGGTTTAGAATGTGCTATTCTGAAGCCGGATCGATTTGTGTGTCGCCTCCGACCAAATCAACGTATCCAGAACCTTTCGTAAGATCGGGAACCCTTGTCCACATCAAGTGGTAATCAGAGCTTCAGGTGCACCGTCAGGTTCGCACTACCCTTAGTTAATTTCATTTTGTGTTCATCCTATTGTCCACAGAAAAGCCCAAAAAAAATTTTCCTCCGCCCACAACTACGTGTTTAGCCTTTGCATATTTCAATTTTAGAGTCTGTAGTGTTGAGTTTGTGCCCTAGTTCTTGTCTAGTCGCTGGTTTAGTTTGTGTTTTTGTCATCAGTAGTGCTTCCCTTGCAACCCTAGCCGCCATCCCCTTCACCATCCTCTGTTTTCTTGGCTTTTTGTGCTAGGGTTGATTGATCGACACACCTAGCCTAGTCCCACCCTAATCCCACCCTAAACACACCGTCAACATCCCGGACCAATCCCCACAAATTCCACTTTCTGCTGCCTCCATGCTGCCAAATAAAAAATCCTACCCGATTCCAAACCCCACTCCAAACCCGACTCGGGTTTCTGGAAAACCGACTCCGACCCCCCTTCGGTCAAACGGGCATAACTTTTCGCTCGGTTGTCCGTTTTGGCTGAAATTTTTACAGGAGATTCTTGAATCAAAGTTGGGCATACCCACACTCGTCTACACCTTGTGTGCCCTCGTCAAAAAATTCAAAAAAAAATTGGGAAGATAAAGAAATAATTGATTTAAGTTTAAACCCGACGTTTTCTGCAACTTCAAGATTTTCTGTAGGCCACATCCTACCTCTATTTGAGATGAAATTTTCTGAGGATTCTCCTCCATTGTTAGTGAGTTGGAAAAAAATATCAAGAAAATAAAATCAAAAAGAAGAAATTTAGGATTTCTACTAGTGCTACATCTAGCCCCCGGAAATTGGTGGATTTGGCTATTTTGCACTTAGCCCCTTATTATCGCCTATTGTGCCTTTGTCTCCTTGTTTCTACTTTGCTATCACTACTGTTCTAGGACGTACTTAGACCAGCAACTAGGGACAAGTTACTTGGGCACTTATTCAGCTTTACTATCTGTTTTTTATTTGTGTGCCACTCACATATATATATTTGGCCTTCCTAGCTCTACATATTTCTTCTAGACAACACACAGGTTATTTTATGACCCTTGCAATCATGGAACACATCTCTCTGGTATCCTTTGCTTTGCTTTTCAGAACTTTGTAAGAGCTTTGTAAGGAGTCTCCTTTTGTTGTGTTGAGAGGCACCACTGCTTAGCTGTTTTGTAGGGATAACCTTCATTGTTTGTTTCCTGTTTTGGTGTTTGTCATGGCAGGAAGTGACGACGGAGAGTTGGCTTCACCCTCACAATTTGCTGAGTGCATGAGCCAAGAGCAGCTCCAGAAGGCTTTGCAGGCTGCTCATAGTGATTTGGCAGAGACGATCACCAGAGCCATTACTGATGCGGTCAGCAAGCTTCACATTGGAGAAAGCATCGAGCGGTTGGAGAAGCAGTTCTCTAAGTTAACCGATCAGGTTGTCGTGTTGCAGACCGCTCCCAAAACCAATAATACGAACATCAATAACTACAACAACGACGTTGAAGACGTCCATGAAGAAGACACGGTGTATAAGGCGGATGGCACCGTGGATAGGTCAGCTACAAGGACCGCACGATTACGACGTCGTTTGCAACATAATACTTAAGGTATGGGTGGTTTCCATAACTACAATCGTCGTCCACACGGTAACTATGCTCCAGATGACCCGTATGCTAAAATTAAGTTTTCAATTCCTTCATTTTTGGGTCAGTATGATGGTGATGTTTATCTTGATTGGGAGATGACTGTAGAACAAAAATTTAATGCCCACCTTGTTCCTGAATAACATAGAGTTAGACAAGCTACTAGTGAGTTTAAGGACTTTGCTATTTTTTTGGTGGAGTGGTCTAGCTGCTGAAACTGATTTGCCTACTACTTGGGAAGAATTTAAGGTAGCAATGCATGATCGTTTTGTTCCTCCTTCTTTTAATACAGAGATTCATAATAAACTGCAGTGTTTAGAACAAGGAAACAAAACTGTTTAGTAGTACTTTAGTGAGCTTCAGAAGGGTTTGATTCGTTGTGCTGTAGTTGAAAAAGTAGGGGATCAGATTTGTCGCTTTTATTCTGGTTTAAGAAAAGAAATTCAAGACATCCTTGATTATAAAGAATATTATACTCTCACTCAGTGTTTCTAGTATGCTATGCTTGCAGAGAAAGAATCAAAGGGACTTTTCCAGGCTTTTGAGGAGTACAACAAGTCAAGGAACTTCTACCCCCCACGCTCGACGGAGACTTCGGGGCTGCCCAGGCCATCTTTCCGGTTGCCCCCACCAGCAGCTACCATGGGAACCAGTGTTGTTTCTGCAGCCCCAAGATCAGCCCCTACACCTTCTATGTGCTCAGGTAAAACTTATGTGTAGGTACCAGCTAGTAGTACCTCCTCTGTTGCTTCGACGGGGCGCACTATAGGGATTCAGTGCCACCGCTGCCATGGACTTGGTCATGTGCAGAATGATTGTCCAAGTAGGCAGGCATATGTGGTGATAGATGATGGCGGTTACATGAGGACCTTCGATGTGGAGGATGAGGAGGAGGACGTCACTGCCACCAGCAGTGACCTCGTCCTTGGAGGCGGAGACACCACAGGATACATGAATATTATTGTTCAACGTGTCCTTAGCACACAAGTTCATCAGCCCGAGATGATGCAGCGCCACAACTTGTTCCAGATTTTCTTTGTCATCAAGAACCGCCGAGCACGTGTCATCATTGATGGAGAGAGCTGCAATAACTTGGTGAGTTCTGATGTGGTCAACAAGCTTGCTTTGACCACACGTCCACATCCACATCCGTACTACATTTAGTGGTTAAACGACTCTGGCAAAGCTAAGGTAATACAAACTTGCAGAGTTCCTTTTTCTATTGGTTCTTATGTGGATTCTGTTGATTGTGATGTCGTACCCATGCAAGCATGTTCACTTTTATTGGGTAGACCTTGGGAATTCGATAATGATGTTGTATACCATGGTAGAAGTAATAAGTACACTTTTATGCATAAAGGAACTAAAATTACTTTGTTACCAATGACCCCTACTGAAATTGTACAAGCTGGTTTAGAAAGAGCTGCTAGTTTAAAAAATAAAGGTCCTGAAATTCAACAACACGTTAATTCTAATTCTACACCTAGTAATTTTAATGATTCTTCAAGTTCTAAGGGTGCTGGAATTAAATTACAAGGTCATTCATGTCTTGCAATAAAATCTAAGCTTGCTGAAAATTCTGATAATGATGATATTTGCTATGCTTTGATATGCAAAGAAGCTTTGTTTTCGCTTGATGATATTGCTTCTAGTGCTTTGTCTCCTGCTGTCACTAACCTTTTGCGGGAGTATGAGGATGTTTTTCCAGCTGAGATACCCCCGGGATTGCCACCTTTGAGAGGGATTGAGCATCAAATTGATTTGATTCCGGGTGCTACTTTGCCAAACCGTGCTGCTTATAGGACCAACCCTGAGGAGACTAAGGAGATACACCGACAAGTTCAAGACCTTTTGGATCGTGGGTATGTTCATCAATCACTTAGTCCTTGTGTTGTTCTTGTACTTTTGGTTCCTAAGAAAGATGGTACTTGGCGTATGTGTGTAGATTGCAGAGCCATTAATAATATTGCTATTAGGTATCATCATCCTATTCCTAGGCTAGACGACATGCTTGATGAGTTATGTGGTGCTATAATTTTCACTAAAATTGATTTGCGTAGTGGCTACCATCAAATTAGAATGAAACTTGGAGACGAATAGAAAACAGCTTTCAAAATCAAATTTGGATTATATGAGTGGTTAGTAATGCCTTTTGGTTTAACTAATGCACCTAGTACTTTCATGCGCTTGATGAATGAGGTTTTAAGAGCTTTCATTGGCAAATTTGTGGTAGTTTACTTTGATGATATCTTGATTTATAGCAAATCCATAGATGAACATATGAATCATTTGCGTGCTGTTTTTGATGCTTTACGAGATACATGTTTATTTGGTAACCTTGAGATGTACCAAAAACTATCACACAGGTGAGGAGTTTTCTTGGTCTTGCAGGTTTCTACCACCGCTTTGTCAAAGATTTCAGCATCATTGTTGCACCTTTGCATGAGTTGACAAAGAAGGGCGTTGATTTCCATTGGGGTAAGGTACATCATGAGTCTTTTGATGCTTTGAAGAATAAACTTACACCTGCACCATTGCTGCAATTACCTAATTTTGATAAGATTTTTGAGCTTGAATGTGATGCTAGTGGTATAGGCATTGGTGGTGTTTTGATGCAAGATTGTAAACCTGTTGCATACTTTAGTGAGAAAATTACTTGGCCTGTTTGGAATTACTCCACGTATGATAAGGAATTGTATGCACTTGTACGTTGTTTAGAGACGTGGCGTCATTATTTGTTGCCCAAAGAATTTGTTATTCATTCTGATCATGAATCAGTTAAGTATATTCATTCTCAATGTAATTTGAACCGTAGACATGCTAAATGGATTGAGTTTATTGAGTCTTTTCCTTACATTATTAAACATAAGAAAGGGAAGGATAATGTGATCGTTGATGCTTTATCTAGGTGCTATACTTTATTGTCTCAATTTGATTGTAGAATTTTTGGACTTGAGGCAATTAAAGAACAATATGCTACTGATGTAGATTTTAAAGATGTATTGCTGTATTGTAAAGAAGGTCGTGCATGGAACAAATTTGTGTTGACTGATGGCTTCTTGTTTAGAGCTAACCGCCTATGCATTCCAGTTGGTTCCGTTCGTCTTTTGTTGTTACAGGAGGCGCATGGAGGTGGATTGATGGGTCATTTTGGTGCCAAGAAGACGGAGGATATTTTGGCCACACACTTCTTTTGGCCAAGGATGAGGAAAGATGTTGAGCACTTTGTTGCTCGCTGCAATACATGTCAAAAAGCTAAGTCTCGCTTGAATCCACATGGTTTATACATGCCACTTTCTGTTCCTTCTATTCCTTGGGCGGATATTTCTATGGACTTTGTTTTAGGACTGCCTAGGACTAAGAGGGGGAATGATAGTATTTTTGTTGTTGTGAATAGATTTTCTAAGATGGCACACTTTATACCATGTCATAAGACTGATGATGCTAGTTATATTGCTGATCTCTTTTTCAAAGAAATTGTATGTTTGCATGGTATGCCTTCTACTATTGTTTCAGATCGTGATGCAAAATTCTTGAGTCACTTTTGGCGTATGCTTTCGAATAAGTTGGGTTCAAAGTTGCTGTTTTCTACAACTTGTCACCCACAAACTAATAGACAAATTGAGGTGATGAACCGCACTTTGGGTACTATGTTGAGAGCTATTTTGAAGAAAAATTTGAAGCAATGGGAAGAATGCTTGCCTCATGTTGAGTTTGCATATAATCGGGCAACACATTCTACTACCAAGGTAAGTCCCTTCAAGGTAGTGTATGGTTTTGATCCCCGTACTCCTCTTGATATACTTTCTCTACCTATTCATGAGAGAGTTCATGTTGATGCTAAAGAGTGTGCTGAATTTATTTTGCTACTGCATGAGACCACTAGACTTAGCATTGAAAAGATGAATGACAAGTATAAAATTGCTGGTAGTAAAGGTAGAAAAGAAGTAAAACTTGATGTAGGAGATTTAGTATGGTTACACTTGAGAAAGGATAGATTTCCAGATTTGAGAAATTCTAAATTAATGCTTAGAGCTGATGGTCCTATCAAAATAATTGAGAAGATTATTGATAATGCATACAAACTTGAGTTGCCTCCCGAGTTCGGGGTTAGTCCTACTTTTAACATTTCAGATTTGAAACCATATTTGGGAGAAGAGAATGAGCTTGAGTCGCGAACGACTCCACTTCAAGAGGGGGAGGATGATGAGGACATCACTCCTAAGGATACATGCAACACTCCTCCAATTCTGGACTTGCAAGGTCCAATGACTAGAGCTCGTGCATGACGACTAAATTTAGAGGTGAGCTCGTTCCTACATTCTTCATTATATGTCACTTTTGAGAATGGTTTGCTACCTAATGATTATATTGTAATTAGGAACCATGGAGAGGACCAGGAGATGATGGGAGAAGGACTTGGAGACGTGGAGGACCAGCAAGGACATGGAAGTCAAGGTGGAGGCCCAACCAAAACCGACTTCGAGTCTGTTTTGGGGCTCAGGATCAGTCTGCACTAAAACGGAGGCCCAGGACAAATACGGACTCGGATTTGGACGTTCTACATATGCACGGAAAGAAAAGAAGAAGACCTTTCCAATGCCGCCAATCTCATATCAAAATTCATCCGGAGTCATCGGGAATCGTCGAAACAAGAGAGGGTCCAGAATCTGTTTCGGTGCTGCGTGGCCAGTTTTTGGCCCTTGGGCTTTGTATCTAGTTGGGCCCAATTAGGGGCGCGTACAGAGGGTCTTGCACGACCCTAGGGTCTTCATATACAGCCGCCGCCGCACCATTAGGGTTCGGGTTTTGCTTAGATTATTCTGTTCATAACAGTTTCGCCGTCATCACGGTTTGTGAGACCCCAACTTCGTGAGATTCATAATACATCTGCAACTATGTTGCCTTCTTCTTTGTTCTTGCTTGTGTTCTTGATTTGCAAGCAGGGATTAGCCTTCTCGGTGAGGTCAATCATTTTAGGACGGTTGATAACCAGAGGAGACGTCGTGCTACGATTGCGGGGTTTAAAACGTGCTGTTCTGAAGCCGGATCGATTTGTGTGTCGCCTCCGACTAAATCAACGTATCCAGAATCTTTCGGAAGATAGGGAACCCTTATCCACATCACGACTGGCTTCACGTCTATTCGACAGCCATATGAGCTCTCGGCGGTGATAGCTTTGTCATGGCAAACTACTTGCATGTTTGCTTAGCCCCAGCAGCAAGAACTTGGCTCACTATTCTGCCCGACAACTCTATCACCTCCTAGGCAGATCTCTGTCGGCAGTTCATGGCCAATTTTCAAGCCACCTTCGACAGGCCAGGGAATCACTAGGAACTCGGCCAGATCAAGCAGCGGGACCGGGAGCCACTTTGAGAGTACATCCAACGCTTCTACTGAGTGAAAAATACCATCCCTAACATCTCAGATGCTCAAGTTATTGCCGCCTTCCAGGGAGGACTCCGCGACGATGACCTAATAAAGAAGATTGGAAGGTTGGATGCTGCCGGTAGACTGTCAGCCAAAGAATTATTCACTATGGCCGACAAATATGCCGCTGGGAATTCGGCTCTATTCCAAGTTCGCCAGTACAAGGAGGCGACCCCAAGGAACCAGTCGGGTCTGTCCGATTACAGCAAGGACGGTGATAGGAAGCGCAAGCAAGACCGAACGGTGGCCAACATCGAGCACCTGACCAGGAGGAAACCAATCACTCAGGATGACTTCGACAAGATGCTCGATGGCCCTTGCCTGCTACATGATGGAGCCCACAAAGCCAGGGAATGCTTCAAGCTGAAAAACTTCACCCATCACGCCTTGAAGGTCTGCAAAGAACGTCCCTGGATCCCCAAGGGAGGCAAAAAGGATTCTGACAAGGATAACCAAGATGAGGATAAGGAGGACTTCCAAGACCCCGAACGCGAGGTCAATTACATCTGTGGCCGGTCTACGGCTGACTCGAAGCGCCAGTAGAAGATCCTCTACAGAGAGGTCCACTTGGTCTCACCAGCGGTACCATAGTATCTGCAATGGTCAGATGTTCCAATTACTTTTGATCGGTCCGACCATACAGATCACATCCCCAGGCCTAGGAAATATTCCTTAGTGCTAACACCGACTGTTAACCGAGTCTGGCTAAATCGGGTACTGGTAAATGGTAGTAGCAGTTTGGACATCCTCTTTGTGAAAACCTTCAATGATCTTGGCATACCCTTGAACGACCTCAAGCCAAGTCGATCGCCGTTCCATGGTGTGATCCCGGGCATGCAAACAGTCCCTCTAGGACAAATCACTCTGCCCGTGACTTTCAGCACTCGGGAGAACTACAGGATGGAGCGCATTACCTTCAAGGTCGCCGACCTTGACTCTACGTATCACACCATTATAGGGCGGCCAGCCATCGCTAAATTCATGGCGGTACCTCATTATCCTTATATGATGATGAAGCTGCCAGGACCAAACGGCGTCATCTCAATCCACTCGGATGTGCGGACCTCATACGACTGCGACAACAGCAGTTGTGAGTTGACCGAGAAGATAGTAGCAGCATCGGAGCTGGCCGAGCTGAAGGAAGCGATTGCAATAGCGGAGGTGGCCACGCTTAACCCTGCTCCAAAGAAAATGATGAAGACTACAGTACAGGCAGACGCCGTGGAGTCCAAGAAGATTAGCCTAGATGACAAGGATGTATCCAAGACCACCAATATTGGGGTCAATTTAGGAGATAAATAGGAAAGCACGCTCATCCTTTTTCTTAGAAGTAATAAAGATATATTTGCATGGAAACCTTCTGACATGCCAGGTGTTCCAAGGGAAAAGGCTGAGCACAAACTTTACGTTCGCGAAAATGCCAAGCCAATAAGGCAAAGGCTTAGATGATTCTCGCAAGACCGAAAGGATCCGATTAGGAAAGAAATCAGCCGACTGTTGGCAGCCGGTTTTATCAAAGAAGTTTTCCACCCCGACTGGTTGGCTAACCCAGTTCTGGTGCGAAAGAAGAATAAGGAGTGGCGGATGTGCGTGGATTACACCGGCCTTAACCAAGCTTGTCCGAAAGATCCGTTCAGTCTCCCACGTATTGATCAAGTGGTCGATTTGACGGCTGGATGCGCTGTGTTGAGCTTCTTAGATGCCTATTCAAGGTAGCATCAGATTCCCTTAAACCAATCCAGCCAGCTCAAAACCTCGTTCATCACGCTGTTCGGAGCCTTCTGTTACACAACAATGCCCTTTGGCCTGAAAAATGCTGGTGCCACCTACCAGCGGACTATGCAGTGATGTTTGGACAACCAGATAGGAAGGAATGTCGAGGCTTACGTCGATGACGTGGTAGTCAAGACTCGGCTCTCCACCGACTTAATATCCGACCTAGATGAAACATTCGGCAACCTTCGGAAATACAACATGAAGCTAAATCCGGAAAAATGCGTCTTTGGGGTCCAATCCGGAAAATTACTTGGTTTTCTGGTATCACATAGAGGGATTGAAGCTAATCCAGAAAATAAATACCATATTACGAATGGGACCTCCACACTCACAAAAAGATATTCAAAAGTTCACAGGTTGTATGGCTGTGCTCAGTCGGTTTGTATCGCTACTCGGCATCCGAGGGTTACCCTTTTTTTGATTACTCAAGAAGCAAGAATCATTCACTTGGAATGACGGCGCATAGAAACCTTTGCAGCTGTACATTTCCGCAACCAAACACGTTGTCAGTATTGTGCTGGCGGTGGAACGGGTAGAAGATGGCAAGGCTCAAAAGGTGCAACGACCAGTATATTTCATCAGTGAGGTCTTATCGGAATCCAAGGTACGATATTTCCAACTTCAGAAATTAGTTTATGCATTATTGATGACATCTAGGAAGTTGAATCATTACTTTGAGGATCATCCAATTGAGGTCCACACGTCGTTTGGCCTAGGCAAATTGCTGCACAACAGAGAGGCCACTGGGAAAATCGCCAAATGGGCTGTCGAGCTTGGATCATATGCTATCACCTTTAAGTCACGTGACTCGATCAAAGGTCAAGCTTTATCGGACTTCGTCGCCGAGTGGACAGAATGTGAGTTACCTCCCGACTCACAAGAATTATGCTATTGGAAGATGGCATTTGACAGCTCCTTACAACTGGAAGGCGCCGGAGCAGGAGTCATACTGGTATCTCCTGACGGAGCCAAGTTACGGTACGTTCATTGAATGCACTTCCGTGCCTCGAAAAACGCTGTAGAGTATGAGGCGCTATTACACGGACTTCGGACAGCTATCTCACTCGGCGTCCAAAAGATAAGCATCTCTGGCGACTCGGCGCTAGTTATAAATCAAGTAATGAAGGAGTGGTGTTGTTCCCACGAAAGCATGATAGCCTACTGCACCAAAGTTCGGAAGCTCGAAGACAAGTTTGATGCCATTGAGTATAAACAAATCCTACGCATATCTAAAATACCCGACGGAGTATTCCTTGATGATCTGCATAAGACATCTATACTAACCCAACAAACTATGGAGCAGTCAGCACTAAAGGCGGGGGTAGCACCGCATGTAGCTGTCATTGAGGTAGATTGGCGCACTCCCTTCATTGAGTATCTAGATCGTGATACACTACCGACCGACAAAGACGAAGCCCTCTGGATTATTCGTAAGTCGCATTCGTATCATATAGTTGACCATCACCTGTACAAGCAAAGCCCACATGGAGTACTGATGAAGTGGTTGTCTCAAGATGAAGGCATAGCTATATTAGGAAACATCCACGCTGGCATTTGTGGGAATCACGCAGGCCCATCCACAATTACGGCCAAAGCAATGAGGCAAGGGTTTTATTGGCCGACCGCCGGTGATGATGCCAACGAAATTGTCCAAAAGTGTGAAGGTTGTCAATTCTTCGCTCGTCAGATGCACGTACCTGCTACAGAGCTTCAAAATATACCAATAACTTGGCTGTTTTCAGTATGGGGTTTAGACATTGTCGGACCTTTCATGAAAGCTCAAGGGGGTTTTACTCACCTTTTCATAGCAGTGGACAAGTTTTCTAAATGGATCAAAGCAAAGCTAGTCGGTATGATTTCGGCAAAGAAGGTCATCGAGTTTATGACTGAAATAGTCACTCGGTTCGGTGCCCCACACAAGATAATCACTGACAACGGTACTCAATTCACAGCAAAAGAGTTTCAAGAGTTTGCAGGCCGAGTCGGTTTTAAGATTGGTTATGCCTTAGCCACCCATCCATAGAGCAATGGCCAAGTTGAGAGGGCAAACGGCCTCCTGCTTTCTGGAATTAAGCCTCGTATATTTGATCGGTTGGAAAAGTACGCTCGATGATGGGTTCGAGAATTACCATCTGTGTTTTGGGGACTTAGAACCAACGTAAGTCGTGCCACCGAGCACTCCCCTTTTTCTCTGGTTTATGGCGCGGAAGCCATGTTACCAACCGAGATTCTTTTTACCTCCCCTCGTGTGGCAGCGTATGAAGAAAAAAACTCCAACGACCATAGGTGTGACGACTTGTTATTGTTGGAGGAGCAGCAAGATGCCACTGTAATTCGGTCGGCAAAGTACCAGCAAAGTTTGCGATGTTATCACGATAGAAATGTTCGAACATGGGGTTTTTCTGTCGGCGACCTGGTTTTGAAGCAAGTTCAGTCTAAGGTCGGTATGCACAAGCTGTCGGCTCCATAGGAAGGACCTTTTATTGTAAAGGAAATCACTTGGCCTGGCGCCTATCGATTGATGAATGAGGACGGGTCGGACCTTCAAAGTTCCTGGAACATTTCACAGCTATGTCGTTTTTATGCCTAGTAATTATAGTTTATTGTATTTTTATTATTAAATATATATACATAGTGTTCATGATATTTGATTTCGCAATTTATGATTTCTGTGAATAATTGTTGTTATTGTTTACATCATGACTCAAATTCTGATACTTGGTATCACCCTAACTCGCACATGTCGACCAAGCGGATTACTTAGTCCCCAGGGTTCTTGCCGTCTGTTAGGGACCAAGGTAATTCTCCTAATTCGCATATGCTTGACCGAGTGAGTTCTTAGTCTCCATGGTTCATATCGGTTATTGAGAGCGTTGTTTAGAGGGCTGACATGAGTTGTGTATTGGTTGTGAGTGTTTAACACGAGTTCATACAATACATATAAGAAGCAGCGCGACCCAAGAATTCATTACAATACTGGTAATGAATCTAGACCTTAGCGGTCTATCGAACATTAGTTATATTACAGTTTTGAAGCTGTAACAAAGTGTTTTAAGCTTTACAAATCCTTACAATTTAGGTAAGGGATCTAGCTCTATCTAGTCGGCTAATATATGCGCTGTTTTTTGCGCCTCAGCCACGAGAGCTTCACATTGCTCATCAAAGAAATCTTCATGGAAACCCTTGGATACCACATCTAACTCTATGCTAGGGATGTGGGACTTTGCAATTGCCTAGACTTGTGCATCGGCTAGCTCTGCAACATGTCGAGCATGTTCTTTCAGTCGGCCGGGTGCCCCTTGTAGCCTCGTCATTAGGTCTCGACATCGTGGTGGTTTTTCTTCAGGATATATATATTGGGCGACCACCTCTGCATCCTTCTGAAGAGCTACAAGAGACCGTCGAAGGTTTTCATCACCCTCTATAAATTTCATCTGCAAAAGCTCATAGGACTTCTTTGATCCTATAGGAGCATAATAATCATATATGTCCAGCACAATGAACTTCAGTATCAAGGTATTAGTTGCATAAACACTTACCTCTTAGGCGCCTCTCGGCTTCTACTTTCTCAGCCTCAAGGGTGGCAATTTTTTCCTTATACTCTTCTTTTTGCTTTTCAACTTCTTTGAATGTTTTTTGGAATTGGTTTAGCTCATCCATAGCCTTTTTAAAGATCTTTTCAGCTTTGATTACTTCGGTTTCCAGCTTTATGTTTCTTTCTTTCTGGCTTTTTATTGTTTCCTCAGCGCCTGTCAGTAATGATCATTTTAGTACATATATATAGTTTTCGGTCTCATACCTGCAATTTGAGCGGCCGGCTGGGCATCTTGTTTTTGTTTCAATTCCAGCGACCGTGATACCTCTGTATGGACAAGGTTAAATGTTCATATTACACAGATAACATGTGAGGTATAGTCTTTATCGGTCTCATACCTTGTAGCTCGAATTAAAGTTCATCAACTTGAGATGAACGGGCTTTTAGTGCAACTGATAAACACCCGACTTTCAGCCTCTCTTTGGCAAGCTGATCTTCTAAATCGACAGCTTTTACACAATGCCTCTCGACAAGTTGCAGAAGCTTACTCTTGTTGGCCATATGGGTTTTCAGAGCCTGCAATGATGGCAAATTATATGTTTGAAACTTCACAGTCAGGAACGGTGACTATTTTGGACAACAAGGAAGGAATACCTAGAAGGAATGATAGGCTTTTTCAGTATGTCCTTCAAAATTTTTCAATTCCACTTGCTCTGCCGACTCATCAAATCCGGTGATGGCAAATTGGCCAATATGATATACTGATCTCGTCGGCGTTGGCTGGTCTGAGATGCTTTCTCTCACCACTCGGTGAATAGGAGTTGGCATGACGTTTTCCTCCGGCCCAATTGGATATTCATATGTTGGTTCTAGCATAGATTCAAAAACCAGTGATGGTTCTTCGGGCTCGGTGGAGGCATGAGTATCAGCATCCGTTGCCATGTCAAATTTATTTAGGTCCGGGATATCGGGTGATTTAGCTTGGTTTTCTTCTGGCTGAGTGGATTTGGGTGCACACTTTAAATCACTCGGTTTCTTTGTTGAGTGGTCTGGGACATCATCATTGGATGACCTGGCATGTGGTGTCTCCTGGTCTTTTTCAGGAACTGGACTTTGTGTCGGAACTTCTTCAAAAGATGACCGCCCGGATGACCTGCAAATTAAACAAAGAATTACATATTTACTTCAAATGGATAGTTAAGCTTCAAGTTATATTGATTTGTTTACCTTGAGCGGCAATTGAATTTTATGCCTGACACTCTTGGTGGGGGGCTGGTTGGCATTGGGGCGCCCGTCATGTCTGGCACCGTCTCGTGGGTGCCTGCCTTGCTTGCTTCACTCGGATGATTTTGTCCTTTATCATCCATGGCCCGCCGAGTGGTGGAGGTTTTCTCTTCTTCTTTGACTCTTCTTGAAGTCTAGCTATTCTTTCAGCCAGCGATTCTTCTTCATCAGAATCTTCAATATGCGCCTTGCGGCGCTTGGGAGCTGATGGCTGAGTGGGAGATTTTGTTTGCGGCATCGGCGGTAGTGGAGGGTTGGACACGTATACATCAAGGTTCTGCAATATATGTGATGTATTATTCATTGCTGAACATAATGCATGAAATGTTTACTTTTTAAGCACAGAAGTGGATAACTTACTGAACTCCTGCCAGTCTTGGAATGATGTCCACTTTTCGCACTACCTAGAGTCCAACCAAGGAGTGACAAAAATATGTTTTCCAGCCGTAATGTTAATTCCCTTTCTGACAATGTTTCTGGCACTTCCATTGTGGGGTCTGAACCCAATTGGAACTTCCATCCATGAACATGACGTTTCTTAATAGGCTGCACGCGGCGATATACGAAGCTTGCGGCAACATGTATGTCAGTATAACCTTAGGACTTGAGATAGGCAATATGCTCTAATATGGCATCAACTTGAGACTTCTTGTTTGGATGGGCCTTTGCTGACCACTCGGGTCGTGGCTTGGAGGCTTTGGCTGTAGTCTCTGACAAAGGTGGGGCATGGTTTCCATGGTAAAACCAGTTCGAGTGCCAACCTTTGTTCGTTGATGGAAGCGGTACATCAATGTATTTGGATTTCTTCCTTAGTTGGAATCCGGCCCCTCCTATAACATCGTTGCTGTTTGATTTCAAAACTAACAGTTCTTTGAAGGTATCAAAATGGGGATGAATTCCCAAGAACTCCTCACACAGGTGGACAAAAATAGCAATATGTAAGATGGAATTTGGATTTAGATTGACAAGATTGATGCCATAGAAGAACAGAAGACTGCGAAAGAAGTCGCAACAAGGGATCCCAAATCCACGATAGAAAAAGGAGGAGAAAACCATCATTTGGTCGATGGGAGGTTGGGAAAATTTCTGACCTATAGCCTCGATCCATCCTCTGATCTGTTGATCCTGCAATACGCCATCAATCACCAGTCTGTTGGTTTTTTCCACATCCATGGCTGACACGGGGAATTCCTTGATGGCGGCGGGGATGTCAAAAACTGTCCCTTCTTCTTCGCCCTTCTGAGGAGAAGATTTCTTCTGGGCTTGTGCCTTAGAGCTTTGGCGGGTGCGCTTCGGGGCCATCGCTCTTGCGCAGAGTGTAGTGGGAAGCAATTGTGGGGAGCTTTGGGATGGAAATGGAAGCCTGAGATCTAGGGTTTGTGCGTGCAAGATAGCGGCGGCGACGAAATAAAGACGAAGGGATGCGACTATTTGGAGGCCCTCTTTATAAAGGCTAGATGTCCTACTGGGCCGAGGCTTCTCGTAATTTGTTAAGTCCAGTTTTATTAATTGGATTGTTGCGGTTTCAACCTAGGAAATTGTACTTTTCAAGATTTTGTGATAAATCCCTCGGATCACTGCAGTTTCAGACTTGGGAATTGTACCTTTCGTGATTTCGTAATAAATCACTCGGATCGCTGCAGTTTTAGACTTGGGAATTGTACCTTTCGAGATTTCGTGATAAATCACACGGATTGCTGCAGTTTTAGACTTGGAAATTGTACCTTTCGCGATTTCGTGATAAATCACATGGATTACTATAGTTTCAGCCTCGGAAATTGCGCCTTTCGAAATTCCGTAAATCACCCGGATTATCTTGGCACCAATCTTGGGGGTTGTGTTTCCGTGTTATATTATTATTATTGATACATCACCAATCTTGGGGGCTATGACAATTGAAATTCATCGTTAATCATTCAGATTAAGGGCACTTCAGAATTAGGGATGTGAATATTAATTTGGTGATGTATCACTCGGCGAGTGAGAAAATTCAGCTAAATATGGAGCTTGTTAAGACAACATTGGAAGATTCAGACCTCATTATGTCCTTTTCTGTGAAGGGACAAGATTAATTGGATATTTTTCAATAACTCAAAAGTTGCTTCGGTGTCGACTCAACAACCTTCTGAGTTGGGGGCTATATGCATAGGCTATGTCTTTTTTAGGGATTTATGAATAAGAATTAATAGAAAAAGCACTCCCCCATTTCATAAGATGTCGAGGCAAATCAAGACGACGATTCAAAATGGAAAGTGCTTGGGGGCCACTGTGGGACATATGTACCCCGGATACCTTGCCACTCGGATATATTGTCGAGTGGGCCAGGGTCTAATAAAGATAAAGACCCATGAAGATAACTACTCAAATTGTTACTTGGAGTACACGGCAAATTAATATTAGAGATAGAAAGTTAGAGATAGAGTCCTAGTCAGAAATCATGTTGTAACCGACTAAGACACTTACCATGTAACCCTATCCCCCGGATATATAAGGAGGGGCAGGGGTTCTCTCGGGGAGATATCCCGCATAATACATCACAGAACACAGGACGTAGGGTTGTTATCTTTCGAGAGGCCCGAACCTGTATAAACCTTGCGTCTTGTGTTTCCATCGATCTTTCATACTCATACGCATACCTAGATCTACTATCGAGAATATCTCTCGACCATACTCATACACATACCTAGATCTACTATCGGGAATATCTCTTGACAAGTTCGATGACAAGCAAATTCTTGGTAATGCTGCAATCAATATGATTGTTCCAATCTCATTGGAGGAGGCCATGAATCATTCAAGTCAAGTCAATAATAGTCCCCAATGTGAAGTGAAAAGTGTGCAACAAAATTGAAGTGGGAATGAGTGCCACATGGACAAATTGAGTGCGAGCAGAAAAAAAGTGGCTTGTGACATCCCCACTGCCATGCTAGAGTTATCTCCACCAGAAATAGAGCTTAGGGAAAAGTTAAACTGAAAATTGATCAAATTTGAATTGAATTAAAGTCAATTTGAATGTCAGTTGAACTACAATTTCAAATTTCTCAATATAACATAAGCATAACAAAAGTGTATGTCACATCTTATAACAAAACAGAATTTTGAGAATTTTTCCAGAATTTTATTCCTTTATTTGATAATCTAAATAAATTCCCAAATACACAAAACACCCTAACTTTGGAAAATCCCCATTCAAATTTGATTTTGATTTGAGGGTCTAACGTATTTTTGAAATTTAGAGCACGTCATTCTGTTATGAGAATATTTTTGGTTCACCTTGATTAGCCCTCGTTTAAACTCCACAAATATAACAAGTGTAGACAGTTAGCAGGATTGGAAAAACAAAAAAAATCAAAATCCCCATGGGGCCCACCCGTCAGCCTCCCCTAACAAACACACCGCTGCACCGCCCACACCCTCGCCTGCCTGTACGCCGCGTGGCGTCGACAATGGGCGCAAGCTGCACCTACGCGGATCGACGTCCCCACCCCCACCCTGACATGCCCTCTATTCCCCCTCCCCCTAGTTGGGACGCACTCCTTTCACACCCTCTTGCTTCTTCTCTAGCCACGCTGAGCTGCCATTGGAGCTAGGCGAGCGCTCCATGTTGGCCCGCCGCTAAAGTACCTCCCGTCCCTCCTAGGCCCGCCTGAACCTCCGCCAAGACCCTACCCTCCTTCCTGCCGACACACTCCCTGGGAACTACAATGTCGACCATGATTTTTGCCATCCCGACCCCCACCTCGGCTGCTGCTTTTCCTCGCCGCATTCTTCTTCCGGTCAGCCCCGTCTAATTAACTTCTTCGGCAAATAGTCCTACCCATTCCTCCTCTACTAACCCCTGTCAGCTCCGGTTTGTGCAGCCCACCTTCTGGAGCACCCCGTCGCCGCTGTCGGCCTTGCAGCATGTCCACCTTGCGTCGCCATCACCTCTAGGCTTAATTTGGCAGCAAGGGGCAGCCGACCCGGGGTGCGCGCTCCCCTCGAGGAAGTTCCCTGCACAGGAGCCGCCCGAGGTGCGCGTTCCTATCGAGGACTCGGTTCCCTGTCTGAATTCGGGATCAGAGGATAAACAATCCCAGGCATATTCCAAAAAATGAGAAAAAAATGCTGAAAATCAGAAAAATTAGAAACTGCCCCAGAAATTTAGATCTAAGAAATGAGAAGCAAGCGAGTCGGCGACAATGCCATTTTTTATTCAGATCTAAGAAAATGGTGAGAGAGAGAGAGAGAGATATGGTCGGCTTCGTGTTACCAAGGGGCAAGCTCGAAGGGTGGTGATGGCTTGAGCAGGTGGTGCTCGAAGGTGGCCGGCTTCATCGCGTGCGAGTCAAGATCGCCTATCGACTTCGTCGATCGTGAGTCGAGGAGACCGTCTGCGGTGCTTGCGCGCCGAGCGGAGGAGGAGGTGGTGGAGGCGGGGTCGAGTCGGAGGCGCCGCCGGGGAGAGGCGGGCTGTGACAACCCTACTCCGAAAAGTAGAGTATGTCATACAGGATCGCCTCGGGAGATGGTTAACGAAGTAACCATACACAGCATTCACACATGAACATTCATCATTTACAACATTACATCACTTAGGTGCATAATATTACAAGTCCAGAGGTAAAATATAATTAAGTTCAGATCTGAATACATATGTCCTTAGTACATATTACACAAATTTGCGGAAGCGATGAAACGACAAAACACGACATTTAGTCCTACGTGAACCATGCCGGCCCTATGGCGATGGCTCACTCATCCAGGTTAGAAGAATTGCGGACCCATTTGATGGTCCAGTTCTGAGGCTCCTCACCTTCCCACACAACCTTATTACAACAACTACAATAGGTCGCTTGAGGAAAACCTGAAAAACAACATCAACGCAAAGCCTGAGTATCTAACATACTTCACAAGACTTACCCGACAAAAGGTTTACTAAAACCGATTCCTAGCATGTAGGGGGCTGACCGGGTTTATTTGACAATTGCATAAAAAGCTCCTATTAGTTCTATGCTGCACTTTCAATTTCCTTAAACAAGATTTTACTTTGCTTATTGTAGAACCCAGCTACGGTGAGTCTAGCTAGCTGCTAAGACATGAATATAGCTATGCCAAATTTCATCATTAAATTCCTCGCCAATAATTTACATAAATTCAATTACTGAAAATGAGGATTTATGCAATAATACAAAAAAATATGCATGTAAATGGAAATATGCTTTTTCAGAAAGTTTAAGAATGCCCTGAAATGCTTACTGAGAAAATTTCATGAATTTACCATTTACACATAATTACTTATGAATTTATTAAGCAAATTAGGGTTGTGACTTTGATGGATTAAATAAATTAATTTACAGAATAAACTTGGACTTGATCCTGTTTTTCTGGTAGATCAAGATTTTAGGAGTTGAACAAAATTAATTTCACAATTTTTGGCCTTGTATTTCTCGAGATATTGAATTTTGAAGTTTAACCAAAGTTCACTGTTATTTACAGTTTTGCCACTGGGTTCAAAATTTTCTAGGCGCGCGCGTGCACCCGCGCTCCGGCCGGCAACGGCGAGCTCGGCCCAGCGGCCGATCGGCGGCATGGCCGGGGCTCGCGAGCTGCTCGCATGGTCTCCATGCCGAGGGTCTCACCGGAGGTGGCCGGCGACGACGCGCGGCGGCAGAGGCAACTCCGGCGAGGTCCACGCGACGGTGCTGAGGGAGAGGGAGGCTGGGGTTCGGTCGACGAGATTCGCGGTGGTCCGGGGACGGTCGACGTTGAGGAACTCGTCGAGGGGGAAGGCCGGAGCAGGGTTCCCGTCGACGAGGTGGGGCGGTTTTGGCGGCGGCGGTCTTTTCTCCTCAAATTCTAGCGAGGGCACTGCACAGGGGAGGGAGGGAGTCGGAGGGGACTGGGGTGGAGTCCTTGCGCGTTGATTTGCGAAGAAAGAGGGGACGGAGAGCTGGCCTAGGTAGAGCTCGGGGCGGCGGCGGCCATGGCGGCCAGAACAGGTCATTGGCTCGGTTTTTCGCCAGGGAGAGGAAGGGGAAGTGAGTGCCGGCGCTCGGCGGTGCTCGGGAGGGTGTGAGAGCCGGTTGCGAGTTGAGAGAGTGAGAGAAATGAGGCTGGTGTGCTGCTGCTGCCGCTGCTCCCCTTTTGACTCGGGCGGCGGAGTGATGGCCGAGAGCGGGTGAGAGAGGAAGAGAGAGGGAGGGAGGGTGTTGACGGCTGTTAAGTACCATTTTTAATCGTCAACTATACTCAAATAAAGGAGAATTTGGCATTTCATACACGCATGCTTTAGCACAATAATATAGTTCCACTTGTACTTGGAGAACTTTGTGCATGCAGGAGGAAATGTGAAGGAAACACCTCAAAAGGCAAGAAAACACACTTTCGACCAATCAGAGAGTGCCACATGGACGTCACACGGATTGAAGGGCCCATTTTCAGCACTTAACCGACGTAACTCCCTGTAATACCGCGCAAACCGACGTCAGGGCCCACAGGACAGCCACCTAGAGAAAGCATAGGCCAGGAGGGGCCACCCCCAGGTCGGCCGACCTGGTCAGGTCGGCCGACCCGGCCGGGCGCCCTCTCCGCCTGGGCTTCCACGTGTTGGCTCCTCCGCGACTCCTGATGACAGTTTGAGATGCCTTCCGTGGCGGTTACTCTCCCTTGCCGACCTATTGAGGCTATAAATAGGAGGGTGTGCCTTCACACTCAACACACACCACAAGAAGCATTTCTCTCTTGCTAGTAGTAGTTCTTTGAGTTTTAGTGGAGTTAGGCTGAGTCTAGAGCTCTCTAGTCCCAAGTCTTCACTTGGAATTGGTATGGCTCTTGTATCTTTTCCCTTTTGTAAGACTTTGCTCTTATCAATATATATATCTTTTCTATATAGTTGTGCTTGGGTCATGAGTTTCTTGTTTGATATTGTGATCCATATATGTGATAGTATAGTCTACTTGTGTGATAGTAGTTTATATTTATTATACTACTATTGTCATGCTAGTTATATACCGTCACTATAGTCTAGTTTATATGTTATAGTCTCTATGCTTAGTTTTAGCTGATAAAGTATAGCATGGGTTTGGTGATCGTATTCGTACGGTAGCTCTGCCTCGTTAATAGTAATCGCGGAGGGGCAGAGTGCTCTTTGGTCATGCAAGTATGGTATTTGGGTGACTGATTTGCATCAATTATTCGTTAGTCTACTGGTTCGTTGAGGTAGGCGGCAGGTGGTGACAGCCCTGTCCGTCCTTTGAAATCCTCCCCGCTAGGCTAGTGCGTAGGCTCTTGGCGGAAGTCGCCTGTGGATGCAGGGGTAAGTCCGTGCCTGAAGTGCTATATTATTGACTGCTGAACCTGAGTGTGGGTCTGTATGTATTCTACTTAGGCTATGCAACTGTATAGGAATGTATAGTAGGAGTAGCTTAGCCTAGTCTTTCCTCCACTAGACTTTATTTATTTAGTAGGAATCTTCTGTGTGTGTCACACTACCCGGTTATTATCATGTACCCGCCTGTCTTGGTTAAGATATCCTTGCTAATTGTTAACATGATCTTATATGTTAGTAACGCTTCTTGATCATACCCTTCCTTTGAGATAAACAAATACGATACCCTGAATACTTCCGGGTGAAATGCTACAGCGGTATTCTCCGTGCGCTTGCGGATTTTACCTACTTGACTCTGGGACATATTAGTGAACCGTTTCTGGCCCCGTGCCGGGAATGATTTATTAATATGGCTTAGCAAAAGTCAACAAGCATTTCTGGCGCCGTTGCCGGGGAAGGCGTATGATTCAAGAAAAATTACTAATGTATATAGTAGTGTTGCAATTATTAAGGCTATCTCCTAAGCAGGTTAACCTTGCTTTGTTTTCTGCATTTTGTATGAAAACAGGGTAGTGTATGACTGGTTTCGACATGCCGACAAACTTCACTGAAGATCCTAAGTCACTCCTGAGAAGGACACGAGCTAGGCTCACCCCTCCTCGTAAGGAGACTCGGCCAATCGAACCTGTCATTCCCGCACCATCAAGCTCTGAGCAAATGGCCGACAAGACCCTCCGCGAGTTCTCCGCTCCCTCCGCTGCCAACATCCCTACGGGACCAGCTGGCAATGTGGGAGATGCGAACTTTGAGATCAAGACCGGTCTCATCACCTTGGTGCAGGCTAGCCCATTCTGTGGGAAAGCCAATGAGGACGCTAGTGCTCATCTCCAGCAATTCCTGGAGATTTGCAACACGTTCAAAATGAAGGACGTCACCCCCGACGCTGTTCGCCTTCGACTGTTCCCGTTCTCTCTCCTTGGGAGAGCGAGACAATGGTTCTACGCAAACCCTAAAGCTGTGAACACTTGGGAGAAGTGTTCAGCTGCGTTCCTTGCAAAGTTCTTCCCGCTGGGCAAGACCAATGCCCTCCGCGGAAAGATCACAAGCTTCCAGCAGGAGTCGAAGGAGTCGATTCCTGAGGCATGGGAGAAGCTCCAGGAGTACATCCTGGCATGTCCCCACCACGGGATGGATGATTGGCTGATCATCCAGAACTTCTACAACGGGCTTACTCCGTCGGCCCGCGACCACCTCGACGCTGCTGCTGGTGGAGCCTTCTTCTCGCTCACTGTGAGCAAGGCAAAAGATTTGATCGAGAAGATGGTGTCCAACCAAGGTTGGAATGAAGAGCGCCTCCAACCTCGCCAGCGAGGCATGCACTCCGTCAAGGAGGTTGACATGCTCGCCGCCAAGATTGACCTTCTCATGAAGAAGATGGACGAACAAGCCAATGGAGAAGTGAAAGCCCTAGACGCTCATATGACTTGCGAGGTCTGTGGCAACACGGGACACTTGGGCAATGACTGCCCTGAGACCCGTGAGGACGCAATGTTCATGGGCAACAACAACAACAACGGCTACCGTCCACAAGGAGGTCAAAGTTGGGGTCCACCACGTCCCAACTACCAAGGAGGTAACTCTGGCAACTTCTCTGGTTTTAATTCCGGTTATAATCAGCCCTCCTTGAAAGATCTTGTGCTTGGTCAAGCTAAGGTTAATGATAACGTCAGTAAAAAGCTTGCCGCCACTGATAGGACTCTTGAGAGCATCCACACTAAGATAGAGGGTGTTTCCTCTGCTCTCAAGAATCAGCTGAGCTTTAATAAAATGATAGAAACCCAATTAGCTCAGCTGCTGCTGTTCCTACTGCTGAGTCGGGGAAAATCCCGGGGCAACCCGAGACCCCCTTAGAAAATGTTAATGTGGTTACCACGAGAGGAGGTAAGTCCACTCGGGATCCGCCATACCCTAACCATGCACGAAAGGACACATCAGCTGAGAAGCCAGCAGAAGAAGAAGAACTGCTGCCCAGGAAAACGGCCCCACATGAGTTCTATGACACGAACCTCATGCCGTTTCCTGAAAGAAGAAGGAAGCCCACCGTGGACGAGCAGTTCACACGCTTCGTTGAGGTGATCCAGAAGCTGCACATCAACGTGCCCTTGCTGGATGCGATACAAGTACCCACGTACGCTCGCTACCTCAAGGATCTTATCAGCAACAAGCGCCCACTACCGACCACAGAAATTGTCCAGCTGACGGCAGAGTGTAGCGCTGCTACACTCAACCGGCTTCCTGAGAAGAAGAAAGATCCGGGGTGTCCCACGATCACCTGCTCGATCGGGACACAGAACTTCGACCATGCCTTATGTGATCTTGGGGCAAGTGTGAGCGTCATGCCGAAGGATGTCTTCGACAAGCTCAACTACACCACACTATCCCCCACGCCGATGCAGCTGCAGCTGGCCGATTCAACGGTCCGCTATCCGGCAGGGATCGCCGAAGATATTCCGGTGAAAATCCGGGATTGCTTCATCCCCGTCGACTTCGTAGTGCTTGACATGGACGTCGGGAAGAGCACACCGCTCATCCTGGGATGCCCATTTCTCAGCACTGCGGATGCTCGCATCGATGTAGGAGCCGGAGAAATCCGCTTCCACATCAATGGCAAGGAGGAGAAGTTTGACTTTCGGCCACGGAAAGAACAGTGCAACATGATCCGTATCAAGTACGGGCCGAACCCAAGCAACATCAAGGAAGTGGAGGTCACTCCGCCAAAGAAGGACAGCCTCATCACATTCATGAAGAACTTCCTTGAGAAGGAAAAGGTTGCACAGCAACAACTGATGAAGGCAAGGGGGCAAAGGTCACACATTAAGCAACAGCCTCCGAAGTCCACAAGGCAGCAACCTCCAAGGTCTGCAAAGAAACAGGCTGTGAAGCCTGCAAAACCGCAGCCTTCGAAGCCCGAGAAGCCACCGGCCGCAACAAAGACCAAGAAGGTGTGGCGAGTGAAACAAGAAGCATCATCCGTGTCTTCATCTCCGGGACCGGACAACGCTTCATCGAGCTGAACACCGGAGAAAAGTCCCGCTCGTCGGACTTTAAAAGGTGAGTCCTCGCCGGGAGGTTAAACCGGTAGTTATCCATATTTGCTCTTTTAATTGCATATTTGCTCTCCACCACATTTTGATTTTTTCCGACCACTGCATTTCTGCATTTTTGAATTTTTCCAGCCACCTTAAAATTTTTCAAAACTCATTTGCATTTCTGAAAATTTAGAAAATAGGTTTTTGGGCTTTCCATTTTGAAAAGATTTTTTGTCGAGCTTTTTGAGCAAAAAGGCAGCAGGGGACAAATCCCCTAGCCGTTGGGAAACACATAGGAAAAAGGGGGCTGCCAGGAGGCCCACCTGCCAGGTCGGCCGACCTGGTGAGGTCGGCCGACCCCCTGTCCCCACCTTTTCCTGTGCTCCTTTCTCCAAACGGCTATATGGCTGTTGCTCTGTCCCTTTATAACGGCCATCTTGCTATAAAAACCGCCCAGGAGGAGGAGCTTCACCATTCCAAGCTCATCTTTGACTCCCCTCCTTTGCTCACTTGTTGCTCTCCCAAAATTTCGTGTTCTTCAACTTTACTACAGCCCCAAAAACCCAAAAAAATATTTCCCCTATATTTTAGTGCATTTGCAAGTTGTTGTGAGAAGAAAACCAATTTCGGAGAAGCTCGGGTTTGTCGTTTTCACTAACGCTCACCCAAACACTTGTTCGATCTTGTTTTTGTTCTTGTCTTGTGTTTGTTCTTATGTGCAGCCATGTTCAAACGAATGAAGCAAGTCGCCGGAATCAAGCGGAGAAAAAGCACTCGTGCAAGCACGAGTCAAGCATCCTCCGTCGAGCTCACACCAAGTCCGGGGCATGGTCACCCCGAAGCTGAAATTCCGGAGGAAAGGCCGGCCTTGCTCATCACCGAGGAGCATCTCAACATCAAGGATGACCGCGAGGGCCAAGCCATCGCGCTCATGAGAGAACGGCCATTCGCCCACGCCCGACGCTTCGATCCGGACTTCCTCGAGAAAATAGGTATGAGAGGAGAATTTGCCTCTATTTTTCGCACTATGGGTTGGCTAAATTTCGTAGAAGTAGATGAGCCGGGTTCTCGTTTGCTTACTATGCAGTTTTTATGCACCCTTAGAAAGTATGATGAAGGCATTTCTTTTCGCTTGTTTGGGCAAAAGCGCTTGGTCACATGGGGTGATCTTCATGCTATGCTAGGTCTAAATCCTAAATGTAGGCTAGACTTAGATAAAGCGCTAAAGGGGTTCCATAAAGAAAGTTTTTGGAAAAAGATTTCCGGAAACGAGTGGGGTCCCAAGCCTAGAACAAGTGCCATCCATAATCCTACACTTAGATTTATGCATGTGTGGTTGGCTATGACCTTGTTTCCTCGAGGTGACATTAGGGTTGTCCGGCAAGATGAATTGAAAATACTTTATGCCATGGTTAAGAAAATTAGGGTGTCACCCACGGAATGCATGATTGATCAATGGTTAGACAATATAAACTTGACAGGACCAATTGAGTGCACCTCTTTAGTTACTCGCATTGCGCAGAAGTGTGGTCTGCTTGAGAATGTTCATGTTGAATATTTGACGGTAGATAGAGAATTTCTAGGCGAGGACTATTTTGTGCAAGGACATACTTTGAAACATGGTCCAAATAATACCTTGATCTATCACTTTCCCGGGTATACAAATGAATTCCCGTTACCTAACCCGGGTCTTCGTTTGTATCACTATCAGGCACTAACCCTCCCACTTGAGCCAGTGGGAGAAGTTCGCAGGCATAGTGTTTCAGGGCGACCGACACGTTCCCGTAGACATATGGAGCCTACACCGGAGTTTCACACTCCGACCGGAGATCGGGTATGGGAGCAGCCCCCGCCACAGGACGAGGCGGGTGCATCAACATGGCAGGCCGGAGCATGGGAATCTCAGTTCGATTACCCCATGCAGACGTCATCAAGTTCAAGCGGACCGCCATCCTTTGCCACTCGGTCATTCTCATCCCGTGGGTTCCGTGAACTCAACTATGGGATGGCTGAGTTGACAAGGAGGGTGAACGACATTGATTTGCACACCGAGAGCATGCAACAAACTCTCACGCAACATGTCACCGACACCCAGCAATGGCAGAATTTCAGCGACAACCAATTCCGCCAGCTGAACGCGATGATGGCTCAGAATCAGAACAATTGGGATGCCTTCTTCCACTCCCAAGGCTACGACCCGAACCAGCAGATATGAGCAAGAACAAGCTTGGGGGAGGACCCCCCCTTCTCACGGTAACTTGTATCTTTCCCCTTCCCTTTATTTCTTGCATTTGCTAAATCTGAAAATCCATAAAAATTTGCAAAACATAAAAAGAACAAAAATATTTCCCTTTTTCATGCGCGGTATGAATGTGTATAATTTTCCTATGTTGAGATGATGAATAGTTGCTCTGTCCTTTATTCCTCTCTAATGCTAGTTTACAACTTAGTACTCTCTCAAGAGTTAGGTTTGTTGGTAAATCTTGCCTTGAACTTGAATCTTGTGGGTAGCATATGCATTCTCTAGTTCTAAGTTGTTGAGAGGTATGATATGATAGATAGGGCTGCTATGATCTTGCTCAACGTAAAGCTTGAATTTCGGAGTTTTATTTTTCAAAATGACAAATTGACAAGTTCCTCAATGATGAAATTCCCACCACAGCCATATGTAGTGTTTACATTTGAAAACCTTTAAACATATGCTGCTTGTTTCACATTGAGCTTAGTCAAAATTGATGTGACCCTAGTAGAACTCTTTTCATGCTTTCTTGATCAAGATCATATACACACATCCACCGCCATGAGCTATCCTTCTAAATCAAGAAGATAGCATCCACCATATCCACCGTGAGCTATTCTTCTACACCGGAAGAAAGTCACTATCCATCCATCCATCCAAAGAAACACTCCATATATCCATTACAAAATTCCTCTCTCAAAGTATTCATTGCAAACTAGGACTATGGCTATGCAAAAAAAAAAAAAAAAGAGAGAGCAAGCAAAAGATAGCCATAGCCTAGAAACTCCAAAAGAGAGAAGGAAAATTCAAAAAGGAGTTATTTCTTCCCATCCACCATTCCTCCGTTCTACCACACACTTGCACATCTTGATCAAGATTGTTTGAATTGATGTTTTTCTTGGATCCGGTCTTTTGACATAGCAATATTATGTGAACATGAGTGCCTCATATATCCCTACCTTGAGCTCCACATAAAGCCTTATTTAGAAATAGGTGATTATAGGCAACACTTTGCCTTGGTGAGGAATCATACACATATTGAGTGATCCGAGAGAATCATTTGAGGAACTTGGTTTTTATTTTCAAAATCTTTTGAAAACCTCCGGAATAACATAGCGGAATCTAGAGCAAGTGATTGGTGCCCTGCAATTGTTCTATCTCTCAACCGCCCAAGACAATGAGGTGTAAAAGCCCCATGGATCGAGGTAAATGGGTAAGTTATGTGCCAACATATTTAATTCTAGGAAGAGTACTTTGTAATGCGCATAGTATTATTGAGGAGTAGGACATTGTAGCAACTCCTGATCAACAACTTAAGTTTATCTTTGCTTCGGGATGAGCAAAGGGTAAGCTTGGGGGAGTTTATTGACGGCTGTTAAGTACCATTTTTAATCGTCAACTATACTCAAATAAAGGAGAATTTGGCATTTCATACACGCATGCTTTAGCACAATAATATAGTTCCACTTGTACTTGGAGAACTTTGTGCATGCAGGAGGAAATGTGAAGGAAACACCTCAAAAGGCAAGAAAACACACTTTCGACCAATCAGAGAGTGCCACATGGACGTCACATGGATTGAAGGGCCCATTTTCAGCACTTAACCGACATAACTCCCTGTAATACCGCGCAAACCGACGTCAGGGCCCACAGGACAGCCACCTGGAGAAAGCACAGGCCAGGAGGGGCCACCCCCAGGTCGGCCGACCTGGTCAGGTCGGCCGACCCGGCCGGGCGCCCTCTCCGCCTGGGCTTCCACGTGTTGGCTCCTCCGCGACTCCTGATGACGGTTTGAGATGCCTTCCGTGGCGGTTACTCTCCCTTGCCGACCTATTGAGGCTATAAATAGGAGGGTGTGCCTTCACACTCAACACACACCACAAGAAGCATTTCTCTCTTGCTAGTAGTAGTTCTTGGAGTTTTAGTGGAGTTAGGCTGAGTCTAGAGCTCTCTAGTCCCAAGTCTTCACTTGGCATTGGTATGGCTCTTGTATCTTTTCCCTTTTGTAAGACTTTGCTCTTATCAATATATATATCTTTTCTATATAGTTGTGCTTGGGTCATGAGTTTCTTGTTTGATATTGTGATCCATATATGTGATAGTATAGTCTACTTGTGTGATAGTAGTTTATATTTATTATACTACTATTGTCATGCTAGTTATATACCGTCACTATAGTCTAGTTTATATGTTATAGTCTCTATGCTTAGTTTTAGCTGATAAAGTATAGCATGGGTTTGGTGATCGTATTCGTACGGTAGCTCTGCCTCGTTAATAGTAATCGCGGAGGGGCAGAGTGCTCTTTGGTCATGCAAGTATGGTATTTGGGTGACTGATTTGCATCAATTATTTGTTAGTCTACTGGTTCGTTGAGGTAGGCGGCAGGTGGTGACAGCCCTGTCCGTCCTTTGAAATCCTCCCCGCTAGGCTAGTGCGTAGGCTCTTGGCGGAAGTCGCCTGTGGATGCAGGGGTAAGTCCGTGCCTGAAGTGCTATATTATTGACTGCTGAACCTGAGTGTGGGTCTGTATGTATTCTACTTAGGCTATGCAACTGTATAGGAATGTATAGTAGGAGTAGCTTAGCCTAGTCTTTCCTCCACTAGACTTTATTTATTTAGTAGGAATCTTCTGTGTGTGTCACACTACCCGGTTATTATCATGTACCCGCCTGTCTTGGTTAAGATATCCTTGCTAATTGTTAACATGATCTTATATGTTAGTAACGCTTCTTGATCATACCCTTCCTTTGGGATAAACAAATACGATACCCTGAATACTTCCGGGTGAAATGCTACAGCGGTATTCTCCGTGCGCTTGCGGATTTTACCTACTTGACTCTGGGACATATTAGTGAACCGTTTCTGGCCCCGTGCCGGGAATGATTTATTAATATGGCTTAGCAAAAGTCAACAGAGGGTCGCGCTGTCGGCAGGGGAGTGGCTGCCGGCGGTGGGCGGCTTCAATTCCCGGCCAGTGGCACAGGGTGGCGAGTTGGCAGCACAGTGGCCGGCATGGGGCGACAGGAAATCGGCGGTGGCAACAGTGCCCGGGTACAACCCGGTGTCGGGTTAGAATTGGCCGGGGAGAAGAGGAAGATTAACCCGGTTTTGACCCTGGACCTTCACTTGGGTTTTCTCTGTTTTGCCATGTTACCTTGCTCCGAATTGGACCCAAATTTTTGTGTAGGCTCAGGAGAACGTGTGCTCCAACGTTTCTTTTGGGTGCACCAGCTAGATGCGCTTTGAGAAATTATGAAAATTCCAAACCCGAAATACACTTTTTTGACTTTGGGGGAATTTTTAAGGGTATCAATTGGTTACCAAAAATTCTGGAAAAATTTTCAAATTTCTATTTTATTATAGCCATTCAGAATATGCAAAAATATTGGGATACTTCCATGGGTTTTGGCAATATTTGTGAATGACCCCTTTCTGAATATTATGGACTTAATTAAGTAGATTTCCTCTTTTTATTCTTTGGCACATGGATTAATTATACTTTTACTTAGCCCTTAATTGATGTTAGGTTTAGTTAACTTCATTTTTGTGACATGGGATGTCACACGGGCGAGAGCAGGGAACAATCGGGGAGAGGCGGCGCGTGCGAGCGAGATGAGGAAGAAGAGACCTGGGACGGCTCCCCTGCGTCAGGAGGCGAGGCATTCTGCCCCCGGGAAACAGACTGAACCTGGGGCGCATTTTCCACCCTGCATAGGCTTCCAAAGGCTGAGGCGGGCTTCCCTGGGTTTTGTTCCCCGTGGGTCGGCTTCCCCGGGACATGGCCGGGATCCCTGGCGGGATTGGAGTTCCCAAAGGGGGCCCTAGTGAGCCCTTCTTCCCCGTGTCCAATCTCCTATATCCTGCACCGAGCAATGGTACCCCCGCCGGTGACCCACCGCCTCACCGCAATCGCTCTACTGTTGCCCGTCGGGCAAGCACGCGCGAGCTCTGGCTCACTAGGCCTGAGTCCCACCCCACCCCTGTTTGGCTCGGCTGAGATGGCCGATGGGCCATGCTGGCCTTGAGGTCTGACCCCGCCTGGGCCAGATCTGGCCTAGGAGCGCCTGCCCGCATGGGCTTCGATCCACTGGGTGCTGGAATGCGGCCCACAGGCACTAAATAGATTTTCATTGGCTTATCAATTCTAGGAAATTATCAAAAATTGTAAAATACATAGTAAACTAAGTACTACGTATTTTTGAGGAAAGTAAATTGTGTTGGTCTTCTCTGGACCTGTACTATTGTAGAAAAATAACAAACCCCTACATATGTTAGTATTTTTATTAGAACTAAAAGAAATGAGTAAAACCTTAATGAAATCATAAGTAAATCTAGGAAGCTAGTAAATTCTTAAAAGTTGGTTACCAACTATAATTGTCATTAGGTATGAAGTTAGGAGAATGCCTATAACACTAGCAAAAAAGGTATATCTTGCGGATTGCATAGTTCTTGAGGGAAGCAATAGCGATGTGATTTTAGGCATGCCCTAGATGAGGTACCACAAAGTTGTTTTAGACATAGACACCTAAATAGTACACCTATACTCGCCAACCCAAGGCAAAGTGAGCTTCCGAGTGCATTACCCCCGACTGGCTACACCGGTAGTCCATCACACCACAGCCAAACTAATGAACGATATCCCAGTGACCAATGAATTCCCAAACTTATTCCCTGATGATCTTCTTGGATTGCCTGCTGATGTCAAATTCAAGATTCAGCTTCAGCCAGGCACCACACCCATATCCAAGAGACCATATAAAATGGCACCCAAGGAGCTAGTAGAATTAAAAGAGCAGCTGAAAGAGTTGCTAGATAAAGGGTTTATCCAACCAAGTTCTTCACCTTGGGGTTGTCCGGCATTATTCGTGAAGAAAAAGGATGAGACCTTGAGGCTATGTGTTGATTATCGCCCGCTCAATGTTGTGACTATGAAGAATAAGTATCCACTACCTCGCATCGACATTCTCTTTGATCAGTTGGTTGGAGCTAAGGTTTTCTCCAAGACCATCTATGTTCTGGATACTACCAAATCAAGATCCATATCGAAGATATCCCCAAGACAGCGTTCTCCACTCGATACAGACTTTATGAGTATTTAGTGATGTCGTTTGGGCTGACGAACGCACCAGCACACTTCATGTATCTCATGAACTCAGTGTTTATGCCAGAGCTAGACAAGTTCATAGTGGTGTTCATCGATGACATTCTTGTCTACTCCAAGTTAGAAAGGTTAAGGGAACATCAACTATATGCTAAGTTTAGCAGATGCGAGTTTTGGTTGAAGCAAGTACTATTTCTGCTTCACATTATTTTTGAAGAAGGCATAGAGGTAGTCCCTAGTAAGGTAAAAGATGTACTGAATTGGAAGCCACCAAAGACTGTGTTCCATGTGCGCAGTTTTCTTGGATTGGCTGGTTACTACCGCCATTTCATTCCAAATTTCTCTAATATTGCAAAGCCCATGACTGAGCTACTCAAGAAGGAAAAGAAGTTTGTATGGGACCAAGTTTGTGAGCATGCTTTCCAGACCTTGAAGAAACATCTTACAACTGCCCTAGTATTAGCTCAACCAGACCTGGGGAACCCATTTGATGTATATTGTGATGCTCCGGGCATCGGGTTGGGATGTGTCCTCATGCAGGATGGACGAGTCATCGCTTATGGATCTAGGCACCTAACGAAGAATGAACAAAACTACCTAGCCCATGATCTGGAATTGGCAGCGGTAGTGCTAGCATTGAAAATGTGGAGACATTATCTGCTTGGATCTAGTTCATATCTACACCGATCACAAAAGCTTGAAGTACACCTTCACCCAGGACCACCTAAATGTGAGACAGCGTCATTGGTTGGAGTTAATTAAGGATTATGAATTGGAAGTGCATTACCACCCCAGAAAAGATCAATGCCATCATATCATGGTCAGCCCTCAAGCTCATGATGGTCATTACGTCCAAGTAACAACCCACAGAGCTCTCTATAATTTGGCTTTCATACTCACCTTGCAAGAAGAAGTAGTAGAGGCTCAAAAGACCGATGTTGGCATAGCACATCTCTAGATGACACTAAAAGAGGGTGACGAGAAGGTTTGATGTTTTCGGGAAGATGAAGAGGGCGTGTTATGGTTTAAGGACCATATAGTAGTGCCGAAGAATATGGAACTTCACAAGAAGATATTGGATGAGGCACATAAGACGAAGTAGTCCCTACACCCAGGGAGCAACAAGATGTACCATGATTTGAGATCCAAATTTTGGTGGATTCGTATGAAGAGGGAAATAGCTAAGTATGTAGCAGAGTGTGACACTTGCCGTCGAGTAAAGGATGATCACCTAAAGCCGGCTGGACCACTACAGCCCCTTAGTGTACCGACGTGGAAGTGGGAAGACATTAGTATGGACTCCATTGTTGGCCTACTGCTTACATCGCGCAAATTCAACTCCATATGGGTCATTGTCGACAGGTTGACAAAGGTTGCACACTTCATCCCTGTATCAACATGGCTCAAGATGCAGAAGCACGCACAACTATACATTGAGCGAATCATGTGTTTACGCGGAGTGCCCAAGACCATTGTATCCAAAATAGGCTCCTAGTTTGTTGGACGCTTTTGGGAAAATCTACACAAGTCATTGGGCACAAGGTTGATTACAGGTTCTGCGTATCACCCCCAAACAGACGGTCACTCGGAAAGGGTTAACCAAATATTGGAAGACATATTAAGAGCCTATGTACTAAACCATAGAAAAAAGTCTGACAAATGCTTACCCTTGGCAGATTTTATGTATAATAACAATTATCAAAAGAGCATCAAGATGACACCGTTTGAAGCTCTATGTGGTCGTCGTTGTCGCACACCCTTAAGCTCTTCAGAATTAGGAGAGAGAGTAGTGTTTGGACCAGAATTTGTGCAACAGGCAGAAGAGAAAGTATTGGAAATTAAATCTAATCTACGAGCAACAAAGTCCAGACAAAAGAGCTATGCAGATAAGACACGTCACCCACTTGAATTCATAGCTGGCGATCTGGTCTATTTTCGAGTGTCACCAACCAAAGGCGTACGAAGATTTGGAATTCATGGAAAGCTTGCACCCCGTTACATTGGCCCATATCCAATCATTACAAGATGTGGACCCGTGGCCTACAAGCTCCAACTACCTGTGGAACTTGGGTGTACAAGCTCCAACTACCTGTGGAACTTGTGACACCCAGGTGTCTCATTTCTTGCTTAGCACAAATTGCCAAAAATTTTGGACTCAAGTTTGAGCATGAAATAATAAGGACAAGATAAAAAATTGGAATTCTCCAAGTTAAATTAAAACCCCGCAAGCAAAAATTTAAAGCAATTTAAATTTCTATAAAACATGGGCCAAATAATTACATTAGAATTATGAAAATAATAAAATAGAATTTTGGGCCAAAAACTAGAATTTTATTTCATTAAGAAGTCAATTAATTAAATGGTTAAACCCTAGAATTGATCTAACTTTAATTAATAATTCCAATTAAATTATTTCTTGTCTGACCAAAAATACTTCACAAATGAATTGCTCATATCTTAATTAACCCACAGTTCAAATTTCAGTTTAATTGAAATTAAGGAAGTAATTTAAATCAATTAAAACTAAACCAGGGACCTCTTTGCAATCTTTTTGAAACCTTGGGGTCCTTTCTGCAAAAATCCCTGTCTTCTTCCTCCCGTCGCCTCTCCCGCGCGCGCGCCCACGCGATTCCCTCTCACCGCCTCGGTACTCGTCGCCGCACTTCCCCGCGCTCCCACTCGCCGCCGTCGCGTCACGCTGTCGCCCAGCCGCTAGTTGCCGCCGAGGCGAGTTACCTTCGCCCTGCACGAAGCCAACTCCTCTGCCGCCTCGATTCTCCCCGCCTGACCGCTCCCGCATTTCCGACCGAAAGCCAGCCCCTCATGCCCGCTCCGTCGCATCACTCGCCTGCTCGGTTACCCGCTCGCCGCTAGCCGCTGAGAGCCTCGGTCTCTTCCGCCCCTGTCCGATGCCGCCAGGCCTGCCGCCAATTCCTCGAATTCTGACGACCAGCAACTCCTTGTTTCCCGGCTCCCGACCGCTCCCCGTCACCCAGCAGCACCAGAGCCGCGCGTGATCGCCCCGTCACATCACTCTGCTCTCCTCCCTCGCCGCACGCCGCTACCGGCCAAGCAAGCGAGTTGCTTTTCCCCTCTACTGCGCTCTGCCTCTGCTGCCGCGCCCGCTTCGCTCCCCGCGCTCCCAACGGCTCCCCAAGACCCGGCGTTGCTCAAAGCTACTTGCACACCTACCCCCAGTTTCTCGACCACGAACCCGAGTCCTTGGCCTTTAAATACCCCCCTGTTCACTCCCTTCTCTTCCAAACCATTCCCGCCATTGCCAGAGACGACCTCGAGCTCAAACTCCCGGCCACTCACTCCCTCCCGAGCCAAGTCGAGAGCAGCAACTAACGCGCCTACCTTCCCGTTGCATTCCCATGCACTGGCTCGCACAATCTTCCATTGAGCTCAAACAATTTGAAGAATCTCCGAACCCTATTCCCCGACGGCCGCCGATGACGCGCTCCCAAATTCCAGCGACCCTGGTGAACCCCGTCTCCCTTTCTTCTTCTCATTGATGCGCAATCTTCTCTTCGATTTCAGGATCAAGAACACCGGCATTGAACTTTTCCCCCGCTGACCCCTTCTGCGCCGCCGTGTCTGAGCCGCCTCCACGATGAGCCCTATCTTCCGGCCTTCCCCGACGTTCGCCGACCAGATGTCAATCCCCGCCGTGCCCCTGTGATACTGTAGGAGCCAGCCGTAGTCGGTTTGCTGCCCCGAGTCCACCCCGCGACGTCGCCGGACCTCCTCTCTCCATCGCCGCTCGTCGCCGACCCATCTCCGGTAAGCTTTCGACTTCACGAACCCGCCAAGTCTCCTCACCTCGTCACGCACATCATTTTCCCCCTCCCGCGGCGAGCTTTCGCCGCCTAGAGTCGCTTGCGGCGAGCCCTCCGGCAAGCCCCGGCCGTGCACCGCCACGCTCAGCAAAGCTGACTGGCAGCTGAGCTGGCGTCCAGTTGGTGCTGATGTGGCTGCCACATGGCGCTGACGTGTCAATTGTTTAAACCTAGGAAATACCAGAAAACTGATGGAACTTCAAAAATGCATAGTAAATTCATTTTAAGTCCAAATGACATCAAATCAATTTTTTTAGTTTCATAATATTGTGCTCTATTTTAGTAAAATAATAACCAACTACCCCTGTTAATATAATTTAGTTAATTAAATAACTTGTCCAAACACCAAATAAATCCTTAATACTTCTAGAAATGGAAAATTAATTCTGATCTTTTGCATGCACTGTTGTTTCATGTTAATGCATCAGCCTGATTTTTGGCTAAGTCAAATCTGCAATATTTAATATGCTATTAATTAAGTAATGCTTTAACTCAAATAAATGCTAGTAAATAAAATAATATTGTCCAGAGGTTATAACTTGGTAAAAATGCACTTCATACATGTCTCTGTTCATGATAAATCACTCAAGTCTAGAATCATCTTGTTATTATTTTAAATTGTTTAATTATTCTCAAGCTATAACAATCCTAATTAAAATGATCCACACACTTGAAATAATGAAAACCTAAATTGTTTCTTTGAAGCATATGGCTTCGAGAACTTGTTAATAAGGTTGTTAACATCAAAACACTAATGCAATATGCATCCATCATTTGTTGCATTCATCATGTCAATGCATGTAACAGTATTTCAACACTACCGTTAACCCTTGTTCATCAATAGGTAACGACACTCAGGAGAAGGAGCCCGATGTCCAGCAGGACCAAGAGCCTGAGGACCAAGAGACTATAGTAGCTAACACTTGCGTGGATCCAGGCAAGCCTCGGTTTGCATTAGCCTCTTTATAAAGTTTTGCTAGTTTAGTTCACTACTAGTGTCTATGCCTGAATTGTTGCATTAGGTCATAGTAATTGATTGGAACCCAACTTGCATGTTTTCTCCAAATGACCTATGTTGTTTTTATTAGAAACGTGGTAGGTTCAGTACTAAGATGCTATGCTTAGTAATCGATAAGTCTCGGTAGTTATCATAATAACTATGGAATAAACTTGATCACTAAAATGGAACTTATGTAACAGAAGTTTATTTTGATGTTTGGCCGGACAGGGAATTTGCATGTGTAGGTTTGAAGCAACACATGGGTGTTGGCTGCGGTAGCCCTGTCTTGCCCACCCTAGGAGCTGTCCGTGGTCGGCCCCTTGATCAAGTTTTGAACAGTACCGAATGCATGCTAGTTTCATGGGCACTAGTAAACCGATGTAGCATTAAAGATCACTCATATCAAGGACGGTTAAGGTGCGTTTGTCTTAGGACCCCTCAGCTGCGGGAGTGGGTGGTCCATACCATGAAGTACTGTTGGCAGGACAGCATGCCCACTCGACGTCACCACACCCGGGTCTGGATGTGGGAGGTTTTTCTTGTGAAAGGTTGCCATATACGACCTTAATTGGTGCGTATGTGTCGTGTTATTCAGGTTTTCCCAGCTGGTGTAAATCATTTGTAATTGCTGTCCCTCGTAGTAATGAGTACCGCTTGTTCACCGCGCCAATCACGTAGTTGCACATGATATCATGGATATGGAATTGTATTGGTTATTACTGATATATTTTATTGTTCTACTATTGCACTTATTTTATGAATTGTTTTATTATTGTTGCAACTAAAGTTATATTCAGCACAACCCATTTAATCTGAAAATAAAACTTGATAGAACTAGTAGGTTGCTTAGTGCGAGTCCTTTTAAACAAGCCACCAATTAGAACCATTGCATGTCTAGGTTTTTGACGGGTAAGTCTTGTTGAGTAATTAGTACTCAGGCTTTATGCTTATGTGGTTTTCAGGTACTAAAGAAATAGAATTTCCTGTAGATGTGTTGCCTTGGGACGTGCAAGTCCCTGAAGGTTGGACTGCCCATTGGGAGTCTAATCTGTCGCTGCAGTGATTGTGAGTGCTGCTAAGGTGTTGATTCCACGGGCATGAATCATCACCATGCTGTATCATCGAGCTCGTAGATTTTATCGTTATTTCGCTTCCGCTGTTTTCAAAACTTTATGAACTTGTAATTCCGCTGCACTTTGATGTAATAATTAAACTTAAATTTGGATCATTGTTGTATTATCAAGTGTCTGCGTTATCAGCACCTTCGGGACCTCGATCCTCCGGGAAGGGGCGCCTCAGCTGGTATCAGAGCCGTGGTCCATGATAATACAACAATTAAAACGTATTTTCAAAAAAATTATGATGTTACGTGTGAGGATACGTTAGTACTGCCCCTAGTAGTTATTAGGGTTGGTGACAATGCTAACGGGTTATGCTTGAGTTGGCTTTTAGTTGATTCATCTTTTGGCATTTAAAGTTCGCTCGCAAGGACTGTGGCTTTGCGAGACGATTCCTTCCATGAATCGTTGCCGACATTTTTCATTTTGGCTCCTTGACAAGTGTTGGAGTGTAGAGTTAACTCGCGAGGGTTATGGTTTCGCGAGACGGTTTCTTCCATAAACCATGCCAACTTTTTATTAGTAAATGCTTAACAGAATAGGTTATGAGCATTGGTTCGCTTGCGAGAACCGTGGTTTCGCAAGGCGGTTCATTCCATGAACCATTGTAGGGTTACCCTTATTTTCGTAGTTTCTTTTAATTTAATGTAATGTTTCTGCAATGAGTTTTTCTGTAGGTACACTAACACCGTTAGTACAACACTTAGTGGTTACGTGATGAGTGCGGGTCATCACCAAATTTTGTGCCGCTAAGTACCGGCAATATAGGTGTGTGTTGTGAGGAACGCTAGGTAAATAAATTGAATTTTGCATCATTGCATTCCTTATAACTTAACTAAAATTTTGTTCTCTCCTTACTTACCCACCTCTAAAATAAAAGTTTGCAAGTTTGATAAGTACAAAATTCAAAATACACGTTTGAATTATTACGTTAACAACAATTTATCAACTCTCTGTTTTCAACACATCCCGGAACTTGCAAAGATCATAAGTCCAGTTCTACTTGGAATTTTTGGGAAAACAAACACCATCTGAAAACCTATGAAGGTCTACTGTAACGTGGTACCAAGAACCAGTTCTGTAGATTTTGTTTTTCGGGCACAATACTTGATTTCTAACTGCCGCATAGTCAAGACTGAATCTGTTAAAAATCCATCTCTGTATTAATACCCCTTGAGGCTGGAAAATGGAAACTAAAAGTTTGTTTCTGTATTTTATGAAGTTGAACATGAAATGCACTTCACTTAAGGAAGATTCTGACTCATTCAGATTTCGCCCTTGTAGATGGCTGAAAACAATTTCCAAGCTCCACCGGGTTGGGAAATCACCGATGGTCTGGAGATCCCTGGGATGACTCAACTCTTTTAGATTGTCCTCCAGGGTTATGGATATGATATCCCTCCCACCTACATTGGAAAGACCATTGAGGAGGATGGAATCACTTCCTGTGTAGTCCATGTCGCAGTTCCCACCAAATATTCCTTCTTACCGGCATGCGAGTCATGGACTATCAGTGTCACTGGCGTGGACTTACTCACTACTTGGAGTGTTGCTGCCCTCAAAGCCCTCACTCTGTTTTGCGAACTCCACAAGCATGAGGTCACTGGAACACCGGTAACCTTGATACCCATTGACAATACGGAAGATCCTGAGTGGAACCGACGTCTAGATTTTGTCTTCGATCCAAACCACCCACTGTATCGCCTAGCGCTACATGTGGCAGAGTGTTATGGACTCTTTCTATTTGGCATATGCAAGAACTTGTATCATCAACTGGACATGTTTCGGGCCGCCCTTCGGTTTTCCGAAGCTAAAAAGCAAGCCAAGATTCTGGAAATTGCAAAATTAAACCAGCAAGTACAAGCGAAGAATGAAGAGATAGATATGATCATCGAAGAGCGTAACCAAGCTATTGGAGATGCTGACATCATGGAGTCTGAACTGCAGGAGTTGCAAGTCAAATTTGACACCTTCAAGGCTACCCATCTTCCCATCATGGATAATTAGGATGAGATCCCTATGGAGTATGGAAAACAAGTGGATGAAGAGATGGAGCAAGTCGAAAATGTTGGTGTAGAGCTGATGGAACCGGGAGCGCCAGAAGAACCGTTGGGACCGCCAGAACCCAACGAGCCGATAGTCATAGACCAGGAGTAGATGAGTTGGTCGTGTATGAGCCATAGTGCGTACGCAATACCATAGTTAGGCGTTGAGGCACGTATGGATGAGTTAGTATGATCATTATCCTTTTTAATAACCATGTACCCATCTTTGCTTTGTGAAAATGGTTGTCATTCTTAACCCTTAGAGCACCCATGCAAGTTTTTACACCTATGTCTTATGGAACACTTGGAAGAATGACTAATGTGTAGGGTGTAATTTGCAGCATGGTACGAACTCGGAATCAGGATGATCCTGAGAGCTCTCAGCAGGGAGCTAATGCTCAACCTTCGCTAGCAGATGTTCTGGCTGCAGCACTCAGCCGACAGCAGAACGACTCCAAGTTGCTCTGCCGGTTAGTTGATATCACATCCTATCTGGCTGGACATGGGGGCAACCGCAACAATAACCAGCCCCAACAGTGCACTTACTCAGACTTTCTGGGTACGCACCCGCTGACCTTCAAGCGTGCCAGAGAGCCCCTGGACACCGACCACTGGCTGCGTCAGACCGAGTCTAAGTTCGGTCTGCTTGACTGTACTGAGCACCAGAAAGTGCTATTCGCCGTCGAGCAACTCTAGGGCCCTGCTAGTGCCTGGTGGGTGAACCACGTTGCTTCACTACCCGTTGGGACCCGTGTCGAGTGGAATGAGTTTTGAACTGCCTTTCGAGCTCATTTCATACCAGCCGGTCTTGTGCAAAGGAAGTTTCAGGAGTTCATGGACCTGAAACAAGGAGGGAGGAATGTCCTCTAGTATTCTGAGGCGTTTAACCATCTTGCTCAGTATGCCACTGAGTATGTCCACACTGAGGAGAAGAAGAGGTATGCTTTCCTGCGTGGCATGAATGCTGCACTGAAGGAGCGTCTGACCTGGTAGACAACCGGCACCTTCAATGACCTGGTCAATGCTGCTATTGTCCAAGAGGGTGCCATGCGCCAAGTTGAGGAAGATGAGCGCAAGAGGAAGGCCCCTGCTAGTGCCTCTGCTGCCCCACAAGCAAAGCATCGCCTGGTGTATACTTCACCATCTGGACAGCGGTACCGGACATCCCTGCAGCAGCAGTTTCAACGCCCGAGGCCACAGCAGCAGCAGTACTTTCTGCCCCGAGCACCACAGCAGCAGCAACAGCACACTCAGTACCGTGCACCCAACCAGTAGCAGGGAAGTCAGAATGCACGTGCTCCCTAGCCTGTCAGTCGTGGAGGTAACTACCCGTGCTACAACTGTGGTCGCACCGGCCACTTCGCCAGAGAATGTACAACACCTAGGCGCAACAACAACAACAACAATCAGCGCCCTCCGCAGAACAAGATTGTGAATGCACCGTCTCGTGGTGCCCAAGTGAACTACACCAGCACTGATGATATTCCACAGAGTGATCCCGTGCTGACCGGTATGCTCTCACTCTACCGCCAGCCTGTTGTCACTCTTTTCGATTCCTGTGCTACTCATAATTTTATTAGTAGAACTTGTGTACAAAAACATAATCTCCACACCACCACAATAAATCGATGCTTTACTGTCCGTTCCCCGGCTGGACAAACTCTAGCTAATGAAATAGTAAGCAATGCTCCACTAGAAATCAATCAGAAAATCTACCCCACCGATTTTATCATGCTCCATAACCAAGAGATTGACCTAATTATTGGCATGGAGTGGATGAAAACGCATAGAGCCATGTTGGATATAGAGCCCCGTGTTGTCCATTTGAACTCTCCCCTATATGGTCCAAACACCCCTCTTAGCACCATCTCCTCGAGGGATCTGGTTGTCTATCATTTGGAAGGACCAAACTTGAGAACATCCCTATTGTCTGTGAGTATCCCGACGTATTCCCGGAAGATATTTCTGGATTTCCACCTGATCGCGAAGTAGAATTCAAGATCGAGCTCCAGCCAGGAACTTCTCCAATATCCCGACGTCCTTATAAAATGGCTCCAAATGAGCTAGCTGAATTGAAGAAACAGTTGAGTGAGTTGCTGGAAAAAGGATTTATTCGCCCAAGTACTTCACCTTGGGGCTGTCCTGCCATTTTTGTGAAGAAGAAGGACAAGTCTCTGCGTCTTGTTGTTGATTACCGGCCTCTTAATGAAGTCACCATCAAGAATAAATACCCGCTGCCCCGTATTGATATTCTTTTTGATCAATTGGTTGGTGCCAAGGTCTTTTCCAAAATTGACCTTCGGTCAGGTTATCATCAGATCAAGATCAGAGCGGAAGATATTCCAAAGACTGCATTCTCTACTAGATACGGATTATTCGAATATCTAGTGATGTCCTTTGGATTGACAAATGCGCCTGCCTATTTCATGTATCTCATGAATTCAGTCTTCATGCCAGAGCTAGACAAGTTCGTGGTAGTATTCATTGATGACATTCTTATCTATTCGAAGTCCAAGGAAGAACATGTCGAACATCTTCGTATTGTTCTTCAGCATCTACGAGATCACAAGTTATTTGCGAAATTCAGTAAGTGTGAATTTTGGTTGGACCGTGTGCCCTTCCTTGGCCACATAGTTTCAGCCAAAGGTATCTCTGTAGACCCAAGCAAGGTCCAAGATGTGCTAGATTGGAAGCCACTGAAAACCGTCCACCAAGTTCGTAGTTTCCTCGGACTAGCTGGATACTATCGGAGGTTCATTCCTAATTTCTCTCAGTTGACCAAACCCATCACCGAGTTGCTGAAAAAGGATAGGAAGTTCAATTGGAGCAACAATTGTGAAGAAGCTTTTCAGAAATTGAAGACCTTGTTGACTACAGCCCACGTATTGGCTCAACTAGACATCACCAAGCCGTTTGACGTATATTGTGATGCATCTGGGACCGGACTTGGATGTGTGCTTATGCAGGATGGTCGTGTTATTGCCTATGCATCTCGACAACTGCGGAAGCACGAAGAGCACTATCCTACCCATGATTTGGAACTAGCTGCCGTTGTCCTTGCCCTAAAAATTTGGAGGCACTATTTGCTCGGTAATTTAGTGCATATTTATACAGATCACAAGAGCTTGAAGTACATATTTACTCAGACTGATCTGAACATGAGACAACATCGATGGCTAGAATTAATTAAGGACTATAATCTGGAGATTCATTACCACCCAGGCAAGGCTAATGTGGTCGCCGACGCTCTGAGTCGAAAGATACACTGCAATAATCTAGTGATAGACTGCAGCATTGAAGCAAATACCACAGAACCCAGCCTACATATATTGCCTGCCCTAGTGATCAACAATCTCAGTATTCGTTCCACCATTCGTGATGAGGTCATCACTGCACAGAAAGGAGATGTTGGAATGAAGTACATTCGGGAGAACCTTAAGAATGGCAAGGCAAAGTGCTTCACACAAGATTCGGATGGTACTCTGTGGTTCAATAACTGCCTAGTAGTACCCAAGGATTTTGGGCTTCGTCGCAAAATCTTGGATGAAGCACATCACTCTAAGTATTCCATTCATCCTGGAAGTAACAAGATGTACCAGGACCTGAAGAAAAATTTCTGGTGGACCAGAATGAAGCGAGAAGTTGCTCGATATGTCATGGAGTACGACACCTGTCAGAGAGTTAAGGCCGACCATTTGAAACGGGTCGGACTACTTTAGCCATTGAGTATCCCCGCCTGGAAATGGGAAGATATAAGTATGGATTTCATTGTTGGACTCCCTCTCACATCTCAGAAGCATGATTCGATTTGGATTGTTGTTGACAGACTCACAAAGTCTACCCACTTTCTACCAGTAAACACCAGATACAGCGTACGGCAGTATGCAGAACTATACAGAGCAAGAATTCTGTGTCTCCATGGAGTACCCAAGACCATTGTTACAGATCATGGCTCGCATTTTGTTGCTCATTTCTGGGAGCAACTGCATGCATCTCTGGGTACTAAGTTGATCCGAGGTTCTGCTTATCATGGCGCTACTGATGGACAAGCTGAGCATGTCAACCAAATCCTGGAAGATATGCTCAGAGCATGTGTCCTAATACATGGGGGTAACTGGGATGAGTATTTACCAGATGCAGAATTCTCATACAACAACAGTTACCAAGAGAGTGTAAAAATGTCCCCTTTTGAAGCACTCTACGGTCGGAGTTGTAGAACACCGTTGAATTGGTCTGAATCAGGAGAACGAGTAACTTTTGGTGCTGACCTCGTCTAGGATGCAGAAGAAAAGGTTCGGACAATTCAAGAAAATCTCAAGGCTGCTAAATGTCGTCAAGAAAAGTATGCAAACCGATGACGCAGGCCATTGTTTTTCAACAAGAATGATTTTTTCTATCTCCGAGTGTCACCAATGATGGGCATTCAACGATTTGGAATCAAAGGAAAATTAGCACCCTGCTACATTGGCCCATTTAGAATCTTGGACAGATGTGGTCAAGTCGCCTACAAGCTGGAGTTACCACCAAATCTGTCTAGAGTACATAGCATGTTTCATGTGTCTCAACTGAAACGATGTCTCAAACCTCCAATTGATGTTGTCTTGGAAGAGTACGATCAACTTCAACCGGACCTCACCTACTCCGAACACCCAATAAGAATCCTTGATGAAAAAGAACGCACCACCCGCAAAAGAACCCTCAAATTTTATAAAGTGCAATGGAGTAATCACTCAGAAGATGAATCCACCTGGGAATCGAAAGACTTTCTGAGTACTCATTACCCGCAATTTTGGTCTTCATCCACAGGTAAAATTTTTGCCCCTCTCTAGTCTGCTTCGTTCTTAATCTCGGGACGAGATTTCTTTAAGGAGGGAGGGCTGTGACACACAGGTGTCTCATTTCTTGCTTAGCACAAATTGCCAAAAATTTTGGACTCAAGTTTGAGCATGAAATAATAAGGACAAGATAAAAAATTGGAATTCTCCAAGTTAAATTAAAACCCCGCAAGCAAAAATTTAAAGCAATTTAAATTTCTATAAAACATGGGCCAAATAATTACATTAGAATTATGAAAATAATAAAATAGAATAATGGGCCAAAACCTAGAATTTTATTTCATTTAGAAGTCAATTAATTAAATGGTTAAACCCTAGAATTGATTTAACTTTAATTAATAATTCCAATTAAATTATTTCTTGTCTGACCAAAAATACTTCACAAATGAATTACTCATATCTTAATTAACCCACAGTTCAAATTTCAGTTTAATTGAAATTAAGGAAGTAATTTAAATCAATTAAAACTAAACCAGGGACCTCTTTACAATCTTTTTGAAACCTTGGGGTCCTTTCTGCAAAAATCCCTGTCTTCTTCCACCCGTCGCCTCTCCCGCGCGTGCGCCCACGCGATTCCCTCTCACCGCCTCGGTACTCGCCACCGCACTTCCCTGCGCTCTCACTCGCCGCCATCGCGACATCGCTGCCGCCCAGCCGCTAGCTGCCACCGAGGCGAGTTACCTTCGCCCTGCGAAGCCGACTCCTCTGCCGCCTCGATTCTCCCCGCCTGACCGCTCCCGCATTTCCGACCGAAAGCCAGCCCCTCGTGCTCGTTCCGTCGCATCACTCGCCTGCTCAGTTACCCGCTCGCCGCTAGCCGCCGAGAGCCTCGGTCTCTTCCGCCCCTGCCCGATGCCGCCAGGCCTGCCGCCGCGTCCTCGATTTCCGACGACCAGCAACTCCTTGTTTCCCGGCTCCCGACCGCTCCCCATCGCCCAGCAGCACCAGAGCCACGCGTGATCGCCCCGTCACCTCACCCTGCTATCCTCCCTCGCCGCACGCCGCTACCGGCCAAGCAAGTGAGTTGCTTTTTCCCTTTGACGCGCTCTGCCTCTGCTTCCGCGCCCGCTCTGCTCCCCGTGCTCCCAACGGCTCCCCGAGACCCGGCGTTGCTCAAAGCTACACATGCACCTGCCCCCAGTTTCTCGACCACGAACCCGAGTCCTTGGCCTTTAAATACCCCCCTGTTCACTCCCTTCTCTTCCAAACCATTCCCGCCTTTGCCAGAGCCGACCCTGAGCTCAAACTCCCGGCCACTCACTCCCTCCCGAGCCAAGTCGAGAGCAGAAGCGAACGCGCCTACCTTCCCGCTGCATTCCCGTGCACTGGCTCGCACAATCTTCCATTGAGCTCAAACAATTTGAAGAATCTCCGAACCATGTTCCCCGATGGACGCCGACGACGCGCTCCTGAATTCCGGCGACCCTGGTGAACCCCGTCTCCCTTTCTTCTTCTCATTGATGCGCAAGCTTCTCACGATCACTCCTGACCCTTCGCTTCTTCGATTTCGGGATCAAGAACACCGGCATTGAACTTTTCCCCGCCGACCCCTTCTGCACTGCTGTGTCCGAGCCGCCTCCACGGTGAGCCCTATCTTCCGGCCTTCCCCGACGTTCGCAGACCTAATGTCGATCCCCGCCGTGCCCCCGTGATGCTGTAGGAGCCAGACGCAGTCGGTCTGCTGCCCCGAGTCCACCCCACAACGTCGCTGGATCTCCTCTCTCCGCCACCGCTCGTTGCCAACCCATCTCCGGTAAGCTTCCGACTTCACGAACCCCCCTAGTCTCCTCGCCTCGTCGCGCACATCATTTTCCCCCTCCCGCGGCGAGCTTCCACCGCCTAGAGTCACCTGCGGCAAGCCCTCCGGCAAGCCCCGGCCACGCACCGCCGCGCTCAGCAAAGCTGACTGGCAGCTGAGCTGGTGTCCAGTTGGCGTTGATGTGGCTGCCACATGGCGCTGACGTGTCAATTGTTTAAACCCAGGAAATACCAGAAAACTGATGGAACTTCAAAAATGTATAGTAAATTCATTTTGAGTCCAAATGACCTCAAATCAATTTTTTGTTAGTTTCATAATATTGTGCTCTATTTTAGTAAAATAATAACCAACTACCCTTGTTAATATAATTTAGTTAATTAAATAACTTGTCCAAACACCAAATAAATCCTTAATAATTCTAGGAATGGAAATTAATTCTGATCTTTTGCATGCACTGTTGTTTCATGTTAATGCATCACGCTGATTTTTGGCTAAGTCAAATCTGCAATATTTAGTATTCTATTAATTAAGTAATGCTTTAACTCGAATAAATGCTAGTAAATAAAATAATACTGTCCCGAGGTTATAACTTGGTAAAAATGCACTTCATACATGTCTCTGTTCATGATAAATCACTCAAGTCCAGAATCATCTTGTTACTATTTTAAATTGTTTAATTGTTCTCAAGCTATAACAATCCTAATTAAAATGATCCACACACTTGAAATAATGAAAACCTAAATTGTTTCTTTGAAGCATATGGCTTCGAGAACCTGTTAATAAGGTTTTTAACATCAAAACACTAATGCAATATGCATCCATCATTTGTTGCATTTATCATATCAATGCATGTAACGGTATTTCAACACTACCATTAACCCTTGTTCATCAATAGGTAACGACACTCAGGAGCAGGAGCCCGACGTCCAGCTGGACCAAGAGCCTGAGGACCAAGAGACTATAGTAGCTAACACTTGCGTGGATCCAGGCAAGCCCCGGTTTGCATTAGCCTCTTTATAAAGTTTTGCTAGTTTAATTCACTACTAGTGTCTATGCCTGAATTGTTGCATTAGGTCATAGAAATTGATTGGAACCCAACTTGCATGTTTTCCCCAAATGACCTATGTTGTTTTTCTTAGAAACTTGGTAGGTTCGGTACTAAGATTCTATGCTTAGTAATTGATAAGTCTCGGTAGTTATCATAATTACTATGGAATAAACTTGATCACTAAAATGGAACTTATGTAAAAGAAATTTATTTTGATGTTTGGCCGAATAGGGAATTTGCATGTGTAGGTTTGCAGCAACACATGGGCGTTGGCTGCGGTAGCCCTGTCTTGCCCACCCTAGGACCCGTCCGTGGTCGGCCCCTTGATCAAGTTTTGAACAGTACCGAATGCATGCTAGTTTCATGGGCACTAGTAAACCAATGTAGCATTAAAGATCACTCATATCAAGGATGGTTAAGGTGCGTTGGTCTTAGGACCCCTCGGCTGCGGGAGTGGGCGGTCCATACCACGAAGTACTGTTGGCAGGACGGCATGCCCACTCGACGTCACCACACCCGAGTCTGGATGTGGGAGGTTTTTCTTGTGAAAGGTTGCCATATACGACCTTAATTGGTGCGTATGTGTCGTGTTATTCAGGTTTTCCCAGCTGGTGTAAATCATTTGTAATTGCTGTCCCTCGTAGTAATGAGTACCGCTTGTTCACCGCGCCAATCACGTAGTTGCACATGATATCATGGATATGGAATTGTATTGGTTATTACTGATATATTTTATTGTTCTACTATTGCACTTATTTTATGAATTGTTTTATTATTGTTGCAACTAAAGTTATATTCAGCACAACCCATTTAATCTGAAAATAAAACTTGATAGAACTAGTAGGTTGCTTAGTGCGAGGCCTTTTAAACAAGCCACCAATTAGAGCCATTGCATGTCTAGGTTTTTGATGGGTAAGTCTTGCTGAGTAATTAGTACTCAGGCTTTATGCTTATGTGGTTTTCAGGTACTGAAGAAATAGAATTGCCGATATATGTGTTGCCTTGGGACGTGCAAGTCCCTGAAGGTTGGACTGCCCATTGGGAGTCTGATCTGCCGCCGCAATGATTGTGAGTGCTGCTAGGGTGTTGATTCCACGGGCATGAATCATCACCATGTTGTATCGTCGAGCTCGTAGATTTTATCGTTATTTCGCTTCCGCTGTTTTCAAAACTTTATGAACTTGTAATTCCACTGCACTTTGATGTAATAATTAAACTTAAATTTGGATTGTTGTTGTATTATCAAGTGTCTGTGTTATCAGCATCTTCGGGACCTCGATCCTCCGGGAAGGGGCGCCTCAGAACTCACTGGAGTGCATGACATATTTCATGTGTCCCAGCTTAAGAGATGTCTCAAGGCACCAGTGGATGTTACCTTAGAAAGCACCGAACAACTACAACCCGATTTGACATATTCAGAGCGCCCGGTGAAGATGCTAGATGAGAAGGAACGGTTTGGCCGCAAGAAGACACTTAAGTTCTACAAAGTTTAGTGGAGCAACCATAGTGAGAAAGAGGCAACTTGGGAGACGGAAGAATTTCTAAGAAATCACTACCCCGAGTTCCTACACCACCACCTAGGTAAACCGCTATAACATCCTTTAATCTCAGATTGAGATTTCTTTAAGGGGGAGGGCTGTGACATCTCCACTGCCATGCTAGAGTTATCTCCACCAAAAATAGAGCTTAGGGCAAAGTTAAACTGAAAACTAATCAAATTTAAATTGAATTAAAGTCAATTTGAATGTCAGTTAAACTACAAATTCAAATTTCTCAATATATCAGCCTAACAAAAATGTATGTCATATCTTATAACAAAATAGAAATTTGAGAATTTTTCTAGAGTTTTTTTCCTTTATTTGATAGTCCAAATACACAAAACACCCTAACTTTAGAAATCCCCATTCAAATTTGAATTTGATCTGAGGGTCAAAAGTATTTTTGAAATTTAGAGCACATCATTCTGTTACGAGCATATTTTTGGTTGACATTGATTAGTCCCCCGTTTAAACTCCTCAAAAATAACAAGTGCAGACAATTAGCAGGATTGGAAAAACAAACAAAATTCAAAATATCCGTGGGGCCCACCTGCTAGCCTCCCCTAACAAACACACCCTGGCGCCGCCCACACCCTTGTCTGCCCGTACGCCGCGTGGGCATCAACGATGGGCACGAGTGGCACCTGCGCGGATCGACGTCCCCACCCCCAGGCCGACATGCCCTCTGTTCCCCCTTCCCCTGGTCGGAACACACTCGTTTCTCACCCTCTCCCTTCTTCTCTAGCCACGCTAAGCTGCCATTTGAGCTAGGTGAGAGCTCCACGTGGATCCGCCATTGCGGTACCTCCTGTCCCCGCTGGGCCTGCCTAAACCTCCCCGGGTACTGCAACATCGACCACGAATTTCACCATCCTGACCCCAACCCCGGCCCACACATTTCCTCGCCATTCTTCCTCCTGTGAGCCCCCTGTCCTATTAACTTCTCTGGCAAGTTGTCCTGTCCATTCCTCCTCTGCCTGACCCCTGTCAGCTCCGGTTTGTGCAGCCCGTCCCCTGCAGCACCCCGTCCCCGCCATCGGCCCTGCACCATGTCCGCCTCGCATCACCATCACCGCTGGTGAGCCCTTCTTCCCCTTGTATGTGCGCAAAGTAAATTTTTTAGCAAAGTAAATTTTGTTGGTCTTCTCCGGACCTGTACTATTGTAGAAAAATAACAAACCCCCTTGTATAGTAGCATTTTTATCAAAACTAAAAGAAATGAGTAAAACCTTAATAAAATCATTAATAAATCTGGAAAGCTACTAAATTCTTAAAAGTTAGTTACCAACTATAATTGTCTATGCCTAATCACCCTGTCAAATCAAAAATACTAGTTCTTTGTATTTTAGTCATAACTAATTACTTAACCTTTTACCTTATTTTAATTATTTAAAATTAATGGTCCAATGCATATAAGTGAAAGTTGGCCAATAAATCACCCCTGATAAGTCCTATCTACAGTAAATCATCCATATTCAATAAATTCCAGAACAATGCTAATTAATTATTAGGTTAATTTGATCTATGCCATTATAAATTTTACAGTATGAAAATGTATCATTAAACTTTCAATAATTTGATGGGTCCCATTAAAATTTTGCATAGGTTGGAAATATGGCACTATCTATGTTTTTTTAATGTTTTAGGCCTATCAGTTGGGATCCGTATTTTCGTATGTCCCATTTTGCCCCCTCCTCATCCGTTTCGCCTGCCTCTACTTTGAGCTCGGCAACCATCGGACCAGCGGTGGTGCATCCCATGGTGAGCAACATGCCCATGACCCAGAAGCTCAAGCAAGTCGATAGTGAGATCCACGACATCTTCCGCATGCCCAAGTAAATTCCCTGTCCTCCTCTCTTTATCTCCGTCCTCCTCCCTTCACTTCCGCTCCGTGTAGTGCTTTCATTGCTTGCTTACACCTCAGGGAAAGAAGCTAAGCTTACGTAAATAATTGTTTCTTGTGAAATTAGCCCCTGGTGGAATCTGCCTCCTGTCATGCTTGTGAAATTGTTGTGTGCTTTGTCAGATATCAGGGAGTGCCGCCTAGAATCGATTTGATTCTCTGACACGAGCTACATAGGATTGTTGTGCATCCAAAACCATGCCACTAGAGGGGTTCGAAGGGGGCTATGAGGGTTGTATGTCCAGCTCGGTGCGTAGGCTGCCCGCGGCCAGGAAGGCGATGTGTCTGGCCTGCCCCTTCCCTTCTCATCTGCGTGCTCTGGGATGGGGTAGAGGGAGATGGTCCGCCACCGACGACGGTGAATGTGTGGCTTGGAGAAGCTATAGTTTTGTTAGCCAGAGCAATAGTAGCATTTTATTGAGTTGACATTGGTGCCGACGAGGAGCTGGGGTGGAGCACACAGGCGGTCATGGTGAATAGGGATGACAATTTGACCCATGCGTGCGGGTCCGATGGGTTTTACACCCAAGAGGTGCGGGTGTGGGTCTAACTTTTCATCCATAGGTGTCACTCACACCCGATCCGACAATCACGGGTGTGGATGTGGGTTTTATTTCTCACCTATGGGTGGGCCCCAAAATATACTCACATATAAAATTTAGTTACATTTCATAATAAACTAATCCTAAATTAATATACATGTGATGAGAGTAATGATTAAGTTATTATGAATTTATGTACAATTACCTAAGTACTCCCTCCATCCTAGTTTATTTGGCATTCTGGCTATGTTTCTTGGTGTCTAGGTCCATTGCATCTATTATGAATCTGGACAGGACCGTTGTCCAGATTCATGGCATCTTCTATGAACCTGGTATAGAGCTAAAACATCAATTATTTTGAGACAGAGGGAGTACATACTCATGACTTATTTTTGTTAATTGTCGTGACATATATAGACATTATACATTTATATTGATCTCCTTAAAGTATTTATTTTGAGATATTTTTCATATGACATATGATACCCGACGGGCACCCGACACCCACCCGAAACCTAGTGGGTGCGGGTGTCGGTCTCAACTCCCACCCCTGGGTGCGGGTGTGGGTGTGAATTTTCACCCGAAATGTTTTTGGTAGTGGTTGGATTTTTGCTCCACCCGACCCGAAACCGACCCACTGCCATCCCACTTATATACCGCAAGAGGATGGTGTACGATTGTAGCACTTTTTTCCCTTGAATTGAGTATTTCAAGGTTTATCGAATTCACTGGGACCTTAGGGATAATTAAACAAAGTTAACAGTAAAAGATCTAGCCAAAGCTACTGTCAAGTTCAGGTTGCATGAGGGGGAACTGGCCAGCGCAAAGGTGCGCCAGATAGTAAATCTATCGTTGCGCCAATCGGCGCAGGCGTTGAGCCGATCGACATACTAGTGAATCTAAGCCAAAGTGTGTCAGATAACTTGTAAGTCCATGTTGTTAAGTGAGTAACCAGATATCTACTAGTGAGATCGTAACCCGAAAGTCTAATTAAATAGCATCATAATGGGTAATTACATGGATCAATAAAAACCTATAATGAATAAGGCGACCCTGCTTTCCGAGCGGCTTGCTGTCAAGAGAAAACTCTTAATCGCGTGAGTATCTTACCCTAATCAACTATCCAATAGTGTTGCGTAGGATTAGTGCTGTCACCGCTAAACCACACTACTAGCATCATCAAGCAACCATAATCAATACAATATCCAAATACTATCCTAATCACCACGATCAAGATAATATCTACTTAGCCTAGAACTAAGCAATTGGAATAAGCACATGTATGATTATAGAGTCAAGATAGATAAATCACCAAAACCATCATCAACATATTCAATCATCCTTGAGATACATAGAGTAAGATTCATCCCCGTCGAGATGGCCTACCTTGACGGATCAACTCTTAACACCAATGGTTCTTGAAACTCAACTAGAGATCTATTCTAACGGAGCAAGCCCCGGCGGCTATAACTCACAGATTTGTTGTCCCTCTGTCGCCTCTGTCCTTTTTTGTGGCCAGGGTTTACATTTATAGGGTTTCTACTCATAAAGGACTCGGTTTCTAGCAAATAAGGCGGTTGCGCCGATCGGCACAAGCCGTGTCTTCTCTAGTTTCTTCTCTGAGTCGGTTCCTCTGTCTTCCACAGCTGTCATGTGAGCCTTTTCCTTCAAGATAAAGTCTTGTACTGCACGTCGAGATCTTGAAGTTCCATAAATCTTCTAGGCATATATCTTCAAGTGTCCTGCGAAGATAAACTTCCATAAACATGTGGAATGGGCCTTGGTCAATTCTATGGGCCAAAACACCCTTGCGCCGACCAGCTCATGGACTGCGCCGATCGACGCACTGGGCTTCTTCAATGCTTTTCGTCGGTTCTGGACTCCTGTCCTCTCTAGCATCACTTTAATCACCTATTTTACCTATTTCTGTAATAAAGCTCTAAAACAACGCATATACAAATATATAGACAATATCATAGATAAATGGCCTAAATTAGTATCGATTATGCTCTAATTGGGGTAATATTCACATATAAAAGGGGCACTTGGAGAGTGCCAACAGTTCCCCCACACTTAAATCTTTGCTCGTCCCGAGTAAAGTAAAAGAAAGAAAAATCAAAGAACATATTCTTTCTATCATAAAAGATATCTCAAATCAGCAAATATTGAGTATTGTTCTATTATGATGTATTTCATATAGGTATTCAGCAAAATAGTTCAAATATGGGCATAAAGCTTAAAGTTTCTCCCCAAGTAACAAATCATGTCCAACTCACAAATTATAATTTTTCCACACATGTAAATCAATTAAAAGATTGTTGTGAACATAAAGAATCTATCTTCCAAATAATCCAAGGCAACAACTCATCTTTCAAATCACTCAACCTATATTCTACATCATAATGATCAAATAATATTTGTGTAAGGCTTATATGAGTAGCTAGGTGAAGTAATTCAAGGATTGCAAACATAAATCAATAATATATTGTTAAGCTAGGAGATTATTCTTCATTGGAATTATAGAAACTTATCAAGATGGCCATTAAGAAAGAAAAATTTAAGAAAGGACTCACACTTTGGATATGTGGACATGCGGATAGCAAAAATTTGATCTTAGAAGAAAAAGAATTCCCATTATCAGATTGCACAAGGTTGGAATTATTCATGGCTATATTAGAATGAATTTCGAGAATAAGCATGTCATATACCATCCCCCCACACTTAAAATTTTGCTAGTCCCTTAGCAAACAGCAGAGTTTTTTATTTTTTTTCTTCTGTTTTTTTAATCACTTTTTGTTTCTCCCTTTCTTATTTTGCTCTCTGCTACGCCGATCGAATCAAGGTGCGCCGATCGGCACTCAACCCGAATTCACCAACATTTATTAGTATTTGATTCATTCTGGCTTCAACATTTATTCAAGAATTAAATATAGCCAAAAATATAGGATGTGGTCAAGGAATGATACTCAACAAGATATTTTGGGTTTATGGTAGGATACTGAGCGGAATTGAATTTTTGCATGAGTAATTCAAGTCTAGAAAAAGATACACAAAGATTTGCCATCTAGTACAGTTCATACCAAAAAGAATTAAATCTTATCCGAACTCAACCATCAATTTAATGTTTATCTACAAATCAAAGGTTCATGAGAATTGCTCAAAATATGGCATTGGTAGGTAAGGATCTTAAAAAGAATAAATTCCAAAGTTCACAACATGAAAATTTATTTATGAAAAGATTGGTACTAAGTTATCATCACAAATTAGACAATACAAATGAAGCACATGGGTACTCAAAATTGCTCCACATAAGACACATTTACCGAATAATCATTAAGTGTAAGTTCGAAATTTTATTCAATGCTCAACATTATTTGATCTTCATCAGCACTTTTCAAGAAAGAATAAATAATTCAATTCTCCTAAAAGCGCATAACCGCCACCGTTATATTAAGATCAAGACTTGAATACATGGTGATGATTTTTGCACACACTTGCATAAAAATAAAACTACTACTAACACACTTGCATGAAAGTAAACACACTCGATACATGGTTTCCCAACCTGCTCACACACACATAAGCAAATAAAGAAAAAGATTACAAAAAATAAGAGAAAATGCAAACCGGGAAACCGATACACATGTCAATCTCCTAGGCACTCTAGTCAAACGGAGGTAGAGACGATGGCTGACCGAAGCCATAGCACTGCGCCTTGAGTCGCTCGAACTCCTCCACCACTGCCTTGTGGTTGTTCCTCCATTGGGAGAGCGTCCTCAATGCGCTCGATATAGTGCATATTGTTGTTGAGGTAGCCCTGCATGGGCACGAAAAAGTCTGCACCGGGCACAGGAGGCACCACAGATACACGCCCTTGGTACCAGTAGTCAATACCCGCGCTGAAGTAGGTGGCACCGACCGGCGCATCGCTTGCGCCGACCGGCGCAGAGGGCTGTGACCCGCCCGCTACATCGCTCCACCCTGGCTGGTACTGCTGAGGCTCCTAGCGTGACCCCCATGGGTCCTACTCACCGCTGGTTGCTGCAGATGTCTTCGGCTGTCGAACCCACCCACAGCGGTCCTTGTGAACTCGGTCCCCCTCCAGCAAATCTTCCTCAAGCCAATTTCCTCCCTCCAGCTTGCAATGGAGGAAAACTCCTAGTTCCACACATGGGAGCTTGACATTGGTGCCGTCGACATGGAAGCCGGCGCGGACACTTCCCTTGACAATATTGCCATGAGTCATATTCTCGCCGATCTCCGTCACGCACTCCCACTTGTCGTTGCGCCCTCCCGGTCCATCGCCGTCGCTGACGAGGGCTGCTAGGTGTTGAAGATAGGCCCTGAAGGCCAACTTCTTGCTTGCCTTGCCCATCTTGTAAAGCCAACCCCACACCATCACTGACATGGGGTTGCAATAAGACAGACTCACAACGGCATTGAAGAGCCACCACAAGTCCGCATCGGTAAAGTTGCTGGAGTCGACCTTGTCACCTGTGCGCGCCGCCAACCACCGATGGAAGACTTGAATGGTCGGGTTGCGAAAGTTGCCGCGCTTCATCTCCTCCATGAACGAGAGCCACCTCCAAAAGGAGTCCAACTCCCCACGTCCCAAGATGCCGGCGACGTCAACGTCAGCGTCGAAGCCGAAGGCTAGAGCCGTCGCCTCTATGGTCACCGTGTAGCTGATGTCACGGACATGGAAGTTGACGGCCTCATTGCCGTCTTCGACGGTGCCAAACCTCATCGTAGATGCAACCTCGGTGATGACATCGAGGTTGTAGTCCATAGGAAGGAGGTGGAAGTCCACCCAGCCAAGGTTGTTGAGCATCCTCCTTATGTCCTCCCACATGCCGATCGTGATGAGGAAGATCTCATCCAAATCGAAGTTGGGGACGAACCTTCCCCTCACCGCGAGGTAGTGCCGTTGTTCCTCCGCGCTCTGGAGGGTGAAGCCCTCCTCCACCATGCGCAGTGTGAATGCCGGTGGTGGTGGTGATCTGGGAATCCCACGGCTTGCCGCCGTTTGGCTCCTCGTAGCACGCCCTGTTGGAAGGGGCGCATCAGAGATGGAATGGCGGACGCGGATCTCGTGGGTCGTTGCCACCAAGCCGGGGGATGCATCACCCACCGACATGTCATCACGAGCGCCGGAGCTCCCCCTCGCCAAGGAGTCACCGCTCGATTCGCCGCTGCCGCCAGAACTGCTTCCTCGGCGTAGCCTCTGGCCTAACTTGCCGACGGAGGAGCGGAGACGATCCATCTGCGAGAAATGTGAAACTGTGTGAGATCGTCGGTAGTGGGAAAGATGGAGAGATTACCGGGATGGTGTGCCGAACTGGGGGCGCCTGGCCTCTGTTTTATAGTGTGGAAAACTTCCAGGAGAAGGAACCGCCAAAAAATTTCAAAATTTGAGAGCACACCGATCGGCGAGGTAGTGCGCCGATCGACACAATTCAAATTTTGAATGCTCTGACCATTCTGACGCTTGATCCCCATCCTTTATGTCGTTTCCTAGTACCTCATGTTGGTTGGCAGGGGAATAGCATAGAATCCTGATGTCTTTTTGACTATGTCGATCAGCACGGGCCCGTGCCGATCGGCGCACCGTCTATTTTTCAACGTTTGGTTAATTCCATGTCTCCTCTGCACTGCACACCTGCATAGCAATCATACCTATTCCTCAAAATCAACGCATGTTTCCTTTGTCGCCCATTTGGGAACCGCATGGGTACCTATGCTGATCGGCGTAGAAGCGCGCCGAATGGCGCAAGTCCCTTGCACCTCATCTTTTGGTCCGGCGCTGATCCTGATGCCTCGTGTTCATCTCCTTCACCTAATTTTCCACTTTTTCCAACGTTCCTGTAGTATTGACATACGTAGCGGGGCCCATCTGGTGACCGCGCCGATCGGCGCTGAATGTCCATTTTTGCTCCTAGCCCCTCGCTTCTTTGCTAGATGTTGCTCTTCATCCTTTCCTGCGTCATTTAGCAACCATTTTGCACACAAAAATTAATTCAAAGAGATTTTTAATTACCTTGAAAATAGCTCTATCTCTAAAAATTACTGTGCTGGTTGATTTTTAGCACCCATTCAATTCTGGGCGTCGTTAGCCTTCTGTCCTGACCTGGGAAATAATGCGTCGATCATCGCAGATGTGCACCGATTGGCGTAAGCTCTGTTCCTTCTTGTTTTTGGCCTTTTTCTTTATTCCTGCATTGTTAGTCTATAGTATGTATATGCATAGTTTTGCACAAATAAATAGACAACGCAAGAGCACACAAGAATTAAGCACACACTTTTTCTATTTTTTTTTATTCGGGAGATTGTCTTTATTATAAGCAAGCAAATTAAAATCACCGGGTTGCCCTCCCGACCAGCACTAATTAACTAAGTAAAATGGGTTGCCCTCCCGTAAGCACTAAACAACTTCTAGATCCCCCGATCATTGGGTTGCCTCCCAAGAGTACTCTAGTTATTTAGAGGTCAAAAAGCTTGACCTCCCCGCAAACAATCAATCCTTAGTGTCACGGTGCGGGATGTGAGGCCGTGACACTATAAGGATCTCTTATCTCCATGGTTCATATAGCTCGAACGACCTATCCATACATCTCCTCCAATTACTCTCGATGCCACGTTGCCACGGTGTCTTGTATCTCTTCACTTCATCAACAGCACGACACTCTTCTACCTTTGGGCGAAACTTGAAAGAGTAGGGAGTCCCACTTATATCGAAGCTTATCTCACCACTCCCAACATCAATACTTGCTTTTGTTGTCCTCAAGAAGGGTTTGCCTAAGATCAACGTGGTCATCGTCCTGTTATCCATATCAAGCACAATAAAATCAACAGGGACGATGTGATCTCCAATTTGAAAAGGCACATCCTCAACAACTCTATCAGGGAAGTGTACCGATTGATCGGCTAACTCCAAACACATACTCGTAGGCTCCAATTCAGGCAAATTGAGACTTGTGAATATATGACGGGGGCATAACACTTACACTTTCTCCAAGATCGCACAAGCACCTATCAAATATCCTTGTCCCAATCATGCATTTGATGCTTGGTGATCCAGGGTCAGGTTTCTCCTTAAGTGCAACATCATTGATTGCCGCCATAAGCTCTTTAGTAACCTTCACAATCTCCTCATAAACTAGAGACTTCTTGTTTTGCATCATGTCCTTAATGTACTTGGCATAGGTGGGTACTTGAATATCATCAACAAAAGGGACATTGATGTAAAGCTTCTTCAAAATATCGATGAACCTTGCAAATTACTTGTCGTGTTGCCGCGCTCTTTCTGTCTTCGTTAGTAATTGAGTATCCAGGAACATGGCAGGGCCATGCTCCTCTGTCTCCATGCCCATTTGCAGACCAGAGAGGTTAATATCCTCCTCGTGCCGATTGGCGCTTTTAGGGAGCCGATCGGTGCCGTCAGGACCGTCGCGCCGATCGACGCCAGGGTGCGCCGATCGGTGCAGGGCCTCTTTCCTCCCACAGGGTGCTCTGGATCTTTTGTTTGTTTTCTTGACCATGTAGCTATTGCCTTCAATTGCTCTGCAGAGTTCGTATTGCCAGGAATAGCCCCCTTGTTGCCTTGAATGGCTTGCGATAACTATCCCATCTCTTGCTCCATAATCTTGGTATGCTTCAATATCTGCTTATTGGAGCTCCCAATTTCTATCACCTTGTCATTAATTCCCTCAAGAACACGATCAATCTCCTTGAATTTAGCTTGATTGCCTTGTTGATCTTCTCTTGAGCTTGGAAGAACTCATAACATTGGAGACGAAGTGGGATAGAATTTTGCATGGACGAACTAGGAGAGAAAGAACCCCTTTGCAGCTGATATTGGGGCTTCGATCCACTATTCTTCATATATTCTAGCATCTTCATCTCTTCAGGGCAATCTTTCTGCACATGACCAAATTCTCCACACTCACCACAAGTGGAGCATGATTCCGCTAGCTTGAGTGGCTCTTTCTTAGGGATATGAAGATTATTGTCCAACATCCTTTGAATAGCGTCGAGGCGATCCATAATCAAGTCTTCATGAGTTCTCTCAATCACACTCTTCGCCACTCCTTTTGAAGGTTGCAATTTCCTTGAACTTCTCTCACCATCCCATGATTGATTTTCAACTAGCAACTTGATCAAATCCTTAGCTTGGGTGGGAGTTTTTGACATGAATGAACCTGCAGCTGATGCATCCAAGTGTTGATGAGATAGAAGATTCAATCCTGTGTCAAACTTCTCAACAACTTCTCCAATCGTCAAATTATGATGAGGGCACGCATCCATATATTCGTTGTATCTCTCCCATGCTTCTCCAATGCTCTCATCAACATTTTGTGTAAATCCAAGAATCTTGTTCTTCAAAGCTTGAGTCTTACTAGGAGGGAAATATTTGGCCAAGAATTCAGCTGCTAACGTGTCTCACACCGTCTTTACTGGGTTTCCCAATCCATTGTACCATTGCTTGGGGCGTCCAACTAGAGAGAAGGGGAACAACCGCACACGTGCTTGGTCTCCGGTCAATCCCGCTATCTTGAATGTACTGCAAACCTCAAGGAAGTGTTGCAAGTGATGATTGGGATCTTTCGAACCTGTGAATGGTTGTTGCACCACTATTCCAACATACCTCTCAAATTGATATGGAAGTTGATCTTGAGCTTCTTGGAAATCTGTCTTGACAACATTAGTCAATTGAGGCTTGAGACGATTAACCATAGGTACCTCTGCCATGTCCTCTTCTTCTTGATCTTGGGCTTCTATTATCAATAATGCTTGAGGGGTGACGCTTGCTGCTTCTCTAGCTAGATCTCCAAGTGACTTGCTTCTCTTCTTCGTTGTTCTCTTCTTGTGAAAGAGTCTTTCTGGATCATCGGTGTAATTAGAGGATCTGTTTGACTTAGGACCGTCCATACCTGTTAGTTTCACTTAACTGAATATATGTACTAAAGAGACAAGAAAAATAAAGCACAATGACTAGACACTAATACATCGAACAATGTTTAAAAACCTGCTATGGTCCCCGGCGATGGCGCCAGAAAATAGAATGCTTGTTGGTCGTAACAACGCACCCACTTATATACCGCTAGAGGACGGTGTACGATTGTAACACTTTTTTCCCCTGAATTGAGTATTCCAAGGTTTATCGAATCCACTAGGACCTTAGGGATAATTAAACAAAGTTAACAGTAAAAGATCTAGCCAAAACTACTATCGAGTTCAGGTTGCATGAGGGGGGACTGGCCAGCGCAAACGTGCACCAGACAGTAAATCTGTCGTTGCGCTGATCGGCGTAGGCATTGAGCCGATCGGTACACTAGTGAATCTAAGCCAAAGTGCATCAGATACCTTGTAAGCCTATGTTGTTAAGTGAGTAACCAGATACCTACTAGTGAGATCGTAACCAGAAAGTCTAATTAAATAGCATCATAATGGGTAATTACATAGACCAATGAAAACCTATAATGAATAAGACCACCCTGCTTTCCGAGCGGCTCCCGATTTATCGCTGCCGAGAGGAAACCCTTAATCGCGCGAGTATCTTACCCTACTCAACTATTCAATAGTGTTGCGCAGGCTTAGTGTTGTCACCGCTAAACCACACTACTAGCATCATCAAGCAACCATAATCAATACAATATCCAAATACTATCTTAATCACCACGAACAAGATAATATCTACTTACTTAGCCTAGAACTAAGCAATTGAAATAAGCACATGCATGATTATAGAATCAAGATAGACAAATCACTAAAACTATCATCAACATATTCAATCATCCTTGAGATACATAGAGTAAGATTCATCCCCGTCGAGATGGCCTACCTTGACGGATCAACTCTTAACACCAATGGTTTTTGAAACTCAACTAGAGATCTATTCTAACGGGGCAAGCCCCGGTGGCTCTAACTCATGGATCTGTTGTCCCTCTATTGCCTTTGTCCTTTTTTGTGGCCAGGGTTTATATTTATAGGGGTTCTACTCGTAAAGGACTCGGTTTTTAGCAAATAAGGCGGTTACACGCTGATCGGCGCAAGCCGTGTCTTCTCTGGTTTCTTCTTCGAGTCGGTTCCTCTGTCTTCCACAACTGCCATGTGGGCCTTTTCCTTCGAGATAAAGTCTTGTACTGCACATCGAGATCTTGAAGTTCCATAAATCTTCTAGGCAAATATCTTCAAGTGTCCTGCACAGATAAACTTCCATAAACATGTGGAATGGGCCTCGGTCACTTCTATGTGCCAAAACACCCTTGCGCCGACCGGCTCATGGACTGCGCCGATCGGCACGCTAGGCTTCTTCAGTGCTTTTCGTTGGTTCTGGGCTTCTGTCCTTTCCAGCATCACTTTAATCACCAATTTTACATGTTTCTGCAATAAAGCTCCAAAACAACGCATATACAAATATATAGACAATATCATAGGTAAATGGCCTAAATTAGTATCAATTATGCTCTAATTGGGGTAATATTCACATATAAAAGGAGCACTTGGGGAGTGCCAACAGCGACCAAGAAGACCAGACAGGGACAAAATAGGACATACAAAAATATAGAACCCTGTTGGTGGGCCTAACACGTTGAAAAGGGTAGATAGTGGCATATTTCCAAACCAAGTAAAATTTTACAGGCATCCATCCAATTAATAAAAGATCAATAGCAAATTTCCAAACCATAAAATTTGTAATGGCATAGATCAAATTAACCCAAAAGTATTTGCTTCTAAGACTTAATAATCTCTTTAATTCTATAATGGCATGGTAGTTTATTAACAAAGTACACCCCATTCACTTTTATATATCATATTGTTGCGTTAACATATTTGCTGAGGAAGTACCATGAACGTTCTCTCATACTCATCACCATTCGCATCATATAGATCATGACGTGAACCACGTGGAGACGGGGTAGGAGCACTACTACGGAACAGGCTTATAGCAACACACATATGTGTTGTTGTATGCACAAAAAAGTGTTGCTAGAGTCTTTAGAAACACATGTCATATGTGTTGTTATAGCTGGTGTTGCTAAAAATTAAATTGCAACACAACAATAAGTGTTGCTACAGATTAAAAAATATGTTGCAACTTTGTGACACCCACAACACATATCTCCACATCTAACAACACCTATGACATTAATTTTGTAGCTTACCTGGATTCCCTTTTTTTTTTTGCAAAATAAATGTATATTTATGCTGTCACTGAATTTCACCAAGCAATTTAGAATCATAACCGTATTACTCATCTCGCTCTTTATTGATAGAGATAGTAAATAGTAAATACATTGTTGCTTTGGTTTACATCTCCTATATAATCTATCAAAAGGTACAAGAAGCTAAATTGCTGAAAGCTTTATCTCAATGGACCAGAGGACGAGAATTTCATCCATCCTTGATCCCCCTATGATCCTAGCTATTGCAGGAGCCAGCATCCAGTTACTACTCAACACAATGTTTCGTCATTGCCTTTTCGTCATGAAGATTGAAAGATTATCAGTTATCCATAAATCTTGATCGTTATATATCCTCTGTAAAAAAATAAAGGTAGGAGTAAGTAACAAAAAAATAGAATTACAGCCATTAAACTACATAACCGTGTGTGGAAATGCAATTTCACATGCTGCTAATGTTTTAACTATGGTCAACTTGAGAAGTAGCGTTGAGGATGGCAATTGAGAATTACTGGCCCGATTTGTGTAGTGTTCTCTTATTTCTTCGTATTATCGAGCACTGAAACTATTCTAGAGAAAGTTCCCATGTCAAACTTGTAAAGTCGGAAAGATCTATTTGCATGTTCGTAGTAGAATTACCACCACTTAGAAACAAAACAAAAAGAATTGTAAACACATCAGAAGAGACAACTGGAAAAGATAATCCAAATGCTCTCCGTGTCCACATATCAAAAGATAAGTGCGTGTTTCAATCCTGTACGGGTGGTGATGGGTCAAAAATTAGTGTATATACGTGCATTCTGATTCAAGAAAGAAGAGCTAAGGTGCACGTTTAATCGAGTTATGCTAATCTGCAGTAATTGATTCACATATCACCTTAATATTCTGCAATATGTAATTCCTAAAAGAAAAAAAACATAGACACCAGCGGATACACACCTATCACAGGACCATTCAAACTCGATCATATTCAATTTTGCACATATGTACCAAACCGATGTCTTGTTGATTCCGAATTTCATCAAAGAAAATAAAATAAAAGTTTAGGTGCTAATAACGGACAAGATCTAGAACAGATGAAGTATTATTTTTCAATGGATCCGATCGAACCTGATTTCTGCAGTGTGTAGGCATCACAGCTTCTCGATGGACACTATGAGATCCAATCGTCGGCAATGGTCAGCGCCGTTCACGGACAAAGAAGTTGGTAAGGGGCGCTGCACCATTACCTCCATCGGCGCAGCTATGATGGCCGCGTTAATTCGAGTTGCCTCTAATTGAGGTGTGTCCCTGTCGTCCTCACCGGCATCAGCGCCGGCAGCAGCATAGGCACCATCGCAGGATGAGGATCGAGGCGTGAGACTCGTGCGTGTTAGTCGTGGGTGCGGCAGGAACTGTGGCGGCGCTGGGATGACGTGGGATGAGGGAGTTACAGGGTTCATTTTTAGATGGGTCTAATAAAGAGATGCCGAGTGGTTGTTAGCAATAGATAGCTATCGACATTAAATCCTCTATTGTGATTGGCTAGGTACTCTGACAATAGGTTTTGTATACGCATGAAAGTGACCTTCGGTTTCAAACCCAATTTTTCCATTTTCAGTTTTCTTTTAGTTTTACACGTTTCATTAAAAAGGGAATATTGACTGATGTCTAATTAAAATGACGTCTAGTAACAGAAAAATGGCAAGATATCATAAGTTAGAAACAAACTATATATGTAATGCAAGAAATAATGAAAAATCATATAACACATTAAAATGGATTATGGTGTATGTGTTGCAAATATCCTTTTTTGACACATACTAAGTGTTGCAAATATGTTCCATAGCAACACATGCCCTATCTGTTGCAAGAAATATGTTTCTCAAAGTCTGTCTAGTTGTAGTGGAGCAGGAGCCAGAAGAACCGGGTGGTGCTTCAGCTGACCAGGAGCAGGACCAAGGCAAAAGCCCCGGTGCATCTCACCAGTTTTTTCATTTTTATTTTATCACTAGGTAGAGATGTAGGCTTGTTTCTGCCTTAAGTTATAGAAGTTGTTTGAACACCTAGTATTGCAGTTGTTTGTGTCACTAAGTGTATGTTTCGGTGCCACGAACAGAAAGAGTTAAATGGAGAGAAGAATCTCGAGGGATTCAAAGTAAAGTAGTGAATGCTCTTCACGTATTCCCAAAATGATTCTTCGTTACAAGTAAGTAGGGATGCTCTATTTATAGGCTCATACCTAGGTCATATGCAAGTGACCATTTTGCCCCTGATTACCTACTATGTTCTATTAATATTCAGTACAAAATGGTCATAAAGGGTAAGCTAGTCTTTTGAGCTTCTTCCAGCACCCTTCCTTGGCCCGCACGCCTTGACACGTGCCGGCGCCACGTGTCGCCATCTGCGGGCCTCGCCTGCTTTTGGTCTTGAGCGCAGTCTTATCATTCGAGGCTGCAGCGGCACCCTTTGAATGGGCATGACATCTTTGGGAGCTCCCCGCACCCCCGTTCGAGGCCGAGGGTCTTCTTTGTGTGTGGTCTCATCCTTTGAAGGTGTGGCGGTATCCCCCGAAGGGGACTCACACCCTTCGGACGTCCTTGCCTTCCTTCTACTTAGCCTGATAGGCCTTGATTCTTCTGGAGTCTCTGATGGGAATGTGCATCTTGAAATTATGGTTAATGAGAGGGCAACGGTGGTTAGCCTCAACCTTTATTCGTAGCCCGACTTTGATGAGCCTCGAAGGGTGGCCCACGAGGTGATCCCCCAACAGTAGCCTCTCGAGGGGTGGGTCCAACTTTGATGGGCCAAAACCCTTGCTCCACAGGGATCTCTTACCAAAACGCCACCCTTCAAACATCAAAGTTGGGTTGCGCAGAGTATTGTTTATAACAGCGATTGGTGTATTTAGGCAATATTTCTAGGGCATGTGCCTATAAAAAGAGGGTGGCTGTGGTAGAAAATTGTTTTTACTATTCATCTAATGCTTGAGCATGCGCGATGCCCGCCATTTTGACTCGTTTCTAGGAGCGAATCCTCTTCTGGGAGTTCACCTAACTCCCTCAAAGGTAAACCTTGGCTGATTTGGGTGTTGTGGTTGTTCACATTCTGTCTGTATCTTTAAATTACTACACTCTCGGTTCTTGAGTCTCGGTAGTAAATGTTGGTTCATTTTCACCCGACTATATAAGCGAGGGGTAGGGGGGTAAAATTTATGAAGGTTTCTTGCAATAGGTTTCATTTGCTTTCTTTTCGCCTTTGCTTTGCTAAAGCTTCGCACGTTGTAATTGCGCAAGATAGGGTTGGATTTGCTTCGAAGCACAGTCCGAGTTATGCTTCGTAGTGGTCAAGCTGGATCGTGGCTCACAGCTCATTTTGCTTTTTTCAAAAGTTTATAACTATTCTCTTTGTTAATTCCATAATTCGGTTTTGGTTTCAGGATCTTAGGATATGGCTCGAGTGGCACAAACTGCTCGACCTGACGAGGAGTCTTCGGAGGGAAGCCAGCCTCCACTAGATTCTGAGGTTGTTACTACGGACGCTGAGGCGGACGCTGCCTATGTTCAATGTCTGGAAGAGACTCTAACTTCCGATCCTGAGGGTGAGGCTTGGGATCCTCCTCAGGCTACTAGCGAGGATATCGAAGATGAAGAAGAGAACGACGATGATGGGGATGAATATGAGGATGAGGACGAGGATGAAGACAAGGAATTTCATCCTCGGGGAGCAGACAAAGTTGTCGCTGAAGCTTAGGCCTAGGGCTCAAGCCGCAAGATCTGTAGCTCCTATCCCCATGAGTAGAGTTTAGAGGATGTAGACGCTGATATTAGTGAACTCCTGCCATTTGGTGCCCCTGGCCCTCACAAGGGTCTAAAAGGAAAGAACAAGGAAGGCGAGGAGCCGAGGCCTCGAACCCTTGTGTTTGGCAGATCCCGCTTTAAAGCTACCTTGGTTGCGAACCTTGTGTAGTTGGGATGTTTTGCTGCTGGCGAGGCTCGGCCGCCCGGTAGAAAGATATTCCTTGCCCTCAGGAAAATGAGGTTGTGGTCCTCGAAGAGCATTTTACCGCTGGACTACGTTTTCATGCTCGTCTTTTGTGAGGGAAGTGTTGGATAGATTCGATATTCAACTTCACCACATTAGTCCAAGCAGGATAGCGGTGCTTAGCAAATTTGCTCGAGGAATGCTTAGTTATGAAGGGAAATCTGATATAGAGGTGTTCTGCAAATATTACTGCGCTCACTACTAGCCGAAGCTTATAAAGATCGATGGCATGACACATGAGGGGGAGTTTGGCTACATCACCTTCGTGCCTCACTTTCGGAAGAGTGACCAATTTGTCAAGTGCAGCCATAACCGCATGGTGACAAGTGGCACGAGATCTGGTTATATGTTAAGGTTCCCTTGGAGGATGTTGTTGTGCATGAGAAAGAGACGAAGAGTCCGCTGGCCTCACGCCTTACCCCCTAGGAGCCTCATCCGTGGATGGACGAGTACCTCGAGGCTGTAACAATGATGTTGTTTTTCATGTTACCACTTATAATTCCAGTGGCCGTGATCTGGTCGAGGAATTCATTGCTGCTAACAAGTGGCCTATGCATGAAGGTTGTTTGATCCCAGGCTTTATTCAAAAGAAGATTCCTTCGAGGCTTGAAATTCCTATACCATTTCCTGAGGTCCCTGTGGACAAGTGAGGCCTTGGTGATGATGAGTTTTTGACCTTCTTGCTCTGTGCTGGTGAATCCATGGTGGGTCCCTACACCTGCGAGGAGTAGAAACATACATGCAAGAAGACTTCACACAGCGGGCACCTTAACCGTGTTTTGGTTTTGGCTAGCATTAAGTACCCTGCTAGTGTCGGGCATGGGCCTTGCGTTAAGCGCACTCGAGTTGTTGGTAATGTGGGCTCCAAAGCTACAGTGATGAAGAAAAGCAAAAAAAGGGAATGGTCCCACCCTATCTCAGGCTAAAGCTGGCAAAAGAAAAGGAGAGGAATTGCTGCATGTAGATGCTTCGAAGCGTGTGCACACTGCTATACCTCGTCACGATTGCTCAGGTTCTTTGGCCCTGGGTTTTCATGCCGTGGGAATTTTGATAACTTCCAGGGTATGGAAGATGCCTTTGGCAGCGATGACAATGGGGATGGGAATGTGGTTGAAATTTCTCCTGCTCCCACTATAGATGCTGGTGTTGCACCTCCCCCTTCTAGTCTTCAGCCTATGGATTTGGCTGGTCGTTCTACTGACATGAAGGTTGCTGGTGTTCTTGTTGATCTGAGGGGGAGATTCATTTCCTGCCCTGGGATTGAAGCTCAGATGCCTGATTTGGTGCTGGATGGTGCTGGCCAAAGGGCTACTGGGAAAGAACCATCGTTATCCAGAAGAGCTGGAGACTTTGTGGATCCCAAGGCATGGGCTGAACTCTGCTTCACCACCGATGATTTGGAGGCTTCTACTGTCGAAGAATTTGATATTAAGGATTTGCAAGTTAATCTTGCTCATATCCTGAGACATGTATGCCAATTTTTTCTTTTTGAGATTCAGCTTTGCTAATTTTCTCGCATTATTTCTCACTTTTAACTTCTCTTCAGGCACATACTTTTGCTCATATTACGGCTGAGAAATCTAACCAGGAGCTGGTGTTGCTTGAGAGGGTGAAGGATTCGTATGCAACAGAGAATGCTGCGCTGAAGGAAAGTGTTGCTTCCCTTCAGCCTGCAAAGGATGAGGCCACTCTCGAGGTGACTTGTGCAAAAAAAGAGCTGGAGGCTTTCCGAGCGGAAGTGGTTGGATTGAGAAAATCGGCAGCCCATCTCGAAGCTGCTGAAGCCAAGGCTACCAACCTTGCTAAGGAAAACAAGGCTCTGATACATGTCGTGTCAACCCACAACTATGGCTTTGCTGCGCAAGCTATGGCGGCTCACCGTAGGTATCGCGAAGCTTTAAACTATGTGGGTGCAGAGCCTATGTCCTTGACCGATGGGTCTACTTTGAATGAAGAAGCCTTCTTCAAATGGTTGGAGGCTGAATTCATGGCGCTCACGGGGGTTATGGACAAACGCAGCAATTTTCGCTCGATGCATACTGCTGAGGCAGCCTTCAGTCTGATGGAGCGCCGAGGTTGCGACCATTTCTAAGATCTGGGGAAACGAGACTTTCCTATTGGTGCTGACGCTCGGGACAACTTGTCGGCCAATGCTTCCACTGCTATGAAGCGTCTGGCTATCAGGTTTTGGCGTGACCACAGTCGCAAAGCTGCCTAGCTAGTTGCGATCAAAAAACTTGCCCACGTGCTCATTATTTTTTCTATAGATTTTTCATATTATCCTGGGGCTTTGAAGGTGACGATCGTTTTTGATATGTTTAGGCTCACGACGCTGCACTAACTGCTGAAAAGCCTTCGAGCAAAAAAAGAGGTCGAGAGGACCAGTCTCAGACTACTGATGGGGCGAGGGATGGAGACATGCAATCATCTCGCGAGGTCTAGAGCCTGCTTCAACTTGATGCCTGTCGGTCAGCTATACATTTTGGATAGAATAGGGATTAGTTTTTGTAGCGGATGACATTGTAAAGGATGTTTTTTAACGTTTGCTTTTCGACCTGCGTAGGTGCCTGAAGAGCCGCCTGCGTAGGTTGACGAGGAAATTTCTTCCAGCGATTCTTCTGCAATGCGCATTCTTGGCGACTTGGATGGTGCCTCTACTTTAGGAGCATCCAACGGGGGCAATGTTGTGGCCATCTCAACAAGCTCGGTGGCTAGTTTGAGTGGTTCGAGGTCTTGGACGTCGCTGACGCTACCGATGAGGCTACCAGTTTGACCCGACCTAATTCGCTAAGGGGTGGTGTTGTGACTTTAGATGCTGGAGTGGCTTGTGTGGGGGATTATTCACATATATTTGGACATCGGTCCCAATCTCGGGCGTCGAGCGATCGACGTGCTCGAAGTGATACTGGTTTTAGCGGTCGATGATCCTCTTCGGGTGTTAGCGTAGGTGCTACGCATGATCGCACCAAGGATGGTCCATTGCCATGCCGTTGTGCACGTCCCTAAACCTTTGTCACTAAGCGATGAGGGTACCCTTTGCCAGCCTAGAGTTCTACCACCAGTTGGGAACAAAGCTGAGAGTTCAGTTCTGCGGCCACGGCGCCCACGATGTGCCATGACTAAGTGCTCTATTAGTTCTGTGATGAATGCTTCGGCTAGGGGCGCCGGGACTAAATTGACCACTAGGGCGCCTTCGGGTGAAGCTATACGGAGCTCAGGTGTTGTTAGAGCTGGAGTTGCGGGGTGTGACCCCGGTACACCTTCGCCTGGTTATAGTGTGGACGAATGCTCTATTTTATTTCCCTAGCTTTTAGCGTATGGGGTTATTTTAAAAGAAGAACCTATCGACTATGATTTTTGAGTACATAAGTGATTAATTTTTAGCTTGAGGAGAGCTTTCTGCAATTTTGAATGTTTTCATTTTTTGCGAACCCTTTCACGGGTTTGGGCTGCAACAAGTCCCTTAGCAATTTTTGCTAAGTTTTTTGAAAAACGCCACCCTTCCCCACGAAGTACTAGGGGCGAGGTGTTTTTAAGAGAATCCCTTGACGGGTTTGGGCTACAACGATCCCCATAGCAATTTTCACTAAGTTTTTTGAAAAATGCCACCCTTCCCCTCGAAATGCTAAGGACAAGGTGTTTTCGAGCGAACCCTTTGACGGGTTTGGGCTACAACGAGCCCCTTAGCAATTTTTGCTAAGTTTTTTTTTTTGAAAAACACCACCCTTCCCCTCGAAGTGCTAGGGGTGAGGTATTTTTGGGCAAACCCTTTAGATAGGTTTGGGCTACAACGAGCCTCTTAATAATTTTTGCTAAGTTTTTTTTTGAAAAATGCCACCCTTCCCCTCGAAGTGTTAGGAGCGAGGTGTTTTCGAGCAAACCCTTTGACAGGTTTGGCTACAACAAGCCCCTTAGCAATTTCCGCTAAGTTTTTTGAAAAATGTCACCCTTCCCCTCGAAGTGATAGGGGCGAGGTGTTTTCGAGCGAACCCTTTGGACGGGTTTGGGCTGCAACGAGCCCCTTAGCAATTTTTGCTAAGTTTTTTGAAAAACGCCACCCTTCCTCTCGAAGTGCTAGGCGTGATGTGTTTTCAAGCGAACCCTTTGACGGGTTTGGGCTATAACATGCCCCTTAGCAATTTTTGCTAAGTTAGCCGATTGCACGGCTTTCTGCTCCTTGGGCTTAGCCAGTGCAATAGCTATGATTTGATAGCCTTTGCTCTTTATCGAATATCACAATCTCCATGGTGGGAGTTGTTTCATTATGCTCTGTTGAGTGAGGCTTTCCACTTTGGGGAAGACAGCTTTGTAGATTTAGCTGGGGTTTACATAGAATCTGCCTCGTTAAAAACCTCACCCCTGCGAAGGGTTCCCCTTGTGAGGAAAAGAGTACGGTCCTTTTTACAACTGGTTAAGGAAAAACTTGAAAAGAAAATCTACCAACTAAGCTCAAGGTAGCACTTATAGTTTCGTGCTATGCTTGGCTATTTACATACTTCGAGCATTACTTTCCTAAACATGAAACTTTTGAAGGTTGTCCGTGTTCCAAGAATGCGGCAACTCTTCTCCCTGCGAAGTCTGTAACCTGTAGGCTTCGGGCCTGTTTTACTTTGCCACAATGTAAGGGCCTTCCCATTTGGGTTACAATTTGCCTTTACTTTCTATATTTGGGCTTTGAAGTAAGACTGGATCTCCAACCGCATATGCTCGAGGTGTAACCTTTTGATCCCTCCATTGACGTGTTTCCCTCTGATATTTGTCAAGCCTAACAACTGCATTTTACCTGTCAGCCTCCATGAGGTCCTTTGACTCTGCCTTTGTAGGCTGTGGCGGTTTTGTGCTTAATGTTCTTGAACTTTGGTGGGCAATTTCTTCAGGATTAACTACTTCCTCCTCGTAAAGCTGTCTAAAACGGGAGTACTTGGTTGCCCTGGTTTCTGTTGTGTTCTGTGACCATATGACCCTTGGTAATTCCTCAGCCCACTTTCCTTTTCTATCATCCAGCAGTATTTTCTTGATTGCCTTGAATATGAAGTTGTTTGCCCGCTCAACGGCTCCGTTTGATTAGGGGTGGTATACTGATGTGACATCAACCTTTGTTTTGATGGAATGACAAAATTGTTTGAACATGTCATTTTCGAATTGTTTGCCATTATCCATGATAATGTCTTTCGGGACTCCAAAACGATAGATGATGTTTTGCCAAAAGAACTTCTTAACTGTAGTGGTATAGGTATTTGCGATTGGTTTTGCTTCGATCCACTTGGTGAAGTATTCGAGGGCTACAACTGCCCATCTGTAGTTTCCGGGAGCTGTGGGTAGTGATCCAACAATGTCGATTCCACAACGTTGAGGTGCCATGATGGGGCTATGAGTTGTGTTGGTTGCAAAGGTGTTGACTGTTTGTTCAAGATCGTTTGGCAGGCTTCACATTTAGTTGCCACTTCTGCAGCATCCCTGATCATTGACCGCTAGAAAAAACCTTGCCTGACCGCTTTTGCGGCTAACGGTCAAGGGCCTATGTGTGCTCCAAAGACACCTTCGTGTATCTCTCTGAGCAGCTGAGAGCCCTCTGCCTGGCTCACACACTTGAGTAATGGGGCACATACTCTGAATTTGTAGAGCTCTCCCTCAATGATTCTGTAATTTCTGGCTCGCCGCTGCATTCTTTTTTGCCTCTAACTCAGTGTCTGGCTCATAGAATCCCTTGAGATACTCAATGATTTGAGCTCTCCAGTCTTTGTTGACTAACGCATGGATTTGTTTGGGATCTTGCATTGCCTCTTGTTTTGCTGCCAATTTTGCGAGTTCATCTACCTCGGTGTTGAATTTTCTCTCGATATGTTGTATATAGAAGCCTTTGAAATATTTTTCCATACCCCTGATGGTGTTGTGGTACTTCTCAAGCTGAGGGTCTCTGATTGTGAATTCTTTGTCATGCTAACTGGCTACAATTTTGGAGTCCATTTTGACCTTGCACCTCTGAACTCCAGGTGCTCTAAGTTTCTTGAGTCCCAGTAGTACTGCCTCATATTCTGCTATGTTATTGGTGCACTTGTCTGTTTCCTTACTGAACTCAAGCCTTGCAGCGTATCTCATTTTTACACTTGTGGGCGAAGTGATTATTGCCGCTATGCCTGCCCCGGCCAATCCCCAAGCTCCGTCGCAATGTACTGTCATTTCGATCTCAAAGAGCTCTTGATTTTTTTTCATATTCTGGCGTTGTCCAGTCTACTATGAAATCAGCAAGTACTTTGGATTTGATGGCACTTCGTCTCCCGAAGTCTATCGCATGTTTTGGCAGTTCCATGGCCCATTTACCAATTGTTCCCGAGGCCTCCCTGTTGCCAAATACTTTGTTGAGTGGCTGGTTAGTGAGCACTTTGATATGGTGAGCTTGGAAATAATGCCTCAACTTTCTTGAAGCCATGACTACTGCATATGCGATTTCTTCCATCTCGGAACAGAGTTTTTTTGGAGCCAAACAGTGCTTTGCTAACATAGTATACTGGGAGTTGTACTAGGAGTTCATTCGGTTTCCTTTTAATCGTGTTTACCATCTTCTTCTCTTGTACAAGGACCGCACTAACTGCTGAGTGTGATCCAGCCACATAAAAAAACAAAACGGCCCCTGGCTCTGGGTTGGTGAGATTCGATTGCTTCTACAGGTAATTTTTTAGATCTGCGAAGGCTTTCTACTGCTATGGGCCCCATTCGAAGGGTTGAGCCCCTCGGAGAGTTTGGAAGAAGGGCAGGCTTTGTTCGGCCAATCTGGATATGAATCAGTTCAGTGCTGTCATCCTGCCTGTGAGTTTCTGCACATCCTTCCTGCACTTGGGTTCCTGCATTTGAGTGATTGCTTTTATTTTGTTAGGGTCGGATTTGATGCCTTTGGCTGACACTAGGCAACCAAGAACTTTTCCTTTGCGAATCCCAAAGACACACTTTTCTAGGTTCAACTTTAGCCTTGCTGATCGAAGGTTTGCAAATGTTTCTGCCAGGTCTGAGATGTGATTGCTCTTTTACTTGCTTGCTATTATGATGTCGTCCACATAGGCGTGTACACTTTTCCAAACTGTGACTGGAAGGCTTTCTGAGTCATGCGGCAAAATGTAGGGCCAGTATTTTTCAACCCCTCGAGCATCCTTACAAAACAATAAGTGTTGAAGGGTGTGATAAAACTTGTTTTTTTCTTCATCTTCCCTCCTTAGCCAAATCTGATGGTAGCGAGAGAAATAGTCAAGCAAAGACAACAGCTCGCTTCCTGCCGTTGCGTCCACAATTTTGTCGATTCAGTGTAATAGGAAATCATCCTTGGGGCAGGCCTTGTTGACATTAGTGAAATCTATACACATTCTCCATTTCCCGTTCTTCTTCCTGACCATTACACAATTTGCCAACTAGCACGGGTATTTGACTTCATGAATAACAGAGGCATCGAGAAGTCATTGTACTTCCACCTTGATCGCTTCAGTTTTTTCTTCAGACATTTTTCAAAGCCTTTGCTCTAATCTTTGTATATATTTCTAACTTGTGTTCTATGATACTTCTGTCCACTCCTTCAAGGTATGCCGAAGACCAGGCAAATACATCTTTGTTCTTGCCCAAGAATGCTAGAATTCTTTTTCTTCTTTGGGGTCTAGGCTGGAACCTATTGTGGCGAACAGCCCAAGGATTTGCTCATCAAGGAGTACTTTTTTGGTTTCTTCGTCTGGCGGTACTATGATTCTTTCTTTGTCGAGACAGCGTGTTTCTTCTCTTGCATTCGTCATATGTTGCACACGAGCTTTTTGGGCTCTTTCCTCTTCTTCTAGTTGTTGTTGACTAAATACTTGTATATTGTTACAGTTTCTTTCCCTGGAGCATAACCTTGCTCTATGTCTCTTGCCATCTGCTGGTCTCCTCTAACTATGATGACCCCTCTGGCTGCTAGAATCTTCATACATAGATATGTACCATGAATGACAGCTTCGAAGGTGTTGATTGTACCCCGACCGAATATGACATTGAATGGGTGGTAGAGATCCACTACATCGAATGTTATATACTCCGTTTGGGGGTTCTGAGTATTATCGAACGACACAGGGAGAGAGATCGTGCCCATGGGAGTGATTCTTTTTCCTCTGAATCCTATGAGTGATACATTTGATGGTTGCAAGGAACTTTTGCTGAGGCCCATTTGCTCAAAGGCATTTATGAACAATATGTCTGCTTGACTGCCATTGTCTACAAGGACTTTACTGACCATCCGAGTGTGGACGTGGGCTTCAATTACAAATGTGTCAACATGCGGATAAGCTTTGAGATTAAGATCCGACTCTGTCAATGTGATGGGGACATGAGACCATTTTGATTTGATGATAGGCCCCTCTATCAAAACACTATTTACCATTCGGAAGTGATCTCTCCTTCTTTTCTTGTTGTCTAAGTCTGCGGATGACCCTCTGCATATCATTCCAATAAAGCCTTGCACTGGGAATGGTGTGGCTTGGTTTGGGTTAGGCTTAGGCTTAGGCTGAGGTGGCTCTTGCTTTTGTGCTTGGTTCTCTTGGCCAGGCTCTAGTTGATGGGTTAATTGCTTTGGTTGCATGTACTGGCTCGGAGGTTGAGTTGGATGGGTTATGTTGAAGTATGGGGATGGTGTGTATAGCTGGTGGTGATGAGTGCTTGGGTAATGATAGTTGGGCTGCGTGGGTTGTTGGGGCCATGGGTTGGGGGATGTATAGTTGATGGCTCTTGGTTGAGGTAAGACTTTCTTTTCTGCTATGATTCTTTCTTGGATTTCTTTTGCTTTGAGGCAAGTGGAAGTTTTGTGCCCCTTGTCCTCTCCGCAGTAGAAGCAATATGGTTTTCTAGTTGATCAGCTTTGGTTTTGGGGGCCTCGGCCTCTGCCGCGGCCTCGATGGTTACTCTTTCTTAGATTTCTTTTTCTTTGAGGCAAGTGGAAGTTTTGTGCCCCTTGTCCTCTCCGCAGTAGAAGAAATATGGTTTTCTAGCTAGTCGGCTTTGGTTTTGGTAGCATCGACCTCTGCCACGGCCTCGATGGTTACTCTCTCTGTAGTAGCTCTTGCGACTATCTTTGCTATTATGATCTTGCCTTTCTTCTTCGATGAGCCCAACGAATGATGGTGATTTCTCCGTGGGTTGCTTACATTTTCTATATTGTCCTTCCTGATAAGCCCCTTGATTGTGTGTTTGATTGCAGTTTTTGCTCTGGCTCTGCTTACGCCTTTTGTAATCCACATCAGATCTATTGTTTTCTTCAAACTTGGTGCACAGTGCCTGCATTGTGTGTGGGGGTGTTCGCGCACATTAAGATGACATCAGGCATGCTTGCATGCCTTGAAGTACCGAGCTTATTGCTGCTTCATCTGTGACACTGGGTACTTGAGCCCGAAAGGTAAGAAACCTTCTGTAGTAATTGTGTAACAGCTCATTTTCTTGCTGGGTTATGCTCAATAGTTCATGCAATGGCTCCATGATGGTGCGGAACCCTCAAAAACTTGCTACTACCTTGTCCATGATATTTTCCCAGCTATACAGTGAACCATGAGGTAGGTTAAAGTACCAGTTCAGCACTGAATCTTCAAATGCGCAAATGAATGTTTTTGCTAAGGTTGCCTCATCTCCTCCTACTGATATGATTGCCACTTCATTGCTCATGAGAAATTGCCTTGGGTCGGAATTTCCCCTGAACTTGGCTAACGGTATCATCCTGAACTGCAGTGGGTATGGTGCCCTCTATAACCCCTCAGAGAGGGGTGAGTCTTTGTCTATTATGCCCAGTGTGCTTGCCCTTTGAATTGGCGGTACTTTAGTGGGTGGTGGTTGACGGCTTGATGTGAATGGCACTGCTTGCTCGATGTATGGATGAGTTTCAGGTATTGGGTTTAATTCTAGGTGACTCGCTCTACCAATGGTTCTTTGAAGTTCCTCGACCTCTTTTGTAGGTTGCAGATTCTTGATTCTAAGCTGGGCTATGTATTCCTTCTCTTGCAAGGCTTTCTCTCTCTTTGATAGCGCTTTGCTTCTTAGCTCTTGCTCTTGCAGCAGCTGCTATTTGATTTGCTCGAGGTGCTCGGCTCTTTAGGCAAGCAGTTCCAATTCTTGCACTACCGCCGCTGACATTGGGGTGCTACTCCCCAGAGGGTTTGAACTTGATGGTTGCTCCGGATGATGTACTCGGTCTTTTAGGTTGATGGGCACTGCTTCGAGGAGGGGGTGTTCTCCTTTGTTACTTGCGAAGTGGATTGGTCGTCAGTTAGTTGGGAGTCTCCTAGAGCGCTGCTTCGAGGAGGGGGCGGAGTGCCACTCAAAGGTAGCGGTTTTTGAGTTGAGTCATCGTGAGCAGGTATACGAGCTCACAACACAGTGGGCGCCACTGTTGGTGTCACTAAGCGTATGCTTCGGTGCCACGAATAGAAAGAGGTAAATGGAGAGAGGAATCTCAAGGGATTCAAAGTAAAGTAATGAATGCTCTTTATGTATTCCCAAAAAGATTCCCCGTTACAAGTAAGTAGGGGTGCTCTATTTATAGGCCCGTACCTAGGCCATATGCAAGTGACCATTTTGCCCCTAATTACCTACTATACTCTACGAATATTTGGTACAAAATGGTCATAGAGGGCAAGTTGGTCTTTTGAGCTTCTTCCAGCACCCTTCCTTGGCCCGCACACCTTGACACGTGTTGGCACCACGTGCCACCATCTACGGGCCTTGTCTACTTTTGGTCTTGAGGGCAGTCTTATCATTTGAGGGTGCAACGGCACCCTTCGAATGGGCCGGACATCTTTGGGAGCTCCCCGCACCTCATGCGCGGGGTCGAGGGTCTTCTTTGGGCGCGATCACATCCTTTAAAGGTGTGGCAGTATCCCCCGAAGGGGACTCGCACCCTTTGGGTGTCCTTGCCTTCCTTCTGCTTAGGCCGACGGGCCTTGATTCTTCCAGAGTCTCTGATGGGAACCTGCACCTTGAAATTATGGTTATTGAGAGGGGAGCCTCAACCTTTATTCGTGGCCCAACTTTGATGAGCTCCGAAGGGTGGTCCACAAGGTGATCCCCCAACAGCAGTAGGTTCCCTTACCCGGTGATAGCGTCTGGACGGTAGTCGCTCTGCTTAATCTAGGACGACTATTCGTCAAGTGGTATGGAGACCACTCATAGGCCAGGAAACATTATCACTAGGGAATGAGATCGACTGAAGGAAAGTTTGGATGGGATAACAATGACGACCAGACGTGAAACTAGGTGGAAAGGGAAGGACAGCTTGTCTTTGAGGAGGTAGCCCCGTCCGAGTCACCTAAGGCTACACCTCGTGTTCGGCCCATGGAGTCAAGTTTGAACGTACTATTTGCATGCTGGATTTATGAGCCCAGTAAACTGATGTAGCTATGACTATTCTCACTCAAGCGACCACAAAGATCGAGCTCAAGTTCTCCACTAGCAAATCCCTTGTGGGATAGGTGATATAAACTTCCCGAGGCGTCACCACACATGTTGGGAGCTCTACGGGCACCGCTAGCTGTCTAGGAGCAAAGCTCCAATAGTAACAAGCACAAGTCACAAAGATGATTCAATCGAATGCTCAAGAGTGGAAAGGTGCTCTTCTCACTATGAATCAATGGCTCACTCAAATCCTAGCTCAAGGGATGAAGCTTTGACTTGGAGAGGGAGAGTGAGGTGAATGGAGCTCAAAAGTGCCTTTTGATTTTGACAGAAAGAGTGGCTTTCTAGAAGAGCCGACCGGCATTGCCGATGGAACCATCAGCACAGCCGATGAGCTATAGCCAGAGAGAACAGGCTTCTCTGGTAGGAGTGACTGGCACTGCCGATGCTGGCAAGACAGAAGCTAGAGAAGTGTCTGGGCATCACAGCGCCTCGGGGAGATGTGATTGGCACTGCCGATGAGGACCACCAGCACCGCCGATGAAGGCAAAAATAGAGGGCGACAGAAGCGGTATTTAGGGAAAAGTTTGAGCATTTGACTTTACCAACTTTGTAAATTATACCCCTCTTTATAGTACAGCTTACCTATACTCAAGATAATAAATAAAAACAACAAGATCTTCATTCTTGAGTAGATATTTTTGGATTTTCAACTTGAGGCAAACAACCATCTTCTTTTCTCTTTTTGTTTCAATGAATTTCATTCATCAATTGAGATGGTCATCTACACACATTCTCAATGAAAACATTAGTCCATTGTTAATTGTATTGACGCAATCACCACAACAAAAAAGGGGGAGACTGTAAGCTTCATGACCATTGATGATTGGATCCCCGGGATATGGATATTTTGGTGATTAATGACAACTATGAAATTGTGGGCTAATATCAACATGAGTGTTGTCTATATACGAATCATCTCTAAACTCTACTACAAATTCTATTGATGATGGTTGTCTTGGCGGTGGATGACAATGACCATAAGCATGGAGGCTTGATGAGCATGATGGAGTCCAAGGGTTGATGGACTTGGATCAAGGTTGAGGACAAGCTATGGAGCAAGTGTTTGAAACACTTGTCTAGTTGTTAGGGCTTTCAGTCCATAGGAAAAACTGGACTATCAAGGAGGGTCTAGGTCATGTCTCTTAGGTCATGCTAGTCGGTGATGTGTGTGGATGGTTAGTGAAATCATAGGCACTAGGTGACAGTGAAGAAGCCAAGAAGTTGTGTTGGAAGAAGCAGGGAAACGAAGTCAAGAGAGGACGAGGAGTTTCAGCTTCTGGACAGAGTGACCGGACAAAGGGGTTAGTGGAGATCGGACTATACGGTCATCAGGAGATCAGAGAGTAGTCTACGAAGGATCTATCAGCGTGAAGGTCCATAGAGACCAGACAGTATGGTCTACAGACTAGACGGTCCGGTCTATATGGATGGGAGCTGGGACAAGAGGTGCAACTTTGGGTGCTCGGTGGAATCGATGGAGATGAAGAGACCAGAAGGTCCAATCAATATAGGAATCAGCCAGGGCAGAGAGCCAATGGTTTTGGAGGAGGCGTTTGTGAAGAGATCGAACGGTCCGGTCAAGGAGTGACCGGACTGTATGGTTAGTTGGCCCAGAAAGCTGATTTCATGGAGCAACGACTAGTTTGAGGTTGGGAACCTATATAACTTCGTTGTTGGGGTCTTGGAGACCTCTCTTGCCCATTAGGATAGTTGGGAGCATCTATTGGAAGCCAAGGGGAAAAGAGAAGAGCACTAGGAGAGGATATTGGATATCTTGAGAGTGCTATTGAGAGTAACTTGAGCATCTATCCGCATCTAGGGCTAGGGTATGCTTCAGGGTGTGATCTAGGCTGTTACTCTTGATCTATGGTAAGACCTAGACCGGTTAGGTGTCGGTGATCGAGTCTATCATGATTGGTTGTGAAGGTCATCACACGTTTGTACATGGTTTGAGCCCGCCATTCAAAGGGGCTCGGGGAGTCCGGCAAGTTCTCGAGGGAGGCGAGGTTGTGCCTTGGTGGCAGCGGTGACACGATCGTGTCTTCACTCTTGGAGTGATTGTGGGCTCGTGTGCGAGAACTCTAGTTGGTGACGGGAGGGACCGACACTCCTGCGGGAGTGGTCCAATGAGGATTAGGGGAAGGTGCCATCCTTCTGAGACCTCAGGAAAAAAATCATGAGCATTCCTTGATCTCCTCTTTACTATTCTGGAATTGTTTGCTCTAGTGAGTAGGTTGAATTGTGGCTTGCATAGACTAGTGTGTTTAGCTTCCGCCTTTGCACTCATCATGAACACTAGCATGTATAGGGTCTTGACCTACTAGATTGTTACGTTGCAATGATTTTTGGGTTGACTGGTGTGGAATTGAGGTATTAAAAATCATGGTTGGCTTACCGATTAACCCCCCCCCCCCTCTGGGTACGCATTCGGTCCTACACTAGCTTCAAAGGGGCAGGATATTACAGGTTGAAAGAGGAGGAGTCGAGAGAAGAGGGCTTTCTATTGTTGAGTCTGGTTCTGGCTAAGAAAAACCAGAGTCTTGTGAAGCTCAGGTGTCACAGGCAAACAAGGTTGAGTCGGTCTTGGCGTGTGTGTTTTCTTGGCTTGAATTAACTCTCCCTCTTGACTTTCGCTGCCACGCTTTGTGTTGTTGAACCATTGCTTAAGGCAAAACTAGGCAATGTGACCATAATTAAAGAAAGCTTTGCATCGGACCTCTCCTTTGTAGTCTCTGTCCCAGTGGCCCAGGCCAAAACATCGGAAGCAACCAAGAGGAGGGGAGCATTGAGGAGACAGGCCATGAGTCATAACTTCCTTTCCTTTAATCGAATCTGCCGGTGAGATTTTGCACCAACACTTTGGCCTAGCTTATTGAGCCGCACTGGCTAGTTGAGGCGAATCCATTTTGTGCGGGATATGCGGCCAATGGTGTGCCAATCTAGCAGCAGAGTTGACAGGCTATGCAGGCGCCACAATGCCCAATTTTTGAAAATTTTGCGCCATGGCTGATGACAGCGAGGTCAAGGAAGAAGGGTCCTCCGGAGTCGGCATCTCACATTGGAAGGCTCCAAACATGATCGAAGAGGCAAAAGAACTAGGACGCGGAACACTCTTGGTGGATTGGTGGTGCGAAGGACTGGCAAAGGATACTTTCTTGGAGGCTTTCTTCTTTCTTTTGCTTGTAACCAAGGTCTAGGAAGCCTCTTCCTCCCTTTCCCAAGCTATGTTCTCTTTTTGCTAGTCCAAGCAACCATCTCTCCATAGGTGAAAATACATATCAAAGTGTGTCATGATTACACGATGGAGCTCACAAACAAGCAAACCAACCACTTTCGAAATAACCGAGAAACAGTAGTGACGATCCGAAGAACAAAAAACATGAAAGGAGGACGGAGAACCACCGAGAACAGACCAAAGAGCGTGACTGGCCGTTTCTTCATCTAGACAAAATGTGTGCCTCCTGAACACTGCAAGCATGTAGAAGCTGCCTTTTGGAGAAGACTTGGGGTAGTGAACTTGTGTCCCAACTCTAGTTGCTACCTTTGCTTCAAACTTCTTGCCATACTAGGTGACCCATTCACTCGGCGATGCTTGAGAAAATTGTCGGCCATGACAATGATTGTAGAAAGGGGTGAAGGAGAGGGCTTTGGAGGAGGGGTGCATGGTGGGGGGCGGAAGCTAGGTAGCTGTTGACCCGAAAAAACAGCAGTCGATCCTCCGCGTGCAAACACAAGACCTGAGAGATCTGCTTAGCTCCAGTGCAGGTCCGATGGCGTGCTGTAGATGGTCCGCGGTGTGCCAGTCAGTTTGACCATTCAACTGATAAGGTGTGCGCCTGCAAGTCGACTGACGATGGCTTCCAGGTGGAGAGTCGATGTCGGCGCAGAGTTGATGCATGCATAAAGTCGATGAAGGCACAGAGTCGATGCATGCTAAGTACATGATTGAGCATCGGCTTTATCATAATAACACAAAGCATAAATCTACAAGTCGATGCACAGTAGACTAATTGTAATAATTAATATTATATCGACTATTTAATAGAATCACAATACCTAGCCGATACAATACTAATAAATAAATAAACTACATGATGATTCATTGGCTAGACAAAGAAGACTAGTGCAATACCTAAAGCCATGGACCAATAGTTGATGAACCAGAGCCGATAAAAGAATAAAACATGTGAATATCTACCGGATGTTGCTAGTAACAAGATAACTCGTCGGCTAAACACTCCGATGATACCTCGAACAGACCCTCGCGATGATATTGTTCTTGTATGGTTGTCCAACTAGAAGATCAGACTTATCCAAGGCAGTTCTAGATATCCGAGAAGATCGGTCTGAGCCAAGACAGTTCTTGGAATGAACGAACGCCCACACAGTACTAGATTTAATCACTAGAATTTATCCAGAGGTGCCTCGAATATATAGACCAGACTAGATTGTATCGCTAAAATTAACAACGATAGATCGGTTTTCCCGGGACAGTATGTAGCTAATCCTAACAAAACAACCTAGAAAGATCTAGTATACCGGATAACTAGCAACCATGAAAAACTAACCAGAAGATCGGTCTGCACCGAGACAGTCCTGGACAGGTCATCGCGATCACCGGGGTGGCGAGTCCGCCGCCATGTCACCGAGGTCGAACTAGTCGATGCAGCCTGCTTCATGACGACGAACCCGCCGGGGTGACGAGTACTATATCTATCGTGGAGAGCCTGCTATAGACGAAGAACCCATCGGGGTATATTTGTTTCTAGGGTGGCGATGCACCAATGTTGTATATTGATTGAGAGAGATATTACAATTTGCCGTGACCCCTTATATTTATAGGGTTGTTGGACTTAGCATACAAGGAATGACTCCAAAAACAAACCCTAGATATTCTATCTTTTGGTCCTCTGGAATATTTTGGTGTGTGTCGAAGGAAACAGAGGCAAGGACCTCTACAAAAATGTGGGCCATCAAATAAGCTTTCCAACGCATACTCGTGCATCCAAAACAGACTCCAGATAAGGGAGATATGGCCTTTTTACTACCGGTGTGTCAGGCTGTCACAAAATCAGTCTAAATCCAATTATAACTTTCCTTCTATCCAGACATCACGCTCTGAATGAAGAATGTGAAAAGGAAGGGTTCTGGTTATTTGGAAACCCATAGATATACCTCAATCATGTCATGTTAGGTAAGTGTTGTGTTTCCAATCTTCAACCAAACTCGTGCATCCATGTTGACAACCTATACAACATGTATTAAAATAGCCATAACTCCTTGTGAAAGTATCCAAATAATGTGTCGTTTGTTTTGCTGGAATATAGACTTGATAGCCTATGAAAATATCAATGTTTCAAGCCTCAACTACCTTTGTATCTGTGTGTCCACCATTATAGATTTGATGAAAATAACTGCCGAATTCTGGTGTCAACACATGCCCCCCAGTTTTAGAATATAATATATTATGTTCCGAAATTCTTCCTCTCCGCACAATCTTGACCATTGATTCAGACTCAGCACCTTCCGAAATTGATCAGCATCACTCCCTATGCTGTGTAGCCGATGCTCATACCATCTGTGTGGTCCACTCCATCGACTGTTGCAACCGGACAAAATAACATACAAATGCAAAATTCTGCATGCATCTCAGCGACCACGGACCTGGCTTGATGACTGATACTCAAAGAACTACTCATGCCCTCCACGAAAGATGAACTCAACTGATCCTCTTCTCAAACCAGCTCCAAGCTTGACTTCGTCCATTGCATATTCTCATGACATAGTATGTGTCTATTGGCTTTATTGTGAATGCCAATTCCCCCCAAGTCTATGATCAAATCTGGACTAAAAGAGTAACAGACATCGGCTTCTCCCTTGTAATTGGCTACGAGTCATCTCTAGGTGACTTGTTGATAATATGGTCACATCTTCGTGCTGCCAGCTTCAAGAATCCATCGGAAAAATAATCAACAATTAATTTGCAGCAACACTAATATGTTTCATGCGTACAAAGCAATAAACTCCACCATCGCTATAAATCCACTTCCATCATCATCATGGGTTGCATCAATGCAAATAGATTATTCCACTGGCCTTTAGTAGTGTAACTCCTCTTCAACTTCTTGCTCATAGTCCATCGAACTGCCTGAACCATATATTCTTTCCATGTTGATGCTCAGGGCAAGATCTCAAAAAGAAAGAAAAACTAGTCGATACCAATCTTTTGATTTGACCCATGAAAAAGAACAACCTTGGAAGTATCAGCATAATATGATCCGGCTCCATCGACTCCTTCTCAAACTATACCATCTTACCATCGACTCAAATATACTTTCTGATATCCTTGATTCAGCCGATGGGTGAAGTATACAAAAGCAACACAACTAGCGATGGTGGAGTGTAAAAATATACCAGCCAATGAAGTGACTAATAAAATAAAAACATATGTAGCCGATGGTGGAGTAAATATAGGCAACACATATATCAACTGATAGCAAAATAAATAAAATGATACCGGTTGTCTTCACATGAGATGTCCACACATGCTTGGTCTTGAATCAGCACCCAATATATGATGATAATTCTTCTGGCATTTTCAATGCACGTTTGCCCAGCTTTCAAGTTGATATGATCATAAAATCAACTCCACACCTCTCTGGTCGTCAAATGATTAAAGATAAATACCATCGAGACTAGCAACTGCAATTTGTCTATTGGATCTCTGACAGACTCGGCAACTAAAATCTTGGCAACCCTGCTGAGTCACATTGAAAAATCCCAAGCCTATATTCTAAGACATCTAAACTTTGTCACCGGGTAATCAAACTCTCCGGTCAGCGCCTTTGTCCTGACCTGAGATTCCGCGACAACAAATGCTGTAGCGAACAATAGATGACTGATGGTGAAATACTCCTGGCAACTCCATGACACCCCGCTGCCAGAAGATAATCCCAGACCAATTTCGTCCTTTTATCCTCATTTTGAATCCGTTGAATCTTATCTTAATCAATAAATCCCTTCAATCATTCATCAATTATGACTTGGTCTTTCTCTCTTCTATTGGCTACTTTCAGGCTCATTTTTCGGATGATGTGAATGCCAACGTTATTCTCGAATTCGCATTATTACGAGCTTGCTCTTTCTCATGGCTTTTGGCGGGACTAAAATCTCCCCTTGGTAGCTCTCGCCGATGGTTCCGATGATCGCCTGATCGGCTTGGCCAGGTGAAGTATTGCTGATAGCAGCATCGCTGGATCACTCGGCCGATACATCATCCGTGAGTGACCTGACTGTCTGTACAAGTATCAGGTTGTTGGCACTTACAGATACTACGGTAGGATTGTTGCTCTTCTGAACCTCATTGAATATAGATTACGACGTCGCACTGGTGACGAGGCCGCTGTCTCTTCCTCCTGTCTAACATGGCCTGAGCCCTCCAGTTTCCTCCACTTGAGGTACACGATCTGAACATATTGTAATACATGTCTTGTAATCCAGCAATCTTCATATAAGAATGTTGTCAATCATCACGTACTTTCTCTTATTAGAGCCCCCATCTGCTTTACCGTACACAGAGAAGGAGCAAGTCGCCGATAAAGACACCTGTAATTGTTAGAGCATCTCCAAAAATTCCCTAAAAAATTGATATCAAAAAAGTGTTTTGGGAGTAATCCAAAAATTATTAGAAATAAATTTTCTTATCTACTCCAACAGTTCTCCCTAAAAATAGATCAGGAAAATTTTTTATTGGGCCACGTCAGCATTTGAGACCACAACAACATTAATTTTCTTCTAAATACAAGTATTGGGGTCCCTAATTTCTCCCTCAATTCTAGCTACAAATGAGGAGAATTTAGGGAGAGAATAAAAATGTGAGTTGTTTAGGGGAGTTGTTGGAGATGGTTTTTTAGACTAAAGCTCATTAATTTGATTTAGGGAGAGTTTTGATGAGGACATCACTTCTAAGGATACATGCAACACTACTCCAATTCTGGAACCATGGAGAGGACCAGAAGATCATGGGAGAAGGACTTGGATACGTGGAGGACCAGCAAGGATGTGGAAGCCAAGGTGGAGACCCAACCAAAACTGACTTCGAGTCTATTTCGAGGCCCTAGACCAGTCTGCACTAAAATGGATGTCCAGGACGCATACGGATTCGGATTTGGACGTTCTACATATGCACGGAAAGATAAGAAGAAGACCTTTCCAATGCCGCTGGTATCATATCAAAATTCATCTGGAGTCATCAAAAATCGTCAAAACAAGAGAGGGTCCAAAATCTGTTTCGGTGCTGTATCGCATGTTTTTGGCCTTTGGGCTTTGTATCTAGTTGAGCCCAATTAAGTGCGTGTCCAGAGGGTCTTGCACGATGCTAGGGTCTTCATATACAGCCGCTGCCGCACCATTAGGGTTCGGGTTTTGCTTAGATTATTCTGTTCATAATAGTTTTGCCGTCATCACGGTTTGTGAGACCCCAACTTTGTGAGATTCATAATACATCTACAATTGTGTTGCATTCTTCTTTGTTCTTACTTGTGTTCTTGATTCGTAGGCACGGATTAGCCTTCTCGGTGAGGTCAATCATTTTAGGACGGTTGATAACCAGAGGAGACGTCGTGCTATGATTACGGGGTTTAGAACATGTTGTTCTGAAGCCGGATCGATTTGTGTGTCGCCTCCGACCAAATCAACGTATTCAGAACCTTTCGGAGGATCGGAAACCCTTGTTCACATCAAGTGGTAATCAGAGCTTCAGGTGCACCGTCAGGTTCGCACTACCCTTAGTTAATTTTGTTTTGTGTTCATCCTATCGTCCACAGAAAAGCCAAAAAAATAAATCCCCCCCCCCCCCGCCCCGCCCATAACCACGTGTTTAGCATTTGCATATTTCAATTTCAGAGTCCTAGTGTTGAGCTTGTGCCCTAATCTTGTTTAATCGCTGGTTTAGTTTGTGTTTTAGTCGTCAGTAGTGATTTCCTTGCAATCCTAGCCGCCATCCCCTTCACCACCCTCTGTTTTGTTGGTTTTGTGTGCTAGGTGATGTGGACAAGGGTTCCCGATCTTTCGAAAGGTTCTGGTAAACTTGATTATGGCGGAGGCGATACACAAATCGATCCGGCTTCTGAATGACATGTTCTGAACCCCGCAATCGTAGCACAAATTCTCCTCTGGTTATCAACCGTTCAAGAACGATTGACCTTGCCGAGAAGGCTTATTCTTGCCTGCAAATCAAGAACACAAGTAAGAACAAAGAAGAATGCAACCAAACTTGCAAGTATACAATGAATCTCACAAGTTGGGGTCTCACAAACCGATCAAATGGCAAAACTATTATCAACAGAATAATCTAACCAAAACTCCAAACCCTAATGAAGAGGCGGCGGCTATATATGAGGACCCTAGGGTCATGCATCACCCCCTGGTCGCAGTCCTAAGTGGGCTCAACTCGTTACATGGTCCAAAGACCGATTACTGTATCGTAGCACCAGGACAGATTCTGGATGTCGATTTGTTTTGACGATTGCCGACGGCTCGTGACGGATTTTGACATGGGACCGATTGGGTTGGAAATATCTTTTTGTTATCTTTCCAGGCATATGTAGAACGTCTAAATCTGAGTCCGTATGCGTCCTGGGCGTCCGTTTTAGTGCAGACTGGTCCTGGGCCCCGAAACAGACTCGAAGTCGGTTTTGGATTAGGCCTCCACCTTGGCTTGGACGTTCTTGCTGGCCCATTACGCCTCCAATCACCTCCCCAGCTATGTCATCATCATCTCCATGGTTCCTAACAACAATTAAATCATTAGATAGCAATCTATTCCCAAAACCACATAAACAAAACATTAGAAACGAGCTCACCTGTAAATTCAGGTGATACGCGTGAACTTTCATCTTAGTTCGAGGAGTGTTGTGTGTATCCATAGGTGTCATGTTCTCATCACTAGGGTTGATTGATCGACACACCCACCCTAATCCCACCCCTAAACCCACCGTCAGCACTCGGACCAATCCCCACATATTTCATTTTCCGCTGTATCCAAGCTGCCCAAAAAAAAATCCTACCTGATTCCAAATCCGACCCCAAACCCGACTCGGGTTTCGCCTCGGGTTTCTCGAAAACCGACTTCGACCCCCGTTCGGTAAAATAGGCATAACTTTTTGCTCGGTTGTCCATTTTGGCTGAAATGTTTATAGGAGATTCTTGACTCAAAGTTGAGCATACACACACTAGGCTACGCCCTGTGTGCCCTCGTCAAAAAATTCAAAAAAAATCGGGAAGATGTATAGGTAAAAATTGATTCAAGTTGAAACCCGACGTTTTCTGAAACTTCAAGACTTTCTGTAGGTCACAACCTACCTCTATTTGAGCTGAAATTTTCTATGGATTCTCCCCCATTGTTGGTGAGGTTAAGAAAAATATCAAAAAAATAAAATCAAAAAAAATAAATTTGGGATTTCTACTAGTGCTATATCTAGCCCCCTGAAATTTCTGGATTTGGCTGTTTTGCACTTAGCCCCCTGTTATCACCTGTGTGTCTTGGTCTCCTTGTTTCTACTTTGCTATCACTACTATTCTAGGACATACTTAGACCAGAAACTAGGGACAAGTTACTTTGCTATCACACACACACACACACACACACACACACACACACACACACATATATATATATATATATATATATGCCCTTCCTAGCTCTACATATTTCTTCTGGACAGCACATAGGTTATTTTGTGACCCTTACAATCATGGAACACACCTCCCTGGTATCCTTTACTTTGCTTTTCAGAACTTTGTAAGAGCTTTGTAAGGAGTTTCCTTTTGCTATGTTGAGAGGCACCACTGCGTAGATCTTTTGTAGGGATAACCTTCACTGTTTGTTTCCTGTTTTGGTGTTTATGATGGCAAGAAGTGATGACGGAGAGATGGCTTCACCCTCACAATTTGCTGAGTGTGTGAGCCAAGAGCAACTCCAAAAGGCTTTACAGGCTGCTCAGAGTGATTTGACAGAGACGATCACCAGAGCCGTTACTGATGCGGTCAGCAAGCTTCACATTGGAGAAAGCATCAAGCGGTTGGAGAAGCGGGTCTCTAAGTTAACCGATCAAGTTGTCGCATTGGAGACCGCTCCCAAGACCTACGATACGAACACCAATAACAACAACAACAACAACAACAACGTTGAAGACGACCATGATGAAGACATGGTGTATAAGGCTGATGGCACCGTGGATAGGTCAGCTACAAGGACCACAAGATTACAACGTCGTTTGCAACATAATACTCAAGGTATGGGTGGTTTCCATAACTACAATCATCGTCCACACGGTAACTATGCTCCAGATGACCCGCATGCTAAAATTAAGTTTTCAATTCCTTCATTTTCGGGTCAGTATGATGGTGATGTTTATCTTAATTGGGAGATAACTATAGAATAAAAATTTAATGCCCACCTTGTTCTTGAACAATATAGGGTTAGACAAGCCACTAGTGAGTTTAAGGACTTTGCTATTGTTTGGTGGAGTGGTCTAGCTGCTGAAACTGAGTTGCCTACTACTTGGGAAGAACTTAAGGTAGCAATGCGGGATCGTTTTGTTCCTCCTTCTTTTTATAGAGAGATTCGTAATAAACTGCAGCGTTTAGAACAAGGAGATAAAACTGTTCAGGAGTACTTTAGTGAGCTTCAGAAGGGTTTGATTCGTTGTGTTGTAGTTGAAAAAGTAGAGGATCAAATTTGCCGCTTTTATTCTGGTTTGAGAAAAGAAATTCAGGACATCCCTGATTTTAAAGAATATTATACCCTCAACTAGTGTTTCCAGTATGCTATGTTTACAGAGAAAGAATCGCAAGGACTTTTCTAGGCTTTTGAGGAGTACAATAAGTCCAAGAACTTCTACTCTCCATGGCCGATAGGGACTTCGGGGCTGCCCAAGCCATCTTTTCGGCCGCCCCCACCAGCAGCTGCCAAGGGAACAAGTGTTGTTTCTGCAGCACCAAGATCAGACCCTGCACCTTCTTTACGCTCAGGTAAAAATTCTGTGCAGGTACCAGCTAGTAGTGCCTCCTCAGTTGCTTCGACGGGGCGCACTACAGGGATTCAGTGCCACCACTGCCATGGACTTGGTCATGTGCAGAAAGATTGTCCAAGTAGGTGGGCATATATGGCGACAGACGATGGCGATTACATGAGCACCTCCGATGTGGAGGATGAGGAGGAGGACGTCGCTGCCACCAGCAGTGACCTCGTCCTTGGAGGCGGAGAACCACGGGATACATGAACATTATTGTTCAGCGTGTCCTTAGCACACAAGTTCATCAGCCCGAGACGATGCAGTGCCACAACTTGTTCCAGATTTTCTTCGTCATCAAGATGGAGAGGAGCTACAATAACTTGGTGAGTTCTGATGTGGTCAACAAGCTTACTTTGACCACACGCCCACATTCACATCCGTACTACATTCAGTGGTTAAACGACTCTAGAAAAGCTAAGGTAATACAAACTTGTAGAGTTCCTTTTTCCATTGGTTCTTATGTGGATTCTGTTGATTGTGATGTCGTACCCATGCAAGCATGTTCACTTTTATTGGGTAGACCTTGGGAATTTGATAATGATGTTGTACACCGTGGTAGAAGTAATAAGTACACTTTTATGTATAAAGGAACTAAAATTACTTTGTTACCAATGACCCTTGCTGAAATTGTACAAGCTGATTTAGAAAGAGCTGCTAGTTTGAAAAATAAAGGTCCTGAAATTCAACAACATGTTAAGTCTGATTCTACACCTAGTAATATTAATCATTCTTCAAGTTCTAAGGGTGCTGGAATTAAATTACAAGGTCGTTCATGTCTTGCAACAAAATCTGAGCTTGCTGAAATTTCTGATAATGATGATATTTGTTATGTTTTGATATGCAAACAAGCTTTGTTTTCACTTGATGATATTGCTTCTAGTGCTTTGTCTCCTGCTGTCACTAACCTTTTACAGGAGTATGAGGATGTTTTCCCAGCTGAGATACCCCCGGGATTGCCATCTTTGAGAGGGATTAAGCATCAAATTGATTTGATTTCGGGTGCTACTTTGCCAAACCGTGCTGCTTATAGGACCAATCCTAAGGAGACTAAGGAGATACAACTATAAGTTCAAGACCTTTTGGATCGTGGGTATGTTCGTCAATCACTTAGTCCTTGTGTTGTTCCTGTACTTTTGGTTCCTAAGAAAGATGGTACTTGGCGTATGTGTGTAAATTGTAGAGCCATTAATAATATTACTATTAGGTATCATCATCCTATTCCTAGGCTAGATGACATGCTTGATGAGTTATGTGGTGCTATAATTTTCACTAAAATTAATTTGCATAGTGGCTACCATCAAATTAGAATAAAACTTGGAGATGAATGGAAAACAGCTTTCAAAATCAAATTCGGATTATATGAGTGGTTAGTAATGCCTTTCGGTTTAACTAATGCACCTAGTACTTTCATGCGCTTGATGAATGAGGTTTTAAGAGCTTTCATTGGCAAATTTGTGGTAGTTTACTTTGATGATATCTTGATTTATAGAAAATCCATAGATGAACATATGAATCATTTGCGTGTTGTTTTTGATGCTTTACGAGATGCACGTTTATTTGGTAACCTTGAGAAGTGCACCTTTTGCATGAATCGAGTCTCTTTTCTTGGCTACGTTGTGACTCCACAGGGAATAGAGGTGGATGAGGCGAAGATTGAAGCCATAAAGAACTGGCATGTACCAAAAACTATCACATAGGTGAGGAGTTTTCTTGGTCTTGCAGGTTTCTACCGCCGCTTTGTCAAAGTTTTTAGCACTATTGTTGCACCTTTGCATGAGTCGACAAAGAAGGGCATTGATTTCCATTGGGGTAAGGTACATCATGAGTCTTTTGATGCTTTGAAGGATAAACTTACATATGCACCATTGCTACAATTACCTAATTTTGATAAGATTTTTTAGCTTCAATGTGATGCTAGTGGTATAGGCATTGGTGGTATTTTGATGCAAGATAGTAAACCTGTTGCATACTTTAGTGAGAAAATTACTGGACCTGTTTTATATTACTCCACGTATGATAAGGAATTGTATGCACTTGTACGTTATTTAGAGACGTGGCGTCATTATTTGTTGCATAAAGAATTTGTTATTCATTCTAATCATGAATCACTTAAGTATATTTGTTCTCAATGTAATTTGAACCGTAGACATGCTAAACGGATTGAGTTTATTGAGTTTTTTCCTTACATTATTAAACATAAGAAAGGGAAGGATAATGTAATTGTTGATGCTTTATCTAGGCACTATACTTTATTGTCTCAACTTGATTATAGAATTTTTGGACTTGAGGAAATTAAAGAACAATATGCTGCTGATGTTGATTTTAAGGATGTATTACTGCATTGTAAAGAAGGTCGTACATGGAACAAATTTGTGTTGACTGGTGGATTCTTATTTAGAGCTAACTGTCTATGCATTCCAGTTGGTTCCGTTCGTCTTTTATTGTTACAGGAGGCGCATGGAGGTGGATTGATGGGTCATTTTGGTGCCAAGAAGATATAGGATATTTTGGCCACACATTTCTTTTGGCCAAGGATGAGGAAAGATGTTGAGCGCTTTGTTGCTCGCTGCACTACATGTCAAAAAGCTAAGTCTCGCTTGAATCCACATGGTTTATACATGCCACTTCCTGTTCCTTCTATTCCTTGGGCGGATATTTCTATGGACTTTGTTTTAGGACTGCCTAGGACTAAGAGGGGAAGTGATAGTATTTTTGTTATGTGGATAGATTTTCTAAGATGGCACACTTTATACCATGTCATAAGACTAATGATGCTAGTTATATTACTGATCTCTTTTTCAAAGAAATTGTACGTTTGCATGGTATGCCTTCTACTATTGTTTCAGATCGTGATGCAAAATTCTTGAGTCACTTTTGACGCATGCTTTAGAATAAGTTGGGTTCAAAGTTGTTGTTTTCTATAACTTGTCACCCACAGACTAATGGACAAATTGAGGTGATGAACCGCACTTTGGGTACTATGTTGAGAGCTATTTTGAAGAAAAATTTGAAGCAATGGGAAGAATGTTTGCCTCATGTTGAGTTTGTATATAATCGGGCAACACATTCTACTACCAAGGTAAGTCCCTTCAAGGTAGTGTATGGTTTTGATCCCCGTACTCCTCTTGATATACTTCCTCTACCTATTCATGAGAGAGTTTATATTGATGCTAAAGAGCGTGCTGAATTTATTTTGCTACTGCATGAGACCACTAGACTTAGCATTGAAAAGATGAATGACAAGTATAAAATTGCTGGTAGTAAAGGTAGAAAAGAAGTAAAACTTGATGTAGGAGATTTAGTATGGTTACACTTGAGAAACGATAGATTTCCAGATTTGAGAAATTCTAAATTAATGGTTAGAGCTGATGGTCCTTTCAAAATAATTGAGAAGATTATTGATAATGCATACAAACTTGAGTTGCCTCCCGAGTTCGGGGTTAGTCCTACTTTTAACATTTCAGATTTGAAACCATACTTGGAAGAAGAGGATGAGCTTGAGTCGAGGACGACTCCACTTCAAGAGGGGGAGGATGATGAGGACATCACTCCTAAGGATACATGCAACACTCCTCCAATTCTGGACTTGCAAAGTCCAATGACTAGAGCTCGTGCATGATGACTAAATTTAGAGGTGAGCTCGCTCATTCCTACATTCTTCATCATATATCACTTTTGAGAATGGTTTGCTACTTAATGATTATATTATAATTAGGAACCATGAAGAGGACCAGGAGATGATGGGAGAAGGACTTGGAGATGTGGAGGACCAGCAAGGACGTGGAAACCAAGGTGGAGGCCCAACCAAAATCGACTTCGAGTCTATTTCGAGGCCCTGGACCAGTCTGCACTAAAACGGATGCCCATGACGCATACGGACTCGGATTTGGACGTTCTACATATGCACGGAAAGATAAGAAGAAGACCTTTCCAATGCCAGTGGTATCATGTCAAAATTCATCCGGAGTCATCAGGAATTATTGAAACAAGAGAGGGTCCAGAATCTATGTCGGAGTTGTGTCGCCTGTTTTTGGCCTTTGGGCTTTGTATCTAGCTGAGCCTAATTAGGGGCGCGTCTAGAGGGTCTTGCATGACCATAGGGTCTTCATATACAGCCGTCGCCGCACCATTTGGGTTCGGGTTTTGCTTAGATTATTCTATTCATAATAGTTTCGCTGTCATCACAGTTTGTGAGACCCCAACTTCATGATATTCATAATACATCTGCAATTGTGTTGTATTCTTCTTTGTTCTTACTTGTGTTCTTGATTCGCAGGCAGGGATTAGCCTTCTCGGCAAGGTCAATCATTTTAGAACGGTTGATAACCAGAGGAGATATCATGCTGCGATTGCGGGGTTTAGAACATGTTGTTCTGAAGCCGGATCGATTTGTGTGTCGCCTCCGACCAAATCAACGTATCCAGAACCTTTCGGAAGATCAAGAACCCTTGTTCACATCAAATTTTTGGAGAACTTTTAGAGATGCTCTTACCCTTTGAAATCTAGCAACAAGGAGAACACGGCCGATTCAAATTAAGGCCTGATACGAAACTTTTGGGCCGATGTTTCCCTTGTTGCCTGCTTCAGCTGATTGTGGAAAGAATGATAGAACGACATTGGCCCAATTTTTCCACCCCCTCATTGACAAATGGACTATAAAACTCCAATCACCCTTTGAAGCTTATAGCCTGAGGCCAGATCAGATTCTCAAACTTGTTGTTCATCACTTTATTATAATCATTGGCAAATAACACAAGATGGATCCCACCGACAGCATCAGAATTGACAAACCCAACACAATAGAGCTTAACGATGCATTATCGTTCCATTCGTAGCTTCATAATCATGCCCATAATATAATCATTCTGTTCTACTCACTGCTCCGACTTGGTGCCCCTTAGATTTTGTATCGGCCCAGCATACGTCAAAAATCTTCTAGTTACAGTTTGCTTCTTTTTTGACCGAAGTCAGCAGGGAAGCCACCTACCTTATATATATATATATATATATAAAGAGGAACCGAACAAGAACAAGTTACAAAGGTCTCGGACCCAAAAGGAGACCCTAAAGAACCAACATTAAGGGAGATTACATAGGAAATTATTCAACAAAGCTTTGGTACTGGTCTTAGCTCTAGGCAAGACCAGTTTCAATTCTGCCTTGAAGTCCAGCTTCCATCTTGAGAGAAATCGCTTTGCTGTCAAAAATAATGCTATTGCGGTGGCACCAGATAACCCAGCTGCATACAATGAGGATTTCCCTGAAGATTTTAGAGTTGAAGGACTGTCTAGCCTCCATGAGCATGTCATCCGGTGGTAGATTCAGGTTCCATTGAATACCGAGATAAGTCCAGCATTCACGACTGAATTGGCATTCAAAGAAGAGGTGGAACGGGGTTTCCTCCAAGGCAAAAGAGCAAAGGACACAGCCGTATGACTCGAGATGTCTTCTTTTCCTTCTAAGAAGGTTCCTTGTATTCAATCTGTCTCAAATTAGTAATCAAAAGAAGAATCTTAGTCTACTTTTGCAGCAAGATTGCCATAGCCATTTGAAGCAGGGTGAGGCATTAGAAGGACCAATGAGCTTCAAGTAGGCTTGTTTGACAAGATACATTTAATTTCCCCAGTTGTATGTCCAGACATCATGGTTGTGCAAGTCTAGGACCACAATTTGCAGTTCATCTTGGAGATCATTTAGTTGATTGTGAGCCGCTAAAGGGAGTGGTAACCACAATAAATTCGGCACATTTGATTGGAGGAAAGTTTGTGCCAAAACTCTGCTATTTTTTGCTTGTTCTACCAAGTCCGGGTATCTCCATCTAAGTACTCCAAGGTCCCAAGGATCATTCCAAAAACTGACTGAGGTCCCTTGTTTTACCGAACACGAGGCTATCGTGAAGAATTGATCAGCCAATCTAATGATAGCTCTCCACCAAAACAAACTTTATGGTTTGTAAGTATGTGGAGCCAAAGGTCTTCTGTATAGTTTTTGCCAGGTGAGATGAACCCAGGGGATATTGTTATGGTTATAGAATTTGTGTAGAAATTTGATGACTAATGCATTGTTGTGCACCCTTAGGTTGACAATGCCCAATCCACCCTGCTCTTTAGGTCTGCAAGCCTTTTTCCAAGCAACCAAACAAGATCCTCTCCGATTGATGTCACCACCATCCCATAGACAATGTCTTCTATATTTGTCTATCTGTTCAATGATGGAATCAGGTACCTTTAGTGTAGACATGTAGAAGGTAGGCAAGGCAGATAACACTGAGTTAACCATTAGCAACCTTCCTAAGTAATTTAACATCTTGTTGAGACCCATCAATCTTTTCTCAATTTTGGTCAGGATGGGAGTGAAATCTTGCACTTTAGGCTTTGTGGTCCCTAGTGGCAAGCCTAAGTAGGTGAATGGCATGGATTCAACTTGGCAGCCAAGAGTATTCGCCAGATGAGATGTGATGCTCTCTCTCTCTCCCTCCATGTTAATTGGCACCAGAAAAGATTTTGCATAATTCACATGGAGCCCAGTAGAATCTGCAAAGGTCCTGAGCAAGGCTTTCAAGGTCAGCAGTTGAACGACATCAGCAGGTAGTATGATTAGAGTGTCGTCAGCATATTGCAGCACTGGAAACTCTCCTGGGAACGAGTCTCCCAGTGGGTGAAACAAAATCTTTCTATGGGTTGCTTCATTAATGATTGACTATAAGAGGTCAACAGCTAAGACAAAAAAAGCAAAGATGAAAGGGGGTCACCTTGCCTGACTCCTCTTTTACACTTGACAGGTTTGCCTGGAATGCCATTGAGAAAAACTGAGGAGGTAGCTGAAGATAGGATTTGCTTGATCCAGGTAGTCCATTTGGCGGTGAAACCTTTTGCCTGAAGCATTGAAAGGATAGCATGGTGTTCCACCTTGTCAAAGGCCTTTTCAAAATCTAACTTGAGGATTACTATTTCTTTCTTGGACCTATGGCAAAAACAAAAGAGAAACTGGTATGCCCGGGCAAGCAATCCTGAATGGTTCTGCATTTGATGAAGCCATATTGGTTTGCATGCACTACCCTGAGTATTACTACCTGTAGTCTTTTGGCCACCATCTTGGTGAGGAGTTTGATCAGCAGAGATATGGGTATGTAATCATTCACCGATTGGGGATTATCCTTCTTTGGAATCAAGATGATGAATGAGCCATTGATGCTTCTGATATCTAGATTTCAAGTCACAAAATCAGTACAAACTCTTTTGAAATCCTCTTCAATTAGGTGCTAGCAAGTTTTCATAAATTTTCCATTGAATCCATCCGGGCCTGGTGCATGATCAGTAGGCATGTCTTTCAGTGCTGCAGCAATTTCATCATTAGAGAAAGGGTGATCCATTTCTGGCAATGGATAAGACTGAATGAGAGAGGACAAATCAAAGAGCATGGTGCTATGTTCTAAAACACCAAGTCTATCTCTGAAAGAGAGCCACAAAGCATTTGCCTTAAGGTCATGATCAGTTAAGACAGAGCCATCTCCGAGGGTTAAGTGTGTAATCAGGTTGCCCCTATGTCTGATTGTTGCAAAAGCTTGGAAAAAGTTTGTATTCTCATCACCAAACCTTGCCCAACGGATGGTAGCTCTCTGTTGCCAATAAATTCTTTTCGCCTCTAATAAAGCAGTGAGGTATTTCTTTAGAATCTTCCTGAAATTTTTCTCTATCCTGCAAAGAGCCCTCTGTTCTTCCAATGTATCAAACATTGTTATGACCCAACTACACTTATGAATGCCCTTGTTGAACTTTGACAATTGCTTACTCCATTGCTTGAGCCCTAGTCTAACCTGCTTAAATTTCCCAGCTAGGGTCTTAGCAGAGTTGCTATAAAAGGAAGTAGTAGTCCAAAGAAGTTGTACTGTTTGCAAAAAGTTTGCACATTCTGTCTAGAAGTTTTCAAAACGAAACACTGATGATTTGGGAACCTTGGTTCCAATTTTGACCACATAAGGGCTATGGTCAGAAGTTGGCCTCCCCAGTGTGACTACCGTCATATCCGGGAGATGTCCCTGGCCGATGGTGGAGCATGTCCCTTTAATTTGATGACCCACACTCCTGCATCATCGGCTATTCCAACACATACTAGAAACCGAATTCAACAATCATGAGTCAACTTGATCATAAAAACTCTCTCTGGAAGTTGTCCCTTAATTTTTTGTATAATTGGCTCTCATACAAACACTTGTTGAACCCACTGCGGCAAACTTTCAGACTTATCCCATCTCTTATCAGACCTATATATGTTGTCTGCTGCATCTTGGTCAACCTTCCGACTCGTCCTTGTAATCCGAGAGAGAGATATATGTATAGAGAGAGAGAGTATACGTGCAGCCGATAGTGTTGTGACCCATATATTTTGCAATCTTCTCATACATCCACTGAATCACCTGCCCCCCTAGACTTCTTCCAAGTTCTAGCTGACAGATTTAGCACCATTGCATCGTCATCAAAGGTACTACTGTTAATATCGATCTGGCTGCACATGTTATAACTACGCATCAGCTTTGCCCCCGGAGACAAAAACAAATCCGATGTCAAATCTTCCTGATCGTCCGAAGCAGGAAACGTGATGTCTTTCAACTAATGAAGATGAGTCCCACCGGATTTTGGCAACTGAAATTTTTCTCCCTGTTGACGTACATCGGTAATAGTTATTGACTTGACTGGCATACAAATCTAGCAAGCAAACTAGGCTTCGTTGCTTCATGGGGACAAGTTAATCCATACACATAATATAAATATGCCAACATGGAGACATGGCAAGCCAATGGTTAGAAACTCCAACCTGCTATTGTAATGCAACCAAGCATCGACTCTACCCCCCGAGACAAAATAAAGCTCATAGCAAATCTTCTTGATCGTCTGAAGCAAGGAAGCGTGACATCTTTCCCGGTGGCACAAGATACTGAAAATAAATCTGACATCTAATCTGACGATGAAAATTAAGAGTTCTTCTAATGCTCATCAAATAATAAAGCTGGGTCCCACCGGGCATGCTAAAAGCGTGTTGACGCGAAAAAACACCAGTCGATCCTCCGCGTGCAAACATAAGGCCTAAGAGATCTGCTTACCTCCAGTGCAGGTCCGATGGCGCGCTCTAGATGGTGCGCGACGTGCCAGTCAGTTTGACCATTCAACTGACAAGGTGTGCGCCTACAAGTCGACCGACGATAGCTTCCAGACGGAGAGTCGATGTTGACGTAGAGTCGATGCATGCACAAAGTCGATGAAGGCACAAAGTCGATACATGCTAAGTACATGATTAAGCATCGGCTTTATCATAATAACACAAAGCATAAATCTACAAGCCAATGCACACTAGATTAATTGTAATAATTAATATTATATCGATCATTTAATAGAATCACAATACCTAGCCGATACAGTACTGATAAATAAATAAACTACATGATAATTTATCATCTAGATAAATAAGACTAGTGCAATACCTAAAGCCGATGGACCAATAGTTGATGAACCAGAGCCAATAAAAGAATAAAACATATGAATATTTATCGGTTGTTGCTAGTAATAAGATAACTCGTCGGCTAAACACTTCGACAATACCTCGAACAGACCCTCGTGACGAGATTATTCTTGTATGGTTGTCCAACTAGAAGATCAGACTTATACGAGATAGTTCTAGATATCCCAGAAGATCGGTCTGAGTTGAGACAGTTCTTGGAACAAATGAACGCCCACACAGTACTAGATTTAATCGCTAGAATATATCCAAAGGTGACTCGAATATATAGACTAGACTAGATTGTATCGCTAGAATTAATTACGATAGATCAGTTTTCCCGAGACGGTATGCAGCTAATCCTAACAAAACAACCTCGAAAGATCTAGTATACCGGATAACTAGCAACCATGACAAATTAACCAGAAGATCGGTCTACGCCGAGATAGTCCTGAACAGATCGCCGCGATCACCGGGGTGGTGAGTCCTCCGTCATGTCACCGAGGCTAAACTAGTCGATGTAGTCTGCTTCATGACGACGAATATGCCGAGGTGACGAGTACTATATCTATCACGGAGAGCCCGCTCTAGACGAAGAACCCGTCAGGGTATACCTATTTCCAGGGTGGCGATGCGCCGAAGTTGTATATTGATCAAGAGATATATTACAATTTGCCGTGACCCCTTGTATTTATAGGGTTGCTGGACTTAGCATACAAGGAATGACTCTAAAAACAAACCCTAGATATTCTATCTTTCGGTCCTCTGAAATATTTTGGTGCGTGTCGAAGGAAACAGAGGCAAGGACCTCTACAAATATGTGGGCCATCAAATAAACTTTCCAGTGCATACTCATGCATCCAAAACAGACTCCAGATGAGGGAGATATGGCCTTTTTACTACCGGTGTGTTAGGCTGTCACGAAATGAGTCCGAATCTAATTATAACTTTCTTTCTATCCAGACATCACGCTCTGAATCCCTTGAATTAATGAAGAGCGTGAAAAGGAAGGGTTCTGGGGGTTTGGAAACCCATAGATATCTCTCAATCATGTTAGGTAAGTGTTGTGTTTCCAATCTTCAACCAAACTCACGCATCCATGTTGACAACCTATACGACATGTATTGAAATAGCCATAACTCTTTGTGGAAGTATCCAAATAATGCGCCATTTGTTTGCTCGAATATAGACGTGATAACCTATGAAAATATCAATGTTTCAAGCCTCAACCACCTTTGTATCTGTGTGCCCACCATCATAAATTTGATGAAAATAACTGCCAAATTCTGGTGTCAACAGCGGCGTGTTCACCTATGATGAAGGAGGTGGGTGGCCGAGTCAGGGGCGGGAGCAGGAGCGGAGGGTGAGGGGAGGTCATTCGTGTTGTCCCATATTAGATGTTCGTGTCTCGAAAGAGTATAGACCTGTTTAGACAATATAAATAGATTGGTCATTGACATGGTTAGACATTATAAATAGATTAGTAATGGACCTGGTTGAATAATATAAATATATTATGGACTTATCGACACTTTAAAAGTTTGTAGATCTAGATGACCATCTGATAATAGATTAAGGACATCATGTGACTATTTTAAGAGTTCGTAGATCTTGATAACCATCCGTCAATAGTTTAGAACCTGGTCTGTATTTTAGATCGCAATCGAATAAAGTGGAGATTAATGCTTTCCTCACCTTTCAATGGAATACTTTAATATTTTTGTTTCAAACGGAGTATTTCTTCCTTTCGCTTTGGGATAAGTAAGTCATTATTCTTATGTTTTATTATGCCCAAGTAATAGTACTTACTTTTAGGAAATAAGTTTTCTTTTAAGAGAAAAATAAATAAATATATAATTTATCTTTTTAAGAATCATACATTCTTTTATCTTTTTAGGGGATACCTTCTTTTATCTGAACCCTGAATATTATTTTTTGAATTTTTTAATTAATAACTGAATTATTTTATTATTTAATAGAAATAAACGGTAGAATCCAAAATTTCTAAAAATAACAGCCCTAGTGCCCGATCAGTGGGCGGCAAGCATGCCACATCAGTAAATATGGACCTAGTCGCCCAATCAAAGGGCGACAAAGAATTGAGAGGATTAAGTGGCTGTCGTCCTATAGAAGGGCGACATGGTACATGGATTTTTTTTGAAACTTTTTGGATCTTAATGATTAGGACTCCCTAAGGCGACTGGCCCCGATGATTAGGCGAGTGGCCCCATGTTTGCTGATGTGGCTCGGTTGTCACCCGTTAAGGCTGTCTACACTGGTCATATTTCAAATCTATTCTCTATTTGTTTTGGTCATGAAGATTTTTCCTTTATATCTTTTTTCTTCATACCTGTCATACTTTATCTTTCATCCTCTATATCAACTACCTTCTATGGGGTCCACATGTTAGCCTCTCATCTCTCTTTTTTCTCTTCACTCTCGGTGTGTTTATTTTCACCCCTCTGATTTTTAGACTTGTTCCATCAAATATTATAATACTAATTAAAAGTATTAAATATAGATTACTGACAAAATCCAGTTCATAACCCTCCCTGTGAATAATGAGATAAATCTATTAAAACTAATTAGGTCATGATTAGATAATGTGATGCTGCAGTAAATATCTTTTAATGATGACTTATTTAAACTTAATAAATTTATCACGCTGATGCCCATTCAACTCTATAATTAGTTTTATATTTAATATATATTTAATAATTATATGCAGCATTTTAATGATTGATATGACCCCACTAAAATTTAGACCCCAAGAAATGAACACACTCTCCCTCTTTCCTTCCTCCACAATCTCTCCAATTTCTCTCTCTTTCCTCCACGCCTAGCACCACACCCACGACCTCCGTGTCGCCAACGCCAAGCTCCCTGCCACCCTCGACCTCCCCGCCGCTAGATCTCGCTGTCGCCACCGCCCTTGACCTTCGCACCGCCCTCCACGCACGTCCATCCGGCCGCCCGAGCCGTCCTCAAGCTCCCCGCCCGCGAGCTCCTTCGCCTCAGTGCCCACGAGCTCCTCCGCGCCCACAAGCCACTCCACAGTGCAGCCCCCGCCGGTGACCCTGTGGCCGCACCCCTCCCGCGCCACCATCCTCCTTCCTCCCTCCATCGCCCGAGTCCTTCCCCTCTGGCTCTCCGGGCCACCCTCCTCCCTCCACCCTCCGCTGCGAGCTATCTCCCCCATCACGAGCTCCCTCCTCCGATGACGACGGATTGAGCTTCCCCGCGCCTCCTCCCTCTGTCGAGCGGCTGTCGGATCCGGGCTTTGCACGCTCCGGGCTGGGTCATGGCTGCCGGATCTGGCATCGGTCTGGGTCATCGGATTCCTCCTCCGAAGCGCGCGCCACCGGCATCGGCGTCCAAGGTGCTGGAACTGTCGGGCGAGGGTCCAAGGTGCTACTGATGCTCTCCATGGCTAGCGACCTACAATGATGGCACTCCTTCCCCCTTCCTCATCTTCTTCCCCGGCGCGACGGCAAGGATAGCATTGGCGGGAGGGACGAGGGTGGTTAGGCGACAAGCGCTCTGGTGGTGGGCCCTGTCTGACATGGAACGATAGAGAACGGACAGGAAAACACTAGGAGTAGCATATCCCGCGTGATAGCGTACGGGGTAGCCGGCTGCGGTGCGGGCATTTTTCTGCTACCCTCGTAGTGCAGGGTGGGATAGCGAGAGCTATCTCGTACCTAGTACGGACAACCTGATCTAGCGGCGGGGCTGTTATTATTAGATTTTGGATTCGACCTGTTATTTTTATTAAACTAGCAAAGTGCCCGTGTGTTGCTATGAGTTTAAAAAACAACACACTCTTTATGATTTAAACGTTAATTATTTACACAATATAATTGATAATATTTTTACATAAAAGATCATATTTATATTATTATTGGTGCTTTTTAGTATACCATTTTATATGTCATAAGTAAAAAGAATTTAACTGTATTTTTATCATAAATATCTTTTAACTCTAATGTTATTAATTTTCACAAGTAGTGTCATTTTATTGCTATGTTGAAAAATTAGTTGAAATAATATTAAAAAATGCTCAAATATGAGAAGTACATATATGAAGTCCAATTCGCTATGTAAACAGGGATTCTCACAAGCTCATGATGCTTATAAGATATCACTCGATCTCTGTAAAACCTAACATGCAAGACAAAGGTCGTGACTCAATGCCTAAAGATTTTTAGAAGCTTTATTCGATAGGAAAAATTAATTCACGCATAATAGAAATAATATTGTATTGCGACGCAATTTCAGACTTAAAAAATGCTCTAATGAGAAAAGTTAAAGCACGAAAGTTATAGAACTTATTGAAGCCTTTTCAGAACATATGTGGATCATATAATCTGGAATTCGAAGGTAGGAGATATGAATCTCGCACAGAGACCTGTGTAGAGGAGTCCGAATCAAAATAAATATTTTTGTATTATAAATTTAAAAACCGAAACAGCGGAATCTTGACTTTTATTGAATAGCAAAGTTGTAGAACTTTTTGAGCGCTACTATATAGAGTTCGAGTTTGTCTCATTTGAACTCCGGACGAGGAATTTATAATTTTTTAAATTCGATGCTTAATAGAAGGTATGAAATCAATTTGGATTTAATCTCTAACTTTGTGGGTGCACGGCAGATTTTTTTTATGGTGTGAACGTGTTCACCTAAATTAATAGATTGTATGTATATGTATGTATAGATAGATAATAAACCATTCGGTTATTAATAAAAAATCACTATTTTCTGGAGGAAAATAAAACTCATTTCGGGCCCGTTGCGGCCCAAAACTGGCCCGGCAGCTCATCTCGAAGCGTCGCTGACACCAATTCAGAGTCTCGTTTTCGCTCAAAAAAATAAAAAAACCAATTCAGAGTCTCGTCCTCTTCTCCAGCGTAGCACTCGTGCACGCGCGCCGCGGCACGCCGCCGAAACCCACTCCAGCCACCGCCGCCCGTGCGCCACGCCGCCGCCGCCGCCGCCGACGCCTGTCTCCTCCTCCCCGTTCTCCTTGATCTCCGTGCGGAGAGGATACATTCGGACTTGGGATCTATCCCTCCTCTCGGTAAGTAGGAACCCTACCTTCCCTATCAGTTTGGGGGCGTTTTATCCCCCATTAAATTGCCAAATCTTCACCTTCATTTGTCTCTTCCGGAAAGTTCGTTGCCGATTCCTGCGCCATCGCTGCACCACGCGTGCTGCTGAGGTCCTTTTCCCAAAACAATCTGGGGACGCTGAGGCCGCCCAGAACGCGGGAGCAACCATGGTGATGTTGGATGATGACGACGACGTGGAGCCGCAGCTCACCGCGTTGGAGAACTACTACCTCCTCGACTCAAAGAAACAGCCCGTCTGTTTTTCAACCCTGCCGCTCCAGCTCGGCGACTCTGGTGACGATGATGTTTCCCACTTCAAGAAGAGGCTGGTGCTGTGGGGGACTGCCGATCCTGGAATAAAGAAGTACACGGAGGTGGTCTCCTGGAAGGTGGGATTCGAGGGCAAGCAGCCTGAGATCACGGTTCTTGCGGCAGATGGCGGCTGGATTAGCCTTGTGAAGCCATTGTACAGCTATATGGAGACTATTAGGACGATACTGATCACGGTGCAGATGCTTCACTTCCTCAGAAGGAAGCCCGACGAGCCTGAGAAGAGCTTGTGGAGTCATCTCCGCAAAGTTTTCGAGTATTCCCCTCATAAGCTCTCTGTTCGTTATTTTTTCTTTATGAGCTGGTGAACTCTAAGAGTTATTACATTGCCATTTTTGCAGCAAGTTTGATGTTAGGCCCTCCGTGGATGACTTGAGGAACCACCGCTCACTGATTAAGCAGTTTGCTGAGAAAGATCCGACCTTGGCAAAATCAGAGGTACATGTCTGGTTTGTGTCATGGACAATTTGCACAGTGTGATTGGCAAGTTACTCTCTAATATCATCATCGAGTAACCTAGGAATCCTAAGGACATAGCTATATGATCATACTTGGCTCTAATGTTTGAGGCTGCATTATTTTTCTTTGTCTGCTTACCTTATTCTTCCTCCAGTATTCAATATTACTTGCTCTGTCACCAAGTTTCAATTCTCTCTCCTTTTACTGCCTGTTCAACCATTCCTTAAGAATTGCAGTATTTGGTTTATTGTCCTAGAACAACAGTATTAGAAAAACATGTGGGTATTAATGGTTATCAACTTAAATAATAGTGACAGTTTGGTTAATTGATCTGCCCATAATGGGTATTAATGTGCCTTTTCATCCTCCTTCTGTGTCTCTTGCTAACTTCACTGATTTGTTACATTTTTTCACTGTTGTGTATGTTAGGGTTATTTATAAGGTAATCTGATGTGTTATGATGATAATTTGGTAGGCACTACGATTATTTGTTGATGGAGGGTCTAAGAAAAATATCAGCGAGGTATGTGCATGGTTCTATATTTCCTTGAAAATTTTGGAAGAAAAATCAGCCACAAATTAACAATTTTCTGGACATAACTTTTATTTTAACTAGGTTGGTGCAGATAATATTGAGGTTAAGCAGCCATTTATTGCTGATGATGAGGAGATAGATGAGATGGTTACAGATGATAACAATGAGTCTGATGAAGAAGATGATGAAGATTTGTTCGACTCAATTTGTGCCATATGTGACAATGGTGGAGACCTGTTATGGTATGTGGAATCTTCTATAAGATTGAGTAGGCGTACCAAATAGTTATCTATCTACTAGGATGTAGCCACCTTGTATTTTAGTCGGCATATAGTTGTACATAATACAGTCTTCAAAATGAACATGCTCAACACAACTACGAGCCCTTTCCAGCTTATAAAAACTCGTTAGGAGCAATCTAGCTGTTAAATATAAAAAATTTGGACATTCGACTATTCTAAGCCTAGAAAGATCCATATTAGAGGCTATCTTTGAGAAGAACATTATTCATTACTTAATGTTGCACTATGAACTACTCCCTCCGTCCCTAATTATTTGACGCTTTGTCAAATTTCATCAAAACCAATGCATCCCCTTTGCTCCATACTGCCACCCTGCCGCCGCATGCAAATCCACTGCAGGGGTGCTGTTTATCATTTTTTATTCAGCTGCCAAGGGGATCAAATGCCCATGTGCATAGGCCCTACCACACACAAGTGCTAGCTTCAGTTCGATGGGCCTTTTTTCTCCTTTCTTTATTCATGTCTGATGGAAATGTAGACATACAAGTGCAGATAGCGTAGAAAACAAGGAGCTTGGTAACTGAAAACATCAAGTAAAATGGGAATTCAGAGTTGACATGGAACGTTAAATAATTAGGGACAGAGGGAGTAATTATTATTAAAATAAACATTTTGAATTGAAACAAAAATATTGTGAGAAGCATATATACATATATACATATATTTATTTATTTATTTATTTATGTGGGATTAAGGCATTAGGCAGTGGCAAAAAGAAGTTTACTGCACTTGTATGTGAATTATGCATTTTACTACTGATTTTAGTATGCGAATTATGCATTTTACTAGGAGAACATTATCCATGTTTTACAAATTAGGTGCTGCTACTAAGTGGATTGTCTCTTTTAGGATTTTAGTATGCATGTCCTGGAATATCTATTGATGTACATTTGCAGTTGTGGAAACTGAGTAATAAGGCCATGGGATTATGTTGTGCATTACACTCCACGAGTTGAAATTTCATATCCGAAGTAGGTGTTTGACTGTAAATGTAATTTATTGATTGAGCAGCTCATTCCTATGTAGCCCTTACCACAGTAAGCTGTGAACTGCATTATAGCTAGAACTGATGTCCATGCCCTGTTGTAATCAGTAGTGAACTCAAGCTGATTGAAGTTCACTTCTTCTTTCCTGGTATATTGAGTTTTAGTCATATAGTCACCTGTGTAGCAATTGCTACCTTATAATTCTTTAGTGGCAAAATGTCACAGCTGTATTCCAATTTTTGACAGTTACAAAAGTTGATAGTTCATTGCTCTGAAGAATTTTATTTGGAATAAGAGGGCCCATGGCAGTAGAACACACTTGTGTGCATAAATAAAGAAGAGGAGAATTGGGGAATTAGAGAAGGAAGAGAGGAGGGAGGAGGGGAGCAACAGCCCTAGGGCTGCTGTCCTAGGCGCTGGAGGAGGGAGGCGGCAGCATGGTGCTGCCGCGGCGGCGCTAGGAGGCGGCGGTGGCTGAGAGAGAAGAGAGAGATTAGGGTTTAACCCCTTAATCCTGCTTGTCCTTTATTGATAAACTGCCTCTCTTTATATAGAGAGGACATAACTTTAATGGGCCTGCCCTTTGGGCCTCTGGGCAGCTCAACGGACCATGGGCTGCATAATGACTATAACATCTCTCCCCCTATGGACTTGCAGCTCGTCCTCGAGCTGCTAAGTAGGGGATCCTAAAGCTGTTAGGCGGTGGCCATGGTTGAAGTCCAAGTAAGCCCCATGTAGATGCACATGTGAAGCTCCTGCGCTGGTGCTGCTGTTGACGATGAGGTGTTGGATGAAGTTGTCGATGCGCCATGTCGTGTCAACGATGATCTTCAACTTGATGTCGATGAAAAGCACCTGGAGGTTGGTGTATGCCCTGTTGCTGACATATAGTTGCATGATGATAAAGTCCACAAGGAGCTTTGTTTATTGGAAAGAACCATGGTGGAACTGGTTTGAATATCCGCCGTGTTGCAGCAATAGGAATGCCATCACCAACATCATCCTGAGAAAGGCCATGAGAGCTCACACACTCTTTACAAAGATTATAGTTGCATGATGATAAAGTCCACAAGGAGCTTTGTTTATTGGAAAGAACCATGGTGGAACTGGTTTGAATATCCGCCATGTTGCAGCAATAGGAATGCCATCACCAACATCATCCTGAGAAAGGCCATGAGAGCTCACACACTCTTTACAAAGATTAGCAGTTAATAGCCATTGTGGTTCCCGTGGAAGAATACACCATGATATGCCACTAATGGGTCCATGAAATCTATTTGCAAATGTGTGCGAACACTCAGTAGAATCTGGGGCGAACTTTATGCGGCAATATGCAATAGCGTCACCTTGATGAAGCTGCCAATCATGAGGGATTGCCATTGATAGTGCCATAAACATGAATAGCAGACCGAGGAAGAAAGAGACAAGGCTGCCAGAAGCACGTTGAGGTTGCAGCGTGCAACCATAGGTCTTGTTGATGAAGATGGTGTTGCCACAATCTGACTGGTGGTGCTGCCCCTGAAGATGGCGATTTGCTGGAAGTGTGCCAGGAGCTCTCCTCCTATAGCAGTTCACATAGAAGGGCTGATGCGCATAGCAGTCTATAAGCACCCCCTTGTCGGGATCCCAAAGAAGTGGTCCTTGTGCCACGATTATTGAGAGCTCCCCCTCTACGACTATAAGGAGGCCATGTTCTGGAGGGTGTGTCGTAGTGGCCAAGACCTTGGTGTAGATGTTCATGCGTTGAATGTTGGAGAAGCTGTTAGTGGATACATGCAGGGAACCATAATGTAGAGATGTCATACCATAATTAACAAAGTCTCTTATCCAAGGGGTGATGACCTCGATCAGTGATTGAACGATGTTCGGTTCCTGGTGCGCTATTAAGTCCTTCAATGAAGACATTGCAGTGGAGGCAACAATCTGTGGTACTGCATCATCTCCTTCCTTAGAAAGGGTATTCTCATCATCAATTAATGAGAGTGCACGTCCTGTGGTGAAGTCCTCTTGCTTGAAGTTGTTCGTAGCAATAGTAGATGAGGTAATGCAACAATATGGCTCATGAGGCTGCTGCAAATGTAGAATCAGTGGGGCGCCAAGGATTGATCCTAGAGTTTGTGGTGGGAGAGGGCGTCCCGGGCGATTGATGCACAACGCCGAAGACTTTGGACCTTGAAGCTGCTGAGCAAGCAAGTCTGATGTAGAAGTTGAAGAATGCGTACTCACAGATTTGTTGGTGATTGGTGGCGGTCCAAGAATTCCCAAATTAATAAATCCACCGGGGTCAAACTTCTGAGCTGGATCAGGTCCAACAATGCTAGACGAAGCACAAATCACCACAGCAATGTTCTTTCGCCGATGAGGTATAACATATGGTAATTGAACTTTTAGTGGATTAGCGCACATTACCATTTTTGGAGCTGAAGATGACATCAAACAAGAGACATCAAGCAATGATGTTTTAAGAGTAGGCTCCATAGCATCATCTTTTAGGGCATCTAAGAGAGTAACATCAGCAGCTATGGAGGTTGGAAGCGCATCCGCCAAGACAGTAGAGCATCCATCAGGTAAATCATCCTTGAGCGGTGTAGGGTTGGAGATGGCTATAGTAGGGATAGTAGCCTCCATGACATCCGTGTGAACAGTAGTGAGAGTACTATTCATCTCCAGAACAGTAGTGTGGGTACTGTTCAAGACTGCTGCCGGCGTGTTGATGATGATCATGGTCTCCTCCGTGGTGACCGGATCAGCCCCGATGACGATATCAGCCTCCTGAACAATAGCACCATCATAGAAGTCGGAGTTGATGACCGGAGAAACTAACGGTGCGGAGGCCGTCACTGGTGGCGCCTGGATGAGTCTGTCCTCATTGATCTGTTCCATGTGGGAAGGGGAAGAAAAGTTGGCAAACGCTTCCCTTATCTTTCTGCTGAAATCCTTTATTTGCTGGATGGTTGCACGTAGATTGAAGACAAGAGGATCAAATTCTCCACTAAAATCCATGGCGGTGGAGAAGGTGGAGGGGTTCGAACTTTTATCGATGTTTGCTGCCGAGTTGTCGAAGATGATGGAGGGACTGCTGCATAGATCACCAAGTACCTTCTCTCGACGCGCGTGAAGACCACTTGTAGATTGCACACGTGCTACACTATTCACGGAATGAACCATGCTGCTGACACCATCAACAATACCAAATCGATGAGTAGGGTCACAAGCAACGCTCCAAGATGGTCGTCCCATATTGCTGATGGTAGGAGAAAAAAAATTTGGAGGTGGTGAAATGATCGGAACCGCTGTTGCGAGCTATAATATAGCGAGGCAACAAATTGGCTCTGATACCAAGTTGTTGTGTGCATAAATAAAGAAGAGGAGAATTGGGGAATTAGAGAACGAAGAGAGGAGGGAGGAGGGGAGCAACAGCCCTAGGGCTGCTGTCCTAGGCGCTGGAGGAGGGAGGCGGCAGCATGGTGCTGCCGCGGCGGCGCTAGGAGGCGGCGGTGACTGAGAGAGGAGAGAGATTAGGGTTTAACCCCTTAATCCTGCTTGTCCTTTATTGATAAACTGCCTCTCTTTATATAGAGAGGACATAACTTTAATGGGCCTGCCCTTTGGGCCTCTGGGCAGCTCAACGGACCATGGGCTGCATAATGACCATAACAACACTAAATGTTCGGCATCTATCTATAAATTAGCTGAAATTGAGCATTGGTTAATCAAGCAAGAGGTTCTGTTCCAGTGCAATCACTATCAACTTTGAGTTTCTCATTGTTCCTTGACCTTGATTTCGCCATTATGTCCCATTGGTGACAACGATGCAGGCTCCCACTGGCCACTCATAAAAACTCAGAAGCAAAGCTCTTCCACACCATTCATGGATGCATATTGTTCAATTGTACATAAAATTGATAGATGTGATTGCCTTGTGCATGTTTTATCCATTTTGAAAAATGTTGAATGCATTACAAAATTTATGATGGGACATGTTTAGTCCCTTGTACAGTTCATATTTTGCTTAAAACCACTTCACATATTCTATTTTCATCAGTTCCCTGCAATCGTTATTTATTTTAATTTCATTTACTCTCATATTGAACTTCTTGCGCTTATCTATGGTTAGTTATCAATTATCAGTATGTATTTTTTTTTGGTGGTATTCTTGTAATGCTGCCTATAGCTGTGATGGCCCTTGTATGAGATCCTTCCATGCAAAAGAAGGAACTGGTGAAGACTCATATTGTGTTACCCTCGGTTACACTGAGGCTGAAGTTCAGGTATATTCGGAATCCCTATGTGACGAGAAGATTGATAGCATGAAATTTATCATTTCAATTTTCTCTACTGAAATGTCTTCTTTATTAGGCAATGAAAATATTTCTTTGTGAAAACTGCAAATATAAGCAACACCAATGTTATATTTGTGGAGCTTTAGAGCCTTCAGATGGAGCAGCAGCTAAGGTATGCCATTGCAAAGATGAATAATAAATGGTTTTGTGCATAAAAACCCAAAATTTTTTCGAACAATTGAACACCCAGATTTTAGAGAGTTAGGCTATCTCCAACGATGGAGATCCAAATTGGGGACCCAAATGCCTCAATGGGTCGCTACAGTGCATAAAGGGGATGATCCAAAAATGTCGATCTCCAACAGAAGGCTCAAAATCGGGAGGGATTACCCAAATCCGCCGCCGTCGCGTCGAGCTCGCCCAGCCGCCGCCACTCCTCCACGCTCGCTCGGCCGCCGCCTCGAGCTCGCCCAGCTGCCGCCGCTCCTCCACGCTAACTCGGCCGCCGCCTTGAGCTCGCCCAGACGCAGCGCCATAGTTCCAGGCGCTTGGGAGGCGAGGCTACGACGGCGTTGGAGCTGCAGGCGTGGCGGAGCTGCAGCTCCAGGGGCGGCGGCGCGGGGAACAGTAGGGCTGCAGCGGATCTCGGGAGATGGCGGCGGGGTTGTGGCGGATCTCGGGAGTGGCTGACGACGAGAGCTGGCGGGGGGGGGGGGGGGGGGGGGGCTGCAACGGATCTTCGGAGGAGGGGACGATGGGGCTGGCGGTGGCCGGCGCTGCTGCTCGAGCAGAGGGGGAGGCGGGGGAGCGAAGGGTCACGGCCGACGCTGCTGCTCGAGCGGAGCGCTGGGTCGCGGGGGCTGGAGCCCCATTTGTGGGTTGCGACCCAGCCTCAACCCAAAATGGGTCTCGGGTTTAGGTCACCCGTTGGAGACCATTTTTCAGCATTTTACACCCATTTTGGGTTTGGATGACCATATGGGTGACCTGTTGGAGATAGCCTTAGTCAAATGACCCCACAAATATTCAAGCAGCACTTTAGCACGTCACAAGTTATCATAAAATGCTAAATCCAGGGGCAGGTAAAGGGATGCTGTGTGGAAATTTAGGGATTAGGTGAACAAAGGATGGGCTAACAAGTTTGTGATTCTATTGACAAAATTTCACTTTGATCTCAAAGTGACTATATCGTTCCTGCATCTGTGGCATTGCACGGGCGCAATGCTAATTGGTGTTGATGCCAACCTTTGTTGGGATGACAGGCATCTGGCTACTTTGAGTAAAGAACCATGTCTGTTCAAGGTTGTGGGCATACCTGCCAGTGAAAAATGCCATCAAGCATGATCGTGTTCAATTTCAATATATGTGCTACTGCCTGATTGCCATTCTTTTAACATTTGGCTTTGTAGTTAATATCTTGGAAATCAGTATCTTTTTCCTTTTTGTGACATTCCATACTGAACAATGTCATTCTTAATCATTGAGGAGGTGCATGCCATGATAGACCACTGCTCTGCAGCTTGCTTGTTACTCTACAATGTTCACTGTGTTCTACATCTGTGACTTTGCTAATTGTTGCATTGTTTTTAGGTATTTCTTTGTAACAATGCTACCTGTGGGCACTTTTATCACCCCAAATGTGTTGCACAACTACTTCACCCCAACAAAAAGATTGAAGCCTCAGAATTGGAGATGCAGATAGAAAAGGGGTGTTCATTTACATGCCCCATTCACTGGTGCTTTCGTTGTAAAGGTTTGGAGGACAGAACACAAGAGCCTTTGCAATTTGCTGTTTGCAGACGCTGTCCAAGGTCATACCACAGAAAATGTTTGCCAAGGTACTACACAATGAGCTCTCTATCTTGCCTTAAGATCCATTGATATATATCCTCCCTTAATTTTTCTCATAATTCATTGACAGAGGAATCTCGTTTGAAGATAATGAAGATGAGGACATCATAACACGAGCTTGGGAGTTACCGAAACGAATTTTGATATACTGCCTGTATGTGACCTATTCACTTATAATATTCTTTGTTTGCATTGTTCTGATCTGACTACTCGAAAATAATACAGAGACCATGAGATTGATCCTGACATTGATACACCTGTCAGAGATCATATAAAGTTTCCGAAGGTTAAAAAACCAGTAGGGTTTTTAAAGAACAGAGTTAATTTGCTTGCTGAGAAGAAAAAGAGGACTTATGATGAGTCGTTTCTTGATCAACCTTCAAAAGAACCTGCAAAGGTGACAGGCAGGGTCCATGTGCAAGAAAGAAAACAAACTATCAGAAAACTTTCTGTAAATATTTCATCTGGCGACTTTGTTGACGAACCTGAGAAGAAAAGAACTAGGTTCTTGAAACAGAAAATACGGCCTGAACCACAAGTGGCCAAGGATGCTTCTCTAAGCAGCCCAAAGCCTGTGCAGGAGCAAGAAGAGCCGATGGTACCTTTGCCTTCATCTGATACAAGGAAGATACCCCCGAGTTCATTTCCTGTAGTGGACAGTGAAACCGAAAAGAGGTGAGTCACTGAATATCTCAACTTTGGGAAAACATGGCTGTTGGACCAATCCTTGGAATTTAATTAGCATCGCACCATGACATCGTCTCCTGCTTTAAGTTTGCTGTTTTTGTTGATGCCATATATCTTTTTATATACAGGGTAATAACGTTGCTAGGAAACAAAGTCTCTTCCTTGACGATTAAAGATGTGACAAGAAAGTGCAGTGTGCCATCAACTCATGTATACTCTGGCAGGCAAACTGACAGGATTATCGCACAGGGCAAGCTTGAACGTTCTGTTCAGGTGGCTTTTAATATTTTCCATTTTATAAAGCATTGTCATTTGTCAATATAATATTTGTCTTGTGTCATTTTACAGTTTGTGGTGCTTTTTTTTAGGCTGTAGAGGCAGCTTTAAAAAAGCTGGAAAATGGAGGCAATGTTGATGATGCCAAAGCAGTATGTGAACCTGATGTCTTGAAACAGCTTGCAAGGTGGCATGTATGTGACTACTGAATATATATATCGTTATATACTCCTTTGATTTTCATATGTCCTCTCTGTCTATTTGTAGTAGATTTTCTTTATCTCGAGTCCTGAAATGTTTTTGTTCCATGCTCTGAAAATATCATGTTTATTGATAATTGTTTGTTATTCCATTATAATACTGTTGCTGTTACAAATATGTCTTAGCTTAATGTTTTCTTCCCAATGTCAGTAAAATTAGTACTGGTCATTTTACAAATATCGTGTTTTGTTATTCCATTATGGATGATTTTCTCTAATTAGGAGTACTGGTCATAGTAAATTGGCTTGCAATAATGTCTTCTTCTTTACATTGTATTTTTTGTCTTCAACTTATTTGCCGTAATAAGCACTTGCTGATATTCAGTTGGTTGAACACTTCTTTTCTTTATTTGTGGCAATATAAACAACCAAGTTTGTAAGTTTTATTTGGTTTCTTGTACCAGAGTAAGCTCAGAGTATATATATCACCTTTCATTCATGGCTCACGCTACAGTTCTTTTGGTCGACATTTTACGAAGGTGGAAAAGCTTGTTGAGGTATGTTGAAGTCTACATCATATTGATATGGTGGAAAGTCACGCAGAAAATTTGATGTCGTATGTTAATGAGCTGATTATATTGAGTTTTCAACTTTCAGTATTTTCGAAACATTTGGTGAGATATTCTTGGGAGCTATCAGGGCCACCACATGCCCTGCTACAATTATATTGCAGATTTTTCTAAAACAGATTTCTGTTGCAGCTTTTCTTTTTGGGGCTTCTAAAAACTCATATCTTGTAATTTGTTTGTTTTGTGAGGCTTGTAAGTGCATTGTCATCTAGCTATACTTGGATGTCTGATCTATTAAGTACCATCCTGAAACGTAAACTTGGAATCACTTAGAAGTGAACAACAGAAAAAGAATTTGAAACTTGCTTCAGATATGAAAAAAAATGTACATGTCAATGTGAAAAACGTTAGGGCAGCACTGCTCTGCAGCCGTAATGTAGTATGCTCTGCCTTCTCACCGTTATCTTTGGGATCTGCTGCCCTGCTTCTGCCAACAGGGTCACAGCAGTCGTTGGTTTTGCTGTATGAATCTACTGAGGAGTGAGGACTGAGGTTGGAAGCATGGTAGCCTCGTCACGAGAGGGATAGCTGGCTCAAGTAGTCGATGGATTCTAACGTGGAAAATTGGGCAAGGCAGTGGCCTACGGAGTGGTGTCATTGTCGCATGTCACCTTCAGAGGGATGTTATGGAGGTTGAATGATTAGATGGGTTTACAGCAAAATTTGTTGATCTCTTTGTGTCAAAAAGTGCACCTTTAGTAATTTATAGTTGTAAATCCACATTTCGCCATTAACTTTCCTATTTCTTGGTACAGATTGTTGATAAACTTCACTGGTATGTGGAGCCTGGTGACATGGTATATATTTTTTTTCTAAAAAGTAGCATACTTTATTTCTTCAATTGATGATACAACCCTTTGAAGGACGTTATTAGTATACTGTTCATACCTAACCTATCAATAACCATATAAAACCACTGAATTCCAATGTTGTATATTGCATAATTATATATATATTTTTTAACATCTTCGACTATATTGATCTTGCAGATAGTGGATTTCTGCTGTGGTGCAAATGATTTCAGCCGATTGATGAAAGAAAAACTTGATCAAGTTCAGAAAAAGTGTCGATTTAAGAATTATGACCTTATCCAACCACAGGTGAAATTCAGGATAATCATTACTTTTTTTTATTCATTTTCCTTTTTGTAGCACAAAATCATGGTTTTGATGATTCAGTGTAACTTTAATTGTAATATTAAATCATTGTTGTTTTGTTGATCCTTATTTTTTTTAATGCAAATAATACATAACTCCTGTTCTCTATCATCGGTATCATAGTTTATGATCAAGATATTTATATAAAGGTTTAGGCTGATGCAATGCATCCTTTCCTTCTGATTTGCAGAATCACTTTTGCTTTGAAAAGAGGGATTGGATGACCGTGCAGCCGAATGAGCTGCCTCATGGATCTCAATTGGTATGTTTAATGTGGACAATATTAGAAATAATTATATTGTCCTGCATGTGTCTGATATTGTACTTGATACTATTAGAATTAAATTGTATTAGTATTGGGCTATAGGCCCATGGGGCCCACTAGGGCTAGGTTGGTTCCTGTTGGTGCGCCACCCCAACCTAGGGCCAGTGCCCTAAGGCCACCTCCCTGCCTGCGCCCTCCTAGAGGCCAGGCTATATATTGTAACCTCTACTCATGAGATGCAATGCAATTGATTCAACCCAATCCTATTTCCAACATGGTATACAGAGTCTGCTCGATCCTCGTGGATTCCCGCTTCTGCTAAACCCTAGCCTTGCCGCCGCCGCCCCTGACCTCCTCTTCCATGGACGCCATTGCCCAAGAGGTCACGACCAAGGCCAAACAGGCCGCCGATGTCGTTGTGACCAAAGCTCAGGAGGACGTCGTCACCAAGGAGGACGCGGCCAAGAAGCAAGCCCTCACCCTGGAGATTGCCCGTGCCTGCGCCACCGCTGCCTTCTTCGAGCAGGAGCACGCCGCACTGGAAGAACTGGAGCACGCCTCCCGAGAGGCTGCGGAGCCGCCGCCCCAAACCCCCAACGACGCTGCCGATTGCTGATGACGATGGCGCGGTCTTCGTCGAGGCGTCCCGTCGCCAACCTCGACGCATAGGCTTCCGGCGTCCAGAACATCCGCGCTCTTGTGCCGGTTGTCCTGGACCCCCACTCTTCCCAGTTTCACAAGTGGCGCGGCCACATGCTGCTCACCCTCCGGCACTACGCCCTCACCGACCACATCCTCAACGATGCTGCCTTTCCAACGTCCCGTCTTGGGTTTGCATGGACAGCGTTGTGGTGTTGTAGATCTTCAACACTGTCACGGCCGAGCTGATGGAGATCATCGACGATCGCCATGGCGTCACCGCACGCACGGTCTGGCTCCGCATCGAGCCCCAATTTCTCGGTAATTGGGAGACCCGCACCCTTCACCTCGATGCCGAGCGCCAATTACTCTTTCGCCTTTACTGAAAGGGAAATTTGCAAAGAATCTTGACATCTTTGACGTACCCACCAGCAAAATTTTGGTTGCAGTCTAACATTTGAAGTTTCATTTTGTATTCATGAGCCCTTGACATCTTTGACTAGCCTATCTGGTTCTTAGCAAGCCTCGGATATAGCTCCAAATGATCTATCATAACTATAGGTGCCTTATGATATTGTGTGAATCACAAATATATCATAATCTCTAACCTTTTCCCCTTCTACTACCAGCATGCCCGTGCATTGCCACGGTAAATAATCTACAAAAATAAACTGGGTCTTGTCTAATTGTTCTTCATTCATTCCACCACATTATGATTTTCTGACAAATATAGGACTGAAAATGAACATTGCACAAATGAAACATTGTCTTGGATTTCTAATTGCATCATTTTGCTTCCAAAAACTTCGAAATTCCAAAAGCTTCAAAACTTAGAAAGCCTATAGTGCAGGCATATTTTTGCACAAGTCATATTGCTAAATTTTGTTTTATGGTTACATGCGAAGGTTTAACATTAGAGTTTATTGGAAACGGAGAAATGCAGTTCAAATCAAGATAAAATTACTGTCAACTATTTATTATTGCTGGCTTGAAGTGGACCCTATGAAATTTCAACATTGAAGTTTTTGCTTCTAAAATTTGTATATTTCGTTGATGCCTGTATTTTAATATATGTGCATGCATACTATTAATGCAACTTGCCAAATTACTCCATCCTTTTTTTCCTAATGCACATAGCGAAGTGCTCGGTATGGCCAGAGCACCATGGCTCAATTCTCCCTGCTTGCCACCTAAGCATTGTTGTGCTTCATGGTCAAGGCCAACCCATTGTATAGTCATCGCTTGCTGTGAATTGGGTAGCAAGTGGCCTCTTCAGCCCTTCATCTGTCTCTTCAAATCCAGTGCTTGTTAGCCAAGCATAGTGGTGCTCTGTCTTGTCTGAGGATGTGAAGATTTTCTTGTTCTTTTATCATGACTGAGCTAAGTGAGCAGTTTGCCCTCTTTATGGGTAGTGGGGCCAAGGCTAGTGACAGAAGCATGGTGGGGGGCTGGTAAAGCTGACAAAAAAGCTCGAGACTTGTGAGCTAGCTTGGCTCGGTCTTAATTTTGGCTCAGTCCAGCTCGTCTCGGTCTTTCAAACACACTGTTCTATTCCTTAATGATCCAGCTCGTGAGCTGCTCGCAACTGTTCAATTGGCCCAATAAGCTTGATTATATGAAAATAACAAACTTCAACTCAATAGAAAATTGATATTTTTATGATCCGTGAAGCTTAATTTGTCATTCAACATATAAATCAAGCATAATACTCATAAATTTTATGTTCAGCATTGAAACATCCATCTTATCTGCATTTATTAATCGCTGTTCATGACTTGTATTGATATTTTCGATAGTGTTTTCTTTATCAAGATGTTTAAATTAACTAATGTTCTACCATCAAAGTTAATTATGCGGGGTTCGTGAGCTTAAGGAGCTAACTCAAAATTTCCGAAAGAACCAAGCCGAACAACCTTTTGAGCTCGTTGATCTTAATGAGCCGAGCCGGCTCATTAGCCAAGCCTGGGCAGCCATCGTCAACTTCCTCCTCCCCGTTATCCCACATCCGTGAGATGGCGTGGATGGTTTAGCCTAGCAGCGTCACGGATTTGGATGATTCTTTTCCTTGGGAGGCTGACCAGAAGTTGAGTCCAACTCGACGACTGCCATGGATCTGGTTCAGAGAGGCCTCCATGGATCCAGGTCTTGCTGTCTCCAAGAAGACACTGAAGAATAGAATGGGAGCACTGTGCTGTTGGCCCCCACCTTTCAGTGCTTCAGTTGTGGAGGGAGAGACAAACAACGATGATGGTCAGACAACACCAACACACATTTTTGATGATCCTATGTCGTTAGGTCTTTGCTTTGCCAATGATAATAAATGAGATGAATTAGTTGATCCAACATTTGTCTAAATGGTTATGTTGTGGTGAAATATCTGGAGTAATGCTAGAAGCCAGACAACAGTCACATTGGCTGGTCAAAGTGGTCACGGGGTATATGGAAACAGCATGGATTGTGCGCCCAGCTGTGTGCGCGCCCTGGACATCAGGACCGTTGATCTTTTGAAACACTGTGACCTACGTCATCAATATTTACTGGCGTTAGACCACTAGAAGACCACTTCAGGGGAAGACATGGCAGCGGTAAGAACCGTCAGCTGTCGTACCTCTTCCTTTTACCCTGTAGCCATTCCACCATCAGTAAAATATATCAGAAGAGAAGTACATGATGTCGTCGTGCAATCATTTCTTCTTTTTTTTTTAATTAGCTTCTCTGTGGTATGGGAGTGCAAGGCTACTATAGTTTTCTTCAATCATAAATTGGAACATGTTAGTCCGTACTAGTATTGTACGGTTTAGCGTCAGATCAGTTGACCATTAACCCAATTGTTTCCTCTCACCTTGTCCTCTCTTCTTCATGTGAAATTGGATATCGTGTGCCCGTGTTGTCAAATACTCCTTGTAGCAATAGTGACACATGAACAGGTTTCAGTGATACTGGCATCTTTCACCACTGAAAACATGCAGCTGGGCTCAGTACGGGTGAATTGATGGCTCAGTACCAGCATAGGTCACAGAAACAAGCTAACAGCCTCAGCGAGGACGGTAGCACGAATCCTAAACAGGTGCCGATGAATTTCTGACATGGAAATTATGTCAATTTGCTGGTATTAGACTACAACAAATGTAATTGTGTGTGTTTGTGTGTGTGTCTGTGTGGTGGTTTGGGGGGGGGGGGTGTATTTGCAATTTTACCTTGTTGAAATGATACACAGTTATCCTGATAATCTAGAAAACAAAAGACATAATTTGTGTACCTTAAATAATTATGACATTTCTTTGTTTTTTTTATCAGATTATGGGGCTTAATCCACCTTTTGGAGTCAAAGCGTCACTTGCGAACAAATTTATCGACAAAGCATTGTCATTTAAGCCTAAGCTTATTATACTTATTGTCCCTAAAGAAACCAAAAGGTATATAGTTTATTCCTAAGAGAAGATAAATTTATGATATTAGCATACCAATGTCTCATTTATTCCGTTTTTTAATTTATGGATTTTTTTATCTGTATCTGTATTCTGTGGATATATCCAGATTAGATAAAAAGAAGACACCTTATGATTTGATTTGGGAGGACAGTCAATGTCTTGCTGGGAAGGTACTAATGAACTTACATTATTGAACTTCATTTATCTTTTCATTCTTTAATGAATTTCACCAATTATACATCCTGATAATTGTCATTCTTTTACAATTTGACCAATCATACATCCTGATAATTGGCAGGCATTTTATTTGCCCGGTTCTGTGGATCATAGTGATAAAACAATTGAAGGGTGGAATGCATCTGCACCACCCCTCTATTTGTGGAGTCGTCCTGATTGGGCATTGAGGCACAAGGAAGTAGCTGAAGATCATAATCACACATGTGGTGGCACCATGGTCCGCCATGTTGGTGAAGCTAATCTGTCTGATCTTGTTGTGAAGAAAGAAGCTGAATCTTCTGACAGACTAAAAGCTAGATCAGCAAAAGAGGATATAGAAAAGACGCCATTCCACCCTAGAGGGGATAGTTTATCAGATGTTCTCCCTCTGAGGAAACAAGCTGTGGCCGACAAATGGAACTCCAGATCAGGGAAAGAGAGAGAGATTACAGACAAGGCTACGTGCAATGTCAGAGATGTGAATCTACCAGCTGACCGTCTGACTAAGAAGCAAGCTAGATCTGAGGATGAGAAAGAGACAACAGAGAGGATTGCCATCCATGTGAAAGAGGCTGATGTTTCAGATAAAGTTCCTGTGACGAAACTAGCTGAAGCTACCAACAAAGAAGTCCGTCCACCAGGAAACTGTAAAGAGCATGACAGATATGAAACGAGGAGGAGGAAGGCGACCCCTGATCTATCAAGCCTCCCTCCTGAAAAGCAAGTGGAAGTTGCATATGAGGAAACAAAAGTTATGAGTAGTAGAAAGAGTAATCATGATGAACAAAAGGATTGTGTCCGTGAAGATGGAAGAGATGCTTATAGGAAGGAATCCAAGAGTGCCCAGCATAACTATGAGCAAAGAGCTGGCTTCTCGGACAAATTGAGGGAGGGATGGGATTCAGACATGAGCATATCACCCAGAGATGGCAGAAATGCTCGAAACAAATCCAGGAGTTATTCCCCTTCCATACCAGCTGAACGTTTCTCTGATCGGGCAGCTCACTGTGACAGTTATATGAACCGTCCAATGAAAGAACCTTACACGTCTACCCTCAGTGGGGCTGCTTATGGGGGCAGTTATTCGGAAAGCAATCATATATACACTGCTAATGGGGACACTGATGGTAGCACAAGGAAGAATGTTTCCTGCTTTGAAGAATTAGGGTATGCTGCTGCTTTGACTGTTGATCCATACAGTTTGCAGTCTAGAGGACCTGATGACAACTTATGCATGCAGAAGATCTCAGAAGAGTGGAATCCTAATGCTTCTGAGAGGTACCTAGTTACTGATATTCCTATGCCAGGATACCTCACAAGATATGATGGACAAGTTGGTGCTACTAACCAACAAATTAGTAGGACGCCCATAACCTCTGACTCACAAACACAGCGAAGAGTGCCTGGTGGAAGCAGCACCGATGATTACCTTCAGTCTAGATGCCCCCTTGGATCTTCAGGTGCTAGATCTAGCCAGCCTTCAAGTACTTCCTCTTTTGGGCTCTCTGGTGCAAGTGCACCACGAGGCTCTGTTATGGACAAGTATGCCTATGGGCTGTCAGGTCCAAGTGGACCTCAAAGCTCAGTTATGGACAGATATGCTCCTTCCCTCGATGGGACAAACAACACAAGAGCCAAGAGTTTTCCTCAACAGTACCCATTTGCAAAGAACCTATCAAGTTTCAAGATGCCAAAGTAACTAAGGCTATTGCACGATGGCTTGGTGTTAATGTTTTGCTAACATGTTCTTTGCATTCCGTTTCGGTTGATGCATGATAGCACAGTCCTGTCTTGATAGAACAGTAAACTGCATAGCAAGTACATCATCTTGCACATGGGTGTAAGTGTAACTAGATCGTGCTTCTAAATTGCTTAAAATAGGTCATACTGTTAAGATGGTACTTTTGAGGTTAATTGGCCTTGTTGGCTGAGTGGAATTCTCACGTCTCGTCCGCATCGTCTCCAACGTTGACCGCTCTTTGCTCTTTACTTTGTTTTAGTCAATTGGTTCGGTTACGGGTTGGACCTGCGTGTGCACAGAGGAGTTTTATGCCTTGATTTTCATGCTCTTATTGTCACGGTTGGGATGCGATGATGAGGTTCAAACATCATTTCGGGAAGAGATTACATCAATAGATTATCATGTACTATGCTTTGAAACATTTTTTCTCGTGCACAAGTTATATACAGCAATTTCTTCTATGCCATCAAAAATTTACTTGGTTTCTTATTTGTCACAAACATATTTGAAGTTCCTTGTTTGTCATCAACTTAACTTTTGATGCCTCCAATGTCACTTTTTGATGAATTTTGTTCGCTGTTTTCACTGAAACATTTTAGTTTTTGTATTTTTGCTGTAGGAGGTGGTATACTACGATTTTTACTTGTTTGAGTATTGTCATATTTTATAGCTAATATATGCATGCACATCTTCATTTTGTGTTTGTTTTGTTTAAGAAATTGCATATATTCATCTTCCAAAAACAACAGCGTGTTATTCTATAGACAATTTCATCTTTGCATGTGTTAGTTCATACCGTTGAAATGACTAAATTAACGAAAATGACATTGAAGGAATTACAATTTATATGGATGACAAATGAGTAACTTCAAATATTTACATCGAGAAACCACACTTATGACCGACAGAATTTAGTTAGAACAAACCTTTCTACTAATGGTTGATCGCTACGGAAATTTTACTTTGTTACATTTTTTTTGTCTACAATGAAAATATTTTTTCATAACTTGCATCATAGGAACATCCATGTTTCGAGGTAAGAAAAAAAAAACTTCGCAATAGAAGAGGATAACACTCTGCAACAACCTAACTGTTGAATGTAAATGAGAAAATGCGAGACAAATAAATTGTGTTTTTTTATTGATGATGATTGATACAATTTATAGCCAAGAGAAGAGTAGTGGCTAAGTAATTAATGAGTTCACACTATAATCCACGATGAAGTGATACGAGTGGTCAATAGTTTATCACAAGGAGTCATAACTCTCTCCCTTGATCAATCAATCACCCATCGTATAGAAACTCTAGGAAAATATAAGATATATTTTAATATGCTATGAGAACTCTTCAAAACCGGTGAAAAAATCAGGAGAAATTGATACATAATCGAAACCCATTTTGAGGGAAAATTCATACGCAAGTTTAGTGGATAATATTATGTCATTTGATATCATCTTTTAAAAATCCTAGTAGAAAAAAAATAGAAGATATGACATTTACTTGTTTTGATATTGCCTTGTTAAAAACCTTATATGAGAAACTATATAGAAAAAAAACTCACAAAGTAAAAGAGCGCAATATGATATTTCAATATGTTATTTTCAAAAGCACTCTCCCCATAAACCTTGCAATATCTCATGAATTACCTATGAATTTATCACAAGATTTAATTTGCAAGATGTTTAGCTTCTCAATATGCTATAGAACATAAGGATGCAACAATTGGAAGCAATGAATCTATTGCTCTTTATTCAACTTGGTTGCATCTATGCAATACAAGATAATGGTTCAATAAAACCAATACTATATAGTTAATGTAGTTGACTATTCTCCAATATAACATGCATAATAAGTAATGTCTGAGAATGATAGTTGCATCCTACAAGGATATCTATGGACATCCTCTTTGACTCGTGCCAAATGGCCTTATGGAGTAGCGCTTTGAGCTAGCAATCTATCTGCAAAAGCAATATCAGGTCTGTTTATATTTGCAACATATGCGCGCTTTGATGGCATTGACATAGAACTTTAAATTCGGTATTATTTCTCATTTCTCAATCCGATGTATGTATGCAATTGGATTCATATTTCTGGACTCAAAGACCATAAGTACTTGTTGAATATGACTTTATATCATTCGAATATTGATATACAATATTGATTAGATATAGTTGGTTGAAATATACCTGAAGGAATATGCTCAAGTTGTAAAGTAACTTAAGCTAAATTTGGTATACCCAAATCAGTCATCTCAATTTTTGTCATTAAATGATTACATGCTTGAGATGATATAAAATCCAACTAGGCTTTTAGTACAAACACACATAAGCAATCATTATACTATGATTATCACTTATGCTGAAAGAACTCACTTAGTTAGTCGTACCACAACAATTTTACTGCTCAATTCATATAGCGACTCGAATTACACAAACAATATATATTGCAATTTTAATTTGGATTCAGCTTACAAAGTTCATCAACTTGAAATTACATGATTAAACCTATCCAATTCTTTTGATTTGCCAATAATATTACTTTCTAGTATGCAAAAAGAAATTCTCCTTAATTACAACCTTTGGTTTGACCAATGTGAATGTTGCAACACTCTACCTAGGGTATTGGTTTCGATCCACTACCATTTTTTGGAAGGAGAAAATCAAGAAAGGGTAGGTGGACACCGTATTTTGAAAAGCTGAGATTGTTACGAAGATGCTGGAAGGAGAAAATCAGGGAAGATATGAAAGCGTATGGGTGTGTGTATAGGTGGGTAGGGTGGTGAGAAAAAACAGTGTAAGGGGAGGGATGAGTGATTTTTATGAAGGAATAAGTGAGACAATGTTTACACATGGTGGAACCATATAAATCCTATGGTTAGATGTAAGTGACCCATGCTAAACGGATGGCTCAGATCATTGGGTGAGTCCTGTTATTCGTCTTTTATTAGTTTAGATTAAAGACAAAAAAAATATCACTTATAAGGGTGTCTTCTTTGATATATTTTTTTACATAGTAACTGACAGCATGAATTCACAGACTCAACAAGCGGACAATGCATCACGTGGAATGAAAAACCGGATGGTGCCTTAACTAATTGGCAAGGACAAATTAGGAGGCAGAAAGTACGGGTTTAATAAGCATTATAGGTAGGATATAATAATAAGTAAAGATATAAAAAAATCTGCTGTGACTCATGCAGCCCATATCTTAAAACTGGAAAAGGAGATTTCTCATAATTGAATACTAGTATAAGATATGAGCTTTAAGATATCAGCTGGAGATGCTCTGAAATATGTGCAGTTCATTTCGTTTTCATCCCATAGGAAGAAAAATACATTGCTTGAGCACTTGAGGTCATGCTTCCTGAAGATACTAATACTGTGTCCCATTTGACTTGAGGGTTTGGGGCACTAAGTATTGTTCCTTTGCACTTGTACACTCGGTTTACTAATACAATTTTTATACACTTGCAATGGGATCTCGGGTCTTCTTTTTTCTCTTTATTCATTATCTATCTTTTTTGGAACTTAAAGTACTTAATGCTGATGTAGAACACAATGCCAAAGAGCGTACTAAGTGCGATGTGCAGAGTTGTGACCAGGGAGAAGTAGTCATCTTCCAGGCCCATGTATTCCTCGAGGAATTGTCTCACTGGCTGGTCTGGTTGGCCTGGTACACGGATCATCTCCATGCGGTCCCCAAGCTGTGAGAACAGGAGCCCGTACACAGTCCACGCCGCCGGGTCTGCCCAGTACATCCACCTCCACCATACCGGCATCATCTAGAGGTGAATGATAGTACATCATATCAATGTGCAACATCTAGTGCAAATGCACTAACATCTATTGTGCCACTTGAATGTATGGAGGTCGAGAATCTACAACAGAGCTAAGGGATTGAATATATACGGGAAAACATAAGTTACCTTTCTTGAAATAATGAAGCCAGAGAATACATTCCATATCATGAAGATGAGAAATGATAGGCCAGCAGCTATCTCTATGTTAGGTGTGAGTGCAACAACCATCATCCCATAGAGTGTGTAGTCCATGAAGCTCATTACCATGTACAGGACAAACCAGAAGAACTTTGTGATGGTTAGCTGGAACCCAACCATTGGGTACACAATAACTGAGAAAATGAGCACTTGGATAAGCATATAAGGTATTTCAACTCCTATCTGCACAATGAAATCCTATTTGGATCAACGGCATTTAACTGTCTTGAGTCAACTATAATTATTGGTTGACAAAGCTAGTATGTATATATAACACCTTACCTGAGCGATGGCATATGCCATTGCGGAATACATGCCGGACGATTTTTCTCGATAGAAAACAACTTTCTCCATTGCCACAATAGGTTGCAAAGTGCTGCAGTTTACGAGGCCTAGGAACAGTGCTGACGCATATGCAATTCCAAGCATGTTGAACACATCTTGTTCCTCCTTGCTGTTGTGCAGGAAAAAAATATCAGGTATGCTACTTGCTTGATGCAGTAAACTTTCTGACAGTAAAATCATTCGAGTGGAGCACTTTTGATACTTACATTGTCAAACCAATTTGCCAAAACACAATGCCAAATGTGATTGAGATGCCAACTGTGTTAAGGAAGCGCGCAACATTCAGTTCTGGGTTTTTCCAGAAAGAGCAATGTTGCTTCCATAGACATGCCAAGAACTGTGCTTTAAAATTTGGCCAATAGTTTGGTGGAAACAGTAGATCTTTCTGATCTGTAGCTTGCTTGCTTAATTCATCTACTAGAGACATGTTACCCCTGTAGGCACAATATAATTAGCGAAAGTCCATATGCTAATTTTCATTCTGAATCTATCTAAACCAAATAAATACGTATTGCTTAATATATCTGCATTTTCATACTTATATAACGAAGAGTTTCTATAAATTTCGGAATAATCCAGTCCAATCACATATTCCATAGCATTTGAACTGATGTCTAGCACCCATGCAGCTGGATTTTGACCATCTTTGATGCGGGGCACTCCAGGAATAGCCTAACAAGAAAGCAGTTACTTTCTGTAATACGATAAGAACAATATTGTCAAACATAAGTCTCACCTCAAAGTACTTTATCAAACAGCTAGATAGTGGGCCTAGTGACCCGCTGTAAATAAGCTGACCACCTCTTTTCATAAGTAGCAGCTGCAATCGATAAGAAGCAACTGGTGTTGGTTTCTTAAAAATAACAAAGAAACTGGAGTTGTTATAGTTAACAAAGAAACTACACTACTTTTATGGTACATATTACTACAAGTAATTACTGGTGGTAATTAGAATCCAGCGATTAGTTATCCTCTCACTAATAGTACCATCAGTAATTTTAAGTAGTAAAAAATTTACTCGGTATAATTGGAAAAAATTAAAGCGAAGAGTCGTAAGTCATCGTCGCCAAGTCTATAGTGTGTGTTCGACGCGCAGGCCAGCGCCGATGACCTGATCCCCAACTAGATGTTTGTCGTATGGCTCTGACAACCAGCAGACGAGCGCTCAGCCGACAACAATGAGGATGTCATGTTGCAGAACTCGGCCGCCTCACGGCTGCTCCAGCCGCACACGAGCCAGGAACGGAGCAGGCACCAACCATGACGCACACCAGCTGCCCCGAGCAGTTCGGAGACGACGCCTGTATAGCGCAACATGCTATGATTCTTTCTTCCATGGCATGCTGTGGGCACCAGACATGTATGCGTGCTACAGCATGTCTTACGCTTATGGTGGCGGCTACCATATGACCTGTGTGTCGGCTGACTACCACGACATAGGCCATGGCAGGAAGGGGACGATGGATCAAAGATTTGAGGAGCCAAGTTTCAAGAAGAGGTGTGGGAGCAAATCACTAATCATCGTTTGAGGTTTGACAGACCAAGCAGAAGATGGAAGCTCTTATGGTACCTGCTGCTCGGATGGCGCTCTATTTCTTTTGATATTAGTATTCTATCATACTAATATTATAAAATAAATAATGAGTTTTACAATACATATTACCACCAGTAATTTACTGATGATAATTAGTACTAAGAATAACCTGTAATTTACATACGTTGATCGATGATCTCGAGAGCAAAGAGGAGGGAGGGCCATTGTATGACAGCGCTGCGCGCCCCATCGGGTGTATGGCGCTCACTTGCGCGGGACCATGTTAATTCCGGCGGCGGCAGCAGCTCGACCGCTTGATTGGTTGACTCCCGCACACAGCGCACTAACGAGAACAATGAAGTGCTATGTACTTAAGCCAAAAGAGTTTTACTATCTAAAATACTGGCTAGGAATTTCTTAAAACACTACTGGCCAGTAGTTTAATCTAACGGTATAGATTTCATAATTTAAAATTATAACTATTGGACAGTAGTTTCTTAATTTGAGGGTAATATCAGAGAAAATAAGAGTTATAGATTTATAGTAATTAGTTTTTATTATTATAAATAAAGTTATATTAATAATTTAATTAATAACTAATATTTTATATTTTTTAAAGATAAACTAGCATTTTATGATTTGGTAGATTTAATATTCTATTATAAAAATAAATATAAATTTATTAATTAATAGTGCAATTACGAAATTACCCTCAAACTACTGTAGTAAGTATTTTGGACAATAAAACTCCTCAAGAAGTAATGAGATTTCTTATAAATTTTTTTTTCTGGTTGATGAAACCTATACATACTTAATGTGCATACCTCATCGAAAGATTCAAAAATCTCGATGCTTGGCTGATGTATTGTACAAACTACAGTGCGTCCAGTGTTTACTGTCTTCCGGACTGTTCGCATGACAATAGCTGCTGCACGAGCATCCAAACCACTTGTTGGCTCATCCATGAATATTATTGAAGGGCTAGCAACTAGTTCCACTGCTACAGTTAGCCTTTTTCGTTGTTCAGCTGAGAGGCCTGTTACCCCGCGAGTGCCCACTATAGCATCCCTCAAGTTAGTTAGCTCTACAAGTTCCATAACTTCTTCTATAAACATCTGAAAAATGCAGGGGAAAAGGGTAATTGTTATGAGCCTTGCTACATGCTGTATTGTGGTTATTCTGGAAATAAATGTGGTAACTGCAGCTTACATCTCTTTGATGTGGATGACAATCTGAAGGCAGGCGAAGGTATGCAGAAAACTGCAGCGACTCGTAGACTGTTAGATAAGGAGAGTGAATGTCAGTTTGCTCACAGTAACCTGAAATCCTTGAGAATGTCTCCTGCTTCTTATGGTAGCCGGCTACATTAATAGTGCCTTCAATGTATCCTCCGGTTTTTCTTCCTGCCAAAACATCAAGCAATGTTGTTTTCCCAGCAACAGTAATCCCCATCAGTGCTGTTAGCACCCCTGGTCTGAATGCGCCGCTAACATTTTCCAGTAATTGAAGCCTCCTTTCCCTCACGCCCTGCCTTTTCAATCCCTGTCATTATTCTTGCATTCCTTAGACCAAAAAAAAAAAACTTGAAGCTCACATTTTTTTTCTATAGAAAAAAGGAATAACGAAGAGATTTACTCCTGGCATATCTACGAAATAGTTGATGTGACGGAACACAAGAGTCAATGGTTGGAATGGAAGGTTCCCTTGATTAGTCGTTGCTTTCCATCCAACATGAGCTTGGTCTATGCATTGTATATCCTGGACTTTTGGTGGTTTAATATCGAAATGATGTTCCTGTGGAGCTATAAATGAGTAAGAAGTGTGAGTGTCATGTACACTTCTCATTATCAACATGATAAGGTCTTGTTTTCATAGATACACATACAGTTTAGGAACTCCAAAGCAAATATGCTTAGGATGTTGAAGACTAAGGTGAAGCCAAATAAAACACCAACGCATACCCAATACCAGTGCCACTCATTCCTTAGGCCCCTGACCTTCAGGATAGCTTCTCCAGTGGTTTTAGCATTTTCATAATAGAATACCTGTAGTGCAGTTGATCATGACTTATAATATGTAGAACTTTATGTTACAGAGCTACACTATCGATACCATATTGATATTGAGCCAATGAGATGTTACCGTAGCCCATCTGTTGTCCAGGAATTCATTCAAAGCGACAGCATTCAGAGAATAAGTGAATGGAGATGCCCAAGAACCCCAGCTCAGCCATGGTTGGAGATCATCTGAATGTCAATAACGGAGTCAGTTGCTTCACATGCTGCAATATAATCTGAAGCTCGTCACATTGTTATGCTTCTTTAAAAATTTGATGGAAGTCATCTTACCTTTAGATATGATGAAGCCTCCTAGTATGAACATCGCGATTAGAGCTTCAGTCCCTAGCATGTTGGCCATTACCTGTGTTCTGCCAATGGAGGCGAGGAAGCGATAAAGACTCATTGACATTTGATGCATCATGAATAGAACCAATAGCTGCTGAAAAAACCTACAACAAACATGTGAGCATGCTTCAAACACCATTCTTTCGTTTCCTCATTTTGAGTAAGATCATTATTTCCAAAGAGTACCTAACAGGAGAAGGGGCATAGCCAATGGCATAGTAAGTTGAGAATGTCCAGAGTACTGATTCCAACAATGACATTGGGATGCTGAGAAGGAAAATTGAGCAGAGCATGGACCAGCCTGGCAATCCTAGCAACTCTCTTTGTTTATAGAATATTGGAAGTCTCTTTATGGTCATTGTAAGTTCAGCCATCCCATTGAAGTTCACAGCAGCAACTGCCATAAAAAGGGCTCCCATGTACTTGTTGCCATCAAATACTGTTTCATGCTTCATTTCTGTTCTAAAGAAAAGTGTTGCCAATACAAAAGCAAGAAAAGTGATCTGTACTGCCTTGAATATCAGAACTGCAGAGTTTCTCTTTAGTATGAGTAATTCCCTCAAAAGAGAAGCTTTGAATATGTTACATTTCTGTATGTTTCTGTCATGTGACTGAAACACTTTCTTTTCTTTGATATCATGTTTTTGGTAATCCTCTTCTATAAGACGGTAATGGAGATTACTGGTTTTGAAGAACTTCACAAATTTTTCAATGGAATGGTATTGATATTCCATTTCATCACCTGCCCAGTACTGCTTCTGATCCATTTTTGAGGTTACCTATCCAGTGCAAAGAAACTTTTTACCGCCATAAGTTTAGGAAACTCTCATATTATCTTTCCTAATTGCGCTGCACAGGTAGAAGTATTGATATTCCTACAGTGCTCGTAATATCTGAAGCACTGTAAATTGATCATACATAGTGCATAGTGATAGTGAGTTGTACATCCTTTCTTTTACACCAGACTGGTGCTTAAAACAATTGGAATAAAAAAAAGTTCCAAAATGACAGATTTAAGAACATTGATATTTTCTGTAATGTGACGTTTATGACGACTCACCTCTTGCAGGAAATCAGCTACATTTTTCCTTGCAGGACATCTAAAGCCAATGGTGTGGAAAAAACCAACAATATTCTGCCGAGGACCATGATATACAATTTGACCATCACTTAGAAGGATTACGTCATCAAATAACTCGTATGTCTCTGGAGCTGGTTGCAACAACGAAATAACCATAGTATGATCCATAAGATGTGCCATTTGTCGAAGTATTGTCATAATCTCAAATGTCGTAGAACTGTCAAGGCCTGTTGATCCATCATCCATAAAGAAACATCTTGCACGGCCAACTAGCATCTCCCCTGGTTCCATTGAAATGAAATTCAAACCAACCAGAGGTTACAGTTCTAAGCATGCTTCGTATACGTACTGCACATATTTAAACATAATAGGAACTGAAAGTATCTTTATTTGTTGAGTGAATGAGTGGATGTATCCATTATTGAGTACATTTCTTCCCAAAATTCGTTGCCTATTTCTTCTAAATGCTACCTATTTCAACTTGATTACTCAATTGAGACTCTTCTAAATGACATCTGTCTTTTATTTCAAAACTCATACTTTAACGTGGGTCTGTTCTACACCAACTACCCCTGATCTATAACCTCAGGACTACATGTTAGAGTATATTTGGTAGGTTAGATATTATGTATTATAGACTGCCATATGTATCCCGGAGGTGCCTTTCTCTCCAAGTCTTGTACTCTTATATATACCGGCTGAGAGATTCATTACAATACAACCTATCACATTATTTCTCCATCTATTCTCTCACATGGTATCAGAGCCAGAGGTCTTGAGTTCAAGTTCTGACGACCGCATATTCTGCTGCGCCGCTCTTATTTCCACTTTTGCGCCCCGAGGGAGCTGCATGTGAGGAGGAGTGTTGAACCATAAGTGAATTACACACTCTTCCCCATCAGCTTAGATTTTTGGGTGCAACTAGTCGGTGCATAGTAACTTAGCACGGTTATCAATCGCGTGTTATAACTGTTAACCTTATTGTAAAGTTCTGTACATGCTCATTGTGTACATGGCACGCTTAACAATGAGATGACCAATGAGAAACTTGACGTTTCTTACCAATTGTTGTTCTCTTTTTTTGCCCTCCTGAGATTCCTCTACGTAGCTCATCCCCTACTATGGTGTCAGCACAGTCAGATAGTCCAAGAACCTGTATTCACTCAGCTTTTATGGTTAAGATAGTTTTCATTTGATTGAACCAAATACTGGTAAACGATTGTACCTTAATTATATAGTTAGTTTTAAGGTTGCTTCCATCTCCAATTTTGGTTGCCTATAGGAAATTTGACTTAGATTCCAAGCCAAGAAACTGATAATGCATATTAAAAGAGTATTATGAGATAACACCTTTGAAAATAGCTCTCGGGCATCATTGTTTCTTTGTATTGCATCACCTAGCATCTCTGAAAGTGGTACTCACAAATAGGAACAACAGTTACTTTTCGGAGAACAATTGTGTTTCAACCATAAATTTGGAGTCTAATTGTGATCTAGACCCTGAATTTCAAATTTTTGCTTTTGAAAATGTTTCCCCAACTATGTGGTAAAAACGCAGTTTCTCTAAAGGAAGCTGATCTCCAAGCACACAGAATGCAGCCAACCAAAAATTTCTTTCCCTAGTACTATTTATCTGTACAGATAGTTGTTTTCGTTCCTCTATAGGAGGGTAGTGAACCCTGGTCAAGAAGGCGTTGTACAGTTCTATTTTCGCCTTTCTTTCTATTTATTTTAATAAAGTATGTACCACAGCAGGGCTACCCTTTCACAAAAAAAACGTAGTTTCTCTGCGTTTTTTTGCCACAACTTCTCCTCAAATCTGTGGTCAAAGCACTATTGCCCCAAACATTTGTGTTTCAACCATAGTTGTTGTCGCCTGAGCACAACAATTTAGTTTCACAAGACCATCGTGTCATGTGATCACTGATCCATCTATCTTACGAAAAAATGCCATTTTGTAGCAAAATTAAATAGCAGACAAAATCCCTTACCAAATTCATTGTTGGCTCCAAGCATGTTCGAAGCAAAGCCAATTGTTTCCCTTACTGTCATCTCAGCGTGGTGAAGATCATATTGGCTGACATAAGCACAGAGGTAATGCGGTGTAGAGGTGCAACTTTCCCCATTGTATGTTACCTTTCCATGGAACTATTAATTTTAGGTTAATAATAAATATTATCTGTATCATGAATGCTTGATCTTACGTGTAAGCATTCTACAGTTTTCTGATGGCATGATATATACTTCTTTTCAGGGCTAGAATAACTAATTGGCCTATCTTCAAAGAGGAATCTAGTTTTCCTGCCAATGTTCTTAAGAAAGTCGTTTTTCCTGATCCAGGTGCCCCAAGAACAAGTGTCATCCTGGCGAGTTGTTTCAGAAAAGGATTCCAAAGTTTATTAGATGTTTCAGAGATAAATGTTCTTTCTGTACATTGTGATAAACTGTATGTATTTTTCCTTGATATTGTTGCTTTCTTGTTGTGTTTTTACGGTTGTTTTTCATAGTCTTTTGTGGTATAAACTGTTTATGTACTGTACAATGTCAAACCTAAATGTAACAATTGGCAAGTAACCCTACCTGGATGATCTTATTGTTCCGCTGACTCCATTTATGATTTTGAATGCCTTCTTCCTGGTGCCACACATATGCATAGAATCTGCTATAACCTTCACAACAAAATAAGCTGGATGAACATGTTTAAAATTGCCACAGTAATAGATATTTAATATCATAAATTGATCTGTTTTCTAATAAATATTTAATTGTTCTATTGGATCAAACAGTCCTACATGTGACTAAAAAAAACATATTTTCTAGATTGTGTTTTAATTTTTCTTTTATAGGATTATCTATATAATAATTATAAACTGTTTAATCTAGATTTGATGTCTCAAAATGGTGATTATAAAGTTGCTCGAACTTTCAGTCAGCTGAAAATTATGAAGTCCCAAAAAACAAACAGTCTTATAATTTCTCATAATCCTAGCAGAGTAGCAGCCTTGGACAGTATGATACATACCTAAACACGTGTTTGGCTGCACTATGTCTCAAATAAATATAAACTAACTAAGCATATATATATATATTCACCTTGGGTATACCCAATTGCCATTTTGAGTATGTACATATACTCAAAATAAGATTTTTGTAAGTGATAACCATAAATTTTTTTCAAAGACCTCCTAGTTATAAGCCTATGAACATATATTGTATTTACTGCTATATAAAAGTGAGTATGTTCACATACTTCATGTATCCCAATAAAACACATCAAAAATATATATAGTTTTGATTTGCTTTGGTACAGACCAGTTATGTTCTATTCTATCACTAATTAAACACATCAAAAATATAAAATAATAAATCAACAACAGACTCAACATAGCAAGGGAACATATGTGTATCTGACCTTTCATCGTTTATATCCTCAGCATTTTTATTGTTCAACCAAATTTGTCATATTGCTTTACTATGATTAAAATGATCACTTACGACCACTACATTACTATCATGAGTTTCCCTTCTCACTCACCCATAAATAAGACAGCTAAAGATACTCATGTAAATAATACAGCTAAAGATACTCATGTTTGTATATCATGAGTAATATGATTCATGCCATTTTGTTATTGCTCGTAGTCTCATGACCATCCTCCAACACAACAAGATGTGGCTGTCTCCCTGTGTGACTTATTACCTCTCTTAGTATTTTTTTACATATAATATAATCCATGTTATAGTTTTTGTTACTTGAAGAGACACTCAAATCAAATGATTTGGAAGCTAAGGTGATACCTGCCTGACTCCATTGATGACAGCATTTAAAAGCGTCGGCGGCATCCGCTGGTCGACACGAACCTCAGCTTCGACAGTGATGTCATCAAACACGATGTCCACCTTGTGTGGAACTTCATGCCCCAGCCTACCGACCAGTAATTAGAGAAAGAAAAATAAAAAAAGGATCAGTCATATACTATATACCTTAGAAAGAGAATGAAAAAAAAGAAAAGATCAAATGTGCACTAGTTAATTTATTTTTTAGATGATACCACTGATTAGCACGTAAAAATAACCATGTTAAATTTTGGTCTTTATGTTACTATCAGTTTATCTACTCAAATAAAAAAAAGCAAATTTGAATGTAATTGTGTGGGAACATGATCCACCACGCATACATCAATTCGGCACTATATATTACGATTTGCCACAACTATTACAGAAAAAGTGTTTTAGTTCCAAGCATGCTCATGCAGGCTAAAGATGAAACACATAAGTATCAGCAAGAACTTTCTAAAAAAAAGTATCAGCAAGAACTAGAAATCAGTTCGGTACTAGGCGATATCAATGTCTTTTTTGTTTTTACATCTTATATAAAGAGGACTAAGAAGGGCGATGGGATGACAAATTTCTCATTTATCTCTTGCCGCAAATATGCTTCAATGCGTACATATAAAATCAAACATGATACTATGTTGTTTGAATAACTGTGGAGCTTTTTTTACGGCGCCTTCTACTCGAAGATGGTGGGTGTAGAAAACAGATCTGTCCACTGAATGTGTAAGGGTAAAATAATAATTTCTCCAAGAAATAAATGGCTATTTGCGGGGATAATTAGAATATTTTGCGCTAACCTAATCCTTCACCCGCCCATGCTCGCACTCATGCTGGGATTCCTCATTCCGTGTTATTTATCGGGTTAATCAAAACATTTTGCGCTAACCTACGAGCATTTCCAACAGTTATAAAAAATTAAGATTTGTGTAAGGGTAAAATAATAATTTCTCCAAGAAATAAATGGCTATTTGCAGGGATAATCAGAACATTTTGCGCTAACCTAATCCTTCACCCGTCCATGCTCGCACTCATGCTGGGATTCCTCATTCCGCGTTAATTATCGGGTTAATCAAAACATTTTGCGCTAACCAAAGAGCATTTCCAACCGTTATAAAAAATTAAGATTCCGAAAACACTGGTTGTGGGAGTTACTAAGAACAATTGGAAACTAAAAAAGATGACAATTCCTAAAAAGTTGGTTCCTAAAAACATTTAATTGTTCCTATGTGACTTCACAGTTCTAGGGGAGAGTCGGATGTGGGGGAAGCTGCGGGTGTGATGTCTCACCCCCGCCCCACATCGGAACACTTCTCTCCCGGAGGAGGAAGGTAAGGTCGTTCTTTCAAAAGCTGATCGAATCCTGGCCAAAGAACATTTGGCGAGGGATTTGGAGGTCATTCTGAGCATGTCATCAAGGCTTAGACCTCATGTGCATGGAGTTGAGGATCGATTGGGTTACCGATTCTGGGCTTGAGATGGTGGCTCCAATTCTGACGACGACTCAGACTCAGAGGTGGAAGAGACAACTAAAGTGGATCCACCTACACCCCGCATGGTAGGACTTGATCCTTCTCCTACTAAGCTGTTGGTGACAAGAACGGAGAGCACTTCAAAGCAAAGGAGCTCACCAGAGGAAGGGAGGCTTCATGCGACACCCAAGATGCGGCCATGGCAAGGGAGGCTGCCTGGGCCTAAAGTTTCGCCCAAACATACAATTGTCGATTGATTGTGGCAGCCAAGGTATGCTCTGGTGTTCCCTTTCTTGTTTCTTCATCGGCAGTCCTAGATCATCTGCTAAACTCTGGCCGGCGTTCATCAACATTGGAGTTTCACAAAAGTCAGAGATCTGACATTAGCGGATCGGAGCGCTATCAGCGTGATTCAAATTCAAAGGAATTCATTAATTTAGGGGCTTTTAATTGCCCATCTGAATTAATTGGAGTAACTGCTAATCCGGGCCGACCTATCCTCATACCTAGCCCAAAGGTGCCGTACCGGCCCACACCAGGCCTGGTGGTGTTATTTGCCAGAACTGCTACTCCTTGGGAAAACCCTAGAGCACCGCATTTTTGTTTCCACTTTGGCCACTCGTATGCTGAGGTCATGGAAGCTACCATGGAAGGTGGAGGCACCGAGGGGTAGAGGGGTGCAGGCAATTATCATGGAGGTGCTGGGTCAGGAAGGGGGATGGGCCATGGTGGTATGCTCGACCATGGCGGGTTTCAAGCCACTAACCAATCATTCCATCCTGGCTATGGACGAAGAGGTGCATACACCGGAGGCGGGGATGTCTGATACAATGGAGGCAGAGGACGGAATGGTGTCCTTTCTCTAGAAGCTGTACCTTTCAAGGAGGACTTGGTGGTCATCGAGGTGGCAGGGGATACGTAGGAAGAGGAGGAGGTAAGCATCACGTTGATGGACCTAACGCTTTGGAACAGGAGCCTACCACCCATGTTCCGGTGCCCCATGCTGGTGGTGTCACAGGCAATGAGGAAACTGACGTCGTTGCAGCAAAGGCGGCGTCTATGTTGTAGAAGGCTTTTGCGTCCATTCCTGGCCTCGTGATCACGGTGAAGTCGGGATCTGGGGCGACTGCATCAGGCGGTACCCCATGAAGAACCACGGGGTGCAAGCACAACGGCTCCGGGTTCTGGAAAACTAGTGGAAATCAAAGGGTTGTCATTGGCAATAGATAACAAGGAGATACCAGAATCATTGACAAAAGCCGTACCAAAAGATGGCAATAGAAAACCCCCATATTGTTATCGGTGCTACACTAAGGGTCATGAAATGCAATGGAGGTGTACTGTGAGATTTGCGATGTGAAGTCCCATGTCAAAGCAAGATGCCCCATGTACCGAGGGGTTAAACATTCAGCTGTTCCGAGCGGTTATGCGGTGGCAGGACTGGGTTTCTTCCACATCCCTCATGGTGGGCACAAAAGTAAAAAGTGATTCTAGAAATGCGCAGATCTGTGTCATTGAAGGTGTTTTGACAATCCTAAATGTGATCATGGAATTGGAAAGGCTAATACCTAGCAATTGGACATGGAAAGTAGAGGTGATGGATAACAACATTTTCAAAACTATATTCCCATCTAAGGCCAAGCTTCAGCGGATGGTCGAATGGGGTATAGTGTAGTCAAAGGTACAGGGTGCAAAACTGCAGATTGAAGAGCGAGGCGCGGGAGGTGACATGAGATTTATGTTGCCTCGTGTGTGGGTGCAATTCACAGGACTGCCAAGTGAGTTAAGAGAATTCTTAATCATCTAGGCAGTGGGCTCTATTTTGGGAGTCACCAAAGATGTTGACATACTCTTCACAAGGAAGTATGATATCTGTAGCCTCAGGTTCTCATAATAGACCCCAACCTCATCCGAAACTTTGTTGATGTTGTGATTGGATACTACATGTACCAATTGACATTTAGAGTTGAGGTGAATGTGGACGACACAAAACCAGAGCCTGTGGAGATGAAAATAGATGATCATGGAAGGAATGGACACAATGTAGGAGATGGAAATGGTAATGGACATCAACCATAGGGCCACACTCTAGTGGCGGGGCATACTGGACACGATGTTGGAACAAAAATGAGTGGAGGAGGGCCGGGTACAAATGGTCGCTAGATCACTCGACCGACGTTTTCAATGTTCCATATGTCCTTTCTGGGTAATGGGGCTGTACCCACCCTGCAGCCAATGTCATTGGCACTTGTTGGATCGCCAGGAGCCGCCCACGCCGAAGACAACCCTCCAATGGGGAATATTGCCCCGTTCATAGGAGGTCCAATGCAGGTTGTTACAGATCAGGTCTATGAGGCACAAGAAATGCAAGTTGAAGCAGTAGAAGAGCAGAAGTACGACTCCATGACCACCACACAACTCAACTAAGAGATGGCTGCAGTCGATGAGAAATATGGCCAGGATGATGATGGGATTGAATTGGTGGGAAAGTGCCAAACCCCTTCAGCGGCTGCTCTAGCGTCTATAAATGTGGCTTCACCACATCAGACCTTAGCTCACAACGGGAAGTGTCGAGCTAGATCCTGTGACGAGCACTCAATGGAAAAGGCAGAATGTGTCAAGGCGATATGGAATGAAGGTACTGCAAATACTACTGACCGTACATCATGAAAGGTATCTTCTGGAATGCAAAGGGTTTAGAGACCTATGAAGCACAAATTCATTTCTTGATTTGACTAAAGAACATAAGCTCCATTTTATTGCAATTTCAGAGACGGGTAGAAGAAGCTTTACGTCTCCTTTTTTGAAAAACCTTTGTGTTGGGAGAGACTTCTTATGGCACAATAAAGAACCTTTAGGTCATTCTGGAGGCATCCTACTTGGAATCGACCTGGCAATGTATGATATTGGTTTGATTAATGAAGGAGACTTCTATGTGAAATTCTGACTTTTGTAACAAACTTGATGGGTTCAAATGGGCACTGATGGTGGTATACGGTCCAGCCCAAAATGATAAGAAGGAAAATGTTTAGTGGAATTAGTCAACATGTGAAGCCATGAGAGCCTTCCCATTCTTATTGGTGGCAACTACAACATTTTAAGAAGTCCTCAAGAAAAGAATAATGAAAATTTAGACTCTAGGTGGCCTTTCCTTTTCAGTGCTGTAATTGATGGGCTAGACTTGAGGGAGCTTGAGATGTGTGGAAGGAAATACACATGGGCAAACAACAGAGACGTTCCAACTTATGAGAAGCTTGACAGAATTTTGCTTTCCACTGAATAGGAACAAAAATACCCGCTATCTACAGTCATAGCACTGAGTAGAGATGTTTCAGACCACACACCCTTGTTACTAAATACCGGAGACACAACATCTAACATCAATCATCCCTTATTCAAATATAAATTGGGATGGCTTTTTAGGGATGGTTTCATGGATATGGTAACAAAGGTTTGGAAAAATGGAACTGGCGGGGCATCGTCTATGGAACGATTGCAAGCAAAAATAAGAAAATTGCATCAGTACCTCAGAGGCTGGGCAAAACATGTGAGTGGATCATACAAGAAGGAAAAAAAAGGAAGTCTTAGATATTGGATGCTATATAGATAAAAATCGGAAAACCATCTTCTCCCTCAACATGATTTAGACCTGAAAATTTGCCTTAGTCAAAGACTGACACAGATGTTGAGAGAAGAGGAAATAAAGTGGTACCAAAGAGCAAAAACAAGAAACCTCTTGTATGGGGATTCCAACACTAATTACTTTCCAGTTAGTGGAGAATGGGAAACTTAGGAAAACAAGAATTTTCCAATTACAAGATGGAGACAAAGTGATAAATTGGGAGGAGGAACTTAAGAAACACATCACCATGTATTACAAAAAACTATTCAGACCCCTAGAAGAAACTGATTACCAACTGGATAGTTCTCGAGTAGAGGATATTCCTCAAGTTTCAGCGGACGAAAATAAGTTCCTAATAGATCCTTTCATGGAGGAAAAAGTTAAGCGGGCGGTTTTTCATATGGAGCATAATAAAGCACCTGGACCTGATGGTTTTCCTATAGAATTCTATTAGATTTTTTGGAAAAAAATAAAAGAGGATCTGATGGCCTTGTTCTATGATTTCAGTGAGGGAAATTTGCCACTATATAGCTTAAATTATGGAATGATAATTCTTCTTCCAAAATGTACTGAAGCAATAAAAATCCAGCAATACGGACATATTTGTTTGCTAAATGTTAGCTTTAAAATATTCACGAAAGTAGCCACTATGAGAATTACATCAATTGCACAAAATGTGATAAGTCCCACACAAACTGCTTTCCTCCCAGGAAAAAACATTATGGAGGGAGTGGTTGTATTACGTGAAACTATTCATGAAATGCACAAGAAAAAAATAGATGATGTCATTTTTAAAATAGACTTTGAGAAGGCATATGACAAAGTAAGATGGTCTTTTGTGAAGCAAGTGCTACAAATAAAAGGATCCTCACCAAAGTGGTGTAAATGGGTTGATGAATTCATTCAGGGAGGTCATGTTGGGATCAAAGTAAATGACCATGTAGGAAATAATTTCCAAACCAAAAAAGGATTAAGGCAAGGGGATCCATTGTCACCATTACTATTTAACATAGTTGCGAATATGTTGGCTGTCCTAATTAATAGAGCAAAAGAAGAGGTTCAAATTTCCGGTGTTATTCCTCACCTTGTGGATAATGGCCTATCCATCTTGCAATATGCAGATGACACAATTATTTTCATGGACCATGACCAAGAAAAGGCTAGGAACCTCAAATTAATCCTCTGTGCTTTTGAAAAAATCTTGGGGTTAAAGATAAATTTCCACAAAAGCGAGATATATTGTTTTGGGGCAGCAAAAGAGCAAGAACAGTTCTATTCTACTTTGTTTGGGTGCCAGCTGGGTGACTACCCATTCAAATATTTAGGAATCCCTACGCACCAAAGGAAGCTGAGTAACAACGAATGGAATACTATAGAACAAAGATTCCAGAAACAATTTAGTGGTTGGAATGGTAAACATTTATTAGTGGGAGGTAGATTGGTTCTTGTCAACTCCGTTCTCACTAGTCTAGCAATGCTTATGCTTTTCTTCTTTGATGTACCCAAGAGGATGCTAGAAAAACTTGAATATTATAGATCCCATTTTTTTGGCAATCAGATAGCCACAAAAAGAAATACAGACTTACAAAATGGAGTATCATCTGTCAACCGAAAGATCAAGGTGGACTAGGGATACAAAATCTCGATATTCAGAATCAATGCTTGCTCACCAAATGGCTATTTAAACAAGACTATTGGAGAGGTTAACTCCCAATTCTGATCTGACTTGATGATAGTGAAAGATAAATTTCTGGAATATGGATCATTCTCTATCAATACAAGTGGTTAGGAAACTTTACTCTAAAACAGCAATACCCAGCCTTGTATAACATTGTTAGGAAAAGTCATGCAACAATAGCATTAGTGTTCAGTACTGTTCTTTTAAACATCTCTTTTCGGAGAGGTTTAGTAGGCAACATCCTAGTGGCTTGGCACCATCTAGTACATAGGATTCGTTTAGTTAGATTAAGCAATAGAACAAATCTTTTTAGATGCAACTTACATCAAAATGTCTTTTTTTTTTCTGTTCACGCTATGTACAATGCTTTAATTTGCAATGGTAATGTGAGACAAAACAAGGTACTTTGGAAAATAGAAGCTCCACTAAAAATAAAAATCTTTATGTGGTACCTCAAGAAGAAGGTAGTTCTAACCAAAGATAATCTAGGTAGATGTAATTGGAATGGATCTACCACTTGTGTGTTCTATACACAAAAGGAAACAATCCAACATATTTTTTTTCGATTGTCACTTTGCTAGATTTAGGTGGAGGGCAGTGCAGTTCTGTTTTGGTGTCCAAGTTCCCACAAGCATTGATCATATTTTTTCGCATTGGTTAGTTGGTTTTGCTAGACTCAAATACCAAATGCTAGTGGGTGCATCTGTTATCTGATGGGTACTTTGGATATCTAGAAATGATATTGTTTTTGATAATTATCCTATAAAAACTTATTTGCAGGTACTATTCAAGGAAACTCATTGGGGGAGACTATGGTCACAACTACAAAGATGTGAGGAGGACTACATTAAGGTGAAAGAAGCATGCCAAACTTTGAAGACCACGGCGATCCAAATTTTTGCCTTCCATGGATGGCATTTTACTCACAGAATAACCTTGTAATAATGTCTCAGTTTTACTTTGTTGGGTCCAATTTTTTTGTGGCTGTTACACTCCATCTCGAGTGATTAGAGGCAGACGGATGAGCTGCATTTCTTTGTAATAAGAACAATGGTCATAATCTATGCGAAGGGAAAGGTTGGAATTTTTCTATTATCTAAAAAAATCAATTTAGTGGGGCCTAAAAAACAAAGCACACATTTTATCAAAGCAATAGACACTACGGGAAAGTCTCGGATTGCCGTGTGCCAAGAGTTTTGCCATGTGCATTATATTAGGCACACGACAAAGAGCAGATATGCCGTGTGCCCTATGTTCACACACGACAAAGCGTGCACGTGACACACACGTGTCAGTGTTTGCCGTGTGTACCACCATGGTACACGACAAACAAGTTTTTTTTGTTCTTCTTTTCTCACCAACTTTTTTGGTGATTAACATACTGCACATAACATGTGATATTGATATTTTTTTCAAAATTTTGAGTTATGTATGCTATATTTTTTTAAAGTTATTTCCCTATTTCAATTATTTGGTCAAAATTCCAATTTGAACAGGACAAGCTATTGTGGACAAGTGGTGCGAGGAGGACTGGGAGGACACACATAATGCATGTCGGGAGCGTCGTTTGATGATGTCAGGTCCAACACACCATGAATAGAATCTTTCCCTAAAACAATACATGGCGAGATGGATATGCAAATTCATTTATTTATTCTAACTCTCAATATAATGTCATATAATTTCTAATCACCTTGCTATTTTGTTTCGCGGTGGACAACACATGATAACCGCCCTTGCAGCCAGTTTGAGGCATTTGCTATGACCCGCCAGGGCAAGGCGATGACACATGACGTCCAGTACAACCCAAAGGCTCCACTCATGGCATACAACAATTCGTCCGTCCACACCCACCTCACTGAGTACACATTGGATAGGGAGGGAGATCCATGGGCCAGAGTGGGATCCTACCACCCAGGATCTTGATGGGGAAGCCGTGATGAGGATCGGAGGAGGCAAGAAGCATGAGAGATACTAGATTGGAGTGGGCACATTCGACACGGTCACTACGCCGACTCTCTCCGCGATATGAGCAGCACAAGCTCAAGCCTGGCTATATGCTCTCGACCAACCACTATGCAGTCCCGGGTGGACGCACTTGAGGTTACTTTTGTTACATTTGTTGTTGGTTTACTGGTTTTACACATGTCTTTCTTTTTGCATTGCAATAATGAGATCAAATGTTGCAGGCCCAGCTCGAAGCATATAGGAAGACAAGGGAGGACCTAGAACATAACATGCAACAGAAGATCCAACAGGAGTTGGACAACAGGCTCCAACAGTAGCACTAGTTTGTTTAGTGGATGGCAACACTTGGCTAGACTCTGGGTACACCCTTGCCACCGATACCGCCCTGTGCTCCACCTCCTCGGGCACCTACTCCGGCTAGTACTCCTATGAGTATGAGCATTTTAGTTTCTATTTTGTTCATACTAGAGCATTCATTATAATAACCAAACTCAATACTAGAGCCTTTCTTAGAATACTAGAGCATCCACTTGTTAAAAACTTAATCAATAATTAACATTTCTCATTTTCGTGTAGAATCAATTGGCGGTATCAAATGTTTGGGATCAATGGGCCGGAGGGGATCAAGATCACGACTTGTCGCCAGTTGGTGGGCAATGCTGTCGTCGTTTGCCATGATTCATGTGTTAGTGAACTTTCTCTCGTAATATTTATCTCTCTTGTGTTTGTGAACTGTCTATGATGTTCTGTGGATGATGGTTATGTTTCTGAACCTCCTATGATGGTTATTGTGAAATATATGTGTTGTCGATCTCTGTGATGATGTTCAAATATTGCATGTCATGACATTTGATATATATTGAATATTGGTGTCTTTTTGTGGTCCGGGACAACTAATATCAGATATTGATAAGCAGTTTATAAAGGCTTTGTCGTGTGCCTTGGTCATGGCACACGGAAAGGGAGGGGGGGGGGGGGGGGAGGGAGGGTACCTGGCAACCAAAACCTATGTTTTGTCGTGTGCCATGACCAAGGCATACGACAAAGAAGGAAAGTTTGCCATGTGCTAGCCTTCTGGCACACGAAAAAATAATTGTACTTTGCCGATGACTTTTTTGTTGTGAGGGTTTTAACGTGTGCAACACACGGCAAAAACTTTGCCATGTGCTTCAGGCACACGGCAGTTTCCGTAGTGAGAACTGTTATGTTATGCTCCTACTTATGCAACATGGATCTAGATAGCCTGTGGAAGATCCAATCGCCGGTGTCGTGGCTGGCTCGGAGCAATATGGATTCATAATAAGGAGTCGAAGGCAACCGTTTAATCAATTTGTTTAATTCTGTGGTTTGTGACACGAATATTTCTGATTTGCGGCTTCTACTTGGAGATGTGGAGAACGGCGGGGCACGTAGCCAAGGCCAGAAAACAGGGCAGCTAGCCTGTGCAACACCCGTGGAGGCAAGGGCGGTGCAAAGGCCAGCGCCCAGCGGTGGCGGCCGCGGAGGACTGCGTCTGCACGGGTAAGGCGGGGCAGGCAGCAGCAGCACGATGCGGCCAGCATGGGCTAAGGGTGTGATAGGCAAGGAGCGGCAAGGGCAACCACAGGGCCAGCTCGCGATCGTGAATCGTGATAGGCGCGAAGGTAGGAGTTGCGGGTGAGCATGGTGTGAAATCCAGGATATATTGGGAGTGCGAATACGAGTGCAAAGTTTGGGGAGAAGGGATGTTTTCGGTGTGCGTCTATTTCGGCAACCATCTTAGGGAACTGTTGGAGTTCTGATTTACTAAGAGCTTTTTTTTTTCTGCAATGCTATAAAAGATATCAGGTATCAAAGGTGCCTCATTTCAAACCATTGGATTAGCTACATCCAATGATCCAAAAATACAACTACCAACCGGCCCAACTTGGTATTGAGACAGAGTATTTTTTTATTACTAGCAAAGTACCCGCGCATTGTCACGGGTATTACATATAATGTAAAGGTAATTAGAACAAATCTATGTGCAAAGTATTGGCAATTAAAAAATGCATAAAAATTGGAGGTAATTCCATAAAGCTATTGGGACTCAATGGTACATAAATACTTAGACATACGCAAAACAAAATACCAGGGACTAAACATAATTTAATACAGTCTTAAGGACCTCAATGATAAAATAAGTAGCAAAATAAAGTTACAAGAAAGAACAGGTACCTATCTACAAAATGCCAACGTAAAAATTGAAAACACAATAACGTTTCAAAAATATTAGGATCTTATATGTAACAAAGAAGCAACTACATAGATTTACGAAATAATAGGGATCTATCTACAAAATAGTCCTGATCTGGAATACGAACTGGTTCCAGGACCAAGTATAGTTCGTGGTTCACAAGTATACAGTGGGCCAATTCATTTTTTTTGAGCCATTGCCAATTCAATTTGAGCCGCTGAAATGGAGATGAATGGATCAGATTTAAGAAACGAAGGGATACGCTGGTTCTAATCTGAGCCGTTGAATTGAAGGCGAATGGTTAGGATTTAAACAATGAAGGAGTATGCTCTATCTAATCTGTTCCGCTGCAGAGATGGATGGCTCAGATTTAAAAAATGAAAGGGTACGCCCTTTCTAATCATGACTGTTGATCAATAGATGGATGATCACTATACATTCATGTTGAAACACGGCTGCCGGAGACGAAAGTGACGGCGGTGCCACTACAGGAGCTCATCGGAGCTTCATATGTAGCCCTCTGATGACGCAATCTTCAATAGGAGAGGTCTAGAACAAGTGAGTGAATGACTGCCACCTCATCTGGGATGTTTTTCTAGTCGATTGGTGGCGCAGGCGGGCTGGTGCCGAGTTTAACAAAGATTGGGAAAGCTCAGGCTAAACAAACTCCTCACGACTCTCCGTGCTGCCTACTATTGCGGACAAGAAATAGACGATCACACCTCTCTTATTAAGGTGTAGAGATGTAGCTAAAGCGTGAATGGTGTTTTTGTAACTTTGTTATCTGACGCCACAACGATCCCCTTCGTCTTCTCTAGAAATCTCACGGCAGCACCTGCACCCACTACAACAATCCTTTTCGTCTTCTCTGAAATCTTATGGCGTGTTCACTGTATGTTTAACACAACAACCGTAGCGTCCACAAGTCGGCCGCGTAGGACAGAGGAGCACCATGGTGGTCCTTCCCTTGTTTAATGAGAAGGTAGCGCCTGAGCTCATCCATTTGTGGGGCCGACATCTGGCATTTCACGCAAGCGGCTGCTGGACACCTTCATGCCGACGACGGGTTGTGATCAAGGATCTGGAATTCCCCGTTGTCGCCCTCTCGTATTTGTGCAGATAAGAACATGAAATGGGCCCCAAATAGTGGTTGAGATTGATAACTTAGAACCTTTTAAGCAACGTATGTTATGAGAACTGATTTTGCATGAGAACTATGAGAACTCCAATCAAGATCACAGGATTCTTATCTGATGGCCAGATTATTTTGTACTTAAACCCCTCGCTTATCCCACCTAATCCCTTATTTTACAAATAATCCTCAGTTAAAATAACCCACCTCTACCCCTGATCATCAGATGAGGATCCTGTGATCTTAATTGAAGTTCTCATAATTTTCACACGAAGGCAGTTCTCGTAGAAAGCTAAGCCAATCACTTGCAGCCGTATCCAAAATTAGTTGCAGAATTTTTAAATCGCAATTGAATTTTCTGTGAATTTTATTAAATTGTAGAACTTTTTGTGTAAATTTTAGAGCTCTCTTTGGCATCCTCTCTTTCATTTGTACCATGATCCAATAGGTACCAGGCTGCCATTTCTATGTCGGGAGGGACGAAGGAGTGACTTAGGGGTACAAACCACATGCACTAACGATTCTCCGGATGCGCTTGCCGTCGGCAAATGTCAGGGAAGAGATAGAGGAAGATAAAAAAAATAGTGTATATGAAATCTAGGTTGCACCTCCGACGCCGTTGTCTCCCATGTCAGTTTGGATCGAGAAAACAAAATTTACATGTTTACCCTTACGTGCAAACTATTCCTATCTTTTATTGGAGTATATTTGCTTCACCGATGGGAGTAGAAACAAACATGAGCCTTTGGATTAGAGCAAATGGACGGTCCACAGTACCTAAGGGTACAGTAAAAGGGTTCGTATCAGGGGACTGTTAATGACTGTTATTGTTAAAAACGTTACCAACAAAGGTTACCGCAAGGAACTGCTCTGTCAAGGAACTACCCAGCATGGTTTACCGTCGTGAATGCCAAAGTTTCATGAAGTTTGATCCCTGACAATGACGGTTACCAAAAAGGATGTCCGCCTTTCTTCAAGCAAGTTCCTTGTCGAGTTTTTCAATTTTCATGACGAAATTGCCGTCAGGAAAAAAACTTTACTGGGGACCTCATGAGTCATGAGCCCATGGAAAACGGCCTTTGCCCACCGTCAATTAATGAGAAAACAGTCAGGCACGTAGCATCGTTCGCTACGTCGAGTTTCTCTTGTTTATTTGTGTCCCCGCCGCCGGCCGTATAGAACATCCGTGAGCGATGTCCTTCCGTGTTCTCGATCGTTCGTGTTCTATCTCGGCTGTCCAATTGTATTAGGAATAACATCAATTGGATTGGTGCATTAGGGTTAGATCAATCAGGTAGGGGATAGTTAATAATGTTAGATATTCAACTGGTGATGCCGTTGTGTAATCTTACTCCATACTCATTTTATTTGAATTTCGGTATGAAGATGGTTACGATCATTTATAGTTCCTTGAGCTAGTTGTTTTAGAACCCTGTAGTGCTGAAAAGAGCCTATTGATGCATGAACTTGTGATCCCAATATTTGGACACCATCAAAATATCAAGAAATTTCCCTAAAGAAATATCAAGAAATAAGGATTATGATAATTCGTAAGCGCACAAAAATTATGGATATATGTGGGTCAGTCTGGTTAGTACCTACACTTATATCAAAGTCATTCTTTTAGAATGGCCCCCTATGACTCAATTCCTGGCTCCGCCACTCGATGAGAGAGAGAGAGAGGAGAGAGAGAGAGAGAGAGGTTCATATCTTCATACCGTTGCCTTGCGTCCCTGAGCATTCGTAGGAAGTCCTCATTCTCTGCGTGTGTCAGTGGAGGCACCTCATTGTTGGCGCTGCCCATGGCACAAACGAACTAGAAATCTAGCTATGTGCTAAGCACACCAGGGCGATGGAGCAAGCTAGAGATCTAGCCATTTGTGTATAAATATATATACGAATCCTTCTGTAAGGGTACTTATGTAATTTTCATGCAAACAAGCACCCTGCTTGTCAAATCGAACTAATCAATACTGATCGTGTTCTCGGCCCTTCTTGCTGGACCATTCAGTAGCTGAGCACAAAATCCATGCATCGAGTATTGAGATCATACATGAGGCCTCATTTGGTGCGGTCCTAGTTTCTCAATAACTGCTTATGGTTAATGAGAATCTGGAAACAAATATTTTGTTATCCTGTTTCTAGTCAAAGATTTTGAGAAATCTCTAAGAAACCGTCTTATTTTTATTGATTGGTTGGATCTCTCCAGTATATAGTTAGAAACTAAAACGAATACCCATCCAGATGCACCAGTTTATCATATGCTATAGCTACACATAGCTATTAATTATTTGATTAAACCAGGTCACGAGTTTACCTGCTTATTGAGCAATAACAGTTGGCCCACTATCGTGGAGAACAATGAGCCTTTTTCTAACAGAACATGTCTAGGCACGTATTTCATTAAAAAGGAAAAAATCTAGAAAAATACAAAACAGCCTGGACGGAGCCCGGCTTCTAATATTTAGTTAGTTTTGATTGGTTAGTTGTGAGAGATGAAAGAACACACCATTCTCGTTTTGAAGCCATATCAAGATTATAAAAGCATAAATGGCCTGCACATGGCAACGACCGAGGGAGTTTGTGTAAAGTAGAGAGATGACCAATGAATGTTCTTTTATATTTATCACTACCGGAAAATGGAAATTTGCGGTGTGTCTAAAATTTCGCCATGTGCATTTCCTCGGGCACACGACAAAAGAGGCCTTCGCCGTGTGTAAATTGCCTGGCACACGGCAAAAAATAGGTACACAGCATATTATAACTTTGCCATGTGTCATAATGTTTACCGTGTGCTCAATAATATGGCACACGGCAAATAGACCTCTTCACCGTGTGTTTTAACTTGGCACATGGCGAAAAGGCCTCTTCGCCGTGTGTTTTTTCTTGCACATGGCGAAGCAAGGAAAAAAATTTCCATTACACCTCACAACTTTTTGTGAAACATACATACATTAATTATTACTCTATTTCCAACTTGGGCAACAAAGTTTCTTCATTCTCTACCATGACAACAAAAAGAACTAAGACAATGATAAATGGAGGAAACAAACAGGACATGTGACAACAAATGAAAGAATTTATGGTCAATTAACAGATAAGGTGGAGCAGTTACTTAATTGTTCATGACTTTTCCTATTTAAAAAACTATTATGTAGATCAACGGCTGATATCATTTAGTGTCTAATACCTCTCGGCACCTTGCAAACCCCTTAAAAGATATTCTGAAATAATGGACTCCGAGAGTAAGGACCTTCCAACATCCGGATTGATGAAATCCTCGTGGCTCTTGGCTGCAAGACGAGCACTACGACATAGACACATTTGCATGACATCCTTCCTTTGTGGATTCGTTGTAATCGTCTCTCAAGGATTTGCTTTGATATTGTCCAAAACTCCATGCTCGCAAGAGGAATCTCTACCATGTCATGTGATGCATCTTCTTGCGAGCCGAGAGTCCGAGACCAAACACCATGGCCATGCTCTCAAGCAGTGGATGGATGGAGAAAAGCGCGCTTGGCATGCCGAGATGTCGACTGAACGCCAACTGTAAAAGGGGGCATTCCCGAAACAACCACCAAAGATTGTTTGCAATCAGTGAAGGTTTGGACATGAACCAACTTGCAGCCCATCAGAGGAGGCTAGTGACCAGTGGTGATGCTCACGACCATGGGGGAAACGGTAACCTACTTGTGAGCAAGGAGATCCTTGATAATGTGTGGAACCAACTCAAGTGCCACGACCTCTTGCAAAGGGACCATCTGGTGCAGCAGGAAATCAGGAATCCACGAAGTGATTTCTTCTCAACTAACAGTGACCTTGTTTCTTGTGCCATGTTCAGGCAAGTAATCACTTCAATGGCTATATGTAGCTGAATCTTATGTGTGGGCAATGGCAAAAAGAATCTTATGTGTGGGCAATGGCGGAGGACGGAAAAAAATAAGGTACGGCAGAGTTTTTCTATGGCAGGTGTCAGTTGTCACAGTTAATATATCATGGATGATAGCCATTTATGTTTTCGAATAATGCCTTGATTTATGCGTCTGTTTTTTCCTTTATGGCATCCACAATGTAGAAATAGGAAAGGGTAGTAAGAGCATCTCCAAAAGCTCTCCAAAAAATCTCTCTAAATTAAATTTATAGGGTTTAGTCTAAAAAACCATCTCCAATAGCTCACCTAAACAACTCACATATTTATTCTCTCCCTAAATTCTCTTCATTTGTAGCTAGAAATGAGAAAAAAATTAGGGACCCCAATACTTCTATTTAGAAGCAAATTAATATTGTTGTGGTCCCAGATGCTGATGTGGCCTAATCAAAAGTTTTTCTAATCTATTTTTAGGGAGAACTCTTGGAGGAGATAAGAAAACTTCTCCCTAATAATTTTTGGGCTGCTTCCAAAAACACTCTTTTGGGATCAATTTTTTAGGGAGGTTTTGGAGATGCTCTAAGAGCTTAATGCCGGTAGCAACCACTATGGAGAAACAATTAAGGCCGGTAATAGTTATTGCCAGCAGTAGCACTACTACCGGGTCTGAAACAGTAAAAAAATATTGATTCTCTCTCATCGATGTATCCTGTCATTTCTCCACCTCCTGGCTACATGTTGCAATAATTGTTTATTAACTATGGGTCCACTCACTTCTTCCTACTACCGATATACATTGTGAGTCGATTTTAACAGCTAATGCCAACTGACATATAGCCCCACCGTACTACCTATTTTGGTAGTTGCATCAAAATCAAGGTATGGCGAGCGCCTTACCTCGCCACACCGAGCACTCCGCCAGTGGGTGGGAAAGGAAACCCCACAAGTAGGAAGGTGACTGGCACGATGTACACATATCAGATTCAAGAATGATGATATCATCAACAATTGTTGATGCTGTTGCATCGCTTCATGTTAGTGAGGTGCAACTGTGGTGTTGGACATGGGGGTGTGGCAGCGATGTCCCTATTGATAAGAACACAACTACATGTGTCCAGAAATTATGTCCCAATCTTTCACTATACAACAAGTAGTAGCAAGTATAGGGAGGTTTATTTCTTTTTATCTCAGCAACAAGTAGATAACACAACAATCCCACAATGAATGGCACAATGTACGCAGGCCAGCCAAAACACCCAGTCTGACTCGAATAGAACCGAAAACTAACTCAGACTTAACACAACCCGGTAATGATTTGATTCCTGCGACTTGTAGCGAACTAATTTGAGCCTAGGGCTGAATTCATTGGAAAGTTTTTCAAATTATCTTTCCAACGAGTGTTTACTCAGTCCATTCTGACTCCGTATGTCCCAGTTATCGTATTTTTACTTCACACCTATATGGCTGATTTTACTTCACACCTATATGGCTGATCCCGAACCGAGTCTGAACTGCTTTGGAGAGTCCATATCTTGTTATTTCATGATTGCTTAGGCATGAGGTCAAGTAGAGTCTGAAAGGAAGTTATTACACACCCTTTAAAAGCCATGAACCATATTAATACAGACTTTAGATTCCAGTGTTACCAACATTGACCCAATCTTAACATATGACTTTGTTTCTCTATTCTTTTCCATCTTTGTATTAGCTCCAATGAAAACCTCAGATGGCATATCATGACTAGATGATAGTGCATCACTTTATCTTTTGTCATTCATAATTTTTTGAGAAAGATTCAAACTGAATGTTAGAATACTTCAAAACATAATGTTCTGAAATATGTGTGGAATCATGCTTGTTTTTCGAATACATAGTTGTAATGACTCGATGCGCCATGGGCTCATCACCCTCCCTTCCTTGAATTAAAGCCATCCTCGGCTTTGACATAATTTGTTGAGTTCCTTTCTTGGGCAGATAAACACCAACAATGTTGTTTAGACATGCTTTGCATCATTATTGATTTTCCCTTCATGTAATTCATTTTTGACTAGATCATAATGAATGGCACAATGTACATGAGCAACAACTAAAAGAATTTTAGAAATACTAGGTGCACTTATTATAGTAGGAACTACCATGTTATTCTCTCCCCCTTGAAGCAAAGTTGTGCTCGGCTTTGAGGTAATATTTGCACCATGTTTCTTCTTTTTTTGAGCAATAAAAACCTCAACCTTAATATCACTTTTATTCATTGGCTTTAGAATATAATTAACATCTTTATGCATCAAAGAATAATTGTTGGAATGACATCCATATCTTGCATCAAGATGAAGCTATCATGGTCTTCCCCACAACAAATGGCATGCACTCATTAGTGCCACATCACAGTCCATAGAGTCAACATAATCTCTCACTAAAAAAATTACTCTCGCCCTATAAGTAATATTCAGTGTGCCACTTTTATTCATCCATTGAATGTAACGAGTTGTAGGAGGCCTACATGTAGACAAAGACAATCATACCAAATCTGGACTAATAGCATCATTGAAACTTCCACCATCAATAATTATTTTGCATACCTTGCTTTGAATCTTACAGGCGGACTTAAAATATTGGAACGCTGACCCTTCACATTAGCAATAGTTCCATCTCACTGCACTTATTTGGACATCGAAGGTAAACCCACAACATCATCTCCAACTTCAAATGATGAATCCACATTAGCATCACAAGATAACTCAAGAACTTGTAGCTCTACTTTTGATTCGTGGACATTAAGACATCTCTTAGGTTGCTTATGTTCAGAGAAAATAGCACTAACAACCTCCTTGACACAATGATGAATTGTAGCATATTTTAGGTCTGGAACTTCCAAGAACTCATGTTCAACAATCTTCTTCATCAACTCAAGCCGAGGATCAAATCGGCATTGTAATACCGCCTTCATCGCTGCCCAAGATGTGCAACAATCATCACCTTGGTAAGCAAGATCTTGCTGCAATTTCCACCACCATAGCAAAACAACAAAGGACAAGGTTTTCATTGCCAAATTTACTAACACGCTCAATGGCAATTCATCAATCCTACAAAAATCCAAAATAGTTTTCTCCCACTCATAATACTCATATCAAGAACTTGTTGAATAAAGCATTGGCACAAACTCAACATATACATAAAAATTATTGGACGGTGAATAAGTAGAAAGTACCATGAGCAACCTGGCTATACTAATACCAAATGATAAAGTCACGGCTACGTGTATCAAGAAATTATGTCCCAGTCTTTAATGGTTCAAGTAGTAGCAAGTACAAAGATGTTTATTTGTTGTTATATCAGCAACCAGTAGATAGCATAACAGTCCGACGGTGAATTGTCTAGCAATAATAATAAAGCAAACACTACAATTAATAATTCACTAGCAATCACAAACCAATAAAAACATAGAACACAATAGATAATAACCGGCTTACAAGAACTTATGTAGATGCAAACCAATAGTAGATAAATTCTCCAACCTGTAACATTGATCTAGAGATGGGGAACCACAAGTTCCAGCATGCACCTAGGAGAAGAATTATCGGATCATGCACTCCAGCGACTGTGGCTCGTAGATGCAAGCTTGGTAATGGCAGAGTGTTATGATCTTGCTTGCAAGGTATCAAGGATTCGGGAGGGATGGGAGGTAGAGGGTGTGGAATCAGAGATATATTTGAGGTAGAAGGCAGAGTTAGAGGTTATGGTTCTACTTTTACCTTTAATCATAGTCGCCCACCACCACCCCATGCCATATCTTATCGCCACCACAACAGATTTCAATATGTTTCCTTGGACTAGGTCATTGTTGGTACGGTTTAATGTACCATTTTATAATACCAGCATGCTCTATCATAGAATATAAATACTCTCATTAGATTAATCTTTTCTAATTATGCATACATTTCACTAGTATTGTCTTTAGTTATGAATTACAAAAACATGTAAATTTTTAGCATATTTGCACCATGTACTGACCAAAAGTCTCAAGTTAGGAGGAAGGGCTTGAAAATGAGGAAGTTTAAGTTCTTATCGATGGATAGAGATACCATGCGGATCGATAGGGCATTGACTTTGACCAAAGTTGACTCAACGGCATCAAGAAGATTCTAGAATTCAACTAGTGATTATTAAAGTGACTAGTCCCAATAGTAAACCAAAGAGGACTCTATGATCTGATATTTGATGGAAACACTAAGCTAGAGACCCACAAGAAAGTCACAGAGAATATTACAGAAGACATGAACTGACTAGGAAGAGATTGGATGCTGGCCCAAGATGCATCGATAAGCATCTGCCAATCTACATAGAGCTAACTTCATTTATGAATGGACTTTGGTCTTCCTAGTACCCAAATATATAGTTAAGACTTGCCTGAGTGCGTGGTGATACATAGATAGGAATTGACAACTGAGTTGCCAATCGAGTCTTTGCCCCGTAACTTCAATAGTTAGGTTTGGTTCAAGGTCATTAGGACAAGTACTTACTGTCAAGTTAGGCCTCTGAGATAGTCATGTATCTTGTATCTTACATTGGGTTAATGGTTATGAGTCTCTAATCTAGTGACGATTGTGTCTTTCTCTATGCAGGTTACTTTTGTATGCATTTGTGCTTAATATTCAGGATGTTGAGCAATAGTGATATTGTTAAGTGTGTATAACGTAAACATGGTGATTGATCTTGCATGGTTATCCATGCAAATAGAGGGAAGGTACTTAGCCGTGTCGTAGATATTTTTTTGTAGTATGATTAGGAGCGAGTCCGATAATAGTTGCACTTCGAGCAGAGGGATTGGAAAGCACCCATCATATTAGAAAAGTATGTTTAATGAGGCCCCTCTAATCATATGTCCATATTAGACGAACAAGTACCACTAGATGATATCAAGTGCTTTGTTTATCTTTGGTGTTTGTGTTAATAAAGCTCATTGTTCATAGGTTGATTGCTGCAACGCAAATTGGCACATCACCACCACTAATCAGCATCCATCACCACCACTAATCAGCATCCATCACCAACCAGCTATCATAAACATCCCCTTGCCACACCTAAGGGTAGAAGCTATCTCTGACATTTCTTATTTTTAGAACTTGTCTGTCCTAGTGGATTCGATATTTATCCTTGGAGTACCCAAAATTCTTATTTGAGTCATGGATTAAGATTATGATATTTAATTGGGTAACTTATATTATAAAATTTGATCTTCTAGTTCAAGGCCTATTTGAGTCAAATACAAATAAATTCAAATGTATGTTTTAAATATTTCCAATTCATATTGTTGTTTTCTTCCCTTGACTGCCTAAGATGCTAAGGTGACACCATGGGTGTCACAATCCGCCGACTCGACACAAGACTCACACTAAGGACCCACGTTGATTGGAAGGCATCCATGCCACTTTGTGACATAGAGACAATGACTGGGCACGACTTCTAGCCACCTGTAGTGGAGGGATCTTTGTCGTGGCCGAGATTCACTTCGGCATGGAGAGGTGGAGGTGGAGCTTGGGGAAGGGGACCAATATCCATACAGAAAAGGATAGGAGAGCTCTGGGAGGGGGAGGAGAGAGTGGTGAAAGGGGAGGGGAAGGGAGGCGGTGGTGGTGATGACGTTGTAAGGACCGAAGGCGTACCGAGAGGGGGGTGTGAATCGGTAAGCCAACCATGAATTCGAATACTTCAATTCCACACCACTAGATCCTAGCAATCGTTGCAACCTAAGAAAATCTAGTCGGCCAAGACCCTACATAAGCTAGTGTTCATGATAAGAGCAAATGCAGAAGCTAAACACACTAGCCTATGCAAGGCACAATTCAACCTACTCACTAGAGCACACAAATGCAGAATAGTAAAGAGAGGGTCAAGGGATGCTCATGATTTTTTTTTCGAGGTCTCGGAAGGATGGCGCCTTCCCCTACTCCTCATTGGACAGCTCCCGTCGGAGTCCAAGTCCCTCCCACCACCAAGCTTGCCTCCCTCGAGAACTTGCCGGACTCCCCGAGCCGACACGGGCGCTCACTAGCGATGCCCCTTTCATCGGCGGGGTCAAATCGGGTACAAACGTGTGATGATCTTCACAACCAATCATGATAGGCTTGATCACTGATACGTAACCAGTCTAGGTCTCACCATAGACCAAGAGTAACAACTAAGATCACACCCTCAAGGACACTGTAGCCCTAGATGTGCATAGATACTCTTGTTACTCTCACTAGCACTCTCAAGATATCCAATATCCTCTCCTTGTACTCCTCTATTTTCCTCTTGGCTCTTACCAAATGCTCCAAGGTATTTCACTGGCCAAGGGAGGTCTCCAACACCCCAGCAACGAAGTTATATAGGCTTTCAACCTCAAACTAGTCGTTGCTCCACAAAATCACCTTTCTAGACACACTGACCGGACTGTCCGGTCTCTGCATGACCGAACCATCCGGTCACTCATGGAACGGCTCCTAGAGCTGTTGGCTTCTCTGACCTGGGTTATCTCCATACTGACCGGACTGTCCGGTCAGTAGACCGGACCGTCTGGTCTCTCCAACTCCTATGCATTCCAGAGAGCTTCCCAAAGTGCTTCCTCTCTGCCCTGTACTGATCCACATAGATTGGACCATCATCATCAATAGGATTTGTAGTAGAGTTTAGATATGATATCTAATAGACAACACTCGTGTAGATATTAGCCCACATTTTCATAGTTCTTATTATTCACCAAAACATCCATACCTCGGGGATCCAACCATCAATGGTCATGAAGCTTACAATCTCCCCCTTTTTGGTGATTGATGACAACCACTACTTAGCATAAAACATCAAGGCTAAAAGAGCTACACTACGATGGAGAAGAACCACAAAAGCATAAGCAAAGAACACACAGGGTCCTACTCAATCAAGTATCATCAAGAGCTAAAAGGATAAAGAGAGAAAATCACACTCTAGATAATAATGCATGGATGTCATGATAGGATATTAAAGAAAGCATAAGGACATGCAATGCAAGACATGAATGATGATATGCAATAGGATAGCATGAACATGCAAGGAATGAAAAGCAAACAATCATCATCATGGCATCATACACATGCAAACAGGATAAATAAAGAAAGACAAGGCACTGCATATGAAAATAAACCAAGTGAGATCAAGATGAGTGAAACACAAGCGAATGAAAACCACGACTCATCAAAATTCATGAACACCTTGATAATCCATCAAAATAAGATCCAAAAGTATCTAACTCCCATCTTCCAAAACCAATGTACATGTATGCTCCCCTAGATACAAGACTACTCTCGATCGTCACAGGATCACACTCCCCCTATCTCTATGTCTTCTCCCCCTTTGGCAACAAGCACCAAAAAGAGAAGGAAAAAAAACTAAGAGCTAGTGGTCGAAGGAGATGGTGGTGCAGTGAAATCCACTGAGGGCTCTGCTCTGGGCTGTTCTTGTGCTGAATCTTGTTGATCTGCCTGAGCCTGTGTCACCTGAGTGTCGAGCTGCTCAAAGTACTCAAGGTCTACAGGTGACTCAGACCCTCTGTCTTGCCCTACTAGTGTGACTGTGGATGTCCCCTCAGCAACTGTTGCCTGAAGAAGAGCAAGGTCGTCCACATCCTCCTAAGTAAAACCTCTGCGGGCAAGATCCTCTGCTACTTGAGGTGTGACGAGTGTAGTGCCTATAGCAGAAGAAGGTAGAGTTGTAGCAGACTCTGGAGCTGTCTGGCTGGTGTGTACAATCTCTGAAAAGGTCACACTCCTAACTAGCAGCTGCTGGGGCATGGAGGTTCCTGCCATCTACGAAGTGAAAGAGTGAGTCGGTGAGGGAAACAATGCATATCCTGAAAAAACGGATACATAGAACTGTGCGGATGAGAGAGATTGTCCTGCTCCCCCTGTTGGTAACACTCCTGAAACTAAAGGCAGTCTAGAAGATTGGATTGTCATCATCGTAGTGAAGGGGCTTGTCTGAGTTGGCAGCAGCTGAAACTGTGGAAGTGAAGAAGGTCCTGGCTGTGTCTGGAGCTGCTGAACCTGGCAAAGTGTAGAAACTCCTACCTACTGGCTAGACTATCTTCTGGTAAGCTCCGCCATCTGAGTCATCAAGGTCGTCATCAGCATCGTCATCTATCTCTGAAGCTCTGCCTATCCCCTGATGACCTCCATAATCTGACACCTCTCCTCATCTGAGCTCTGGAAGTAGTCACCCAGGCATCCTGCAAGCGCTGCTATGGAGGCGGCGTGATCTGTCTCTAAAACTATTGGCTAGGGTGGTGCTCTTGTACTTGCTGACTCAGGAACCACCGTCTCTGGATGAGCCTGCTGCTCGAGTGTAACTGAGGGCGACTCCTGCTCGTCTGTCTGTTGACTCGAGGTTGTCTGCGATCCCCTGGGGACTCGTGGTGCATAGCTAGTGGTCACCTCAGGAAACACCTCATACTGCTCCTCTATCACAAGTCCAAGTCTTCGAAGAAGATAGCAAATATACGAACCATAGACTAGGTGTCGTCCTCCGACTCTCTCTGAAATCACCTCCTCCATCTCAGTAATGAATAGGTCTACCAAGTCAAACTGTTGTCTTCTCAGAATAGCTACCACTACCCACTGGTGTAAGAGTGTGAACTCCTCTCTGTACCCTGACCTAGGAATGGTAGTCCTGGTGACTATCGACCTAACTAGCTTCACCTTTGCGGTAAGCCTAGCAGGGCATCTGTCAAAGATTGGGATGTGTGGTGGTGAAAAGGCAACTGACACCATGTCGTTCAGAGGTAGCATCCCTCCCTATGATCTGCGGGGTGGAGCGAAGGTCCCAAAGGCACTCGTGTACAACTGTAGGTCAGAAGCAAGTAGTTCTAGTGCAGCTATGAGGTCCTCCCTGGTCAAGCACTGGGGCTCTCCTCTGAACATGAACCAGATCTCAGAACAATCTCTGGCAATCCACAGTGAGGCGTAGAACTATAACACTATGTCAACCTGGTATCTGTAGGGGCTGGTGACTAAGTCTGCAAGTCCGGGCAAGTAGGTGAAATATTGCTCCATGTCTGTGCTTGTGGCTCTCCTCATATCCTAGTAGGTGGTGTACTATTGGGGCACAAATACTCCAGACTTGCCCTTCCTAGCAAGGTAGTGTCTCAATCCCTCACCAATCCTCCTTTGGAGACCGGTTCAGTACCTCTCTCCTTCAGCAGGGTCCCTAGGGACTAGAACCCACTTCTCGAAGGATACGAGACGACTCGCCTTAAGGTCCTTGGCAGGAACCTTAAGTATGTCGCCCTCTCCAACTACGGCTACTAGCCTCTGTAGTCTCCTGGTGCACACCTCACAGGTGCACTGCGGGTCTCCTGCCCGGTGAGCTGACCTCTGGGGTCTTGTCTGTATTAGCTGATCTAGCTCCTCCTTCTCTGAGGACTCTGTCTCAGACTCTGACTCTAGGCTCTCCTCCTCTTCTAACACCTCCTACCGCCTAGAGAATCCCTGCTCCGCAGGTCTTGATGACCTCCCCTAATGGGAAGCCAGAGTACTCTGCGTCCACGGCGTCGGAACAACTCCTATGGCCAAAGCTGGTGTTGTCATCCTCCTCCTGGTACTCCTCCTCAAACCCTGGGTGTTGTCTGTTTGCTCAATGATCAATCATTTCCCTGGTGTCCTGCAAGAATTCTCCATGGTATCTAAGTGTTGTGCCAACTGTCTAACCCTCTTTGACTCTGGGTCAAGCCTGGTCCTCTTCTTGCCTCTGGGCTTCTCTGGCATCTCGCCCTTTCCCTTATTCTGTCATGCTATCTCTGCAACTGACTGCTGTCACTGCACGCACATAGGTAGGGATAGGATAAGTATGGAACCTATATATAAATCTAGAAGCAAAGCACCGCTAGGTAAGAATGTGCAAAAGAAGTCCTAGCACTGAATGAAGGAAATGATCACTAGACAAATAGGCAAAGTAACAACAGTGATCATCGACTATATGTGGCTGGTGCAAGTCATCTAGTGTACAGTCAAATAATGACAGTTAATCTAACTATAGACTAAATGAGGGACAACCCTAGAATTGCAATTAAAGGATAAGCAGGGAATTAATGGCAACCTAGGTTGAGCTAATTACCTAATTAATGCAATTAACAAATAAACATTGATCAAATTGCTCCAATTACGGAATTTGCTCGAAATTCAGGTGTAAGATGATGAATGGAGGATAAGCACAATACCTTGGGATTGGGAAGTTGAATATTGAGAAGAACTCACTGTTGATTGCCGAGAAACTTGAGCTTTTGAGGTTGCCGGCAATGGAGGTGGAGGAAGGGGCAAACTTACTCTAGGAGTGGTGGTGCTCGGCCCTAGGGCTTGTGCGTGCGAAGCGGAGGAAGGTGTCGGCCGGCGGCGGCAAAGAGGAAGCAAGCGGCGGCTGCGGCAGCGCTCAACGATGAGGCACGCGGCAGCTATGACAACAGTGATGGCGATGACACCTTGGTGGTGGCGGCGCTAGGATTTTCTTGCGGTGAGGTTTGCACGAGGGGTCGCGGTGGCAGGAGAGCGGGTTAGTGCGGGCGTGGTGATGGCTATGGTGAGCGGCGATGATGGTTCGGATGACGACGACATCGACAAGAAGGAAAGGCGATGGCGGCGTGTTCCATGTGCAAACTCATCTTCGGGAGGAGAAAAATAATTTTGACCTAAGTCAAATGAAGATGGAAGACCAAGGTCAATGAAGGATAGATCAATAGTCTAGATTTGGAAAGCATCACATGTTTTCGACATAGTGACCAGACCTTCTGCTCCTTACACCGTGTACTGGAAAACAAGGTTCTGAATGAACAGAACTTTGTGTAGATCGGACTATCCAGTCTTCAAAGACAGTTCTTTTCGGTCTCCTTTTCTAGTCACCCAAAGCACTATGCATAGAGCACAGACCGGATTGTACGATCCAATGACCGGACTGTACGATCACTACCGGGATTTTGTTGAAACAAGAAATTTCTCCATTTTCCAAGTGTCCTCACTCAACACCCAAATTAACACTGCACTTGAACCAAATGGGTATGTATGAGCCTTAGTCCATGAATCGTGCGAGTGGGTTTAACCTTGAAGTTCATAAGAGCTTGCTTAGTGGGCATGAAGCACAATCCTTTCCTTTGGTCACACTTGTGGAGATGTAATCTCATATGGATCATGAGGCACAAATATCTCTAAATGTGACAAGCCTCCTTTGTGTTTCCTATATGATGCATGCAACAACCATTTTTTACATATGCATAGAAAGTAAACATGCCATATTAATGCAAGCAATATTAAACAAGACACAAAGGAAACCTAACAATGTCAAGTTTGAACTCCTCTCAAACTTACTCACTATAAGCCATACCCTTGCCTTAAGAAAAGCCAAACCACCATCTCAACCACCCCCTTGCTTATAGCTATCTTAAGTGGGTTAAACATTGACTAATTTTTATGTGTTTTTCTTTTAATTATTTACACATGCATGGATGCAAAGCATACTAGTCATAAAGGAGTCCTAATTACCATGCAATGCAAGAAAAGAAAGAACACACTACAACTACCAAAAACAAACATTTACGGATACCTCCCCTGAAGATAAACAACGCACTTAGGCACCCATATGCTCTTGACCCTTCTCTTCTTGTTTGGTGGTCCCAAAGCCTTAGCTTTCACCTTGCCACCCTTGTCCGTAAAAAGCTTGAAGTGGGTGTTCTCATGGAACAAGTTAGCATTAGGTAAAACAATGGAACTTCTCACCATAGGACAATCCTTGATGGTGTGTCCATCCTTGCAACACCTCTTGCAATACTAGTCATCGATGAGTAGGGGCTTGATCCATGTGGGGATGGAGTCACTCGTCCCGATGATGTCAATGGTGGCGTGATATGAGCCAAGTCCCCGGTGGGAGATATTGTTCACAAGGTTTCTCCCAAGAATCTCCTTGTGGATGGCTCTACCATGTGTGAGCCTCTCAAAGCCATCCATCACCATCTTCCTCTCTTCCTTGAGCTTGTGATATTACTCTAAAACAAATGGCTCAAGAGAAGAAACCTCGACTGAGGTGGTTAGTTCATCACACATAGTAGAAGCATCACTCTTAGAAGAACTAGAGGAGGGAGAGGCAAGATTATCAACATTGATCGCCCCAAAAGTAAGTTTAAGGGCCTCGTACTTCTCATGTAGCTCTACATGATCACCCTTGAGTTTGTCATAACTCTTGTCTAGGGTCTCATGAGATGTGGCAAGGTCCTTGAGCTCTCTCACAAGCTCACCAACACGATTCTTAACCAACTTACACTCTTTTCTTACCACATCCAACATTTTGGATTTCTTGACAGCGATGTCGTGGGCTTGCTCAAGCATACTCCAAAGCTCGGCGCAGGAGAGCTCCTTGTCATCGCTGTCGTCGCTACTCTCATCCTCACTCTCTCCAAGTTGGCTCGTGTCCATGAGGCACATGGGAGGTGGAGGGAGAGCTTGTGGAAGTGTGGTCTTGATCATGGCTAGGCCGGCCAATTCTTCATCATCGCTTGAGGAAGAGGATGTGTCACTTAAGTTGTCACTTGTCCAATCTCCAACAAGGGCCTTGCGTGAAAACTTCTTCTTGTAGTCTTTGGCTTTGCCTTTGGCTTTGCCTTTGCTCTTGTCCTTGTTGAAGTACCTCTTCTTCTTTTGCTTGGCATTGGGGTCTTTTTCTTCATCTTCTTCTTCATCACTTGAGTCTTGGGGCTTGAATGCTTTTTTCTTTGGCTTAGGGCAATCTCGAACAAAGTGATTCTTGGAGCCGCAGTTGAAGCACTTGCCCTTGGACTTGGAGGCAAACTTGTTCTTGAAGGTCCTCATCTTCTTCATGAGAAGGGCCAAGTCCTCACTCAAGTCATCTTCTTCTTCATCATCCTCAATCACCACCTTCTTCCTGCTCTTCTTGCTCTTGATAGGTTCTTGCTTCTCAGGTTGAAGAGTTAAGTTGGATGGTTGTGGATCATCCAAACCAAACTGGTAGCTCTCGAAAGCAGTGATCTTCCCTAGCACATCCTTGATGGTCTTGGTCTTGAGGTCATCTTGCAAGGTGTAGGTGATAAGGACTCATACTTGGGATCATTGAATATCCTCACAAATCTTCTAATGACCTCCACAAGATTGAGGTTGAAATCATCCCCAAGTGCATTGATCTCCTCCACTAGCACATGAAAACAAGAATACACAGTGTTAGCTCTCTCATGTGGCAATCTAGTGAAGTTATCATATTTGTTCTTTAATACATAATTTCTTTCTTCTTTGACATCATTGATAGCCTCATGAATACCCTGAATCTCAGTCTAGATGTCATGTGTTGATGAACTATCATTCAACCCAGCAAAAACATCCTTAGAGATGCATGCAAACAGAGCATTCTTGGCCTTGGCATTGAACTTAATGAAATCAGGGTTCATAGTCGCATCCGAATTATGCGTCACCTTCCATATATCTAGATCAAGGGACTCGAGGTAGGCTTGCATCCATGCCTTACAATACCCGTAGTCCTCCCTATTGAACATGGGAACACTCCCCATCTCTCTCGGCATCCTTACTCAAGGCGGTGAAGCCTCAATATTGAGCACTTAGCTCTGATACCAATTGTAAGGACCGAAGGCGTACCGAGAGGGGGGCGGGTGAATCGGCAAGCCAACCATGAATCCGAATACTTTAATTTCACACCACTAGATCCTAGCAATTGTTGCAACCTAAGTAAATCTAGTAGGACCAAGACCACACAAGCTAGTGTTCATGAAGAGAGCTAATGCGGAAGCTAAGCACACTAGCCTATGCAAGCCACAATTCAACCTACTCACTAGAGCACACAAATGCAGAATAGTATAGAGAGGGTCAAGGGATGCTCATGATTTTTTTATAAGATCTCGGAAGGATGGCGCCATCCCCTACTCCTTGTTGTACCACTCGCGCTAGAGTCCCGGTCCCTTCCGCCACCAAATGGAGTTCTTGCATACGAGCCCGCAATCACTCCTGGAATGAAAACACAGTTACATCACTGCTGCCACCAAGGCACAAGCTCGTCTCCCTCGAGAACTTGTTGGACTTCCTGAGCCGACTCGGGCGCTCACAAGCGATGCCCCTTTCACCAGCGTGCTCAAACCGGGTACAAACGTCTGACGGCCTTCACAACCAATTATGATAGGCTCAATCACCAACACCTAACCGGTCTAGGTCTCACCATAGACCATGAGTAACAACCTAAATCACACCCTCAAGGACACCCTAGCCCTAGATGTGCATAGACACTCTTGTTACTCCCACTAGCACTCTCAAGATATCCAATATTCTCTCCTAGTGCTCTTCTCTTTTCCTCTTGGCTCTTACCAAATGCTCCAAGGTATTCCACCGGTCAAGAGAGGTCTCCAAGACCCCAGCAACAAAGTTATATAGGCTTCCAACTTAAACTAGCCATTGCTTCATAAAATCACCTTTCTAGACGCCCTGACCAGACTGTTCAGTCTCTGCCTGAATGGACCATCCGACCACTTATGGAATGGCTCCCAGAGCCATTGGCTTCTCTGTCCTGGGTGATCTCCATACTGGCTGGACCATCCGATCAGTAGACCGGACCATCCGGTCTCTTCAACTTCTGTGTATTCCAGATAGCTTCCCAAAGTGCTTCCTCTCTGCCCTGTACTGATCAACACAGGCCGGACCGTCCGGCCTCTATAGACTCCAGCACAGTTAGTTTCCTCGTAAGTCCTCTCTCTAATCTGCCTATTCCTCTAGTGACCGTATAGTCCGGTCTCCACTGACCCCTTTGTCCGGTCACTATGTCAAGAAGCTAAAACTTCTCGTCCTTGCTTGACTTCGTTTCCTGGCTTCTCCAAACAGCTCCTTGGCTTCTCCACTGTCACCTAGTGCCTGTGATTTCACTAAGCATCCATGCACATCACCGACTAGCATGACCTAAAAAGACATGACCTAGACCCACTTGATAGTCCGGTTGTTCCTATGTACTCAAAGCCCTAACAACTAGACAAATGTTCCAAACACTTGCTCCATAGCTTGTCCTTAGCCTTGATCCATCTCCATCAACCCTTGTACTCCATCAAGCTCATCAAGCCTCCATGCTTGTGGTCATTGTCATCCATCACCAAGGTAACCATCATCATCAATAGGATTTATAGTAAAGTTTAGAGATGATATCTACATAGACAATACTCATGTAGATATTAGCCCACATTTTCATTGTTGTCATTAATCACCAAAACTCTATACCTCGGGGATCCAATCATCAATTATCATGAAGCTTACAGACGGCTGTGCGAACCTAGAAGGATTGACTGGCTAGTCGTCCTGAGAGCACGATGCTCATCGTGTGAAATTGAATTTTACAAGCGGAAATGTTAGAGCTACATAATAGATACAAAATTTCTTCATGCTGATTAGGATCAAATTTGTCAGAGCACAACATTGTTGGGTCCACCACAATTCAACTTGGGATCAACTACTAAATCACAGAGAGCCTTTTTGCAGAAAAAAAGGAAAAAAATCATGGAGAGCTAATATGCTGCATTGACAAAGGCGGAAGTTACTTCTCAAACGATTGCAACAGAAAGCTACTGCATGGATTGTGGTTATCATTCAAAATTGATTTATCCTACGATGCTCATGTGTACCTATGCAAGAAGATTCTGGGAGTGTGTCAAGGACATGATTATAGTGAAACCACCAAATTTGCATCCAGTGACATGGGCACAGGATCTGTTACTAGGAGAATTACGCAAGGTAGATGAGGCTGTGCTGATTGCATGTTGTTGCTGCTCTTTATGGACAGGACGAAACAATCAACGACATGGCAATGTCGGCTGGAGCCCTTATGCGGCTGCTAAATTCGTAGTAAAGATGGTGGAGGATGTTCTGCAGATCCATCAGGAGCAAGAAAAGGAACCTAAAATCAGAGCAAGATGGAAACCACTGGAGAGTTGTTATCTGAAACTAAACTTGGATGGTGCTTTCGATGTTAACACATCCAACGACGGTACTGGAGCGATCATCAGGGACTTGAGTGGCAACATGATACGTGCCCAATCACTCTAGTATGAGCATCTGTCAGATGTATTACAGGCTAAGACACTCACAATTAGAGATTGTCTGGTGATGGCCCGCAAGATTGGAATCTCAGAGATAATAGTTGAGTCTGACAATGCGATAGCAGTAAACTGGTTGAAGATGCCATTAGGAGCGTGTTTAGAATTAGCGAGTATTTGGCATGATGTCGAGGAGCGTAGTAATTGTTTACTTTCATCTCCTTCAATTATGTAAGCTGGGAGGCGAATTTGGCTGCACATTATTGTGCAAAATTCGCTGATCGTGCCCATAGGAGTTATGGTTGAAAGGTGTGTTTAGCAAGGCTTATGGAGTGGCTTATATCGTGATAAGCCATAAGCCCTATCAAATAACTATTTTGCTTAACAACCTATTGCAATAAGCCCCCATAAGCCATTTGCCTTTTTGTACTAGAATAGCAAAGCCAGCAAACACTAGCTTTTTGGGTCTATGAACCACCTCTCCCTAAAATAAGCCATTTCAGAAATAGGATAAACTATTTTGTCAAACGGCTTGACAGCTTATGCTACAATAAGCCAGATAAAAACTTTTCACAGATAAGCCAAAATATAAGCCATTTTCAGTATAAGCATAAGCCCTGCCAAACACACCAAGAGTTCTTATGCACCGGACATCATATAGGGGCATTAGCCTTTGGTTGTAACTCTTCCTAATTAATCGAAGCTCCTGAGACTTGCTCTCAAAAAAATAAAGTTACTTCTCAAACGAGTTTCATGGCGCTTGGGTGTCATACAATCAAGGTTCTACCAGTTTGTTCGCTGATAACATGGCATGTATTAGGGAGCCTACTGATTATAGTTGCCTTGTGGCTGGAGCTGTGCATTTTGCACAATAGCGATGGAAGGCGCATGCCACTTAGCAGAGGCATGTGTTGTCATTCTTTGCAATCACTAAAAAATCAATATGCCCCCAGCTCGATAGCAAAATTTTAATTAATTAAGAGCAACTCTAACGGGACCGGTAAAAACAGGGCTCGCTGGAGCCATAGATGACAACAGGGGAAGGAAGCTCCGGAGGAGGGAGGGGACCTTGGTGGAAGGGAGATCGGCGGGGAAGTGGAGCTCTGGTGGCCGGTGGCGCCTCGCCCTTCGCCCTCGCACGCCGCTACTCGCATTCGGGTCCTCAACCCGCACCACCGCTAGCACCCGGGGCCTTTGCTTGCAACTGCGTCAGTGCTGCCTCCTCACCCATGCTCTGCCCCTGAGGGGAGGGAGGCGAGGCTCGAGGTGGAGGAGGGGCGGCGTGTTGGGTGGAGGTCGGGGAGGGGCGGCACGCCGGGCGTAGGCGGAGGAGGGTGGCGCGTCGGTCAGCACTAGGGAGCGGCGGTGCATCGGTCGGCTGGCGGGGCAGAGAGAGGAGAAAGAAAGGGAAAAGGGGAAGAGAGGAAAGGAGAAAAGAAAAAAGAAAATAAAAAATAGATGGGGTCCATATTTTGGAGGGTGGATAGATGCTCTAAAACTTAGAACTGAAAGGGGGGGGGGGGAGGAGGATTTGGAAGCGCGTGCATTTTACGTGTCCAAATAGGGACCCTACTGGAGGAAGTTTTTTAGTTGGTATGTAAAATTTGAGATAGGGACCTAGATGTATGCTCCTACTAGGAATGCTCTAACAAGAATGAACTTTTCCAAGCACCAAACCCAGCTGCCCAGGGAATTAGGGTGAATTGACACTTTGAGACATTTGTATGTTAACCAGATGCTCGGGCAATGGCTTTGATGATTTCTAAATAATCCTGCGTGCAAGGTGCAAGTAACAGGACGAGATCGTCCTCCTCGTATAGCGATGCCTGAATTCAATGACAGGCAACCGATTTTCTAATTACCACGCCTTGGAGAAAAATTAGATGATGTGCAACGCCTCTCGTGAATCCGGATGACAGACGCAACGCCGCCTTGCGTGTCCAGAGTGCCCTGGCTTCATGATTATGGATGCAGAAAGATATGCCATATAGTGGAGGTAGTTGTTATGAGTGTCTTCACATCGAATGGATGGTCATTGCGACATAGGATTTGTTCTTGATTCTACGCCACATTTATGCGCCATATGCTGTAATAAAAGTGACCTTGAGGCTGTATATGCAAACCTTGTAAAAGGCTGGAATCTGTTTCCATTATCTAAAAAATGATTATGGATGCAGCAAGGCCGCCTCGCATTGCATGGCTTGGTCTATCGACGACACCACTAGTCCACCACACGAGCCCGGACGATGCTGGCTGCGGCGAAGCAACCACACGAACCAGGATGATGGCCGCGGCGAAGCATGCAGCCTCGCGAACTCGGATGATGGTCCGACAGAAGTCCCAACAGCCCGGGTGGTTATGATCATGCTTATGGCTTGTTCGGTTGCTATGAAATGAAATCCACATGTATTAGTTATAAAACATGAATTAAGTGAAACCATATGTGTCACTTAATCTATGTGAAATAACAAATCCATGTCGTGGATTCAATCCCGGACTCGGAAGACTAAGTTTTGTTCCATGTGTTGGAGGCATGAAAAAGGTCGGTTTGGACTGGGTTTCAAACCACGCTAGACCGAACCGGGCGCTCATTCCATGTCAGACCAAATTTCAAACCACACCTAATCAATCCATCTGGTTTAGACTGCAATTCATGTCGTTCCGAGCCTAAACGAACAAGGCCTTAGATAGAGAAGTGGATCCATGCCACGTGCTGCGGTGACTAGGACGATTGGGACTGTGATTAGAACGAAATCTGACTCATTACTGCATAGAAAGTTCATAAATGATTACGTAACTCTAGCATTCCTTGCCACGTCAGCCGGCTGTGGGTGGAGGCCATCTTTATCAGCACGTGGGAATTTCGCACACTATATGATAACGTAGCTGTAGCATTGCTCTTTTACAAGTAGCTTTCTGAGCCTTTCTCAAAAAAAAAAATGGATATAAGGTCGGTCTCAGTGTATCCTTTTATAGAGAAATGATTATGATGTTGATTCTTATAAATGCTATACCGGTTATTAAAGGCCTAAAGGGACCATTCGTGCCTGTCGCGATGAGATGGCCTCTGTTGCATGGGAGGGCATGCAGAAGGACTGCCTAGCTACCAATCAGCTCGTGTGTTGCCGGATAAACATAGAGTCCAATATCTGTGAAAGTTTCTTTCGGAATAAATGTAATGGTAAAGGCTAGTTTCATATTCATAAATGTAGTGGTAAAGCCTATAGTTTTCGTATTCATAACTCTTTTTTTGTCACGAAGCATACTCATAATCTTTTGACGATGATGTATTACCAAATTAAATTGTTGACCAGCCGCTTTCTTTCGACGGTAAAATTAATTTATACGTTAACGTTTGACTACTCTGTTAAACACATTTAAGAAGCCAACAAAGGTCATCGTTCGTAAGTTGTGGTCGTCGTCGATCTTGCTAGCTCAACGACAGGATTTACCTTTGCTAAGCATGCAGCTGGCTGTAGCTAGACATATATTTGAAGACTAGCAAAATGTCTCTGCGTTGTTATGGACTTCAAATAATAGACTTATTTTTTGATATAAAACATATGTAAGATTTTTTAAATCTTTTGTTTCACTCCCTCTTGAAAGCACATACTGTTCATACATCTTTTTTAAAGCTTTTTTGTTAAGAAGTCACATTTGTCTCTTTCCCCTTTCTATATGTTGTTATTACTATAAATGTTGCTAGTCGTGGCCACCACAGAAGAAGAATGAGCTCTTGGAGATGAGGTGCTGGAGATCTTCCAGGACCAGATTTCGGTGATGAAAATGGCATTATCGGATGTTCATGCAACCGTGTGCCGGTTGAACAAAGATCGTAGTGAGAACGTGGCACGGACATGGATGTTGGCATTAGCATGCAGTGCATGACACGCCAGCAAAGCGCACCACAATAGCAGAGCGGGCTAGCGGTGCCGCACGTGGAGCAGGACGGGCACCAGCATCGATGAGCAAAGCACGGGGCAGGCAGTTATTCAGATTGTAGCTAGCATGCCTACGAATGGTGTTTTTGTTATGTTAGAGTCCGATTGTGGTTAAACGAAAACAAAATGATTGTGACAAGAAAAACTTTAGAGTACGACTATGATTTTGAAAATTGATTGTGATTTAATAACAGAAAGTTTTTACGTGGTAGAGGTGCTGTCCATGATGACATTTGGAGACTAACTTCAAATCCAAACGGGAAACAGACCAAAGCCTATACCAGCCAACTCCAGAAACTTAACCAATATCAATGGTGACCTCATCTAACTTATTAAGGAGCAGAGATTAAAATAGTGTTTATACAAATTTAGAAAATTCGTCTTAAAAAGAAGGCAAAATTGTCTGTACGACAAATATGATATTAGCTGATACACACTCCAATTGTGTAGTTTATCATCCGTGACACACTATAACTAATAAAACAAATTTGTTCTTATTTTTTATCTCAATATATAAAATACATTAAAACATAAAACTTTCAACAGAGATATATTTTTATATTTTCTCTAAACGCACTTATTGTTAGATTTGTTTGCTAAGTTTGCTTAGTGTTTTGTTTTAACATTTAATTTTTTTAGCAAACCATTCAAAAATTTGAAAAACTTTATGTGAAAAAAGTATATTGATAGACAACGTAAGAATGTATTTCTGTGCAAATGTTTAAGTTCTAAGTGCATTTTATGTATTAGTGTGCTATAGACAATTTTATCAAAGAAGAATCGGTTTGTCCACTTTCTTTTTGCTTTGACATCCTTCGACTGCCAAGTCAATGTCCTTGCTAATTATTAGGATGGCATGGTATATTTATTTAGTTAGCTCTTTTGTATAGGAAACAGTTGGTTGTTTATAGTTGATGAGACACAACGGTTGCACATGCTGTTTATTGCTCAAGTAAATCAACATCATTACTTAATTCACATTGTTATCCTCAACACGTGAACAATGCAAGAAAAAACTGTTGATTCATTTTGAAAAAAAAATGTAAAAAGCCTAGATGAATAATGGTGAATTATGTGAAAGAAGATGATAAAAACAAGCAAATTTAATTACAAAAAATTCAAAGAAGAAGAATAAAAAAAATACACCCATACTCCTTCGTTCTGTTTAATCGGGGTGATTAATCTTCATCGTAGTCTGGGAAAGGCAATGCACATGCATGTGGTTCATTTCATTATTTTTAAAAATTTCATGTAATCTTACAAATTTTAGTTCACAAATAAAATAAACTAGATCTTTCAATACAAAGTTTTATTTTATAGTTTCAATGTTAGTGTATCATTTGAATGTTTCATCTAATTAACTAATGAGAGTTGATAAATGTATAGAAATAAAACTCAAACACTCTTAATAGAGTTTAATTCAGTTTCAAAGTTTTGGTAATTATGTACATGCAATTTTATCCCGATGGAACCCATCTCTCCTCTCTCCTCATAAATCCATGTCACATGTTCAATTTTGCTTATGTAGCATATCATTCAATAAGAATGAAACTACAACTAAGATTGGCCTACACCAGATTAGAAGAGCAATTTAAGTGCTCTAAAAAAGACTTAATTGCAAAAATCACTCCATAAGTCTCTTGAAGTTTGAGATTTCCACCCATAAGTCATTTAGTTGTAAATTTCCACTCACCTACTCAATTGTTTGGTAAATAACCACCCCGGTTTGCACATGTTCAATCGATTCAATCTCCTTTTGTTCAGTTGAAGCAGCCAATGATGTTCTTATCAAACATACATAATTTTGTAGTATAATCTTGTTATTTTCATAGTGAATATATAGCAAAAAAAGTAAATTAGTTTGAATGGTGTACCACAAAGTTTGAGTTTTAGATACTTTTTTTTGACAAAAATAAGATGAAATAGACATATTAGAAATCTTTAACAATCTTAAACTTATTTAACTTTCTTTTGTTTTGATTTTTTTATCAATGAAAACATATGAAATGAATTAAACATGTGTTAACTGGGCTGGGTTTTACAACAAAATACAGCAGAGGGTGAGGATTTGCAACAAAAAAATTTCCACGTGGGAATCTCAAACTTATTATTTATGGGGTGGTTTATATAATTACTTCCCTAATAAAAGAAGAGAATTAGAGAGAAGTTAGTACCGGATTAGTAGGAGAGAAACTGAAGCGCCGTGTGGTAGTGCAGATTTTTTTCATGCCTGCAAACATGGTTCGGCATGCAGAGAGTAATTAGCATGATGATTAGGCTAGTCTCAATGAGACTTTCATCAGCATTAAAATGGTGCCACATTAGCAAAATAGATGACACAACACTCCATTTAAGATAAAAGAGATGAAATGTCTTTCATGGGGAGTAAGTCATTTGGCACGGTTTCATTGATATAATTGTCCATTGAATCTCCCATTGAGAGCAAAAACTTTCATCCCAACATATTTTAACCAATCTCAATGCAACAATTTAATGTTTTGAGTTGTGTGTGAAACCATAAGATGAAATCATGCATTGAAGGAAGACATTTCATTTATCAAATCAATACTCCAAATCTAACATGACACTCTTAGAAAATATGAAAGAAAATAATGCATTGAGACTGGTCTTAGGGCATGTACGGTGGGGTGATGTCTGCCATCTGAGAGGAATGCCAGGTAAGATCCGAGTTTGCTGCATGCATGCAAATGCAGAGCACCACGCAGGGAGTTAGATCCGAGTTTAAGGGAACCAGCGGACTTAATCAAATTTTCCTTTTTTTTCTTCTCATTTTTTCTTTTATTAATTCATCTTGGTTTCTACCACACATGAAGTGATAAACCGTCAAAACGATCAGTATACTGTTAAAACGGCCTGAGTTATTGGTTTGAAATTCAAATGTTTTCATTTTCAAATTTTGAGCAGTTTTTGTTAAACTGGTAACCTCCGATTTCTACAGTTCGTGTAACATCCCCTCCTCATGAATGAGGGAGTTAGTCGAAGGATCGATCATCGGATGATACCTTGACGAAGCAAGAGTCTAAATGTACACACATATGAGCATAATAGAATAGAATGCAAGTTTAATTATTATTTATTATAACTTGGGTTGAGATTTGAGTATGTAAATAAGTTTGAAATTCGATTACATAAATAGTGGAAGCAATACTTCTCACATTAAAATCCTATCATGAAGCACATCAAGCCCTTAGACATGTCTCATTATTAAGAAGAACACCTGCACAAAATAACATAGAGCAAATTTAAAGCCTTGAGCAACTAATACTCACCAAGTCTTACCCGTCAAAATGGCACGCTAAGGCCAACTTCTAGTATGCATGGGGCTGGCCAAATGTTGCGGGAATAATTGCAAAAGCAGTACTATTGTCTGATCCTTATTTTTCTTATTTTAGCCAAGCTAGTAGGGGTTCTTCCATCAAATAAATATTGTGACTATACTATAGCAAATATAATCATCATCATCATCTATGTTGTTACTACGATATGACAGCGATCTCACAAGTGGTACTCAATAATCGTGAGGGACGGGGACTCAAATCAATTTACATCCTATAGGAGAAACTCAGTCACACGATGTACGCACACTCACGAGGAGTCACGTACGGCCACCTTTCACAAGATACCATAGAGCCAGTCCGGGGCCACCTCTATCGTGTACATGTCATCCCATGTGTTGCCCACGCCGGAGCCATCCATGGGTAGCCCGTGCACTCTCCCTTCTAACACATACCAAAATTCCACCATAACCTTCTTCATGACCAAAAGAGAAGTTGGGTTGCTGTCCAACACTATGATAATCAAGTTACATTGGTTTCCCAGTTCCCATATAAAGTTATGAACTTGGTACTCTTCAATCTTGGTCACGGGTCCATACGAAATGGTCCATAATCGACACAAATGAGGCTATGGCGAACAAGGTCCAACCTTTTCACCTCAACCTACACATGCACTTCCCCGTTCAGTCTCATTTTAATTCATCATCATATGAGAGTTTTACCATTAACAAAGCCCGGAGCATCCTATATCAAGTAGTCTCGATACCACTTGATTTTTAACTACCGTGAGTCAACATTAAGCATAGAAAAATCCAATGAGTGGCTGTACAAGTGAAATCTTACCCATATGATTTATTTTTCCTACATACAACTAGGGTTTCAATCATATCCACACTTAATGCACAATACATGACGCACATTTATATGAAACAAAATAAAACTTTAAAACATAGGAGTGTACCAGGACTTGCCTTTGGTTCAAGCAATGTTACCATACACAAAACTATAGCCAATCCATCATCTACAGCACCAATCTCCTCGTCCTTGTTACTGGTTCATTTCCCAGTAAAATGATACACGATACAAGTCAAGAATGTGATAAGAAAATTTATGGAACTTCCTTAAAAGTGGATGCAATGACACAATGCAATAAGTAGATATTTAGCATTACCATTAAGTGTTAAATTACTTTACTAAACATATTTTCTTCCATAACATGCGAGACTGGTCATGCATTGCAACAAACAATGATGCGAGCAACTTAACTAGTACAGGGGCAAAGGATCACAACAAATTAAATAACTAATAGTAGCAATGTGCTATGGAGATCATCCGAGAGCCATCATCTTGTTTATGGGACTTGGGAGAAAAGAACAGATGCAATTGAAAGTACATCTAGGCCTCCTAGTGGGTTTTTGTGTTTGAATGACAAAATGATTAAAGAGCTAATGCAACTGTTGAGTTGTAACAGGAAATATGTGATGATATTAATGAGGATATTTGTGTATCAAGGCATGGTTGTATATGGATCTTCTAAGTGCGCATGATATATGCCATATGACAAAGCTTGTAATGAATGAGAAGAATTATGTCGCTATGTGAATATTCTCTATTACAAATCAAGTGACATATATGACTAAGCAATTCTTGATGATCAAGCAATTTGACAAGAAACAAAAGGAGCTAGTTGATTTGTCAAGCATATTTTCACTATGTCATCGATATTGACCTTATTGTTCGCCACACATGAAAAGGAATGAAACACATCTAACCAAAATATCGATCATGTGTCTCACGGATGATACAAAGAGATGTGTGAATCATAATGATAAGTTGATGAAGGGCTGGCGAGGACTTGGTTGCGATGGACCATACTTTGGAGATGGGCAAGCATGAGGCTTGGCACCGAAGAACCTTTGTGATGGAGAAGAGCAAGTGGATGCTTGAATCTGATGAATCAAAGAAGCCATGAAGACTCACATGTTTCTGAGTGTCAATTATTTATGAATCAAGAAGAAAAGGTGACATGGATGAAAAGTAGAGTTTTGAGCACATGAAGTAATTGTCCATAATCGTCAGCTCAAGGAAGATATGCTCAAGGGCTGAAAATGTTGATCACCCTCATGAAGAGAAATATGAAGAATAATGGCAAATGGAATTATCTCAAGCTCAAGCAATTGTTTTAGTGTCATTTATTTGGTTCTTGAGTATAGGTTGTCGTTCTATCAAGAGGGATGCAACATGTGCTAATGATAATGTCAAAAGTACTCAAAACCTAGAGAGAAGACTTTTGAGAGACCTAAAACCCAACCCAGAGCATGCAACAGTGCTTCCACCGGTCAGACCGATTGAGCATACAGGTGGGACTAGTTTGAATAGTTTCTGGGTCCAATTTTGAGTTAGTGAGTGTTTGGCCTAGAAATATAGTTGGGTAATTAGTTTGAGTTGTTTAGCAGCCTAGTGGGTAGCTTGTGGAGTCTTTTTTTGCTAAGTCTGGTTGGGTGGGCTTTCTTCAACCGGTCAGACCGGTGTGTCATACCGGTTAGACCGGTGTTTCATACTGGTCAGAGCAGTGTAAGTCTAATAGCCCCAACGGCTAGTTTCTGGAATCATATTTAAATACCCCTCCACCTCTCCCTTCTGCTGCAGATGGTTCCTGTCTGACTAAAAACCATTCCAATGGCCATTTGAGATCTCCCTAACCTCTCTTTGTGAGGTTTTATTGATTGTAGAAAAATCTTTTTGTTGGGTTGAGAGATTTGAGTGTGTGAGCACTCGTCAAGCAACTTGTGAAGCATTGTTACTATTGGAGGTGAAGCCTCCTAGACGGCTAGGCATCGCCCAAGAGATCCCAAGCTTGTGGTGAGCCTTAGGACAGTTTGTGAGGTTTGTGATCTTGCTTTCGCAAGGAAAAAGATTAAACTAGTGGATTGGGGACAGCGGTTGAAAGAGACTCGGCTTGGAGTTGGCCTTCTGAGCAGCTCAAGCTTCCTCAGCGCAGACGTAGGGATCACAGTGGTGGGGTTCCAAATTTCGGTAAACAAATCATCATTTCTCCACTTTGGTTTGCCTTCTTAGTTGTTTTCTAGTTCATATTTGTGTTTCCCCTTTGATCTACTTGGTAGTGCCATTTTGTGTGCAGGTACTGAGTGTATGTGTTAAACATCACATGAAGCACAACTTCAAGTCTTGCTTGAGCTAGGATTCAAATTTGGGGTTTGATCTATTTCTGTTAGTGCATACCGATTAGACCGGTAGTGCACACCAGTCAGACAGTTTAGTACTAATATGTGTGAATTTTTTTTTCTAAATTTTAGATTTTGTCTATTCATCCCTCCACCACTAGGCGACATCAAGGCCCTTTCAATTGGTATCAGAGCCTGGACTCACATCTAAGCATAACCATTGTCAGAAAAGGATGTCATCGGAAGGTGATAATCATCTAGAACTTCTTTTTGCTTGATGGCTCTAATTATATGTCTTAGTGTAAATACATGCTAGAAGTAATTAATGCTACTGATCTTGTCTTATTGAACATTGTGGATGTTAGCATTTGTCCCCCAAATTTAATTGGGATAATTGCTCTGATGAGGAAGAAAAATGCTTGCAACAAAATGCTCAAGCTACTAATGCCTTGTTGAGTGCTTTAACTGTAGATCTTGAGATGATGATCTATAAGGAGCATGGTTTCTTAAAGGATGCTCATATGTTGTGGAACACTCTTAGAGAAAAGTATTCAAAATCCACAACAAGCCAAGACTGTGCTGGACCTGCAAGTCTGTTGCAACCGGTCAGACCGGTGTGAACAAACAAACAACTGTTTAGCTACAGAAAAACAAGCGTCATCGACCAAGTGAAGAATCAACACCACAATCCTTTCACGAGGGCCATGGTACTTGTTTTATGGCCAAGTGTTAACACGAAAATCACCACGCGTGACCTGGGAGATCTGCTTAACTCCAGTGTAGGCTCAATACGAGAAACCGGGGCGTGCCAGCCGATTTTCCCTGCAAATTGATAAAGAGACAAACAATCAAATAACACGGATCACCGGCGTGGGACAGGCCGATGAAGAAAGCTGATAGTCACTATTTGTGAAATCAACCAAGACTATTATGTGAACAAAGAAAATAAAAGAAATTAAACTAATCGACTAATTGTATTGGCTTATTGGCAACATCTAATTCAATAAACAATTTAAAATCATAGATGCCAATAAAAGATCGAGTCGACTGGCCAAAGTCGATATAACTACAGTATTCATAAAACAACTGGCCAAATCGATGTAAAGTGCCAGAGTCGATAGATCTACGGTAAGTATGCATAGACTCGCTCTATCGATGGCGTCAAATTGATAGATTTAATTAGTTGGTATTGTAAATATGCCTTAAAATCATAAATCTATCTTATTTAAATAAGGGGACAAATGACTTATCAAAATAAATGATATAATCAATTAAGTACCAAAAAGTCGATTGAACCATGATAACCTATCAGCTAAATGCCCTGATAGAACTCTATCAAATCTACCTATAAACGGATCGAATCTAACCCTATCTACCTAGTAAGAGATCAAAACTGATGCAACCATACTGATTCGAACAGATCGAACTTAATCGAGACAGTATTCAAACACAGTAGATACAGCTGGATTTAACCTATTTATAGATAAAACTAATAAAATAACTCGAATAATAGATCTAAATAATACCTATAGAATCTACCAAGATTACAATAGATCGGCTTCAATCAAGACAGTATTGTAATCAGAGTTGATAGAACAAGCATTAAATAGATCTAATTACTGGATAACAAGCAACTCTAACGATAACAACTAGAATATCAAATTAATTAGAAAGTACTAGTTGAGATTGATAAAATTACCGAGGGTGACTAATCCAAGTCTCTCGCCTAGATCGGAGCCGATGCAGCCCACGCGAGACGAGGGTTTCATCGAGTAGGAAAGGTTGATGATGCGCCAAATTGAATTGAACAAAAGTGTTATTTTTCTCATACAGATCCTATTACATATTTATAACCTCATGCAAGAGGTTTTGACCCAATTCGGTCAGGACTCCTAAACAAACCGACTAGATATAAAATAAAATCTAAAGTAAAACAAAAAGAGATTAAAATAACCCTGTTGGGCCCAGTTAATTTCCTTCGGCTGTTGAACTTCATTGACTTCGGTCGATTTCAATTTCTCGCCTCTGATCATTGGGACCGGTCAAAATTCTGGTGCCAACACCAAGAGAAAGAAGAAGTAAACCAAGGAAGATCAGAGTTAAAGTGAAGATTATGACTTTGAGTTTGACAAGATGAGCAAGAAAGACTTGTTCAAAATAATGAAGCTTGTAAGGAGAATTCAAGATCAAGATATGCAGCTAGAGAAGCTTGAAGATTTTCTCATTGACAAAATGGAAGAGCTCTCTAAATGAAGAGCATGAGAAACTCAACAACTCGCATGCTTCCTTGATTGGTAAATATGAAGAACTATTGAAGGAATATGCTTGTGCTATTAATGTGTCTTCTTGTGCAGCAGCTCTAAAGCAAAAGAATATTGATCTCAAGGATGAGCTTGAGGTGCTCACTAGCAAGCATGTCACTATGAAAAAAGATCATAAACAGTTCATATGCTCCCACGAAGTGCTCCAAGACTCACATGCTATGCTACAAGTTGCTCATGAGGTTGTGTTGACATTGGTAAAGTTTTATCAACCTCCCACACAAAACTACATATGCTCACAAAAGTCTATTGAATTTACTTGTGCGAATTCTTGTTGCTCTCAAAGCCAACATTCAAATGTTGAGCAAGTTTTAATAGAATCTTGTGCTAACTTTATAGCTCAAGAAAATGATCAACTCAATCTAGAAGTCAAGAAACTTGAAAATAAAGTGATCACATTGAAGGGCATGGTCCAAGCGCAACCACCTCAAGATAACCGTCACAACATGGTACAGAAGCTTGAGGCGGGAAGAACAACTATAAGGTCTGCCCATCAACAAAATAACAAGTCTCTTCATCAAAAGAAGAAGGAAGATAGAAGGAAGAATATTGACCATATCCAATGCTTCAAGTGCTCCGATATGGGTCATTATTCTTTTATGTGCTCTACCATGATTGAGAACAAAGCAAGAGTCTCAAGAAGACAAAGAAAGCTCATCAATGCCATTGTGTGCTTTGGATGAAAGAACAAAGGTCATATGATCATGTCTTGTCCATATTTCCCATCCAGACAGAAATGTGCAGGCCAAATCAGTCAGACCGGTATGTCCATCCGGTCAGGCCGGTCTAGTACTACAAACGGTCGAGTTGCATCTAAAACAAGACAAGGATTGATGAAGGCACAACAGAAATAAGAAAAGGAGATCATCTCCAAGATCAAAAGAAGAACATGCTACACATGTCGACTCAAAGGACACCTAAGCAAGGATTGTCCAAATGGTAACACAACTGAACCTAAAGTGATCAATTATGTTTCTAATGAGCAAGGAAAAGCAAAAATGGTTAGTGGTGCTACAAAGTCAATTTGTTCACCACATGTTGGCACTAAGGCATTTGGGTGCCAAAATCATTATTGACTAACCCTGAAGCACTCAACAAGTCTTGGGTACCGAAGAACACTTGATTGATCTTGCAGGTATCATGAGATACATTGGAGGTTTGACACACACCAAGAAAAGTGAAATATCACTCAAGTTGGCAAGCATGAAATAAACCTAATCATGATGATCCAATAGTATCTCAAAACGGATAAGTTCTAAACTATGCCTCCACTGATGAATGTTCTGGTTTAACTTATTCATCTTACAGACATTTATGTTATGAAAATTCCTTGTATTATCTATTTGTACCATGTGATTATCTTAATGGATCTTTTTATTTTAGATAGGTTATCTTAATGGCTCTCTAGTAGAGCAAGGTATTCATTTTGACAGGGATAAAGCATCACTTGAACATGTGGAAGAGAAACGGAGAAAGAATCAATGAAATGAAGAACTAGGATTCTTGTATCCTAACGGTGGTGGTCAAGCAGATCAAATTGCTGGACAATCTGAAATATTCTTTGTAGTCCTTGAAATCCACAAAACCTATGTGTATGTATATATGTATGTATGTATGTATGTATGTATGTATGTATGTATGTATGTATGTATGTATGTATGTATGTATGTATGTATGTATGTATGTATGTATGTATGTATGTATCTCTTATATTTCCACTATTTACACATAATACATGATGTAGATGAGGCCCGATCTTCCGACAGGTAGGGGGATAAACTTGAATTTGGAAACTCAGCGTCGATGAGCCGGCTTGAATCAGACACGATCCAACCCCGCAACCATTACACTAAGCACAACATGATTGTTCCTGCAAGCGAAATCGAGAACACAAGCAAGAAAGGATAAACACGCAATCTGAAATTGCAAATATGGATGAAGCGAATCACAATAAAAGGTTCAAGCTCTGATCACAAAAAAGGACTAATTGCCACAGTGGTGTAGAACAAGAACAGGGGATTACTGTAAAAGGACTTGTCGCTACAGTTACAATAATTCGATCAAGTTTCTCCCTAGAAAACTGAACTAAACAAAACCTGAAAGTAAAAGACGGTGGCTACTGAGTTTATGTAGTAACTAGGGGTGTCCTAGGGTTGGGGGCGACCAGGGGGGCGCCCACAACATGGGGTTAAGGCCCGACATGTTACAAGGCCAAGTTGGCCCAAAATAGGTGGCGCAGCACCTTGTCATGGTCACACAACATGACTCACGACCCTTCTGGAGCTAGTACCAGAAACAAAATGACGGTGTCGTCGTCCCCTTTCCAATGCATCAATGGACGCCTCGTTTGGACGTCGGATGTGGGAGATATCATCAAAACCGTCAAGGGGTATCGGCTGAATCCGAGACGAACACGGCGGCCAAGTTGGTGATGACTTGTAACTTGGGGAAGGCCATGATATGTGTGTATCCAGCATGGTGATGTCCTCATCATCCTCCCCTTCTTGAATTGGAGTCGCCCTTTACTCCATCTCATCAACAATCTCCTGCAAAAGGTTAGTACTAGCAAAATGCAAAGTGCAAGACACATGATCATTGATAGAAGATATATCACAACAAAGCATAGTATAGCAAGGTGCATCATGATTATCACAAAGTTTAGCAACAGTAGATGTCATAGCAAGAAAAAGCACCTCCCTTTAATTGAATAGCCTTATGTTTAACATTAGAAAGTTGTTTGTTATAGTGTTTATTCTCAGTATTTTTAGCAAGTAGTTTAAAATGATTTCTAATATCAGTAGGCAATAATGGATGCAAAGTAATATTCCTTCCCTTATGCATGAAAGTATATGTATTAGTTCTACCATGGTGGGCAGCATCCGTATCATATACCCATGGGCGGCCTAATAAAAGAGAACATGCTTGCATAGGTACAACATGAAAATCAGCATAGTCTTGATAAGAACCGACTGAAAAGTGTATGCGTGCTGATCGAGTTACCTGTGCCGTACCACTATTGTTGAACCATTTGATATGGTAGGGCTGATGTAGTGCATGCGTGGTCAAACCAAGCTTGCTGACCAAATCAGAACTTACCAAGTTGTTACAGCTCCCAGTATCAATGATGGTGAGAACACGGCAGTCCACGACAATGAGGTACATGTAGAATAAATTGTTGCGTTGCTGTTCTTCCTCTTGCCCCACCTGAGAGGTCAACACATGCTATACAATGAGGCTAGGAAAGCCCGAGGTGGCAGCAATGGAATCAATGGCGATAGTCTCCTGCTCCTCCGTCGAATCTGCAATAAGGTTAAGCATACAAGCAAATTCATCTTCAACATCACTACAACTTTTATACCCATCAGGGGTAGTGATGAAAGCACGACGACTAGGGAAATCCTTCATGACATGTCCCATGCCCTTGCAGCGATGGCAAATAATGGTGGTCGAGGAGCCACTCCTAGCACCGGAAGTAGCAGCCTTCTTCTGGTGTTTCTGCACACTAGACGATTGCGCTTCAGAAGCAGGCGCAAGTGGAAAAGTTGTTGCCGGTGGCTTAGCAACATGACTCTTCAAGTTCTCTAATCCAGAATGGTGCTGGACGGATTGCTCAGTGCTGGACCTGTAAGATTGTTGTGGAAGGTGTCCCTGTACTTCTCGTTCAGCCTTAAGAGCAATTTCGTACAATTGGTTGAACCTATTCCGCTTTATAGTCAACAATAGTCTGGATATCACGGCTCAATCCACCAAAGAATCTAGCACTAGTTTCAACATCATCTTCATGTATATCACAACGTGCTAAACCAATAAGCAATTCCTGATAATATTCCTCTACTATTTTACTACCTTATGTTAAAGATTGTAATTTCAAACGTAAATCATGTTGGTAATAAGGAGGAACAAAACGAGATTTCATGCGTTGTTTCAAAACAGGCCAAGTGGTAGGTATAGCAGCATTAGTATTGCAAATATCATTCCACCAAAAGAGTGCAAAACCTGTAAACTCACTAGTAGCAAGTCTAACTCTATGCTCAGCAGAAACTAAATGAGAATTAAATTTATGTTCAACAGCAAGTTCCCAATCTAAGTATGCTTCAGGATCAACACTACCAGCAAAAGGTGGTATGCTAAATTTGGGCTTAACAAAAGTATCAGTATTACCACGATTGTTATTACCTCCCATACCGTGTCAATTATGGCGAAGACGGTCTGCATCACGGTCAAAATCATCATCATTTGCAGCTCGTCTCTCATTCTGAGGTGGAGGTGGAGGTCGTCATTCAACATCCTCAATCCGGTTGGCAACAGTGTTGATGTGGCCCATCAACTCGGCAAACTTCGTTTCCATGAATGCACGTTGTTCTGCAAGAAGCTTTGTTAGATACTCTTGATTAAGTAGTCATGCTTAAACAAAACAATTCAAAACTTTCCATGTATCAAGGGGGAGTCTACTCTATAACTTTGGTTTATGGGACAAATCTTCTCATCGAAGTGATTATAGAGTCCCATAATAAGATAGTTCATCTCCACAGGAAGCAGAAAAGAATGTTTAATTCAAAATTCAGCAGCGGTGTCAAGCAATGCATGTTGATTCTTATTTTCTAATATATCAAGTACATGCATTATACTTATGAGCTTGTGCGACTTGGTCCTCTCATCATTCATTTAAGGAGTTAAAAATTAGTTGGATGAGATGGCAAGATCATTATTGAAAATGGCAAAAGTTATTGGTTATTCTTTACCGGAATGAAGAAATTATGAATTATAGCAAAGGTATGCTTTACATTAAAATCGCAAGTAGTTAATTACCTTGTGCATCTAGGCCTTTGCATGACTAGTGTGTTTTGAGCTTACAACTGTTTGAAGTCATGTTAAGCGTTCATCACTTAATGTGTGTGAGTGTTTTAGATATTTGGTTGATACCCTTTTCATTCATAAAACTTGACATTTATTAAGTTAATGTTTATTTGTTCTCAAAGGAAAGGTATGAGTTAAATATGCTAAAAGGACTTCTTGGATAATTGTATACTTCTGAGTGTTCTAATTATTTTCTTTCAAAAATTTATCTGGATTTGTTAGGATGTGTGGATTTTGAAAATATTTGGGTCTTCTCGGCCTTTGTGACCATATCAATTCTATCATGGCTATTGTTCTCACTTATTGCTAGTTGGCTAGCCATGATGGAAGAGATGCCTCTCAAGTTCACATAGTCATATATTCCCTGAATATCTTTATCTCCAAGGTTAAACTAAAATAAAGTCCCAAGGTGTTTGAAATGGAAGGACATAACAATATTCAAATATGAGATATTGTCCAAGAAGTGACTGAAAACAAGGGACACAAAAGTATGAAGTGGAATTGAACCAAGTGCTAAAAAATTCTATAAGCTCAGCCAAGGTCCCTTTCCAGCCGTGCACCATCGGATATGCCCATGCATCAAATAAGTCCATTGGACTCCAGAGAGTATGGCACTCTGGAGCCATTGGACAAGTCCGACGACCACCGGACATGCCCGATTGGTAAAGAAAGTCTAAAGCTTCGAACAATTCCATCGGACTCCAGAGAGCTCGACAACCCTTTGTCATCGGACATGTCCTATGATCATCGGACATGTCCTATGAAACTTTTTTTTGCAACCGGTCAGACCGGTGTGGCTGCCCAAAAATTGAACTTGTTTCAGTTTGAGCTCTCAATTGACTCCTTTCATATCCTTCCTGTTCCTTGAGCCTTACACTTGTGTTATATACTCTTTGGTCTCAGGAAAGGCTCAATGGATCGTTATCATCGAACTTATGAAAGAGAGAGGACAAATAGAGGAAAGCATGATCATGAAGCTAGTGGCTCTGCAACTACTCCCCGTGGATCTCAAAGGGCCACAATTCACAAGGATCTCAACAGAGCTAGCATGGATATTGATCAAATAGATGACAAAACCCATGAGGCTTCTAGTGAGGAATCTAGTGGTGATGATGAGGAGGATGAGTTTGAGGATGAGACCTTTCATGTCTCAGCACATGAGGAAGAGTTGGCTGCTCATGAGAGTGACAGTGACATAAATGATGATGACATCGCTAATATTGTCAGAAATGAAGATGATGAGGAAGAAAATGAGGAAAGGGAGATTGCAAGTCATGTTCAAAAGACACAATTTCAAGATAAGCCTTTTATAAGGACGCCCTCTAAGGCTATGGGGTATCAACCAATAAACTACAAAAGCAAAAGCCCAACAAAGGAAGTAAAGAAGGAAAAGAAGAAAAACCTAAAAAGGCTGCAAAAGAGTGCAACTGACTATCAGTTTCACACATTATTTTAGCAGGATTTTTATGAGATTGTCATCATGACAAAGAAAGGACCAGTATGTGAAGCTCAGTGGGTGGATTGGGATTGGATAGCTCACTATGATGACCCAAACTTCAATCAAGTAATTGCAACATAAAGAAGATGATGTGTTTCAAATTTTATTGGAACAAGGAGACAATAGCCCCATTCTATGCAACTTTGTTCATTGAGGCGGTTGGAGATGTTAGAAAAATGCATTGGATGACAGAAGGTGGCTGGTATGAAATCTCCTATGTAGAGTTTGCCTACCTTTCTTGCTATGAGAAAGGAGATTACAATCAAGAGAAAATTCATCTTTAGAATCCACTTGATGTGAAAGAGAGGAGTTTCATGTACCTACAAGGTGAAGTAGTGCATGCTAGAACCATCACCAACATTTACACCTTTTACTCAATCTTGAACCAGCTTTTCAGAAAAAACTCTTGCACCGAGAGATGGAGATCCTTCACATATCTCTTGATATGTAAGAGACTTACTGGCTAGAATGAGAGATGGAGCACCACCCTTCAGTGTGATAGATTACATTAGGAAGGAGATCAAGAGCATATCCATGAACTGTCTCAAGTCTTTTGCTTTTGCTCCATACCTATGTTCATGAGGAAGTGACAAAAATAGAATTTCGAAAGGAAGACCCCCTTCCTCATGCACCTTTCAAGCCAATACCATCAAAAGAATCAATAGTGCCACTTCCTACTTCTCCACATCACTCAGCTGAACTTTTAGAACTGTAACAGCAACACCACCAATCTCAACCGGTTAGGCCAGTTGATCCTACCGTTCAGACTGGTCCGCCTGGTCAGTGGCAGACTCAGTCCCCCCGGTGCCAAGAAAAATCCACCTCTCCAATTAAGAAGCTTTTCAACATGGTTTTTGGTATATGCAAAACAGACCATGATGTGGAAACTCGTGCTAGAACAGAGAGAGCAAATTTGTCTAGAACATTGAGAAGAATTGTGATAGCTTAGTTTTCTTTGGATCCTCCCTACCACCTAGACAAGAAGAACGACCACCAACACCTCTAATGGAAAGATATAGAAGATGGCAAGATGAAGACTACTACACACAAATTCATGGCTCTAGCAGTAGTAGAGGACATATGGGAGATTTGAATCCATTCATTGCTGGATATGTAGGACTTACAAATCAGCAACAGTTTGGGCCGCCTCCAGATTTCTCACAACCTCCACCCGAACAGCCAAGACACGATACTATTAAAGACCTCGCTATTAATATCATTGGAGAGTCATATATCGGACCTCATTGGTCACATACGGATGACCTAACTCCCAGCGGTGATGGGAACCTCTAGAGCAGCGGCATTTCACTCCTTCAGACTTCTTTTTCTTCTTTTCGAATGATTGTTGACAAAGGGGGAGAAGAAAAGAATTAAAGCTTCAAGATTCATCTAAGTGTGTCCAAGGACGTGTCCAAGAAGTAGAGAGATCGGTTCATGTGGTTCTCGGTTTCTTATGTTTTCTCTGTCCAACTAGTTAGATCGGTTGAGAAACCCTGTCAGACCAGTGTGAACTATTTTCTAAACCATTTAGTCTATAATAGTCATTTTTTTCATCGTGTGAACTTGAGAACCATTGTAATGTGTGCTACTGTGTGCTTATGAATCTTTATTTATCTTAGTGATATTATGTTAGTGTGATATGGATTGTTGTACGATGACTTGTTCTTTGCTGCAAAATTCAGCAACACCGGTCACACCGGTGTGCCACACCGGTCAGACCGGTGTGAGTTTGGTTTCTGCTGTTTTTTTCTATTTTTTTGTTGTGTGTTTTTCATATGCATCACGTATTATCACTTCACACTTGTTTGCACCCCAAGGTTGCAGTGATATAGGGGGAGCTCCATGTTTTTAATTAAATATGTGCTTTTGGTATTTTAAGGCCAAATCCAGAATTTCAATCTCATGCACATATTTAGATGGAGCTTGAAATATATCCCTGCATTCAAAACCTGTTTATGATTGGCTTGTCATCAATCACCAAAATGGGGGAGATTCAAAGTACATATAGGCCTCCTAGTGAGTTTTGGTGTTTGAATGGCAAAATGATTAAAGAGCTAATGCAATTGTTGAGTTGTAATAGGGAATATGTGATGATATTAATGAGGATATTTGTGTATCAAGGCATGGTTGTATATGGCTATTCTAAGTGCACATGATATATGCCATATAACAAAGCTTGTATGAATGAGAAGAAATATGTTGCTATGTGGATATTCTGTATTACAAATCAAGTGACATATATGACTAAGCAATTTGACAAGAAACAAAAGGAGCTAGTTGATGTGTTAACATATTTTCACTATGGTCATCGATATTGACCTTATTGTTTGTTGCACATCAAAAGGAATCAAATACATCTAACCAAAATATCAATCGTGTGCCCATGGATGATACAAGGAGATGTGTGAATCATGATGATAAGTTGCTGAAGAGTTGGCAATGACTTGGCTGCGACAGACCATACTTTGGAGAAGGGAAAGCATGAGGCTTGGCGCCGAAGGACCTTTGTGATGGAGCAGAGTAAGTGGATGCTTGAATCCGATGACTCAAAGAAGCCGTGAAGACATGTTTTTAAATGACAATTATTTATGAATCAAGAAGAAAAGGTGGCACGGATGAAAAGTGGAATTTTGAGCATACGAAGTAATTCTTTATAGTCATCAGCTCAAGGAATGTATGCTCAAGTGCTGAAAATGTTGATCGCCCTCATGAAGAGAAATATGAAGAATATCGGCAAATGGAATAATCTCAAGCTCAAGCAATTGTCTTAGTGTCATTTATTTGCTTCTTGAGTATAGGTTGTCGTTCTATCAAGAGGGATGCAACATGTGTTAATGACAATGTGAAAAGTGCTCAAAAGCTAGAGATAAGCCTTTTGAGAGACCTAAACCTAACCCAGAGCATGCTGCAGTGCTTAAACCAGTAAGACTAGTTGAGCATATGGGTTAGACCGGTTTGAATAGAGTTTTTTGGTCCAATTTTGGGTTAGTGAGTGTTTGGCCCAGAAATATAGTTGGGTAATTAGTTTGAGTTATTTAGCAGCCTAGTGGGTAGCTTGTGGAGTCGATTTGCTAAGTCTGACTGGGTGGCTTTTCTCCAACAGGTCAAATCGGTATGTCATACCGGTCAGACCGGTGTAAGTCTAACAGTCCCAACGGCTAGTTTCTAGAATCGTGTTTAAATACCCTTCCACCTTTCCCTTCGGCTGCAGATGGTTCCTTCTCGGCCAAAAACCATTCCAACGGCCCACAACCTCTCTTTGTGAGATTTGATTGATTCTAGCAAAATCTTTAAGTTGGGTTGAGAGATTTGAGTGTGTGAGCACAAGAGAGCAAATCCTAAGCCTTGAGCATTTTGAGTTGTCGTCAAGCAACTCATGAAGCATTTTTTACTCTTGGAGGTGAAGCCTCCTAGGCCGCAAGGCATCGCCCTAGAGTTCTCAAGCCTGTGGTGAGCCTTGGGACAGTTTGTAATGGTTGTGATCTTGCATCAGCAAGGAAAAATATCAAACTAGTGGATCGGGGAAAGCGATTGAAAGAGACCCGCTTGTTGTTGGCCTTGTGAGCAGCTCAAGCTTCCTTAACGGAGACGTAGGGATCACGGTGATGTGGTTCCAAACTTCAATAAACAAATCATCATGTGTCCACTTTGGTTTGCCTTCTCAGTTGTTTACTAGTTCATATTTGTGCTTCCGCTTTGATCTACTTGGTAGTGCCATTTTATGTACAGGTACTGAGTGTATGTGCTAAACAAAATCTCCTGAGCACTACTTCAAGTCTTGGTTGAGCTAGGATACAAATTCAGGGTTTGATCTATTTTTGTTAGTGCATACCCACTGGTCAGACCAGTTTAATACTAATCTATGCGAAAAATCCCCCTCGTAGGCAACATTTAGTTCCTTTCATCAATTAAGTTTCTTGATAAATCTTTTGTTAACATGCATAAATTAATTAGTTAAGTATTTAAGCTACTAATTAGAGGGAAAGAATTTTGCAATTATTTAACATGGTTGTGAAAGATGTTAATTTGTGGTCAATTTGTATTTGTAGGGAATGACAGGAGTGACTTATTCAACAAATCCTATGGCAAGAACATGCTCCAAGAATTTTTATTAATTAAAATAGTGCAAGGTCAAATATAATGATTACAGACAAAATATTAGAAAATTAAGTGTGGCACTTGCTGAGATGCATGCAGATGGTGAATTGAACATACTAAAGTTTGAGATTTAATCATAATCTGGAAATTAGTTATCAATTTATTTATAGTTTTTTTATTAATTTCACTTAGAAATACATATTTATATTGTCAGATTTATCATTTTTACTAAAAACTACGCACGTAGCGGAGTTCAATATATTTTAGTTTGCATTTTAGAAAGCTTTATTTTTTCTCCATAAATTTTCACATTTGAGAGATGAACTAGTACTAATTAGAGGGCTAGCTAGCCAGCTCGTTCCTGTTCTTCACGAGAACGACAACAGAAAAGCACAATCCAGTATGCAGAGCTTAGGAACAAGGGGGAAAATGATCCAAATCAATGCGCAGGGGGTGTAAGGTACTCTCACCATCCCAAAATATAAGTATTTGAAGGTTTGGTCCAGATTCATATCATCTATAATGGATCTGAACACACTATTGTCCAGATACATAGTAGATATAATGAATCTGGACATTCTCTCTCCACTCCTGGAATGCTTATATTTTAGGATGGAGGGAGTATATGAGAAGAGAGGTCCGGGCTCACTCAAACTATAGCAGTGGGCTTGTCTTAAAAAAAACTAGAGCAGTGGGCGTCGAGGTGGTGGTGGCTCACTCGGCCATGGTTGAGGAAGAAAGCTCGATTGGAGGTAGCTCGCTGTGGGAGAGGATGGGGGATGGTGGAGATGATGAGGGAGACGGTGCTGCGGGCCCGATGCGGCCTCGGTGCCATGTGGTGGTGCGGCTGTGGCGAGGAGGAGCGAGGCCACCGATGCTCCAGCATCTACTTGTGAGACTGCAGGGCCGCGGCGGCTGCACGGCGTGCGGAGGAGGGCTGAGAGCCTGGCAGTGAACGCGGCTCGACACGGCAACGCGGGGACGAGTGGAGTAGGGCAGACGCCGAGGGTGGAGGCGGCATTCCAGGTGCAGAGTTGCACCAACTCGAGCCAAGTCAAGTAGGGTGAAACGGAGTAGAGGGAGGGAGGTGAGCTTGCCGGTGAGGGGAATTGAAGAGAGGCGCACCATGCTGCGTGGGAGAGAAGGAATCGCGACGGCGACAAGCTCAGCCAAAGCGGAAAAGGAGGCTTCAATTCGTGGGGTTTGACGGCGGGGCTGGCGGGATTGAGGGTGCAGGTAGGTGGAGTAGGTGAGAACAGAGCTGTGGGGGAGCTCGGCCGGGGCGGGGGTGGCGGAGCCGGCTAGGGCATGCGGCTTCCCTGTGGCAGCCATGGTGGGCAAGCAAAGAGGTGGGCCGAGAAGGAGAGGAAGATGGGGGAGCGTGGCGGAGAGCCAGAGGGCGACCAGGGGCGGCATTTATTCGGACCAGAGCCTGGCCACCGGGGGGGGGGGGGTCTCGGCCCGGTCGACGGCTCGGCGGCATGGGCAGCAAACATGGCCAGAATCTCAGAGAGTGGATGACAGGTGGGGCCAAGTCGGTTCAAAACCTTCATAATACAAGATAATTAGGCATTTTGGAGCAGGTATTTCGAGCACTACAAGAATTTTTCTAAGCAAAGCTGTTGCACCACCTTGTAGACCAAAGTGTGGTGGAGTAGAATGTGAAGACATGTAAAAATTTATGGTCAGATCTATAAGATATTAAATTCTGAAAAGGGCTAGTTGATTAGGGAGACTTGAAGAAATTTAAGTTTGGATAATCTAAAATTTGGCCACTTTGAAAATCAAATTGAAGCATCAAACAATGTCAAAAGTGCAAGGGGCTTCGCATAAATGAAGAGCAATAGTTTTAGAACAAAACCACGGATGATTTATGTTGTGGTTACAAGTCCAGAACAAACAATTAATGGGCTAGCCGAGGGCTGGACTGGGCGAAGGTCCCTCGGATAAGCTAAGATAGGCAGGAACAAAGCCAAGCTACAACGCTAGTGCCGAAGGGCTTATACTGGTGCCCTTCGGCTAACGAACTTTGTATTATCTGGTCAGAATCATACAGGAAGGTTCTGGTGGCAGAGGCACGTCTTGTCCCGTCAGAGGTGCAGGTGAACACTTATAGATCTACGCTCACCTACCCTCCGGGCATGTTTACAGATTTGCCCCGCACCTTACATTACACATCTTACTACTTGACCTAAGGGTATTCTAGTACTTCAATCTTCCTCTGGTACACGCCCCCGGCTGTCATCCTCTAGCGTCTGCGCCCGGGGCCCGCCACACCATACGGCCTTCAGCCGTACCGGCCTTCAGACGCCTGCTGGGCCGAAGGCCTTCTGGGCTGCCAGTCCAGCTGGACCTTGCTTATTATTGCTGGGCTATCTTCTGGGCTTGGAAGACTATGGGGTGGGCATTCCCCCAACAGTAGCCCCTCATGGGTGAGATCCGCCTTCGACAGGACCGAAACCGTGATCATGCGAAAAGACCACCCGCAGTCTCCCCCCCCCCCTTTTCGGGCCTGTCTGGAGGCCATCCTTTCCTTCGGTTACCTGCAGTTGGTACACGCGATCATATTCAAAAAATTTAGTGAGTTGTCAGAAGCGAAGTGTGCTATCGGATGCAACATGTTATTTTGCCCTGAACCCGAACTGCCTTCGGGCTCCCGGCCCTTAGCCACCGGACCGTGTAGCACTCCTGAAGATGCAACAAACATGTTGTCATAAATGCAGTTCACGCGTCGCTCTTGCTCATAAATGTGCCCAACACGGTTACTCAGCGCAGTTCCCGGGCGAGCGCGTTGTCATAAATTTGGCCCCTGCACCACGTGTCGGCCATCGGATTGGCGAGTGCACGATCGGACGCGGGCAATCATCACACACCGCGCGCCCCGCTGGCTATATAAGCCAGTCCCTCACCCCCTCTCTTGTTACTTTTACTCTAATTTCTCCACCGCTCCGTGAAAACCGAGTGCTCTTGCGAGTAACCCTTCGCTGTGTCATACCTATTATAAGCGCGCTCACACCAGAGGCCGCTTATTCTTCTTTCTTTAGACTAGCCAACTACATCCTTGGGCGAGCGATGGGCCCTCAGAAAGCTAAGCCCCCGCTCGGATCTAAGCCGAAGCGGGTTAACGACAAGAAGGCTGGGAGTCCTTACCTAGGACCAAGTACCGTCACCGAAGCGCTACTGGACACATGGGCTGCCGAACCAAAACAATGGATCGAGAGGTCCCGTGCGTCGGTGCCGAAGGACGACGAAACTGTACCCCAGCCTCGCCCGGGCACAATAGTGGTCTTTGAGCGGTTCTTCGAGGCTAGGCTCCGGTTCCCCTGCTCCTAGTTTGTTGGCGACATTCTGGCCTTCTACAGACTTGAAATCCAGCAGGTGTTGCCGAACACCATTGCCCGGCTGGCCTGCTTCGAATGGGCTTTCCGAATGGAGGGCTCCGAGCCACATGCCGATGCCTTTGCTGCAACGCACCTGGCGTCTCAACGAGAGCACCCGTGCCCCGGAGACCCTACACTGCTATCCAACTACCTAACCATCACGCTTTGGCCGCACCGTGAACGCGATGTGCCCGCGAAGGGGTCAAGGCAGCACTAGGGGAAGCAGATCGCCTCCGGCTTGTACTACTATGACTTGGGCCCTGACAGCAATCTTCGCAGTCGGAATACTGAGATCATTTACACACCGAAGCCCGAGGTCCCAAAGGATAGCCTTCTCAGTAGCCGTATCCGGCTATTATCCCGCATGGCCAAGCGACTGAGCATGCGGGATTTGGTGGAGGAATTCTGCGCCACCGGCATCGACCCCCTTCGGGCCGACAGGCACGTGCAATTCATCACCCAGGCCCCCATAAGTGGGGCCTTGCAGTTTAACCGCGAGCGGCTCCTGAAGATCAATTTCGTCGAGATAGAGCAGCGAGCCATCCACTATCTCAACCCTCTGATTCAGAAGGAATGGGAGCTGCTTGGGGAGATGGAACATCGTGGGCGGACCAACCACATTGTGCAGCTATACAATGCGGAAGCCGTTCTGCCCCTCCCCGGGAACCACACCGGGCCGAAGCTCGGCAAACCGGAGGCAAGGCGGCTAAAGGCCCCGATGACGAGGAGGAAGAAGAAGAGACAGAGGAGGAAGGAGACGAGGAAGCCGCCCCTGCTGCGCCGCAAAGGCAAGTAAAGGTGGTTTTCAAGCGCCCTGCAACCCAGAAGGGTGACGCTGAAGGCGTGACCTCCGCTCCACGGCGCATGAAGAAAGTGGCACATAGCCCCAGGGGTATGAGGGGCAGCCTTCGGCTCGGCGAGGATACCTCCGGCCGAGGGAGGCAGACTAAGAAGCGTTCTGGGGCCGCTGAAGGCGCATCCTCACCCGCCCCGCAGCCATCCAAGCGTTGACACCTCCGCAAAGAATACGGGGGAACCGTCACGAGACCGGCGACCCCAAGCGAAATGGCGGCCGATGAGGACATGGTGGGCACCTCTCCGAACCCAACACCACCGACATCGCGCACCCGAGAACGACGGACGCCGATAATCTGCTAAACGTGTTGGTGGACGTCGTTCCCGATAGATCCGGGGAGCGGCCAGAGGGGGGTTCCGAAGGCTTTGCATCACCTCTGCCCCGGTCCCCCGGTATTCTGATGCCATCTCTGGATTTTGGCACCGATAGCCCTTCAGCCTGTACAGGTATCCGAGGCTGCTAAATTATTCGTTGTCTTTTTAAGCACTTTGTTATCTTCTACAGAGCAATAGGAGGGTGGCGCCAAGGACGCTACTGGCTCTCGCCATACCGAAGAAGTGAGGGTCAGTGCGCGCTCTAGCTCTGAATCCGGTGGCGAGAGCTCTGGACCGGCCAGTTCGGGCAGCAGCTCGACCGAATGCAGCAAGGCCTTTGGGGAGGAGGAAGAGGTGGAAGGGGTAGAGCAGCACGCCGAAGACATCCGTAGCGATGAGGAGGAAGAGGAGGAGGAGCGAGGCCTGATGCACACCTGGAGAGCCGGACACAGCAAAGGTTTCATGGGCGTCCTTCCTTCGGGTGTGCAGCCGGGTGACGTCGGGACGTCTCTTCGGGCAAGCGACTTCAGCGGACGCCCCGAAGCCGCCACAGCACTGGGGTACGCATCGCAGATGCTGGACCTCTACGACAGCGGAAAGGCGCTCGAGGACATCGACATGACGACTGCTATCAGCTACTTGTCTCGCTTAACCGCGCATGTATGCGACATTCTAAGATTTAACACGTTCGGCCAAAAATACTATTATTGGTTTGTAACTCTTCGTATATTGGCGCAGACTGCGTTGCTGTCTCATCACCTCGAGACCAAACTGTCCCCGCAGGCCACCCTTCCGGAGCTGAAGAAACAACTGGCCAAAAGCCAAACACAATCCCAGCTAGCTGTCGGCGACCTGAAGAAAGCCCAAGAAGCGCTCATGGAGGTTGAAAGGAAAGTGCAGCAGGTCACCGAGGAGGCGAGGAAGAGTGCCGAGGACCTAGGGAAGCGGCTGGAGGTTCTGCAGAAAGACAACCAGGCACTGGGAGCCGAGAATGTGGATCTGCATAATGACAATCAAAGGCTATCCAGAGCTCTAGAACAGGCCTCCATGTATATCGAAGAATCTGAGTGAATAAGTCGCGGCCTGTTCGGCTTAATCTCACAGCTGTGCCTCTTCTTCGCTGGAATGGGACTCGCCTCCCGGGAGCCAGGGCATGCCGAGGGGGAGGGTATGAAAAACATCACCTGGCTAAGCAAGAGCCTTGAACGTGCAAGAGATGGTCCTCAGTCATACGGCACCATCTGCGCCCGAATAGGCTAGACAACGACTTACTCTACCATGGAATCACTGGCCAAGCCTCGATGCTCGGAGATTCACGAGTCTGCGCGCCAACTGGTATCCCAGTGCCGGGGTGACCATGCCGTGTACAGCCAACTACAGGAACGACTAAGCCCCCTTGGTAACATCTTGGGGCGGGAGTTCTGGCAGCCCCTCGGCAACGACCTTGCCGAAGGCCTTGCTCGCGAGGCAGCTGCTCGCCTGGCTGCATCCGCCTCCACCGGTAACACCCTGGTTTCTAGTGGACGAAGGGAAACCGGCCCGCCGACTGGTGGTGCGGACGGTAGCACCAACACAGCCCCTGGCGCTTCAGGCCATGGCGGCAGTTCGCCCGCTGCTGTCACCCCCTCTGTTGTTCCGGGCTTCGGCACCGAAGAGCCCCTCGACCCCGAGGCACCTTCCACAGCCGCTCCGGAGACCCAGGTGTGAGTTCGTCCTTATCTAAGGCCACCGCACCTTCTAGGTTAGCTAGCACTCCTTGGATTGTGATTTTTGTAAGGCAATCGTAAGCGTCTAGCGCTCCGATGGCTCTCTCCTTGTAACTTAGGCATCTTATGGAATAAAACTTAGTTTATTATTCACCTAAATTGCCCATTGCACTTTCCCTAAGATTGTGTTCGTTACTTTTCTCTAGAACACACCTCCCAAGGATGCCTCCGAGGTTCCGCCGGACGCCACGATACTGGACATAGCTCTAGTATCTATCAAAGTGCCGGGGGTTGGGGAAGCCCCTGGCGATTACCTGATTCGTGGTGTGCACTGGCGGCATTGGAAGCGTGAGCACCCTGAAGGGAATTTTATAGAATTCCTGTCTTCCATCGATGAAGAGAATGAGCGCATTAAAGCGGCCTGCCTGCGTGTTTCCCTGGAAGTGCTACTTTGTCGGCACACGTGCCGCGACGCCCAAAGGGCAAGTGGCGGCACTGCGGCCAGGCCCCTTATTTTGTTGCCAGCACCGAAGGCAGAGCCAATCGAGATTTCTAGTGGAAGCTCTAGTTCGTCTCATGGCGATGCTTCATCTAGCAGTTCGTCTCACCTGGACCTGGAGGCTCTCCGGCAAGCGGCGCAGACACCCTTCGGCCGCTTGCAAATTATTGCCGACTTGGAATGGCGCCGACAAAGCATAGCGCAAGTCCGCCGCCGGATAGAAAATCAAGCACCACACTTAGTTCAACAAGGTAATTTTTGAGCGCCTCGAATGCCAACTGTTGCTCCTCGCCCCATGTGAATGCCCGGGGACCGTGAAGCACTTCAAAGAAAGGTAAGCTCTTTTCAGCCAATCGAGAGATAAACCTGCTCAACGCCACAACATGGCTAGTGAATTTCTACAACTCTCGAATAGATGCCGGAGGCTCCATATCCATGATTGCCTTGATTTTGACTGGGTTCGGATTAATTCCCTCCTTCGACACCAGATACCCCAGTAACTGATGAGGAAATCACCATGCTGGATACACGCATATCATGGCCTTCCCCAAGTTACAAGTCGTCACCAACTCGGTCGCCGCGTTCGTCCCGGATTCAGCCGACACCCCTTCACGGTTTTGATGATATCTCCCACATCTGACGTCCAAACGAGATGTTCTTTGATGCGTTGGAAAGGGGACGACGACGCTGTCATTTTGGTTCTGGTCCTAGCTCCAGAACGGTCATGAGTCATAATATGTGACCATGACAAGGTGTTGTGCCACCTATTTTGGGCCAACTTGGCCATGTATCATGTCGGGCCTTAAGCCCATGTTGTGGGCGCCCCCCCTGGTCGCCCCCAACCCTAGGACGTCTTTGTTTCCTACATAAACTCAATAGCCGTCGTCTTTTAGTTTTGGGTTTTGTTTAGTTCAGTTTTCCAGAGAGAAACTTGATCGAATTATTGTAACTGTGGTGACAAGTCCTTTTACAGTAATCCAGGGCCTCTGTTCTTGTTCTACACCACTGTGGCAATTAGTCCTTTTATGTTCAGAGCTTGAACCTTTTCTTGTGATTCGCTTCATCCATATTTGCAATTTCAGATTGCGTGTTTATCGTCTCTTGCTTGTGTTCTCGATTTCGCTTGCAGGAATAATCTAGTTGTGCTTGGTGTAACGGTTGTGGGGTTGGATCTTGTCTGATTCGAGCCGGGTCGTCGATGCCGAGTTTCCCAAATTCGAGTTTATCCCCTTACCTCTCGGAAGATCGGGCCATATCTACATCAAGTGAGGTATTATCGTGTTCTTCCCTTTAGATTCGTTTGTGTTCATCACCTTTTGTCCACGAAAAAGCCTACAAAAAAAATTTTCTCCACCATCCCAGACACTGTTTAGCCTTTACATAATTTAATTTTAGAGTTCGTAGTGTTGAGTTTGTGTCCTAGTCAAGTTCAGTTGCTGGTTTGAATTTGTGTTTCAATTCGGTTTGTGTTTTGATCTCCGCTACACACCACCATCACCATCATGTTTTCCATTGGATTCACCATCGTTTCACCCACCCACCACACCCACAATCTGTTGCCAACAAAAAAACCCTACCCGATTCGGTTCCCCCCCCCCCCCCTCACCCCTCAAACCCTATCTTGACATAGCTTCGGTAAAACAGGCATAACTTTTCGCTCGTTGCTCCGATTGGGCTGAAATTTTTACAGCAGATTCTTGACTCAAAGTTGAGGTGACCCACACTAGGCCCCGCCCTGTGTGCCCTTGTCAAAAAATTCAAAAAAAATTGGGAAAAATAGAAAAAAAATTGTCAAGTCAAAAATAGCGCTTTCGGTGAAACTTTGAGATTTTGCCTACCCTTTATTTTCTCTCTGTTTGAGTTGAAACTTCTTGTGGTTCCTTCCTTTGTGTTCCTCTATCACAGAAAAATAGTAGAAAAATCATACAAAAAAATCAAGATTTTGATTTGCACCCCTCCCCCCTCGCCCTGAAAATTCTAAGTCTGGGAAGGCTGTTTTGATCCTTGCTGCCTTTGTCATTGTTCTTTGCCATTGTTCTTGCTGTCACAACTGTTTTTGAACACGATTCTTTCGCCAGCAATTAGGACACTGCTTTGGACATTTATTCAGTGCTACTATCTGTTATTGAATTGTGTTCCAGTGACATACATAGTAGCCTTCCAAGCTATACATATTGTAGCATAGGTTTCTTCCTTGCAACTGTTACACCCAAGCTCAACTACAGATTGTGTCGACCTGTTTGGCTTTGGTAAGAATACTTGCAAGACTGTGATACATTGCTTCTGATATTGTTTTCCACTTTCTACACCCTCTGTTGCCTGCTAGTTGATAGGGCTAATCTTTTTGTTTAGTCTTGTCTTTTGCTTTTAACCATGTCAGAGAAAGGGAAAGGGACACCTGGAGAGTTGGAGTCCCCTATAGACTTCAATGATTGCGTCTCCAAGGCTGAGCTCATGAAGCTTCTTGCGGACCAGCGTACATTTATGGAAACAAAGTTTGCCGAGTTGATGGGTCACATCAACACTGTTGTCCACCGCATTGAGGATGTTGAACGACAACCTCCACCTCACCGAGCTGCTGATGATGATGATTTTGACCGTGATGCAGACCGTCTTCACCGTAATCGACACGGTATGGGAGGTAATAACAATCGTGGTAATACTGATACTTTTGTTAAGCCCAAATTTAACATACCACCTTTTGCCGGTAGTGCTGACCCTGAAGCATACTTAGATTGGGAACTTGCTGTTGAACAGAAATTTAATTCTCATTTAGTTCCTGCTGAGCATAGAGTTAGACTTGCTACTAGTGAGTTTACATGTTTTGCTCTCTTTTGGTGGAATGATCTTTGCAATACTAATGCTGCTATACCTGCCACTTGGCCTGTTTTGAAACAACGCATGACATCTCGTTTTGTTCCTCCTTATTACCAACGTGATTTACGTTTGAAATTACAATCGTTAACACAAGGTACTAAAACAGTAGAGGAATATTATCAGGAATTGCTTATTGGTTTAGCACGTTGTGATATACATGAAGATGATCTTGCAACTAGTGCTAGATTTTTTGGTGGTTTGAACCGTGATATCCAGAATATTGTTGACTATAAAGAGTGGAATAGGTTCAGTCAATTGTATCATATTGCTCTTAAGGCTGAACGAGAAGTACAGGGACGCCTTCCACAACAATCTTGCAGGTCCAACACTGAGCAATATCTCCAGCAACGCACTGGAGTAGAGAACTTGAAGAGTCATATTGCTAAGACACCAGCAACAACTTTTCCACTTGCGCCTACTTCTGCAGCGCAATCGTCTAGTGTGCAGCACCAACACCAAAAGAAGGTTACTACTTCCGGTACTAGGAGTGACTCCTCCACCACCATTATTTGCTACCGCTGCAAGGGCATGGGACATGTCATGAAGGATTGCCCTAGTCGTCGTGCTTTCATCGCTACCGCTGATGGGTATGAAAGTTCTAGTGATATTGAAGATGAATTTGCTCGTATGCCTAACCTTGTTGCAGATTCGACGGAGGAGCAGGAGACTACCGCCATTGATTCTATTGCTGCCACCGCGGGCTTTCCTAGCCTCATTGTACAGCGTGTGTTGACCACTCGGGTGGGACAAGAGGAAGAACAACAACGCAACAATTTATTCTACATGTACCTCATTGTTGCGGACCACCGTGTTCTCACCATCATTGATACTGGGAGCTGTAACAACTTGGTAAGTTCTGATTTGGTAAGCAAACTTGGCTTGATCACGCATGCACTACATCAGCCCTACCACATCAAATGGTTCAACAATAGTGGTACGGCACAGGTAACTCGATCAGCACGCATACACTTTTCAGTAGGTTCTTATCAAGACTTTGCTGATTTTCATGTTGTACCTATGCAAGCATGTTCGCTTTTATTAGGCCGTCCATGGGAATATGATACGGATGCTGCCCACCATGGTAGAACAAATACATATACATTCGTGCATAAGGACAGGAATATTACTTTGCGTCCGTTATTGCCTGCTGATATTAGAAATCATTTTAAACTGCTTGCTGAAAATACTGAGAATAAACATGATAACAAACAACTTTCTGATGTTAAACATAAGGCTATTCAGTTAAAGAGAGGTGCTTTTCTTTCTATAACATCTACTGTTACTGATCTTTGTGATAATCATGATGCACCTTGCTATACTATGCTTTGTCATGATATATCTTCTATCGATGATCATGTATCTTGTATTTTGCATTCTGCTAGTACTAACCTTTTGCAGGAGATTGATGCTGAGTTGGAGTCGAGGGTGACTCCAATTCAAGAAGGGGAGGATGATGAGGACATCACCATGCTGGATACACGCATATCATGGCCTTCCCCAAGTTACAAGTCGTCACCAACTCGGTCGCCGCGTTCGTCCCGGATTGAGCCGACACCCCTTCACGGTTTTGTATGATATCTCCCACATCCGACGTCCAAACGAGGTGTTCTTTGATGCGTTGGAAAGGGGACGACGATGCCGTCATTTTGGTTCTGGTCCTAGCTCCAGAACGGTCGTGAGTCATAATATGTGACCATGACAAGGTGTTGTGCCACCTATTTTGGGCAATTGGCCATGTATCATGTCGGGCCTTAAGCCCATGTTGTGGGCGCCCCCCCTGGTCGCCCCCAACCCTAGGACGTCTTTGTTTCCTATATAAAATCAATAGCCGCCGTCTTTTAGTTTTGGGTTTTGTTTAGTTCAGTTTTCCAGAGAGAAACTTGATCGAATTATTATAACTGTGGCGACAAGTCCTTTTACAGTAATCTAGGGCCCCTGTTCTTGTTCTACACCATTGTGGCGATTAGTCCTTTTGTGTTCAGAGCTTGAACCTTTTCTTGTGATTCGCTTCATCCATATTTGCAATTTCAGATTGCGTGTTTATCCTCTCTTGCTTGTGTTCTCGATTTCGCTTGCAGGAACAATCAAGTTGTGTTTGGTGTAACGGTTGTGGGGTTGGATCTTGTCTGATTCGAGCCGGGTCGTCGATGCCGAGTTTCCCAAATTCGAGTTTATCCCCTTACCTCTCGGAAGATCGGGCCATATCTACATCAGTAACTTTCCCGAACAGACCCCGAACATGCACTTCACCGGGTTTAGTCGCATGCCTACCCTCCGCAGGTTGGCAAATGTCTCTGCTAGGTCTTTCACATGGTCCACCTCTTCGATGCTCTTGACAACAATATCATCGATATAAGCTGCCGCATTGCGGCCCATCTGTGTCCCCAACGTAGCTTTAACGCGAGAAAGTAGCCCCTGCATTCTTCAGCCCAAAGGGCATTCGGTTGTAACAATAAGTCTCCCTTGGTATCAGAAATGCTATCAAAGGTTGATCCTCTGTAGCCAACCAGACTTGATGAAACCTCGAGTAACCATCCAGAAAACTCATCAACGCACAACCTGCCGTTTCATCCACCAACTAGTCTATGCGAGCTAGCGGGAAGTCATCCTTCGAGCAATGTTTGTTCAACATTGTGAAGTCAATGCACATGCGCCACTGGCCATTTGGTTTCTTGACCAACACGGGGTTCGCGAGCCAGGTAGTTTTGTCAATGGGCCGAACGACATTTGAATCCAGCAATTTCTGCACCTCGGCCCTCAAGATGCTGGCCTTCTCCTCTGTCCAAACTCTGATTCGCTACTTGACCGGACGCACCTTCGGTTCGACGTCCAACCGATGCTCAGCAATTGACCTATCGATACCGGGGAGATCTTTTGGCGACCATACGAAGTCATCCGTATTGTTTCTTAAGAACTGCATCAGTTGTGCCTCCACATCCTGTGATAACTCCCTGCCAATCAGAACCGTTTCATCTGGTCGATCGGCACACAGCACAACTTCTTTGGTGCCTTCAACCGGAGTGACCTTGGGTACCCACTTGTGTGCTGCCGGTGGTTCCACTGCAAGACTCTTGTCCTGACACTCTTCGGCTATAACATGGATGTGATGCTGTCCCGGCGATGACCCAACCTCCAGCCTCTGGGCATCAACTTGATCCCCATACACCGTGATGACACCCTCTGGTACGGGCATCTTCATACACAGGTATCCATGGTGAAGCACTGCCAGGAATTTATTGATAACCCTCCGGTCCAACAGAGCATTATAAGGATAGTTCATCTCCACCACGTCAAACCGAATGTCCTCCATCTGGTGTCCCCCTAAGCCGGAGAACAACACTTTCAGCACAATACTGCCTATCGCATGAATGGGTTCTCCCCCAAACCCTTGTAGCGGAACTGAAGAAGCCTGTAGATCGGACCTGCCATACCCCATTTTTTCAAGAGTACTCCAGAGAATGACATCGGCCGAGCTCCCTCCATCAAGCAAGACTTTGCGTACATCAAAACCATTGATATTGACCGCCATTACGAAGGCATCGTCATGTGGAAATATCATCGGCCTCAAATCAGCCGCTGAGAAAGAAATCGGCGTGTCCATCCAACGAGTAACCCTGATCGGAGGGTATGCAGCCACATGATTCACTTGTCGTAAGTACTCTTGGTGCTGCCTCTTAGAGGGGAACTCATGCCCCGAGCCACCAGTGATAGCAAAGATCGTGCCCCGAGATGCCCCCGGATTCTGAATGTGTTGTATGGGTGGCGCTCTTTCGGGATGGTCGTCCGGCTTCAGCTGTGGTGGAAGCGGTAATTGCTCCGTCAGAGGAGCCGGAAGCGTGAGCTGGGGCGGAGGGGGTGGTAACGCAACTACTTGCGGTGGTGGGGCGGGATGATGGTACTGCAGAAATGGCACCTGGTGAAAATGCGGGGTAGGGGGGTAGAAGGCAGCGGCATGTGTGTATTGAGTGTGCATCACCGGCTTAGTTTGCTCAGCCTCTCGCCGCACTCTAGCATCGGATAGCGCTTTGATATTGGGGCAGTAATTGGAGCTATGGGTGCACCCTGGGCCATGAAATGCACAGTAAAAAAGTTGACCCGGCCGGGGATGCCTCGGTCCCGGACGCGGCGGCGGCGGCCGAGGGCATTTGGGTGCTGACTCCGAGGCCCCCCCTTGCTGGACATTGAAGATCTCACGCCGTGTAAAGTTGCGGCCTACTCCACGTTGACTCGGACACCAACCTCCGGTATTCAGATTTTGCCCCCGCCCCATCATCGCACCCGAGCGCACCTTTCGACGCTCTTCCTCTTCGTCCTCCTCTACCCATACCTGCCCTTCCAAGATGCTCAGCAACTGATCCAGAGTCTGGGGTTGCTTTACTCGGATAGCGCTTCTGGCTGCTCCCATTCGGAGCCCCTTTGCAACAGACTCGATCACCATGGCATCATGTATGTCGGATACCTGGCATTTCAAGTGTATGAACCTCCGAGTATAGTTGGCCAGTGTTTCACCATCTCTCTGCACACAAGCAGCCAGATCCCGAGCTCCCACAGGCTTGGCATGATTTCCCCTGAAGTGCACCGAGATTCCCTATTTAAGTTGCACCCATGACCGAATGCTCCCCGGCGACAGCTTAGCGTACCAGGTACCTGCTATTCCTTCCAATGCTAACGGGAAAGCCTTTGCCTTTACTGCATCATTCCCTTTGGCTAACTCCACAGCCGTCTCATACCTCATGAAAAACTCTTTAGCATCTGAAGTCCCTGCAAACGTTGGAAGCTTGACCGAAGCCAATCTCGTGGGTCACTGCACCGCCTGTAATTCGGCTGCCAAGGGAGAATTGGGATCCGTTGGCTGCACCGGATGAAGGCTTCCAGTAGAATGTGCCCTCACCCATTCTTTACGAAATTCCTCATACCCCGGAGCCTGCTCCGTAGGGATCCCGCCTCTCCGAAGGATCTCCAACTGTTTTCTCAGCTGCCCCTGCCGCCTCTTGGCCGCTTCAATTCTCTAGTTATAACCAGCCTCCTGCTGCGCTAGATTTTGCAGAGCCTGTGCCCGCAGCATCTGTTCTTCGGCTACCCTTTTCTGCCTTTTAACTTCCTATTCCATCAACTTTATGTTCTCCTCCTCCCGTAGTGCATCCTCTTGCTGCTTCCTGATACGCTCCTCCGCTATTCGACTAGCATATTCTGCCTCCTCCTGTGTGAGCTGCCCACCGGCAGTCTCTCCCTCGGCCACAACCTCTTGCCCACCTTCGTTGACCTCATCGGATGCCTCTTCAACAAGGCCTTCAGCTCCTTCCCAAAGCGGGCGCGCCCCAACCGCGGCTGACGTTTCCGGGCGGAAGACCTTCACTGCCGCCCTACTCCGGGTTGTTGCCTGTTGCGACAAGCCCGAAGCGGGTGGTCTCTTTCCCCCTACCATGCCTACGTGCTTTGTTGTTCCTTCCCCAAGGTCGGTGCCAGCTGTTGTGGTTACAAGTTCAGAACAAACAATTAATGGGCTAGCCGAGGGCTGGACTGGCCGAAGGTCCCTCGGACAAGCTAAGACAGGCAGGAACAAAGCCAAGCTACAACACTAGTGCCGAAGGGCTTATACTGGTGCTCTTCGACTAACGAACTTTGTATTATCTGGTCAGAATTGTACAGGAAGGTTCTGGTGGCAGAGGCACGTCTGGTCCCGCTCAGAGGTGCAGGTGAGCATTTATTGATCTACGCTCACCTACCCTCCGGGCATGTTTACAGATTTGCTCCAGACCTTATATTACACATCTTACTACTTGACCTAAGGGTACTCTAGTACTTCAATCTTTCTCTGGTACACGCCCCCCGACTGTCATCCTCTAGCGTCTGCGCCCGGGGCCCCCATGCCATACGGCCTTCGGTCATACCGGCCTTCGGACGCCTGCTGGGCTAAAGGCCTTCTAGGCCGCCAGTCCAGCTGGACCTTGCTTATTATTGATGGGCTGTCTTCTGGGCTTGGGGAGACTATGGGGTGGGCATTCCCCCAACAATTTAGTCCAAGGAAAACAATAGGTTGGAAGTTAACAAATTTTGAATAGTGCTAAATAACCATGATTCTGAAGATGTTTAACACTTAAGCAGATTGCAACCAAGATTTGAGGTACCAAGTGAAGTCCAAAATAGATGAGACTTGGCATAGAGGGAGACCAATAGGTGTAGAATATGACTTTGGCTGATGTAATTTAGAGAGAAACAGAGAGGAAGTTATTAAATTTCAAAAAGTGCTAAGTGGCCAGACTAACTTAGAACTGACTCTAAATCTGAACTTTTCTTTCAAACTTGCCTTTGGTATAAATTTCAAAAGATAATCTTTGTAATTATCTTTTCTTCTTGATTCATAAATATTTGTCATTTAAAAACATGTGAGTCTTTATGGCATCTTTGATTCATTGGATTCAAGCATTCACTTTCTCTTCTCCATCACAAAGGTCCTTCGGTGCCAAGCCTCATGCTTTCCCTTCTCCAAAGTATGGTCTGACGCAACCAAGTCATTGCCAAGCCTCATGCTTTCCCTTCTCCAAAGTATGGTATGTCACAGACAAGTCATTGCCAAGCCTCATGCTTTCCCTTCTCCAAAGTATGTTCTGTCGTAGCCAAGTCATTGCCAAGCCTCGTGCCTTTTCTTCTAAATCTGAACTTTTCTTTCAAACTTGTCTTTGGTATAAATTCCAAAAGATAATCTTTTTGACCTTATTAATTCAAACCACAATTATATGTTGTTCATAAAGATTGGATTTAATTTATGAGTATGATCTGGTTCAAGGTTCACTTATAAAATTTCAAATTTAAATGTTTAAAGTGACATTATTTCTGGGTTTTGTTTGATTCATTTGACCCACTAACAAGTGAGATAAAATTACCAAAAATTCTCCAAAATTATTATTTGGGCTATAGATAAAGACTATGAAATTTATTTGGGCCATTTACATTTGAAAATTTGAACTTCTAGTTCATGATATATTTGACTTTAATTCAAATAAAATTCAACCTTGAGTTTTTAAATTGTTATTTTGCTTTTGTTTTCTCCCTTGGCTGTCTAGGGTTGGTTCTTGCCTCTACAAAGTGGCACTAGGTGTCACAGACTAATCGGTTTTCAACCTTAGTTCGAGCTCGCATGCATGTTCATGGAGTCATGCTACATGTTCACTATTTGAATATTTGATCAGTCACAATTAGCTGTAGGCTTTCCATATATTGCGATATAAAAAGAACACCTGGTTAAAATAAATTTGAACTGTTTATTTTCTTTTAATCTAATGGTTTAGATTTATTTATACTACTTTAACTCTTTAAGTGTGTATGTAGAGCTAGTTTGCCACCAAGAGTTAGATAGTTTTCGTGGAGAGCCGTGACTAACTCGTTGGCAACTAAAGCAAATAAGGTTGCACGCCATCTTGATGAGGGCGGTATTTGTATCATTTGTGGTGAAATGGATGAGATCGCGCATCACGGCCTGGTTACTTGTCCTATGGCAAGATCCTTGTAAGAAGCTGAGGGAAATATGGTCATTACCGGATGAGATACAGTTCCGGAACCTGGAACATGGTGGCTGCTTAATCTGTTACAGGATTCCACGGATGAACAGAAATTTGTTGCTTCTAATGCGAATGGCATACCTGGGCAAATCGCAATGAGATGGTGAGTGTTATTGTCTCGGTGGAAGGTACAAGACGTTTCTTGGTTAATATTACCATGAGTCTTTCATTGCTTTAATATTCCAAAGACACTATGTAAGAAAACGTATTTAGAGACTCTGCTCAAGCCACATCAGAGACTCTGATTTTTCGCGTCTTCAAATTTACGTCTGTGATGAGAAGTCATTGGAGACTTGAATTTTTAAGTCTGCAATACTCCCTCATTGCAGACTCTGTTTTGCCTAAACGAGTCTCGGTTTAGGCAAAATAGAGTCTGCAATGATAATGTTCAAAAACAAACAAAATAGTGATGCTTCTACATCGAGTTGCTTTAAGCAGCAAGCAAATTGAGTCAACAATTAGTAATACTCACAGAATCAGAATCAAGAGCTTGTTATATAGTATCTTCAGTTCAGGACAATAGAATATGGAAGCAAAACTCATTCTTATCACAGATTAGCCAAAAGCAAGACCACCTAAACATCAGGTTATATATAGCTCTAACTCCAATGGACTATACTCCTACTAAGAGGGCATACACATATTACATATGGTGGTACCAACTGGTATCACACTCGTTTGTATCTCTAAAACTTTATGATCAATGCAACTCCTAACTTGTAATACCCGATCATCAGCATCTCTGAACTTGTTCCATAATCTTCTTTGTCTCTTTAGGCTAAGTTTGATAGTATCATCCAAATTCTGCAAGCAAGCATGGACAAGAACGTACATGTAATATGAGTTATCATTGATTTTACCATAGATGTAGCAGTAAAATCCAGCTTCATGGGAAGTGAATGCAAAATGAGTAGCTACAGAACCAAATTTACAAATGTGCATAAGTGTATCTCAAACCAAAGCCAAATTTACTAACCTATGCTACAGACTGCACAATTCACTAGCACAACACTTTTCTAAATGTTCATTACTCATACAACAAGTTATGCTATTGTTTCCTTTTCTAATTGTCAGGTAGCTTGCAGGATAGTTTCAGCTTGAGAGGTAGTTAGTTCAAACTAATTTATTCTAGCATTTGGAGAGTGTTAAAATGAAATATACGAGACCAAAACTATAGACTGCACCTACATAAGGAAAATAAGAGCAGTATTTACTGATGTACAGAACTGAAAGCACACTGACCTTCTAAAACAAATTTGAGGACAACTTTTCTAGCTCTTCAGACCTGAAAAGGAACACTGCAGATCTGTTGCATTGCATCATTGAGGCACCAATGATTTCTACCAAGCTACCAGATACTTGAACTCAGATAAAACCAAGAGCATAACAGCTGTTGGCTTACGCTTAACATGGTATGTGACAGATGAAATAAGAGATGTTGGATAGAACATCAATTTGCATAAGCAATGTTCATGTAAAATGAATTATTCTTTTTTTTTTATCTGAAGCAACCAATAACAGATACAAGAAGCTAAATACTGGCTACCAAGAGGATATTAGTCAAGTTGTTGCAAACAAATAACAGATGCATGGTTCATATATATGTCAGATGCAATTGAGTGATCTCAAACAGCCAAACAAGTCTACATCAAACAGATCGAAATGTAGATAGATTTAGAGGACCGCTTCAGCTAGTTTACAAAATACTTCAGACTTAAAGCAATAAAATATCTGCTCTTTTCCCACATTTTCTTTATTAGTTTGTTGCACATTTCTTAAATTGGGTTCTTAAATAATAGTTGACTCTCCAACGTAGATTTTGCAGATCAGAGTCCAACTTATTTGAGAGACTATACTGATATTACACTCACTTGAATGTGATTTCCTCTATACAAGAGTCAAGCAGATAGATGTCTTGCTGTTGTAGCACTAGTACAGACACTATAAAGTTTCTTTGCAACCAAATGCATGACTAAACCACTAATACATATGAACTGAAAATTTACTAGAATCAATTAAAGACGCCAGGAAATGTACCTGTGTTCACCATGCCATGCAACAAGTTTAGTTAACTTAATGTCTCAGACAAACTCAAGTAACTATAATGATTACTTGTCGGTCTAGCTACAAAGCAAGACTTTACTCTGATATGCACAATCGAGCCATTAGATACCTTAAACAGGAACAGTATATGAAACAGAACATATCTAACCTTTTCTATTGCTGGGGAGAAACAATGATTGCTACTTGATACGCTCCAAATCCATCTCTATCATTTGTAACAATTGGTTGCATAACACAACTCGATGAATCTACAAAATCAATTAACTCATCATATGAATAAAAATGATCTAACAAAACTAGCTCATGGCAGTAATTATCTGTAAATTAGAGGCACAAATCTGCAAACTAACAAATCCCAAATAGAATAGGTTGGGGGATTCAGTAACAATTATCAAAGCAATACTGATTGCTACAGTCAATCTCCTGAACACAGAACACATTCAACTGAACCAGTGTGATTGCGGAGGAACAACTGTTAAATTGCAGAGGAACAAGGGTGATTGCGGAGGAGAATCAGTGAACTTACCTTGTGTGAACAACTCCAATGGTCTAGATTCCAATCCCCCCACCAGATCTTACTAAAACGAAACCTGATTAGTGGATTTGAGGAGAAAAATGCCACAGAGAGAGAGAGAGAGAGAGAGAGAGAGAGAGAGAGAGAGATTTACCTGTCGCTCACCTCTGTAGCCGGAATTAGGGTGACAGGATGAAGTAGAGGATGGGCAACGGTGGTGTGGCTGGCCTCCAACGAGAGCTCCGGCGAGCTGGTGGCGGTCAAGTCCGCGGGCATCGGCGGCGCTATGCAACTGAGGCGCGAGGGACGCGTGCTCAAGGGCCTCCGGTCGCCACATCGTGCCCTACCTCGGCGCCTGCGCTGCGCTCGGCGGTGAGTACCAGCTCTTCCTCGAGTTCTCCATAGATGGCGCGGCAATACGGCAGGCGACCAGGAGGTGCGACCTCGCCGGGAGCAGGGCGGTGCGTAGGCTCGCTAGCTGTGATTATCGGTAGATGAGGCGGGCGGCAGCGCAAGGCGGAGGCCGTCTGGACGAGGGCGAAGCGGGGGGAATCGGCCGTCCACACAGGATCCGATGGTAGCGTTGTTGAAAAGCTCATTCCATGTTGTCCTGCAGCAGCGCGTGGCCCATCAGGCCCAACGCGTCTGCACTGCTATGGAGAGAAGGTGGATAAGAAGCTAACTCTAAAAATTAATTCATTATTCCTTCCTTTTTTCAAAAACTCAAAAGGTCACATTGTGAAGCTCAAAACATTAGGACAATTTTAGACATATAAAACAATGAGAGTGTCTAATTTTCAGTCAATTGAAAATAGGGGTTTCTTTTAATCAATACTTTTAAACCTTGGATCTAGATCCAATGGATACAAAAAAAACAAAATTTTTCTATAGTCTATACGTAACACTAATTAATACATATAATCCTATAAATAAATAAATAACAAAATAAACAAAAAAATAACAAAAGCAACAATTGCCATCGACTAAAACAAAGTTCATTTTTTCAGTCGATTGAAAAATAAGATTTCCATAAAACAATAGGTATCGAAAAATCCATTTTGAGAGGAGACACCCAAAGATCTTATGTATATATTTAATTAGATTTTTTTTGAAGTTAGCTAAAAATTCAAGTAGGCTAACTGATTAGCTAAGTTTAAAAATTTTGAATTAAATATCTGCATTATATATTTCTGTGTTTCTAGTGAAAGTAAATATTTTGGTATGTCTTATTTCATTTTTCAACTCGGCTCGATTTTATTTATCTACCTTTGGTCACCTTTCGAATTTTTGGAAAAGAAAGGAGAATGAATTTTTGGACTTGCTCCTTGTGTGCTTTGTCACTCTCGTTGTGCAGATGCCGTTGGGCCAGATGGGCCGCACGCTGCCGCAGGACAACAGTGAGGAATAAGAGCCTCTGCCACGCTGCCGTCAGATCCTGTGTGAACGGCAGATTTCTCACCAATGTTGATCTGACGTTGAGTAGCCAAAGTCAGACGATCCAGTTCCGAGGCGGGGTGGGGGCTGCAGACCTACGGACGGAACCAAAATAAATCAAAGTCAATAAAAAATTCGGGTTCGGTCCGAGTGCTCGGAGACACGCCTATACAAGCCAATTTTTTTAAAAAAATAATCGAAATTAGTCTAATTTTCTTTAAAAAATCGCTCCAAAACTAAATTTTCAGGATCTAGATATTTTAATCATGTCATGTCATATAGCGTGATTGATACATGAATCATGCCACATGACATGGCGTGATTGGATGACACGTCAACGTGGACCGTCACGTCGACTCCGGCGACTCGGCAAGGTTGACCTAATCACGCCAGACGGTATGGCGTGATTGAGGCCTCAATCACGCCAATCTATTTACCGTGATTAGACTGGTACCTATAGGTCCGGGCAGGCCCCTCTTCCTTCTTCTTCCTCCTCACTTCTCTACCCTCTCACTCCATTATTCTCTCTCCGGTGAAAAAAAGAAAATCTACAACCCCCTCCAATCTTTGATACTCATTTGGGTAAACTTTTTGGAGGCTTTATCTAGGAAGGTATGGCTATTGATTTGTCTATAGATAAATTGTGTTTAATGGTTATTTTGGTAGGTAGGATGGTAATTAGGGTTTAGGTTTAGGTTTAAGGTCATGAGAGAAATTTTGCTAACTTAAGAGATGCATTTACTTTCTTGGATGTTGGTGAAGTTGATAATAGACGGTGGGAGATGTATCCCAACGTAAGCTTGGTGGATGCACCGGTTCTATATTTGCTACCTATTCCTACGTGTGAATGTAACATCCTTGCACACGTGAAGCAATCCCGACATCCGTTGACAGCCGCTCGATCTTACTATTGTTGTTCAAATGATAGGGTATGTTTACTCACCCATGATCTTTGTTATTGGTGGTTCGTTATTCAACTGAGTTGAAATATGAAATTTGCTATAGGTAGGGCAATGCAGCTTCCTTCAGTAGATTGAGGTCCGGAGACGTACGATCAGAGGATATTGTTATTCCCTTGGGACCAAGAGGGCAAGCCATACTATTTGTTTGAAAGATGGGTTCCACCGCCGCCTAATCCTCCTTTGATGTCTAATCAAAAGAAAATCGGTGCTTTATATAGGCGTGTGCGTGAGCCTCCCTTTTGCAAGTGTGGTGTTCGGGCAGAGTTGCACCAGCCTCCTCGGGGTTTGGCATACACCCCATTCTTCCGTTGTCCATCACAAGCACGGTTGGTAGTTTTGTTTTAAAAAAATATATTGTGGTTGTTTCTCATGAATTACTTGATAACATTATCTTTTGTTATGTCTAGGACAACAAGAGAGGATGCGATTTTCAGGAGTGGATATATGGTCCAAAGGCGTTATATCTATATCCAGAAGAATTTTTGGAGGATGTGGCATATGGAAAGTCATTACCATGTGAGGAGAGGCCAACAATAGTGGTGTCCTAGCTAGGCAAGGTGTGGTGCCATCTGAGTTAGGGTACGAATACTATTGTGGCAATACAGTTGGTGACGTTGACGAATGGGTGAGTATGTAGCTATTGGATTGATGAATTTAGTGATGTCGTATGAGGTCGGTGCTAATGGTTTGAATTCTCCGTGTTTACTCAGGCTAACCAGAAGTACAATTGGGAGACATTTCCTGGACGAGAAAAATTTCTCCAAGAAGCGAGTAGGTATGGACAGGAGGACTATATGAAGGTGTTAGAGAGAAGAAGGCAGGAAATAAGGAAGAAGTATGTTGAAGAACCTCCTGACTTTATCATTCAGACGATATGCAACGAGTACCAAATAGATAGAGTGAATGGTGGGTATGCAGCCTATGAGAAGGCTTTGGACATTTGGAGACAGAACCGACATAGATTTCCTACAAAGGTTGTATGGTCCCATTTGGATGTACCTCGTGGTTGGAATTTTGAAACAACGAAGGAGTATGTGGTGTGGTGCAAAAGAAAAATGAGATTGATGCTTGAAAAAAGCCATGATGATACAAAGAATTGGGGAAGGAAAGTTGATGAAGGTGAGAGTAGTTCCATTGTGAACTTAATTGAGAACTTACCATCCTTTTAACAATACTGAGTGTGGGATACTTGCTTTACGGGTATTCTCATCCAAGACTAAGTCGGTAGCCGACCGGGTACTTTATCAACAAGGAAGCCGACCGACTTGGCTTGGAGCACAAGGCATTTGGAGATAGACTTTCTATGTAACTCCTAATGGAGTACGATTAGGACTCTTCATGTACCCCCCTGCCGACCGGATATATAAGGCGGCAGGGTACCCCCCATTGAGGGACAAGCGACACAAGTTTCTCAATATAAATACAATACACAGAACACAGGATGTAGGGTTTTTACTCTCATCGAGAGGGCCCGGACCTGTATAACTCGGCGTCTTATGTAACCATCGTAGTTCTTAGTCTCGACGTAGCCCTATATATTTACTGCTGATCTCAAGCTTCGGCAGTTGGCGTGCCAGGAAGGGGACAAGGCTCGCCGGGATTCTCCGTCGACTACAATGGCCAAAATTCCCATCATCCAGTACTCACCGGACTTCAAGATCTCCTTTGGATCGCTCGACTTCACAGTCGGCGACAACGGAGCCCTAGGTCTGGAGAACCATAGATCTGACTCGGCCGCAGCCGTCTCCATGGCGCGATCACCGAGTTCGTCTGACATGATCCCCGTATTGGTTCCACTCGGATCCGAGGAAGCAGATCCTTCCTTGGGGAACGTCTCAGAGTCGGATTGGTCCTTTGATGAGGATTCGGTTGGATCAGCTTACCCATACCCCCATACTGTCAACATGGTGGATATAGTAGATCCTATGGATGGAGACCAAGATGGTGAACAAGAAGGTAACCCCGTCGATGGCCACCAGAAGCAATTAGCCGAAGGAGGTGAACAGGAGGAAAACCCTCCAGTTGATGACTTATCGATCAGTCATCGCCGTCGACCAAGAGGGTCGCGCGGTTCACGCAACGCACGCCGACTGGATCTCGGCCCCGATATTGAAGTGGACGGTGTCAAGGTCTGTCTCACCCCTCAGAACAACATCACTGGGGCCAATACTTTGCTCGACACTGATGTTTGATGCGCATTATTAGACTCCTGCGATGCAGAAGGCGGTGACTATGGTGAAGGCTGCTGCAGCTCAAGATGCTACAAAGTCTCAGTCGGTCATAAATTCTAGCCACGCATCTTCGCGAGGTCGGCATAGCCGTGAAGATCTGAGAAATTCTATCAGTGTCCGTGATGGACGAGACACCATCAACTCTCATTATGAAGAACGTGCTCGGGATAACCGACGCTATGAGGAAGAACGTTGTGATCGGAGGATGGATGACTGACGGGATGACCGACGGGACAACCGACAAGAGGACCGTCAAGATCCTCCTCCAAGAGACGACCGACGGGACAACCGACGAGAGGACCATCAAAATCCTCCTCTAGGAGACAACCGCGATGACCGTCGTTGACGTGACGATCAGGATCAGCGCGATAACAATAACGATGACAATTGACGACGTCGTCACGATGATGATGTTGGTCCACGACACAGCCGCTGCCCAACTCCTTCCCCAGACCGGCATAGGCGGTCGCCGACGCCAACCGACGACGAGATCGATGGCATCAAAGCTTACATCCCTAGGCTTCGTAGAGCTCGATGGCAAAAAGGATTCAAACTGGTCCCCCTTGAAAAATACGATGGTCAGACCAACCCCCGAGAGTGGCTGCAGCTCTATAGTACGATGATTCAGTCGGCTAGAGGTGATTCCTATGTAATGGCTAATTACCTTCCAGTCTGCCTGGATCCAGCTGTTCGGATATGGCTCACATCTCTTCCAGAGGAGTCAATCACGTCTTGGGGAGACCTCAACAAGAAGCTCATAGAAAGCTTCCAAGCTACCTGCAACCGACCGGGCAACCACTTTGACCTCACTCGGATCAAGCAGAAGACCGATGAACCTCTTCGAGATTACATCAAGCGGTTTTGCGTTAAGAAGACTGAGATCCCCAACGTTCCGGATCAACAAATTATTGCTGCCTTCCAAGGAGGAATCCGCAGTGACGATTTGGTCTGGGAGATTGGTCGAAGGAATCATGACCTCAAGCTGACCGCTCAGGAGTGCTTCGAGATCGCTGACAAGTTTGTATCTGGGGAGTCGGCATTAGATGATATCCGGGGAAAAGGCAAGGAGATGCGGTAGGACAAGCCTGAGTCCTCCAAGAAGGATAAGAAGAGGAAGTCTGACAACGTGGTTCACATGGTAGACTGATTCCAGAAGAACCCTCGAACAAACCAACCGTCCACGGACAAGCTGTTGAGTGGCCCATGTCTTTGGCACCCAAAGGGAAACCACAAACCAAAGGATTGCTATCGGCTGAAGGGTTTTGCAACAGTCACGCTCAAGGTGGCCAAAGATCCCCCGAGGCGCAATAGCATAGAAAAGACCAAGGATGATGGCGATAAGGACGACTCAGGAGAATTCCAGGAGCCCGGCAAGGAAGTCAACTTCATCTTTGGAGGCCCGGATGCCTATGTGTCCAAGCGCAAGCAGAAGCTAGAACTTTGGGAGATTCATGAGGTGGTCTGAAATGCCAATCACTTTTGATCGATTGGACCATCCCAAGCATCTGCCGAAGCCGGGTCGATACCCGCTGGTGCTTGCTGCCACGATGAAGGAGGTGAAGTTCAACAAAGTACTCATCGATGGAGGAAGCAATTTGGACTTAATCTTCACCAAGACTCTTCAAGAGCTTGGTCTGTCAGTTAATGACCTTCAGCCAAGTTCTTCACCTTTCCATGGGATTGTGCCTGGCAAGACTTCTGTTCCTATTGGACAGATCAGTCTGCCGGCCATCTTCGGTACCCGTGAGAATTTCAGGACTGAGCGCATTCTCTTCCAGGTGGCAGATTTTGACTCAGCATATCATGCTATCATCGGTCGACTGGCGATGGCTAAATTTCATAGCTGTTCCACATTATCCATATCTCACCCTCAAGATGCCAGGCCCGAACGGAATAATCTCCCTCCACTCTGATCTTTAGAATTCTTTTGATTGCGATGTACAAAGTTGTGAGATGGCCAACAAATAGTTGATGTTGTCCGAGCAGAAGGAGATCCAGAAGGCAGTTGGCATGGAGGAGCAGACTGAAGCAGCGGTTCCAGCAAAGAAGCCTACCAAAGACAAGATCCAGACTGATGACATCCAAACCAAGGAGATCATGCTCGATCCAGAAGACCCCGATAAGGTTATTTATGCTGGGGCCAACCTCGACGAGAAATAGGAACTCGCGCTCACTCTTTTCCTCTAGGAAAATAGGGACATCTTTGCATGGAAACCATCTAATATACCGGGAGTTCCTAGGGAAAAGATTGATCATGAGTTAAGGGTACCTCCTGGGGCTACCCCCATTCGCCAGAGGCTTAGAAGATTCGCGCAAGACCGCAAGGACGCCATGAAGGAGATAGTTAGATTATTAGAGGCTAAGTTTATAAAGGAGGTGTATCATCCCGACTGGTTAGCAAATCCAGTCCTTGTACCCAAGAAGAATAAAGGGTGGAGGATGCGTGTCGATTATACCGATCTCAACAAGGTTTGTCCTAAAGACCCCTTTGCTCTTCCTCGTATTGATCAGATTGTAGACTCAACACCCGGGTGTGAGCTTTTAAGCTTTCTGGATGCCTATTCAGGCTATCACCAGATCCCACTGAAGGTCAAAGATTAGATTAAAACTTCTTTTATAACACCCTTCGGCGCCTATTGTTATATCACAATGCCTTTCGGTATGAAGAACGCTGGCGTGACTTACCAATGAGGTATTCAACGCTGCCTTGCTACTCAGATCGGTCAGAACGCAGAAGCATATGTTGATGACATTGTTGTCAAGACTCGGAACATCGAGGAACTTCTTTCTGACCTGGCAGCAACCTTTGACAATCTGAGGCATTATTCGATGAAACTGAATCCTAAGAAGTGTGTTTTTGGGGTTCCTTCGGGAAAGCTACTCGGCTACATCGTTTCGAAACGAGGTATAGAGGCTAACCCGGATAAAATCAAGGCGATCCTTGATATGGGGCCACCTAATTCTTAAAGTGACGTTCAGAAGCTGATCGGATGCATGGCATCCCTGAGTCACTTTATTTCCCGACTGGGGGTTAGGGGGTTACCACTTTTCCGACTACTTAAAAAGTAGGAGGACTTCATTTGGACCGAAGAGGCGCAGTCGGTGTTGGACGAGTTGAAGGTTCACCTGAGCAACATTCCAGTATTGGTGCCTCCGAAGCCGGGAGAAAAACTTCAACTTTACATATCGGTCACAACTCAAGTTGTGACTACTGTTTTAACAGTCGACCGAGAAGAAGAGGGACATATACGAAAAGTACAACACCTGGTCTATTTTGTGAGTGAGGTCCTCAGTGCCTCTAAAACAATATATCAACAGATCTTGAAGTTGTTGTACGCATTGTTGATCACCTCCAGGAAATTGAAGAACTATTTTCAAGCTCATCCGATCAAGAAGCCGAAGGAAAAATTGCCAAGTGGGCAGTCGAACTTGGTCAATATACCATTACGTTCACGCCTCGGTCAGCCATAAAGGGACAAGCGTTAGCTGATTTCGTTGCTGAGTGGACAGAGATTCAAAAACCTCCCACTGCACAAGATGTCGAGTACTGGAAGATGTACTTTGATGGATCTCTTCAATTTAAGGGGCTGGTGCGGGAGTCATACTTATCTCACCCACTGGAGAGAAGATTCGATATGTCCTTCAGGTTATGTTTCGCGTGTCTAATAACGCTGCAGAGTATGAAGCCCTCCTACACGGTCTGCACATTGCCGCATCACTCGGCATTAAGTGGCTTGACGTTTTTGGTGACTCGGCTTTGGTCATTAATCAGGTCACCAAGGATTGGAACTATGTAGATGACAATATAAGTGCTTACTGTCAGGAAGTATGAAAGCTCGAAGACAAATTCGATGGATTGAAGTTCACACATGTTCTTCGAGACAATAACCAGGCGGCTGATGAATTGGCTAAGATGGGATCGTCTTGGTCTGAAGTCCCACCGGGTGTTTTCTTACACACTCCTAATTCCCCTACTATCTCTCCTCGGTCGGATGTCTTAATGAGTATTGTCACTGATCTTATTAGCGATGACAACATGGAGGCCGAGAGGCGCGATCCACTCATCCAATATTTGGACAAGGGTATGCTGCCTTTGGATCTTAATGAGCAACGAAGGTAAGAGACCCGATGCCGAGGATATCTGTTGGTGGGAGACCAACTCTATAAAACAGGAGGTTCAAACATCTTGATACGATGCATCTCGATACCAGAAGGCCAAAAGCTGGTAGAAGAAATTCATTCTAGAATATGTGGCAATCATGCAGCTTCCAAGACTTTGGTCAATAAAGCTTTCCGGCAAGGGTTTTATTGGCCCATGGTGGTTGAAGATGCACACTAGGTCGTTCAGAAGTGTGAAGGTTGTCAATTCTTCGCTCAACAAACGCATGTGCCTTCACAGCAACTTCAGATGATACCTTTGACTTGGTCCTTTGCTGTCTGGGGGCTTGATATTGTCGGTCCTTTCAAGAAAGCGCTAGGTGGGTTCACTTATTTGTTCGTTGCTATTGATAAATTCACCAAGTGGATCGAAGCAAAGCCGGTCGGTAAGATAACGTCAAAGAAGGCGATCGAGTTTGTCAAGGATATCTTCACTCGGATTGGGGTTCCTCATGATATCATTACCGATAATGGCACTCAATTCATATCAGTGGAGTTCCGTGACTTTGCTGATGAGATGGGAATAAAAATCCACTTTGCATCAGTGGCTCATCCTCAAAGCAATGGGCAGGTCGAATGGGCCAATGGTATGATTCTTCAAGGATTGAAGTCGCGGATATTCGACAGACTTAAACCTTATGTCAGTCGATGGGTCAAAGAATTGCCTTCAGTTCTTTAGGGGCTTCGCACAAACACCAGTTGGGCTACTGGTCAGTCACCTTTCTCATTGGTCTATGGCTCAGGGCTATGCTGCCGACCGAGGTCAGTCTTGTTTCAGCATGGGTTTAGGCGTATGATGAACAACTTTCTAAGGGGAACCGAGAGATTGATTTGATTGCAGTAGAGGAGTTGCGTGATCACGCTCTATTTTGATCGGCACTTTACCAACAAGGCTTGCGTCATTATTATGATAAAAACGTATGCAATCGCCAGTTCCAAGTTGGAGATTTAGTACTTTGTCGAGTGCAGTCAACAAAGTACCAGCATAAGCTTTTTCTAAAGTGGGAAGGACCATATGTGGTAAAGGAAGTCACTCGCCTGGGGGCTTACCGACTGATGTATGAAGACGGCGATGATATACCAAACTCCTGGAACATAAATCGGCTACGTCGTTTCTATACTTAGTTATTCTTTTATATACTTATACATTATTTATGGATGAAACTTCGGTCTTTTTGATGAAAGATTTTTTGATGATTTTCATTCTACATTGTCTCGATTCCTTAATTTATTCTATTAAACAATCGAGCCAGGGGGCTATTCATATTGTCCCACCTTAGTCTAACCTCATTTTTGGTTTTGGACTATTTTTCGACCGATTTCTTCTCTTTGAATACAACTTCACTATTTTGGTCTAACGTTTATACATTCTGGTTATACACTTTATACCGCACAACAGACTACCACTACACTAAACCCAGAGCCAAAGTGCGAGAGGTCATGTGTCGATTGGTCGACTCTGCTTGTTACACGGTTACGAGTCACAACCTAATATGTTATGGCAGACCGATGCAGTTCTTGTTTCTCAGTGATAGAAACATATTTTCAATATTTTTATCAGTCTTCTAAGCTAGTTAAGCATGAAAATAATTTACATACAGGAAACATTGTATCATTACATAGATACTACTAATGTTCTCCAGCATTGCAGGATTATAGCTTCTTTGAAGGAGAAGAAGAGTCAGCTCGTAGCTCAACTTCTGGAGTTGCTGGAGGAGTAGGCACGGTCGGATTAATCTCTATGTTATCGACCAAGGCCTGGGAAGTCTCCAGCATGGAATCCAAGAGCAGTTGACATTGGTCGTCAGTCAAGTCTGGGTTGAAGCCCTCCTTGATCTTGTCCAATGGCAGAGCAGGAGACCAAGATTGGCAAATTGCCAGGACCTGACTTCCAGCCTCGGTCGCCACTCACCGAATGTTATCAGCAATAGCTTTTGATGCATGCTCCAGCAAATAATCCAAGGAGTGGCCAGTCTGCTCCACTCGGTTAGCATGAACATAGTTCATTGCCTTTCGAGTGGCGTAAGATAGAGCTGCGAGTGATGATTTTCAGTCAGTATGATCAACAGAAGATTCAAGCAGATGTGAGAAGTAATGAAGGGCTTACTGGCAAGATTACATTTGAAGGATTTGGAGACGCTCTTGGCCTCCTCTATCTTGGTGTTGGCCTCCTTCAGCTCCTTCTGTAGCCGAGTGATCTCGGCCTTCTGATCTTCGACCGACTTGGAGAGGCTTTCCTTCTCAGCGTTCAAGGCATCAACAAACCTTTGCTGATTGGAAGTCAACTTCTCCAGGTCGGCAATCTTCTGATCATGAGCTAAAGACAAACATTTGAGCTTTTAGTGCTAGAGTGATTAGTTGATTACTTAGATATAGATGGTAGGTGATCTTATCGGCTATATCTATATGGCCTTGGTCTAAGGCCTTGGTCATCTCTTGTCGGTCGGTCCGCAACTTCTTAATCTCCTCTTGAACTATGGAGAGTTGCTGACCAGTGACTGGCATAAACACCAATAATGTGTTAGTCTTAAACATAAAGACATGAAGGCTGAAGAGTTATAGGGCATACTAAAAGTTTCGACTTTAAGGTATTCCACCCTAGCCTGTTTCCTCTCCACAAGAGCATATATTTTCTGATATACAGAAGATGGGTAAGCTTAAAAGATGAAGCTGAGACAAAGCTAGAGCAGGATATTGAAGTACCTTGCTGGCTTCTCGATGTTGGTACATAATTTCTGCGACTTCCACTTCGGGCCAACCGAGCGCATCTTCAGATAGTGTCGCCTTACCTTTTTCAAGAGGCAAAGGGACGTTGACTGGAGAAGGTTGAGGTGCAGGCTCTAGAATTGGGGTAGGAATTGTCTTATCAGATGGCTTATCCACCTCGATTGGCGTGTTTGAAGATTTGCCAACCGATTTAGGTAGATCAGTCGGACGAGGAGGAAGATCCGACCGGGTGTCCTCGGACCCTTGAGCACTCTGAGAATCGCTCGTCCGACTACTATCAAAGCAAAGAATTGAGGAGATCAAGATGTGCTATGACTATTGGCAATAAGGAACAAGGAAGATAAGGTTTAAGATTAACCTGGGGGGCCTTCTTAAGCTTGATCCAGCACATCCTCTTCTTCGAAGAAGTTGACTCAGAATCAGGCTCCTTCCTCTTCTGGGAAGACTTGCCTGCCTTGTCGGTCTGTTCCACCACCCCTGCGTCACTCTGAGTTTGACTTGGGGGCTCCGACTGGTTTGAGGGTCGATCGGAGGGAGCAGGGGCGGGTTGATTGACATCAGTAAACGACGTTTCTTTGTCATCACCCTGATCCCCAACATATTGTCGGTGACGCCCGATGGTTCGCTTCTGAAGTTGATTAGAGGCAGCCAGGGTGACAACTAGATCAACACGCACCGGTGGAGTGCCTGTAGAAGAGCTTGAGCCCCCAGGGCCGGTCTGCTGCGGCTTCTCAACATAGTCTGGTCCCTCGGTGTCAGTCGGAGGGAGCGGAGGATGGGATACATAAGTATCTAGAACCTGCACAAGAGTCAAGACATTCAGCGGGGCATCAAGGCAAGATAATAAGGGATTGCTCAAAGTAGACTGAGGCTTAGTCGGTCTCGCATAGTGCCCTTGTTATATGCCTTCTGGACCAACAAGTGATCCTGAAGGATATCCCCTTCAAACATCTTTGAAAGGCGTTTTCGACGGAGTTCACCATTCGACGGGTCAGGCACCTCCCTGGTTTCGTCATCATCGGCATAGGTCCACGCTGGGTGACTTTGAAGTTTCAGAGGCTGCACTCTGCATACTATGAAGCTTTTGGCAACGGTGATAACATCAATGCCTTCAGCTTTTAAATCAGCAATTTTCTTCAGTAGAGCGACCACCTGAGGGTCGGTCCGATCGGGCTTCTCCATCCATTGCGCCAAGGGAATTGCTTTAGCACCCGTGAAGTCGGCAAGAACAGGGGGAGGGTTGTCACAGTAGAACCACTCGTCCTTTCAGTTCTTGTTTCCAGTCTTCAGTGGCATGTGGATGTAGGCTTCCTTCTTGCACAACTGGATGCCGATACCGCCTATAGCCACTTGATTATCCTTGGTAGGCAGCGGTCGAAGGACGAACAAGTGGTGGAATAGATTGAAATAGGGGAGAGTGCCCAAAAATGCTTCGCACATATGCACGAAGATGGCGATGTGGAGGATAGAGTTGGGATTGAGGTTGACAAGCTCAATCCCATAAAAGAAAAGGAGCCTGCACAAGAAGCTGTAGCAGAGGACTCCAAAACCATGCTCGAAGAATGAGCGGAACACGACAATCTGTTTATGAATGGGAATGGGGAAAGATTCATAGGGTACCTTCCAATCAATCTGAGCTTGCTCTGGAAGGATGCCATCGATCACCATCTTGTTCATATCAACCTAGGAGAGACTGCTCTTTGAGAACTCCCAAAGCTGCTCCGGGATATCGACCTCCGACGAAGAGGACACGATGACGGCAACGAAAGTGGCTGGAGGCGAAGTGGAAGCCCTCTTGCGACCCATAGCGATGAAGGATTTGAGTGTGGTGGATCGAGTGCTGAACCCTAGTGGAAGCATGGGGGCTGAGTGCGGCGAGATCTACGGCGGTCGGAAGGAGAATGCTAACCCTAGCCGGAGAAGCAGAGGAGGCGCAATGAAGACGAAGAGTTGGTGCGCAAGTGCGGCGTGGACTGAGAGTCAACCTGTCGCAACCTTTTATACTCTCGCTTTTTGACCTAAGGTTCCCATGGGCCAGAATGGGCCATACAGTGATGCCACTTTTTGATTAAGAAGAAGATTAATTAAGGGCCTTAAACCTATTTAGGGTTAAAACCTTGAGAATTGAAACTCGGGGGCTTCTTTGATGAGAAGCATTGGTTAATTAACCATATTTCACCGTATCTATATCATTTGATGATCATGTAGCAAAGGACTTGATGGTCATACGGATATAAGTTCAAAGGTTATGGTATTGATTGAAGTCAATAACTAAATTGCCAAAATTGGACTTATTAAAAGATAGAGTGACCGATTATTAGGGAAAAGCTATTGTATAATTAATGTCATTTAGCTTAATACCATTATATGATTGATGTCATATTATTTTACATGGACTGGATATGATTGATATCATGTAATTCAGACCGACAAGTCACTCGGAAATAGTGTATATCACTCGGCCTTTTTGATAATTGGTCGGCAAGGCTGAAACCTTGTAAAGTGACCCACTGGTTTGATGACCAGAGGTCTGCTAATCTTGGACTTGATAGTTTGAGTAAATTACATACAAAATAATAAGAGCTAACATAATTAGACTCTTGCATTATTTGTTATTCTCCAAATTATACAAGAGTCGGGGGTTACACCTGATCAGGTGCACCTGACCGGTGCACCAAATCTATCAGGAACTTCGATAAAGAGGTCTTCCTAATTTATGATCTATAGATCACTCGGAGAATCAAAGCTCAAAATCAGAAAGCACTCGGGGGCTACTGTGGGATACTTGCTTTACGGGTATCCTCATCCAAGACTAAGTCGGTAGCCGACCGGGTACTTCATCAACAAGGAAGCCGACTGACTCGGCTTGGAGCACAAGGCATTTGGAGATAGACTTTCTATGTAACTCCTTATGGAGTATGGTTAGGACTCTTCATGTACCCCCCTGCCGACCCGATATATAAGGCGGTAGGGTACCCCCCATCGAGGGACAAGCGACACAAGTTTCTCAACATCAGTACAATACACAGAACATAGGATATAGGGTTTTTACTCTCATCGAGAGGGCCCAAACCTGTATAACTTGGCGTCTTGTGTAACCATCATAATTCTTAGTCTCGACGTAGCCCTATATATTTACTACCGATCTCAAGCTTCGACACGGAGGCAGGCGTGATAGTACCGACATGGCATGAACGACCTTATTGCCATTGCAGATACCGTACAAAGGTATCCACATCAGATGGAAGGAGATACTTCCATTGTCCAACTTTGTATCGTGATAGGCATTGTTCTTTTACTGAGTGGTTGGACGGCACAAGCTCCACTTCTAATGGGGAATCGAAGGTTGAAATGAGGGTCGAGTACATGAAGCGTAAGGAAGAAGGAGAAGGACAGAAAGGTTCATAATTAAAACCCAGTTGGGGCTTGCACATGCGACAAGTTTTAGGAGAAGGAGGTCTAGTTGATGAATTGAAATGTAATTTGTGTGTGACATATGGAATGTACTAAAATTGTGTCTTTATTATGACTTGTTGAGACGTATGATGTGGGTTAATGTAATTGAGACACGAATTATTATCATGTGTTATCTATGCATTTAAGTTTTTGATGCTTAATATAATTGGAATGGTAACCATCGGCCTTGTTGGGTTGAATACTGAATTTCTGCCTAAGTGTCGAATCACGCCGGATGGTATGGCGTGATTGATGCCTGAATCACACCATACCATATGGCGTGATTCAACACTTAGCCATTTCGACGCCGTGACGCCCTCCCGGGAACACCCTGGAAATGGTTGAAGTGTGGCGTGATTGCCACCCCAATCACGCCATCTCATCCGACGTGATTAGGGTGGTAATCACGCCACACTTCGGCCCTTACCAGGGTGTTCCCGGGAGGGCGCCGAGGTGCTGAAACGGCTAAGTGTTGAATCACGCCATATGGTATACCATATGGCGTGATTCAGGCATCATCATGCCATACCATCCGGCGTGATTGGTCTGTGTGTGGCCAGGAAACAATTCTCCTGGCCAGCCACGAATTCACATCATTTCACACATTAATTCACAGGAAATCTGACATAGTTCACACAATCCAACATAGTTGTGCCATTGCGTATTGCTTTGCCCTCCATGCCTTGCCATATTTCACACGGTAACCAGTGAAACCATGTATAGCCTCAATTAGAGCTGCAACTGTGATACGTGAGTCAGCCCATAGCATTGGAGCAACACGGAGGCCAAGATATCTTGCGGTGCATTGTGAATGCACATGTGATACATCTACTATTCCGCATGTGTGAGGTTGCCTAACATTTGTCACCCTCCAACGATCCCCGCTATTCTTCACTAATCGGGCCCATACACCCTAAGGACACCCGGCTCGCTGGCACTTGATATGGTACCTCTCCCACTGATTTGAATTAATCACATAGTAGGCCTATGGTGCCGCACCGCATAATCCTCAAAGAAGTGTTTCAAATATGCCATACTATCAAATATCTGACCCTTTCTAATCATAGGTTGCCCGCTATATGCTGGTCCTTCTTTCAACGCCAAACCGTTATCACATTTAGCAAACTCGATATGATGGAGATCATGGTGATTAGGAACCTTAGGCAACTCAACATTCATATCCCTCAGTGCACGCAACTCTTCCTCACTGTAATATTTCCTCCAATCTATCTCCACTTCACCATTGAAACTAACGGGTTCACTACCGACTCTTCCATCATTATCCACCGTCTCATGAGCATGATCACCAGAATTGTCTGGTCCAACTCCTCCAAAATCACTACTTGCTCAACTATCATCGTCTGTTGTGCAGCTCTCAGGTTGCTCATCTTCACCATCTGAATCGGGCAGTGATCGAACCTCTTGTTCCACATTCCTTTCCTCCTCCAACTCATGTTCCTCTTCTTTGAACGTGTCATCAAAAAAATCGTTCGTAACCACTGCCAACTCAAACATAGCCGCATCTCCACCTCGGCTACTCTTTTTCACATTGACTCTTACTTCTTAAGTCAATGTCTTAACAGGTTCATCCACCTGTGAATAAACGTTCGGTTCAACGGGAGAGTTATAACCGTCGGTCACATCCACATTTACTACCACATCAACTATCACCTCAGCACATTTAACCTGAGCATCCTTCAAATAATCCTTGTATAAGGCCCAATCATGCTCACCACCCAATTTCATAACCACGTAATGTGCTCGACCACCTCCACCGGCATCAAAACGACCACGTAAACTAACTGACACGCAATCATCCTTGATTGACCGAGCACGATCCAACAACTCTATGAAACTAGGTGGTTTCTCAAATGTCCTCATTTCTTCACACATATCAACCATCTGACCATTTCCATCAACAGTCCCACCATGAAACAAATGAACTATTCTATTCATCTACAACAAATAAAGCACATTAATACTATTTCTACCAAAAACACTAACAAAAATCAATATTCATGTGTAACCTAATAGAACTAAACGAAATGACACATGCAACCAAACCTACATGTCAATAAAACATTGCAACCTATCCATCTACCGATGCCGACCATGCAATTCATCCCTAATCGTCCGAATAAACTATCTACAACTCCTAACCCTAGCTACTCCAAACCTTAGCAAAATCACCACGAAAACAAAATCTACATGGTGGAGATGGTGGAGTTACCTTCCAAGGGGGTCCCCCCATGAAATCCGGCAAAATGGGCGGTGGGGAACGGCGGATTCGTGGCGGCGTAGGACGGGTGATGGCAGGAGGCGACGCTCTATTTCGGCAGGGGAGGAGATAAGAATGGAGGAGAGGAGGAAGAAGGAAGGCCGGTGCACGGATAAGACACACCCCAATCACGCCAAATAGATTGGCGTGATTGGGGCCTCAATCATGCCAGACGGTATGCCGTGATTGGGTCAACCGTGCCATGTCGCTGGCACCAACATGGCAGTCTACGCTGACGTGTCACCCAATCACGCCATGTCATCTGGCGTGATTCGTGTATCAATCACGCCATTTGACATGGCGTGATTAAAATGTCTAGATCCTGAAATTTTACTTTGGGACTGTTTTTTTTAATTTTAGATTAATTTCGATTATTTTAAAAAATTTCCTATACAAGCAGAGTCACCGATGACTAGTCCTGTTCAACGGAGACTCCTTTAATTGACCCGTCTCATATTTTCTCACATCAGAGATCTGTTTTAGTTACTGTAGGTGGAGGGCCAGTACTTTGAAGACTCTCTCCCTTAAAACGAGTCTCTAATATATATCTTATTTATCACATTCTTACATAGTGAGAGAAGCAAAGCACCAATGGTAAGGTGCTGGTGTCAGACAGGTCTTAAAAGACTAGCAAACCTGATCGAAGATTGAACCTACAAAAGAGGGGTATGTCACTACTGACACTTCCACAGCAGAGGATGGGAAGTGAAGGAAGAAGGCGCATACCAGGGGAAGACGTTTCCTGTTCATTAAGGCCCCGTTTGGCCGGGCTTCTCCACCGGCTTCTTCAGCAGCTTTTCCTGACGTGCAGCCAAACAGGGTGCTTCTCTACCTGCTCATCCGGACAATGCGGGAGAAGCCAAGGCTATAAAGCAAGCAAAGTTGGGAGCGCCTGAAAGGTAGCTTCGCTGGCTTCCTCCTCCTCCACGTCAGTACTATCCCGAAATTATCCTTGATGCAAGCACGAGAAAGATGCTTTTGCACTATTATATGTGATTAACTGATGATAGTTCCGTTCAAAATATAATATGTGATTAACTAATGATAATTTTGTTCAAAGTAAAAAATAATTGAGATACCCTTTTGCACTAAAATATTAAATAATATATGATTTTTCATATTAATTCATGTGTATAAAATAGCGTAAAAATTGAGGTGCAATAAATTTTAATACTATTATTAGCAAACATGAATTACATGCATACAATCAAGCCTTATATCTAAGGGCAATATAGATAATTATATTTTATATCGATTCATACAAATGAGGAGAAGCCATAGGAGAAGCCGTTTTGCCAAACGTATATAGACAGAGCCACAGCCACAGTCAGCACAGCTGATTTTTCAGAGAAGTCACAGCCACAGCCACAGCCACAGCCACAGCCAGCACAGCCAGAGCCCTACCAAACAGGCCCTAAGTGTATCTGCAGTGAAGCGTTTTTCTTAGCTGACGTGTGTGTCTTGTGTGTGGACCCTGCGGATCAGTGGTGGTCAGTTTTTCATATAGCCCGAGACGTGTAGGCTCAATGCTAAGTTAAATGAAAACAAAATCAAAATCAAAATCAAAATCATCTTCTTGCTGAGCAAGTAGCCTTGGTGAGAGCCGTCGTCTTCCCCACTCCCCGAATCCTCACCGTCGGGGCCTAGGAGTGCCATAGGTGGTATCAGAGATAGTTTAATCTTGTGATCGTGGTGTGGACCTTCTCATTCGGTCCCTCACAGATCTTCAGCCTATAAAGCCATAGCAGGTGGGTTGAGCTTGATCCGGCGCCGAAGAAGAAGCCCATGCAACCACCGTCGATACAGACTCAGTACATGCTGGATGCCATGGATTCCACGGCGAAGAAAGAAGGGGACCACATGGACAAGCTGATGGAGAACATCGACATGCTCTTCACTCAGATCGGGACTCTGGAAGCTTCCCAACAGTAGGTGCTTGCCCACCTGCACCTCAATTCGAAGCCGATCGAGCAGTCTGCCTGGGATCATCTTCAGCTGTCGCAGAGAGTTGAAGCTACAGGTGTGGCAGTGTCCCGCCTTACTCTAGATGTGATCCGCTCACACAATAAGCAGTCGGCAGCTCGGCGCCCAGTCCTTCTTTGCGTCGTGCTTCAACCCGTTCGCGGACGATCTTGGGAAAGCCAAAATAGATCCATCTCATGGTGGCGGTGGGGGCAAATCATCTGGACTGGGTGGTACTCATTGTGGAGGAGGCTATGGTCGGGTGGCTGGCGTGTATGGTGGTGGTGACTTCGGGGGTGTTGGCGGTGGAAGATACGGCGACGGTGGTGGCGCTAGACCTACTAGCGGGTATGGGTGGAGAGACATGGACCACGATGTGTTTAGTCATTCAAAATTTGGCCACAACCAGCATGGGTTCTTTCGCCATGCTCTGCCCAAGCTTTCTTTTCCCAAATTCGATGGTACACGTCCTAGTATTTGGAGGGGCAAGTGCTTGGATTCCTTCAGTATTTTTCGTGTCGGAGTCAATGTGGGTGACCTCTGCTTCATTATACATGGAAGGAAACACACGACGTTGGCTACAGTTCTATAAAAAACAACATTGTCTCATCAATTGGGATGAATTCATATCTGCAGTGGAGGCCAAGTTTGGAGCATATGACTATCGCAAAGCTATGTCAACAACTCTGGACATGAAGCAAACTGGACCTCTGGAGGATTATATCGCTTCCTTTGACGTTGCTTGCTATGAGGTCTCAATGCATAATGTGGGACTGGATGGGATGTTCTTTGTCACACAGTTTATTCAGGGCCTGAAGGATGACTTTGCGAGGTCTACTTCAGTCCCAAGTACTTGAGACACTGGATCGGGCAATCATGCTGGCCCAAGTTCAGCAGTCCATATGTGTTCGTCCTAAATCCAAGCCATACTCCCATTCTTCATCCTTTGTTCCTAGTTAGTCCAAGCAGGACAACAAGCAATCTTCTCCTCCAAGCCCACTATGGAAAGAATGACAACTGTGTGAATATAGACGGCTCAATAACCTCTGCTATCTGTGTGGTGAAAAATTTGAGCATGGCCACATTGACAGATGCCCCAAACGCACGAAGCCGCAATTAAATACATGGACAAGCACTAAACTTGACATGCCATTAACAGAGGAGGTTCTCGAGCAACTGCAAAAAGAGGACGAGCTGGTAGAGGCATTGTGTCAATTGTCCCCCAATGCTATCTCTGGTACTAAACAAGGAGATGCACTTAAAATCAGAGCACTAGTGAACAACAAAGTGATGGTGATCCTTGTTGATTCTGGTAGCTCTCACAACCGCCAAAACCAGTTCAAGTTCAGGTGGCCAATGGTGAAACAATTGTCTGCGATCAAACAACATTTGGCTTCAAGTGGGGACACAAAGCCACACGTTTAACCATGACCTTTGAATGCAATTGGGTGCTTATGATGCTATTCTAGGCATGGATTGGCTGAGGCCACGTAGCCCCATGATATACGATTGGGAGAAGAAAACACTTTAATTGAAAGAGGAAAGTGCCACAATATTTTTGCAAGGAGTGGTTACATATCATGAAGCAGTTGCAGAAATCTCTAGTGACCAGCTATATAAATGGGCTAAGGGCAATGAGATTTGGCCTCTAGCTGTTCTGAAGCCAGTGTTGCCTGATCCCGCAAACTCAGTTCCAGCGGCAATTGCACAGGTATTGGGAAACTTTGCTGATGTGTTCGAAGAACCTACTCAGCTTCCACCATCTCAAGTGTATGAGACCACCACATCCCATTGTTACCCAACTCCCCACCTGTTAAGTCCAGACCATGTCTCTACTCGCCAATGCACAAGGACGAGATTAAACAACAAGTAAAGAAACTCTTGGCAGAAGGACTCATTGTGCATAGCTCTAGCCCATTCGCATCTCCGGTCTCATTGGTACAAAAGAAAGATGAAACTCAGTGTTTTTGTGTTGATTTCCACCAGCTGAATGACCTCACACTCAAGAACCGATTTCCCATGCTAGTGACTGATGAAATTCTGGATGAATTATAGGGCACCAGGTGGATTCGTATGCATCCTGATGATGAATACAAAATGGTGTTTAAGACACATCAAGGACATTACCCATTCTACGTGATGCCCTTCGGGCTCACGAATGCGCTGGCGACATTTCAGTGTGCGATGAACAACATTTTGGCCCCCTTTCTGTGCAAATTCGTTTTGGTGTTTATGGATGACATATTGGTATACATGCCTCTCTTGAGCAACATGCGCTACATCTTAGTCAGGTATTCAGCAAGCTTCATGAGCACAAACTCTACCACAAAGCCACCAAGTGTTCTTTTGCACAACGTAGTTGCAACACTTGTCCGGGATAAATATTAGCCAGGACACGTGGCAATAATCAGAATAACCCAAAAGATGTAAGCCTTTGGTCTCTGACAACAAGACCGGGTCGGCTGCATCCTGTACCCACCCCACTGAAATGGCATGAGCGACTGACAACTCATCCAAAGGCAACCCATCAAACACAAGATGATAGAGCGCCCAACTCTCTGCTAGGAGTCGAACCCCCCACCTGGTACACTCGACCCTGGGCGGCAGGGGTTGATCGGAACGGAAAGAGTACAACCACCACCGACCCACATTATGACCAACCCAGGGCATGGGCATGCGGTAATGGGAGGTCAAATCGCATTGTAAACCTACCCCTAGCATCATCATTGCCCTACGAGACGTGATCGCACGCCATGCCACTGTAATCAGCAGGACGAGCACGCCACATCGATGACACATGTTACAGTGGCGCTGGCATCAAGCCGATGGATAGGCCCGATGGGGCCTATTAGTGCACAATGACGGGAAGTCCGGAAGCGCGTGCCCATGATGACCAACAAGGATGCCATAGACTCACACAGTCATCAAGTTCACCCACCATCGACCCTCTCTCTCTCTCTCTCCCCCTCTCTCAGCCCAACCCCTTAGAGTATAAAAGAGGAGGCCTTCTTCTTCCTCAGACCACGTTCACACATGCGCTTTTACATCTTTACACATACATACACACACACACACACACACACACATACACACACACACACAGAGAGAGAGAGAGAGAGACTTGGAGCCATCTCCTCTCCCGCCATTGTTGTACATCCCTCATTGTACGACTCCCCCGCAATGAACATGAGCAACCCAAAACTAGATGTAGGGATTCTTCTCGAACTAGTATAATTCCCTCGTGTACACCTCTGGCAAACTATTCAGGCCTAAGCGCACAAATACTGTACGAATTTACTTGTCGATGACTCAAAACATAGACAGTAAGCGCACTAGGTAGGGGCTCTTTGCGTGTTTTGATCGACAATCTTCTTGGTCCGAATGGCCAACCTCACCGCTTTCTAGGCTCCTGGCACCATTGTGCGCTTCAGGAGCCTGGAGTTTATTGCCACGATGGAGTTCATGCTGGTACGCATGAACACACCAGTGCCACCCCCAAGCAACACGCTGGACTTCATCATCACAGCGGACGGGACATTGGAGCTCCTCGATGAGCCAGCACCCCAACCCTCATCGATCGTGCCAGCTTTACAGCCAGAAAAGTGCGAGCCTAGGGGTTTCTTGCAATCCATGACCACTCGACTTCTGTTGACGCTACTTAGTGTATCATTTTATTCATCAAAAGCGCCTTGTTTGGAGCATAAATACCATCAGTTTAGGCTATTAACCTATAGAAACAGTAGAATATTCGTACATTTGTTGTTTTGGGAAATTCATTGTAGAAACAGGTGAAAGGACGATATTTTGGGTGATTCTAGTGGACTTGGACCTTGAAGAGGTGAAATATAGTAGAAAAGGCTCAGGTGCCGTTTGGCACGAGACTGTGCCGATCGGCACCGTGCTTATTTAGATTGACCGGGACCGGCCCACTCCTTAAGACCTTCAAGAAGAAAGATATTCACACAAATCTTGGAGATATGCTTTATGTAACGACAAAAGGAAACTTCAAGATCTCAAATATGCAATACAAGACTTTACTTCAAAGAATCTAATGAAGGGACCCACATGGAAGCTACAGAAGACTTGAGAACCAACTTAGAAGAGAGTTCAGGCTAAATACGGAGTGTGCTGATCGGCATATCCACCATGTCGATTGGCACGTGGCTCTTTTCCTAAGAAACCGACTCTATCTCGAGTTGCACCTTTAAAAATACATGTAAACCCTAGTGCCAAGACATATGCCGCCAGAGGGACAACAATTCTCATGAGTTTAGAGCCACCGATGCAAAGTTCTTCACATCTCTAGTTGCTAGGATTAGCTTAGCTAGCCTAGCCAAGTCGATGACCGCAAGATAGTAGGCTTGGAGTTTCAAGAATTGCTGGTGCTTGAGGTGATCCATCAAGGTAGGCCTATTAGATGGAGGTGAATCTTGTAATATGTATATCGAAGTAATTTTAAATATGTGGATATATGGTTTTGGTTACTTGATCACCTAAATTTTGCGGTCTTGATTGTGGTGATTCGAAAAGTTTTTTGGATCTTGTATGAACCAGATTTGCATGTAACTCCACTTATGCATGGTAGTAGATGTATATAGAGTAGAGGGTAGTAGACCAATTAAGGTGATTGGTCGTGATAGGGATTGTCAGAAAAGTGTCACACTCTACCCATTTTCGGCTTCTTATATCAAGTAATTCTATTTGTGATGCTATTTAATTGCACTTTGTGGTTATGGTCTCATCTAGAAGATATCTGGTTAAACTTACTAAAAAATTTTCTTTAAGCCCTCTGCAAATTTAAACTGCCTCACATAAAAAGCCCTTGTGCTGATCAGCACCACCATGCGCTGATCGGCACGTCCTCAACTCACCGACAAAAAGCTCCCATCTTTAGAAAGTTTAATTAGATCTTTTATTAATGACTTTGCATGATTCCCACTGGTCTCTGTGGATCGATATAAACCTTCAAATACTCCAAGGGAAAATATGCTACAATTGTATATTTTTCTCTTCCATTATATAAGTGGGTGCGTACATACGACCAACAACTGCCATAGCAATGGCTGTGGTGCTTCTTGGAGGAGTCCTTGGGCCCTGCTCCAACCAAGGATAACCTCCACCACATTCTATTCGCCTTCATGAACATCCAAGGGATGCTTGCCGGGGTAACCCACTTTTTGTGGAGTTCCCTGAGTAGGACCCCCAAACGAGCTACCCGCACGGTTTGTACATGGCACATGGATTAGGACCCATCACGGCACTATGATCACCACGGACGACGAGTTCGTGGGCATGATCGAGCACATCTCGGAGTCTTTCTTTGATCTCCTCGACCAAGGATCAGAGATCGACTCTGACTGGGGGTGTAGTGATGCTAGTTACCACCCCTTCTGTGAGTGCCTCATGGTGCAACTCATCCGCATGCCCGAATAGGGGGCACCAAGGCCACAAACCCCGCGTAGCCCAGGAACCCAGGTGCCAATGGACCTGGGAAACTGGCGGGGGAGGGGAGGGGGGGGGGGGGGGGGAGCACAGGCCGAGGCACTACCCAATGTGGCCCAAGAGTGTTACACTAGTTCTGGTATGTAAGCCCACTTTAGCTCAGAGGCTAGAGTGTCACATTTGTAATGCGAGGGTCATAGGTTCAAATTCGATAGTCGCCTTTTTTTCTCTATTCATGTTCCATGAACAAGAATCTCTTTTTGTTCCCTGAATTAAATGGAGAATCTAGAGTCCACTACATTGTTCTACCTTAAAATTTTGCTAGATACAAAACATTAAAATAAATAATATATATACAAAAAATCCAGATGTTGATGAAATTCTATTTTTTGTGGTTCTTTAGTAGATTTTACTCTGTTTATCCTTTAGTTTAATTCAGTTTTAACTTTGATGTATTCTGTAATGTAAATATAATGCAATGAAATTTATTGTGTAAAATGTAATTTCAATAAAAAAGGAGTCGTCATGTCCCGCGGCTTTGGGCGCGGTGCCAAGAGCTCGAAGAAGCCTCACACCAACTAGCGACGAAAGAAGCCATGATTGACCTCAAACTCACGCCGCAAGGACGTGTCTGGGAGATGGCTCAGGACATCAATTGATGCATCATCAATGATGACCCCGGGCAGCCGCAGTTTACCCGAGTGGGTCAAAACATTGCTGCAGCGGCAGTCCTACTCTAGATGCTCCTTGACCCTGTAATGTCCGAGGCGCGGCGGGCCCAACAAGAGGTCACGACACTACTGGCTCGGGCAGCAGAACAACAAGCCAAGAGCCTCCCGACGGCGTGTCGCATCATCCAGCGAATAGACTACTACCTCACGACAAGCAGGGCGGGGAGGCGCCGGGAGCTCACGCCAGACCTCGGGCAAATAGAACTCGTGCACAAACCATGAGGACCTAAAGCCATCAATCCACACTCGGATCATGCATATGTGTGACACGCGATCTACCCTCACTACTAGAAGGCAACACGAGAAGGAGACCAAGAAGGAGCGTGTCCGTCACACTACAAGGTTTTAGGTCTATCGCAAGGCCCTGAAAATGTTGCTATATGGATATTTTCATTGCGATAACAAACTATCGCAATGATGCCATTTCGTTGGGAGGCATCGCAAGTAGTAGCGCTACGATAGCACATTGCATCGATTATTTTATATTGTTGCGGTAGCTGTGGCTTGTTGCAACGACATGTGACGTGGCGTATAAGTGATATGGCAATGACGGTTGCGTTGTAGTAGGACAGATTCGCAACTACGCGTATTGTTGCTATAATGGCTATTGCATCAATGTTGCATAGTTGCAAATACATAATGTTGCAACGCTCTTGAGGTGTAGCAAATGCCGCAATTGCCACGCAGGTAGTCGTCGCGATATCTGACCCAAACTTCAACAACCTCCTCTGCGTTGCTATAGATAGAGGGTATCACATCAATATATCAGCCGTTGCAATCTGACCCAAACTGCAACAACCTCCTCCGTGTTGCTATAGATAGAGGGTATCGCATCAATATATCAGCCGTTGCAATCTATGTTCAATGTATCACAATGAAATGAATAGTGCACATCAATCCAATATTATTGATGTGATTGTATCCACAGAAATCCAAAATTATTAGTTACATCAATCTAGTATTCACTCATACAACCCATTCAAATCTAGAACTGCAATTGTATCCACAGAAATTTCTACATGCCGAAATGATAACAATGAAGGGAGACACTAGAGTTGCTTCGCACCTAGGCAATCCTGAACCTTGTTCTTACATGCATACTGATTCCTTTTGCCTCTTGGCGTTCTACTTAGAGCTATCAGCTCATTTTGAGATATGAAATTTTTTGATGCCTCATGATCACGATATTTCTTTACCAAATTCTTTGATAGCTTGGTAGGTTTTGGTTTGCGAGCCAGGACATTTTCTTTTTGTGTTGTGATAATGCTTCTTGTCTCAATCTGGTATAAAGACGTTGGAATATTGTTAGCTATAATCCAAGCACCACATCATCATGATTGCCATACTTGTTCAAAACCATTACCTACTCCGGCTTGAGTGTTCGAATGTTATGCACTAGTGTTGCATCAATGTTGTCCTCAGTGTTCCTAGCTTCAGGTTCTGTTGTATTGCAGCTTATTACATTGTTCATCACTTTATTGATCTCCTCTGCAATTATGCATTCAGTGGTCCTGTTTGTCCCTTCATTGGTCTCCTCTGCAATTATGCCTTTAGTGGTCCCTAATGCAATGTTGGTTTTATTTGCAGCAGCCTACTAATTATAAAACAGAGAACAAATTATGTAATATGACAAATTTAAATGCAGTCGAGATTTTGACTATAATCTATGTGAGCAATTTCAGAAACTTTCAGGAGCATAATGAATCTTTAATTGGCAATAGATCTTGGCAGTGACGGAGCTAGGTCCAAGCTCTAGGTTGGGCCAAATGCTATCTGGCTGGTTTGGGTGGACCTATTTGTTTTCTCACCAGATTAATTAATCTAGATTATATCACTAGATTATTTAATCTATATTATTTTAGCTGGATTAATTAATCTGAACACTACTAGAAAACACCCCCTATAGATACGCTTTATTTTGAATTTAGATATGCTTATACCGCCTTTATCAAAATATAGATACATTTTCATAATTCGTGTCCGAGGCGTCTCCGCACGTACTGTGTCAGAGCTTGGTTGATATGCTTTTTGAAAACATGTCTACCAATAAACAAGATGTTTCCTTGAGATGCTATAAATGATACATATGTTTGTAGATACGATTTCATAAATGTGTTTATATGACATAAGTATTAGAGTAGACACGTTCTGTGATGTGTTGAAAAGTTTAGACACAATTTATTGATATATTTGTATTTTGCTGCTACTAGCATATTATTGTTTTAGAACCTCTTCTAAGTGATTGATTTTTTTTTTGTAGTTAGCAAGAGTCGAAACTGAGACCTCCTTGTTTTTTACATGCCCATCTAACCAGCTCACCTTTGAAGGAAACTTGATTAGATTGAGATATTCATTCTTTTATACCCATATTTTCTTAGTGTTTTGGTGTTCCTAGGAGTTTACATAGCATGCCAAAAATGTCTCTAGAGAGGATTGATACGATCAAAACGTGTCTAATATCATCTCATGTTTTATATGTTTTCAATAACATCTCAAAAAACATGTTTGATGTGGCTAGATACGATTAAAGCGTATCTAAATTTTTGATGTCTTTAGAAATATGTCAAAATGTATCTTTTCTGTGGCTACCAATGGTTCAAAGCGTGTCTAAAATCGTAATACTTTGTGATGTTTTAGAAAAAGTGACAAAAAACATGTTTATTATATTCTTGACATTAAAGCGTATCTAAAATCATATCATATTGATACATTCTTAAAATCGTATTGAAAAGTGTCTCTAGCTATTAATATAGAGACGTTTATAAAAACATAGCAATATAACCATGTCTAGAAGATATTTTTATTGTAGTGGAATGTGGTGTTTATTTTTTAGATTATTTAAACTAGATCAAGTAGTTGTAGGGGAAGAAATAGCCCATGACATGAGTTGTAAGGGTCTGTTACCAAAATAATCCAAAATAAGCACCTATTGAGGAGATTATTGGATTATAATAATCTGCCCTCTAGATTAATTCATCTGACCTTTTAATCTACCCTGTTTGTTTTCTTACTATATTAATTAAGCTAGATTAATTAATCTAGTGGCTTACAAAATAGAGAATAAATTATATAATATGACAAATTTAAAAGCAGTCGAGATTTCGACTATAATCTATGTGAGCAATTTCAGAAACTTTCAGGAGCATTATAAATCTTCAATTAGCAACAAAGCTTGATGGGACTTCCTATATACAGGCCGCACTACGTGTAGCTTACACGTAGAGCAGCCCATTAAGGCCCACGAGCTCATTTGCTTATACATGTTGAGCGGCCCATTAAGGCCCACGAGCTCATTTGCTTATACATTATGAACTATTACTATTAGAACAGTCGATATTCATCACTGGAACAACTAAGTTTCACTACTGAAACAATTCAAAAAAAAAATCATTTAATTCAAAAAATTCAAAATATGAGAACACTTGATTTGTATTGTTAGGACAATGCATAAAATTCAAAATTTTCAAATCATAATTTTAAAATTTTGAAAGAATATATACGTGTAGGATCTTTTATTTTTAATTCATTACAAAAAGTATAATAATTCAAATGAAATCGATAACAGAGTTATGATTTGAGAGAAAAATCTATTTCAAATTTGAACTAAACTTGAAATTTGTTGCTCCATTCACTGCATGACACATGTTGCTCGTTTGTTCTTCATTCCAGCCCACACTCACCCCCGCAGCCCACCAGTGCTCTTCCTGGGCTGTTTTAGCACGAAATTAAAGTGCGCTACATGGAAGCTCCATATAGCACGTGCTAGATATAGGAAAACGAGCTTGGCAGTGGCTGAGCTAGGGCCAAGCTCTAGGTTGGGCCAAATGCTATCGGGCTAGTTTGGGTGGGCCAAAGAAAAAAAATACCAAAAACGGATGCAAAAAAATGTATCTTTCGGATCTGAGGGTGGGCATGAGAGTGTTAATTACCTTCGGATTGCAGTTTGGTGGAAACATTGCTGGGAACTCTTGCAATAATGTTTCTCGAAGTTTGGCCATGAGTTGCTCCTCCTCTTTTTCCTTGTCGGCAGCTTCCTTTGCATGAAGCGCTTTTAGTTGCTCAAGCTCATAAGATTGTTCTTGGACTCTTTCCTTAAGTAGTTACTTTTTATTTAGATTACGCATCACGTAACCTTGGCTATGTAACCTGCTTGATTTGGCGCCGGTTGTTTCCATGTACGATTGCTGGAGAAAAAGAGCCTCTTTACCACATGCAGATGTGTTGCTTCTTGCTTTGTCATAACCCAATTCAGATGATTCAGCCATATGCAATCTCCTGGCTGCATTGCTCTGAGGAAAAGAAACAAATGTATGTGTAATGTTGCGATAAAAAGTAAATTAGTTCACAAAGTTTATAGCACTCACATAAATACTTTCAGACGTCTCATTTGACCATTGTCCATGCTTTGTGTGAGTAGCATTAAAGAGTTCCATAGGACCTAGCTCACCACCAGTTTCTATATCTCTCTACAAATGCAAGCGTACACATCACTAATATATCAGATTAATGTGTTACAAGCAGAGAACAGTCATGACAATGTTTATCATTTTCCAACTACACTGAGAGAAAAGCTTCGAACCCATCACATGCATATTTTTCATTTTCTTTTGATTTATAGAGTTCTAGCTGCTGATCTTCTGTGGAAAGTTAACAATTACAGTTAGGAAACTCAAAATACCACTGCAAAACATAGAAGGTCAGGACTTTCCAATAGTTCAATATGCAGATGATACGCTCCTAATAATGGACAATACAACACACTTTCATCCCTGCCTGCTTGGGACATGCACGATTACATGGCTCCTAATCATAGTTGTACTAAATGTCAGCAATGACAGAATGGAGGTCCTGGCTAACACAGTTGGGTGTAATGTGGAAAATTTGCCATTCACATACCTATGATTGCTACTATTTACCACAAAACCAAGATTAGAGGATTTCATTCCACTTGTCCAAACAATTGAGAAAAAGAGACTCACAAGTTATTACCTTGGAGCATTTGGACTACAAGAAATGAACATTGTGTTACCTTGAACTTTGGAGTTCCAAAGTACTTGATTAAATAGTGCCACTCTACAATGTCCAGGTCTTCAGGCTTATGCTTTATTCTAGCATCATAACTCTTGTATGCCTTACATGTACTACTAAAAGTGGATCTCCATCCTTTATAGCGCTCTTGCGCAATCTTCAATATCTTTTCTTGGCATCTACAATGTGCTCCATGTCCCATGCTTCCTATTATTGTAAGCCACTCATGTTAATATATTGTCAACAATTGATAAATGGTACGGTGCACAAGGAAATTAGCATACCATAATGCTTTCTGTGATGTAATTCTTGATTTCTTCCCTTACATATTTCCACTATCCAACTCCAATTATTGGAGTCTTTGTCCGTGTAAACGTAACCACTTCATCCACAAATGCACGTCTATTTTTTCCACAGGGACCACCCAAAGTTGGCAAAAGTTCAATTTGCATTTTCACTACACTAGCCTTATATCTCCTGGCAAGTGCAGCTAGACCTTTCATGCATCCACGGCCGACAATCCTACCATTTCCTAATAATCATAAAATAAATGGCTATGAGATACAGTATCTGTACCAAACTACAAGGTTTAAGGGCTAATGCTACGACATTAATAATCATATATATATATATAACCTTTCGCCTTCTTCTTTATTTTCCTAGCATGAATTGGCCATTCTTTTCCTCTTGATCCGCTGCAACCAATGCCCTCACCATCTACTTGTGTAGGCTCCCTATAATCGTTATAACACACTAAAACATTGCAAATACTGATGTCTTAGTTAAAGAAAAAAACATGTTTATAGAACAAGAAGTCAGAATGAGAAAAGAGTTACTTATGTCTCTCAAGAGGCCTTTCTCCTTCAGCCATGGAGTGTATGCTACAATTGAACCATCCCGGTCTACATCGCAAAGACCTTCAAGATACAAACAATAGCACTACGTCAAATAGGAGAAAAAATATAGTTTACATGTGGTTTGTGAAGTACAAAAATAACATGTATACCTGTATCAGATCCTTGCTTCTGAAGCCAATCTTTGTAAGCATCAACATTCTCGTCATCACCAAGACTATCATCATCATCATCATCCTCATCAGACTCAGACTTCCTCACTCGTTTCAGGGGTGTAATGCTAACGTCCCCATTAGCTGATTCATCATATGTTGTCAATAACATCCTAACTTTCTTCTCGGCACCGATGCAATCAATTAACTCTTCCAAATGAACTGGCAAATCAAATGCCTCGAGACTTGCTGAGCTATTTCCAGTTCTCTTCTTGTAGTAGTAGTAGTCCGGCGCACTATAACCAAGCTTGTGTTTCTATGATATAAGGCCGTCAAATGTCAGTAGATCCTGGTACAGATGACCCTGGTAGGTTTGATGTTACCTGTTTCTTCCCGTGCATTCGACTGCTAAAGCCCATGTTTCACCACTCCTCAATGGGGGGTGGGGGGGGGGGGGGAGGGCTGCGCATGTGTACATAAATTTTGTCAATACTAGGGAGATCTTGATGTCTAAGCAGTTGTATAAGAGTACTACATACTTTTCAAGCGCCTGAAATCTAGGAAATCCAACATACTATAGCAAGTGCAAGTTACTCACCTTTTGCTTGCTGGATCAAGGTGAACTGCTTCAACATCTCGCCGTCATCTCGCGGCTGCGCCAGAGGCGGTGGATCGGTTGTCGGAGATATCCATGGTGGCAGAAGTTGCGTGGTTAGTGCTCAGAGCAACACCGCATAGCAACCAGCCATCTCTCCTTGTCCGCCTCCAAAATATTATGCAAAAAGGCAGCAGCGGCTGTGAGTTTTCTCGTTTTGAGATGCCGCTATGAGTTTTGAGTAGGTGGCTCGGGCCGAACCACATTAATTTGGAGTGACTGAGTTGAATTAGGTGGGCTCGCGAAAAATTTCACCTACATGCGCCTAAAGTTTGGAGGGAACATTCCATCAAATAAAAAAAATCAAACCTTCCAATAAGTTTCAATCGCTTGAAAGTTAAGGAACCTTTCAAGCAGTGCTATTAACCATCGAATGGACATCATGTTGATTATAAAAGTTTCTTTGCTTTGAATCACATGAAAACAAGTACAGTATAGATGTAACAATTTTTAATGCCTTCATGAAAAAATAGATTAGTATTCAATTATTTGACATTGTTTTGCATAGAACAGTGATTGAAAGTAAGTGATTAATTTTGAATTATTTGACATTGTTTTGAGTCAGTTGCAATTAACAAGGGTGAAGCTACCTTGTAGCTAGTGGGTGCAAATGAACCCATAACAAAATGAAAAATCTGTTGTCACCATATTAGCAGTCAAGAAAACAATGAAAAAACAGCTACTAGGTTGCAGTAGCAGCACCCCCTGAATTTTACTAGGAAACAAACATGCCCTTAGCTAGCAGCATACCAGAACACATAATACATTAATAAATTAAGGCAGTTCAACCACAAGGTCAATAAAATACAATCAGAAGTGTTCAACACAAACATACAACTAGAAAGAAAAAAAAAGCAACAACGACAATAAGACTTGACACTAGCTACGCGATAAGGAGGGGACGACGAGCATCCAGAGAGATGAGTGATGAGCATCCATAGAGACGAGCGACAACAAGGGGACTCATCAGTCGACCCGAGCAATCTTGCAGTGCAGCTCGACGGCGTCGGGCCTCCCCGTGTTGTGGGGGTGGCTGATGAACAGAGACACGTGCATGACGACCGCCATGCTGGAGTCATACTCCTGGTCGTCATTGCAGAATGGGCACCGGTACCAATACTTTCTAGAGGGGGTGGACCGGGAAGGAATGCGCAATCCGGCGGTGAAGGGGGGCTCTTCATCACTGTGGTGGTCGGTGGTGGTGTCGTCATTGCTGACGGGCGCCTTGATGACGTCCATTGGTGGCACCTCCTCCTCCTCTACCACTAGGACGACCACCTCCTTCCCCTTTGTGGCCGCCGAGGTGACCTCCTCCTCCTCCTCCTCTGAAGCCGGGATGAACTCCTCCTCCTCTAATGCCGGGACGACCTCCACATCCTCCTCTGATGCCAGGACGACCTCATCCTCCTCCTCTGACGCCGAGACAACCTCCCCCTCCTCCTCCTTCGCTGGTGCCAAGACGTCCATGACTAGAGCACCGCGGACGCGCTTCGGTGAAGGCGCTGACACCGGGACAACCTCCTCCTCCTCCTCCTTCACTGGCACTGAGACGTTCAGGGCCAGAGCGCCTCGGACACCCTTCGGCGAAGGCACTGACACCGGGATGACCTCCTCCTTCGCTGGTGCCGAGACGTCCGGCGCCAGAGCGCCGCGGACGCGCTTCAACGAAGGCGAGCGCGACTCGCCGCGACGTGCTCCAGCCATCGAAGAAGACAAACCACCGCTCTGTAAAGAGTCGATGAACAGTAAAAATCCCCTTCCATAAATCACAATATATCGACTCAATAACTAAATCAAAGCACAAAATAGTACCGATGTTGGCCTAAAAGAGTCGAGAACTGTAGAGAATCACAGAGATATTGAGCAAACAAAAAACCCCTAAAATTCCATGGAAATCACGAAACATGGGCAGGAACATACTGTAGACTCCAGGAGGAGAGGGGTGTGGAGATTGCCATTGCTAGTGGCCTCTGTCGAGTCCTCCGTGGGTGCCCTGATAGTTGAGCGTGGCGAGCAGCGAGCGAGGGTTTGAGCACGGCGAAGAAGACGAGAAGCGGGAGAGTGGAGTGATGGCCGAAATGGGAGTGCGCCCCTGATACGGGCATGAAGTCGAGAGGCACCGTCTCTCATACTAGCACGCTTAACACACTAAAACATAGGGACACGAAACATGGTCCCACCTGTCCTTGAAACCTGAGTAGAACTTTAGCGTTTGTCATAAAAAATGGAAGGCGGAAAGTTTTTCCTTCTTTTAGGCCCTGTTTGGATCCATCTTGTTAAATTTTAACAAGGTGTTAAAGTTTAACGACTTAAAAAATCTAAAGAGAGAGATAGACTCAATCGGTAATGATCTACAGCATTTTACCAGCGTTGTAAAGTAATATATTCACTTGGGATTCAATTTTTTCCCACAATATACTAGTTCTTACAGTAAGGTAGTATATTCACTTGGGAATGGGTGCATCTGCACCCACAGTTGTCTACTAGTACTAGTACTACACGTAGCTTCGCCAGTGTTATCGAGTGCTCTACTAACTACTATACTCCGTAGCCCTGCTCCCTCCAACGGCAATTACGTACTAAGCGCATGCGCATGACTCATGAACCATGTGAACGCACAAAACTGGACGAAGACCATATGTGAGTTGAACGAGGCAGTACAGGCCTGTGTCCATCTAATTTTTTTCCCCTTGGTTTCTTTGTAGTAGGACGGAGGGGGTAGATCATCGTATGTTTGTGCTTTGAGAAGAAGGATGCCAAAGTGCTCATAATGAAAGAGCTCTAGGATCTAGATCGAGATCAAGATTGTGCATTTGTCATTTGGGTAGTACCATAATAAGAGAAATATACATAAGTTCATATAGGTTTTACTAGATTCAAAAGGCCAAATACCAAGAACACCTAAACATGAATCTGTAATTAAGTTGGCTTCCCTGATCGCAGGCTTTGCGAGGGGAGCCAGTTTAATACGGGCGGTGCCGCTCGCCTCGATTGGAGTCGAGCGACATGATCATTCACAGCTAGCTCCTACTATCAACACTCTACGCAGGGCCATGAGACCGGAATTGAGCAAAGTCAAGTGATCGGACTGGATGCGTGTCAAGTGGTAGTCCTCACTAAAGTATATCCAATCACTATATGTTTGATGGTGGTGGTTATACACATGCCACGTCCAATGGTTACTAGGCAAAAATTGCTACAAATGACTCTTCGATGATGGTATTTTCTATAGAGCACTCCTCAATTCTGGTTTTGCTAGAAACCACTCTTCAATGATGGTTATTTGCTAAAACACACTTCAGCTACAACAATCATGAACAAATTTGCTGCTGGACACTTTTCTTTTGTGGTCTTTGCTAGAGGACACTCTAGTTTCAAATGAGTCTTTGCTCATGGACACTACTTATTACTTGTGGTAATTGGCCAAAAGACACTATGGTGAATAGAATATGACTTCTCATGCATGAAAGAGAGAGAAGATTTTACAAATGGCTAAATTGCCCTTGAAATTATTAGCAAATTTGACCATATATAATTATATATTATAAATCAAATATCATAAATATTATTAAATCTGAGCATATAATCAAAGACTCAGATTTAATAAAAAATTTGATAATATGCTAAGATTTAATAATATTTATGATATTTGATTTATAAAATATAATTATATGGTCAAATTTGTTAAAACAATTGCAAGGTCAATTTATCCATTTGTGAAATCTTCTCTCTCTTTCATGCATGAGAAGTCATATTCTATTCATCATAGTGTCTTTTAATCAATTACCACAATTAAGTAGTATATAGTGTCCATGAGCAAAGACTCATTTGAAGAGTGTCCTCTAGCAAAGACCACAAAAGAAGAGTGTCTAGCAGGAAATTTGCCCAATAATCATTTAAGAGAGATAGAACTATTCAAAGGCCAAATTTGCTAGTGATCATCATTCTTTTGTGGTCTTTGCTATAATAGACACTACTACTTAATTATATAGTTGCTTTTCCCCCCCAAAAAAAATTATGTAGTTGCTATAAGACACTCTTTAATTATGGTAATTGGCTAAGAAACACTCTAATCATTAAAATATGACTTTTGTTGCATGAAGGGGGAGAGAAGAGTTTGCTAGTACTCCCTTCGTCCAAGAATATAATTCTAGCTTTAGTCAAAGTCAAATATTTTAAACTTTGACTGATAATATCTCTAAAAGTAAATACAGTTATAAATATAAAGGGTTGCCATTCTCAGTGACCTCTTTCATTTCAAAGTTTCTAAGTGTGACACATCAGCTTTCTAGTCTTGTTCAATTAAATGAAATGTCATCTCTCATAGCACACTTTCATTTCACAGTTCTATAGGCTTGCTAGAATATTAAATTATTGCTAGTTGGCTTTCAATTATTGGTTGAGGGTGTTCAATATGAAAGGAAATACTCTCAGTGCACTTTCATTTGGCTTTCATCTTTTTGGAAAGAGTGTCAACATCCTTTCATGGGGATGAAAGACATCTCTCCTCTTTCATATTAAATTCCTTGCCATGTCACCATTTTTGCTTATGTGGCAGCTAATTAATGCCAAATGAAAGACCCACTAAGGCAATTCTCAGTGACCCCTTTCATTTCACGGTTTCCATGTGTGACACGTCAGCGTTCTAGTTTTGTTCTGTGAAATAAAAGGGTATCTCTCAGTGGTCTCTTTCATTTCAAAGTCTCATAGACTTAAGAGATCATTAAATTACTGCATTGGGATATGATCAAATGTGTCATATATGATCTGGATGAAAGAAAGATTTGGCCTCAACAGACTTTCATTCTCCTTTCATTTAGTTGGAAACAACGCCACCATCCTTTCACTAGGATGAAAGGGTTCTCTTCTTTTTCTCAATTAAATTAGTGCCATGTCATCAAAAAGTCTGATGTGGCACCTAATTAATGTCAAATGAAAGGGCCATTGAGAATGGAATGGCCTTATGATAGTTGCTTTTAAGATGAATCTAGCAATATCTTTTATACTTGATCAATCTTCATAACTTTTTCTCTATTGATAGTTGAAGTTAAAATTATTTGACTTTGACCAAATCCAGAAATACCTATATTTTTGGACAAAGGTAGTAGAATATGACTGGAGGTGCAAACTACTACTACTGTGTCGTTCCCTACTAAACCCAACACCCCTCTACCCTCTCAACCCTAATTGTTCATCGCAAACGTCTCATCGGAGAGTCAACTTTGTATCCCCAATCTCCCCTGCGATGCCGGCAGCCATCCTCTTCAACCTCGGCTGCAGCTATAGCCACCGATGATGCCTAAATGCCGGAGGTTCCAGTCGCGTCACCAAATGCACGACGCACACGGGCGCTTCTCGCATAGCACAGTGACCGCGGCTTCTCTGTCGGACACTCACGACTCCTCGGCCCTCATCCCATTCGACCTCATCTTTGGCCACCGTGGCGCGCCTGTGCCTCAGCCTGAGACACAGCGCCTCGAACGCCACAGACAAAGGGATGGGCCTTACGGAAGCCTCTGCCTCAGCCACCGCGACCACAAGGAAGAAAGGGAAGGAAATAGCAACAGCCTCTGCATCAGCCATTGCCACGAATCCGTCTGTGCGTACTGCGTAATACTCCTACCTGCTTCACTTGATTAATCTGTTAAAGTAATTAGATGGATTGATTAATGCCCTTTCAGATTCATTAGAAACGTGCTAAATTCTACTTATAGCCGCTCTCTAAAATAAAATATCCTCTAAAATAATGAAGTAATCCAACAGACTCTATAAAACTTCTTATATTTATATTTAAAAATCATTAAAATATAGGCAAGTTGGGTCTAGTTTTGAAGCTTTCATCACTACGAATACATTGGTGAAATCGTTTTTGGACTTGATTTGATTTGAGAGTTATCAAATTTTTTAGCTTTAAAATTAAAGTTGCATGCAATGATGTCAGCAATTCTATTTTTCTCCTTTGCATGCACACGTTTTCTTCCCCTGCATGCGGTAATTGTGGCCATATAGTAAGCTTCCATGACTGGCTAAAAATAGCTATTGAGAGGAGTATTTTAGCTGTCGGAAAAAATAGAAACACATATAGGACACCTGTTGGATGGCTTTTTTTGTTGAAAATCTTCAAATTTATAGATAAAGAATAGGGACTTGCTAATTTTCAGCTGACTGAAAGTTTGGAGTAACTTTCAGTCACCTCTTTAAGCCATTAGATCCAGATCCAATGGTTTATAATTATTATACAAATAATCCTACAAAAGAAAAATCAAAATTCAAAGGAACAAACCATTGATTGAAAGCTAGGAAACATGTAATGAATAATATAGAAGAGCTCTTGGAGATACTCCTAGTTCGTTTATATATGCTATATGTATTGATCTATGAGTACCCTCTGCTTCACTTGATTAATCTGTTAGTCACGCTATCCATCAGAAAATTATGATTATCTCATCTCATCAATCTATTTATTATAGGTCCTCAAGCCCAATTTCCCCGATGTGCCACCAGGATTTGAAGACAAAAGGAAGAAGAAATCTAAAGAAGTGATCTTTGATTTTATTAGTGATGCCGATGTGCCACCAGGATGTGAAGTCCAATGTGATCTCAGGTTGGAAAAAATGCACATCAAGTTTACGTTCACTAATGAAAGCCGTGATGTTAGACCTCACGAGGTGTTGTCTTGCAAGGAGGTGATGGTCCTTCCCTGTTGATTACAAACACTGATATAGTTCGACATGCTATATTATACTTATTATTCACTATGTGCCTTGTAAAACTTTAGATCATGGCTAGGGAAGAGGATCTTCGGATTATTCTGAAGAAAAAGTGATGGACACTATGTACAAGAGTAATAAATAATCAACTTTTAGCCATGTATGAATGATCTTATCTAGTGTCAGGGTGACTTATGTAGTGAATGCCACTTTGTGATTTTGAAATTATGACGGATTATTCTAAAGAAAAAGAATATTGTAGTATGTCAGGCTAACTAGCGTCTTTTTAGGCGAAGATGATGATCGAAAATCGATCAAGACACATATATGACCTAATAATCTCTACAATCTATTAATTCTGATTCAAACTCCTCTGCGTAGATCTCTATGCAGGGTCCATATCTCCTACCTCCATAGTCCAAATAATATGATCCATATATGTTTTGAAAATGTCTTGACGAGATCTACAACTTTTGTGGTTTAACTTTTTTCATTAGAGCAAGTCTTCAGTTTCAAAATTACATTGCAATGCAGTGCTATTTCTGGACTCCGTGAATTGATTTTTCCTTCTGGATAAAGCTTTTAGAATATGGTAAAAAATAGTGATAAAATTGTTACTTTTGACATATAAAATAGTATACTAAGAAGCACCAACGGTAATACAAATATAATCTTTCATGTAAAAAATGTCAATAATATTATATATATCTAATAATTATATTGTGTAAATAATCTATATTTAAATTATAAAGAGTGTTTTGTTTGTTTAAGTCTGTAGCAACGCATGGACACTTTGCTAGTATATATACATTCACAAAATAGCATTGGCTAGTTCACCACCACTAGATATACATAGACGAAGATCGACATGCATCAATATACGCCTGTTCATCATCAGCACACGAAAAGAAAGAAACAAAAAACAAAAGCATCAAACTAGTACTAGTAGTTAACGACTATGAACGGGATGACCAAAGTGTGGTGGTGAAAACGAACTAAGAGGAAGTCGATCTCTTATTCAAGGCAGACTTGTATCCCGCGTCCCGAGCAATTTGACGGTGCCTCTCAATGTCGTCAAGCACCCCAACATTATCGCGGAATAGCCACAACGCATGCACCTGAACCTCCTCCTTGTACTCGAACTTCCTATCTTGGCAAACCGGGCACGAGTACAAGGTGTTGCCGGAGGAATAATCCACCTGGTACATGATGCGCGTGCCACCGTCGGGGGAGTAGTAGTAGTCGGCGGAGTCGCTGCTGTTGCTGTACTCTTCGTCCCTGTTGTCGTCGCTAACAGTAGCCATGATGACCTCCGGTGGCGCCACCTCCTCCTCTTCTGCCGCCGCCGGGATGACCTCCTCCTCCTCCCGTGCCGTCGAGACGTTCAGGGCCAGAGCGCCGCAGACGTGCTTCGGCGAAGGCGAGCGCGACTCGTCGCGGTGTGCTCCAGCCATGGAAGAAGACGAACCACCGGTCTGTAAATAGTTGATGAATAGTTAAAATCCCTAAAACTGTACGGAAATCATGGAACAAGGGCAAGAACATGCCGCAGACTTTGGGAGGAGAGGGGTGCGGAGGTTGCAGTTGCCAGCGGGCTCCCTCGAGTCCCCCGTGTGCGCCATGGCAGTTGAGAATGGCGAGCGGCGAGCGAGGGCTGAGGTGGTTTGAGCGCGGCGAAGAAGACTAGAAGCAGGAGAGAGGGAACTGGATCTGCTGACTTAAGGCACCGGGCAGTGGGTCACTGCACGTGGGCCATGCACAACCACTATCCCACTCGTCAGCGTGAGTAACTTAAGTCAGCGGAACCCCATCTGAATGTGGATGATGGCAGAAATGGCAGTGCGCCCCTGATATGGGCGTGAGGTCGAGAGGCACCTTCTCTCATACTAGCACGCTTAACACACTAAAAATGGAACCACGAAACATGGTCCCATCTATCCTTGAGTCCTGAGTAGAACTTCAACGTATGTCGTAAAAAAATGGAAGGCAGAAAGTTTTTCCTTTTTTAGTCAGGAAGGCAGAACGTTGAAATTGATATAACTTCCCTTTGGATTTAAGAGCAAGTTTAATTAGTCATATTTCCTACCTTTCAGCTGATTGAAAGCTTTCAATCAAAAGCATACCATCTCAAATCCTATATTTTTTGTAACCTAGTACATTCAAAGGGAGGAAAATGAATGAGGTCGACAGTTTCTACAATTTGAATATATTAAAAGGATTTAGGGTTAGAAATCACCATATCAATAGGAGAAAAAGAAAACTTACCACCATTCAAATGATATAGATATTACCGAATGACTTTCTCTACAACGAATCAACACGCTAGCTATGAACACGGAATGCCAGCTCTTTATTCATATTTGTTTATATAGAGAACTAGGACGAGATTACCCGTGCAAACTTGCACGGCTAGAATTATGTAGTTTTAATTTCCAATGTATATTTTTAAAATCTTTATGTAATGTGCTTGTTTTGCAACTAATTAGAGTCTATATCATATTTAATATCACCCCTTCTTAGAAAATTATTGTTGTTTGAGTGGTCGAAGCAACCACATCGCTTAACAATTCATATACGTCCCGTGTACAATACCATCTTGAGTACATATATATGCTTATGGTTAAAATATTAATTGGCCTAAACTAAATAAATGGTCATTCAATTTTAATAGAACTCTTTTCCCTTTGCCACATCTTCGTGTAATGTCATCAAATCTCGTGACTTAATCCCCCTTCCAGTTATAGCAAAATCTTTAGTTTATACAATCGTAATGAATATCAATGAGATTCAATTGAGAGCCTCGCTCCCTAGACTTAACTAAAAAATAAAGATCTAGAAAAGAAAAATAATCTTAAATTTGAATATATTAAAAGGATTTGGGGCTAGAAATCACGATATCAATAGGAGAAAAAGAAAACTTACCATCATTTAAACGATATAGATATTACCGAATGGCTTTCTCTACAACGAATCAACACGTTAGCTATGAACATGTAAGGCCAGCTCTTTATTAATATTTTGTGTTAATGCACCATCTTATCTCTTTTTTATTTGCTAGTTATGAGTTGTATTTGGTTTGAGGTCTTTATTATGGTTGTTTGCTTCTAAATTTGTAAGAAGAATCAGAATTCTATTTTGTTATTATTAATTAATTTTTTAATTTGAAATACCACTTACATAAAATATTTCCAAACTTTTTTGGGATGAATCCTTCGGGAACCCACATATTAGTGGGCCATATGAAATGAGCTGTTATACTTGAACAAGCACATGTGACAAATAGTACCATAAGGGGTTTGGTCGATAGAGAACAAAATCAAACTACACTGTTAAGATGCAAATGGGTACATGTCTACTATACTACACGTAAGCAGTCTCATAGGTCATCTCATGCATTGCCACATAGGATTTTTGATGATGTGGAAAAGAAAGAGGGTGGTGAGAGAAAGAGGTGGTTGTTTCACGTAGCAACCACCTCATGCGCTAAAATTTAGGAGTATGAGACTGCTCTCACACCATTGTATGGGCTTGTAAGCTTCATGACCATTGATGATTGGATCCCATGGATGTTTTGATGATAGATGACAACTATGAAATTGTGGACTAACATCTACACGAGTGTTGTCTATGTAGGAATCATCTCTTAACTCTATTACAAATCATATGGATGATGGTGTCCTTGGCAATTGATGACAATGACCGCAAGCATGGAGGCTTGCGAACTTGATGGAGTCCAACGGTTGATGAAGATGGATCAAAGCGGAGAACAAGCTATGATGCAAGTGTTTGGAACACTTGAGTTGTTGTTAGGGATTTGAGTCCATCGAAAAACAAGCTATGATGCAAGTGTTTGGAACACTATCAAGGGGGTCTAGGTCATTCTCTTAGGTCATTTCTAGTCGGTGATGTGCAAGGTTGCTTGGTGAAATCATAGGCACTAGGTGACAATGGAGAAGCCAAGGAGCTGTTCGGAGAAGCCGGGAAACCAAGTCAAGCGAGGACGACGAGTTTCAGCTTCTGGACATAGAGACCGGACATAGGGGCCAATGGAGACCGGACTGTACGATCACTATGGGAGTGTTCCAGGACTTAGCGTGAGGAGCAAGAAGTCTGCCAGCAGAAGACTCTATACAGATCGGACGGTCCGGTCTGCTGACCGGACTGTCCGGTCCGTAGGAGTGCGGGGAAGACAGACGAAGCGCAGCGCCATAATGTTTCTGGACTGGAGAGAGAAATGGACCGGACTGTCCGGTCAGTTGGGATTTCAGCAGGGGCAGAGCTAATTGTGCATAGAGTTACACTGACCGGAATGTCCGGTCAGTGTGCCTAGGAAGCTGATTTTGTGGAGCAACGGCTAGTTTGAGGTTGGGAGCCTATATAACTTCATTGCTGGGGTGTTGGAGACCTTTCTTGGCCAGTGGAATACCTGAGAGCATTTGGTAAGGTCCAAGAGGAAAAGAAGGGAGCACTAGGAGGAGATATTGCATATCTTGAGAGTGCTAGTGAAGAGTAGCATGAGCATCTTGCACATCTAAGGCTAGGGTGTCCTTGAGGGTGTGATCTAGATTGTTACTCTTGGTCTATGGTGAGACCAAGACCGGTTAGGTGTTGGTGATCGAGCCTATCGTGATCGGTTGTGAAGGCCGTCACATGTTTGTACACGATTTGAGCCAGCCGTTGAAAGGGGCATCGCTAGTGAGCGCCCGTGTCGGCTCGGGGAGTCCGAGAAGTTCTCATGGGAGGCAAGCTTGTGCTTTGTGCAGCGGTGATGCACATCGTGTCTTCACTCGAGGAGTGATTGCGGGCTCGTGTGCGAGAACTCCACTTGGTGGAAGGAGGGACCGAGACTCCGGCGGGAGTGGTCCAACAAGGATTAGGGGAAGGCGCCATCCTTCCGAGACCTCAGGAAAAATCATGAGCATTCCTTGACCCTCTCTTTACTTTTTCCGCATTTATGTGCTCTAGTGAGTAGAGTGACTTGTGGCTTGCATAGGCTAGTGTGATTGGCTTCCGCACTTTATCTTATCATGAACACTAGCATGTGTAGGGTCTTGGCATACTAGACTTGTTTAGGTTTCTTTATCTTGTTAGACTTGAGTAGCGAAATTGAAGTATTTGGGTTCATGAGCGGCTTACCGATTCACCCCCCCCCCTTCTCGGTTCGCCTTCGGTCCTTACAAGTGGTATCAGAGCCAAGTGCTCATCTTTGAGGCTTCACCGCCTTGAGTAAGGATGCTGGGACAGGCGGGGAATGTACCCATATTCAATGGTGAGGACTATGCTTATTGGAAGGCTCGCATGCAAGCCTACCTTCAGTCCATTGATCCGGAGATATGGTCGGTCACTCACGAGTCCGATGCGGATGTGAACCTACTTGTGCCTGATTTTGTTAAGTGTAATGCTAAGGCCAAGAATGCTTTGTTTGCTTGCATCTCTAAGGATGTTTTTGCTCAGCTTGATGCTAGTACCTCAGCACATGGTATCTGGACCGAGATTCAGGGGTTCTATGAGGGCACTAGTGATGTCAAGGAGGAAAGATTCTATGTGCTGAAGAACAAGTATGATCACTTCACTAGATTGCCACATGAGAGAGCTAACACTATTTATTCTCATTTTCATGTACTTGTGGAGGAGATCAATGCACTTGGGGATGATTTCAAGATGAAGCCCGTCGAGGTGATAAAAAGATTCTTGAGGCTATTCAAAGACCCCAAGTATAAGTCCATCATCACCATCATCTTGCAAGGTGACCTCAAGACCAAGACCATGAAGGAAGTAGTTGGCAAGATCACCGCCTTCGAGAGCTACCAATTGGGGTTGGATGACCCTCAACCATCCAATCTTGCTCTACCGGCCGACAAGTAAGAGCAAGAAGCACAAGAAGAAGGTGATCATTGAGGATGATGATGAAGAAGATGATGATGAGGGTGACTTGACCGAAGACTTGGCTCTTCTCATGAGGAATAAGAAGAACTTCAAGAACAAGTTTGCTTCCAAGTCAAGAGGCAAGTGCTTCAATTGTGGCTCAAAGAATCACTTTGTCCGAGAGTGCCCAAAGCCCAAGAAAGAAGCATTCAAGTCACAAGACTCAAGTGAAGAAGAAGAAGAAGACCCCAAGACCAAGTACAAGAAGAAGAGGTTCTTCAACAAGGACAAGAGCAAAGGCAAAGGCAAAGATCAAGACTACAAGAAGAAGACTTCTCGCAAGGCCCTTGTTGGAGAGTGGACAAGTGACAACTCATGTGATGAGTCCTCTTCCTCAAGTGAGGAAGAAGTGTCCGGTCTAGCCATGATCATGATCACACCTACACGAGCTCTTCCTCCACCTCCCACGTGCTTCATGGCCATGAGCCAACTTGGGGAGAGTGAGGATGAGATCAGCGATGATAGCAATGATGAGGAGCCCTCATGTGCCGAGCTTTGGAGTATGCTAGAGCAAGCCCATGACATCGCCATCAAGAAATCCAAAATGTTTGATGTGGTAAGAAAAGAGTGTAAGTTGGCTAAGGACCGTGTTGGTGAACTTGAGAGTGAGCACAAGGACCTTGTCACATCTCATGATGCCCAAAACAAGAGTTATGACAAACTCAAGGGTGATCATGTAGAGCTTAATGAGAAGTACAAGGCCCTTGAGATTACTTTTGTGGCCATCAATGTTGAGGACCTTCCATCTCCATCCTCTAGTTCATCAAAGAGTGATGCTTCTACTATGTGTGATGAACTAACCACCTCGGTTGAGGTTTCTTCTCTTGAGCCACTTGTTTTGAAGGAACTTCACAAGCCCAAGGAAGAGAGGGAGGTGATGATGAAGGGATTTGAGAGACTCAAAGCCACTCCTAGGGAGATACTTGGGAAGAACCAAGTAAATGAAGTCTCCAAGACTCCTTCTCTTGAGCCATTCATGTTGGAAGAATATCACAAGCTTAAGGAAGAGAGGAAGATGATGATGGACGACTTTGAGAGGCTCACACGAGGCAGAGCCATCCACGAGGAGATTCTTGGGAGGAACCTTGTGAACAATGTCTCCCACGAGGGACTTGGCTCATATCCCACCGCCATCGACATCATAGGAACGAGTGACTCCATCCCCACATGGATCAAACCCCTTCTCGCCGACGACTAGTATTGCGAGAGGTGTTGCAAGGATGGACATGCCACCAAGGATTGTCCCATGGTGAGAAATTCCATTGTTTTGCCGAACGCTAACTTGTTCCATGAGAACACACATTTCAAGCTTTTTAGGAACAAGGATGGCAAGGTGAAAGCTAAGGCCTTGGGACCACCAAACAAGAAGAGGAAGGTCAAGAGCATATGGGTACCTAAGTACATTGTTGATCTTGAGAGATCGGCTACGTACAAGTGGGCACCAAAGAACAAGACCTAGATGGTGGTGGTGGTGGACCGAATGCTTTCACGAAGATCATGTGAAGTCCACCACAAGTAACATGGACCTCAACGACCTATCTACTCATGAGGGAGGTAATCGTGTTAGTTCTTAGTAGTTGTAGTGTGTTTTTCTCTCTTGCATTGCATGGTAATTAGGGCTCCTTTGTGACTAGTATGCTTTGCATCCATGCATGTGTAAATAACTAAGAGAAAAAAACATAAAAATTAGTCAATATCTAACCCATCCAAGATAGCTATAAGCAAGGGGGAGTGCTTGAGATGGTTGTTTGATTTCTCTCAAGGCAAGGGCATGGCTTATAGTGAGTAAGCTTGGGAGGGGATGAAACTTGACATTGTTAGGTTTCCTTTGTGTCTTGTTCTTAATATTGCTTGCATTCACATGGCATGTTTACTTTCATTGCATATGTAAATTTCTTGTTGCATGCATCATATAGGAAACACAAAGGAGGCTTGTCAGATTTGGAGATATTTGTGCCTCATGCTCTATATGAGTTTACATCTTCGTATGTGTGACCAAAAGAAAGGATTGTGCTTCATGCCCATGGAGCAAGCTCTCATGAACTCCGAGGTTAAATCTACTCGCGTGGTTCACGGACTAAGGCTCATACATACCCTTTGGTTCTTAATTGCCTTGGTTCTTATTTGCTCGATTTTTATTTGGTATTTGCAAAAACTATGAGGCCATAGAGTGCCACTATTTGAAAATGAGTATTTGAGAGTTACCTCTAAATTCCAGGTGCAGTGTTTTCTTGTGTGTTTAGAGAGGGCACTCGAAAATTGGAGAATTTCCTTGACTCAACAAAATCCTGGTAGTGACTGTACGGTCCGGTCCCATGACCGTACAATCCGGTCTCTGCAGCAATGCATAGTGCTTCGGGGAGAAATGGAGACCGGACAGAACCTTTCTTATGATCGGAGAGTCCGACCTGCCCATGCTCTGGTTTTCTAGAATCCCCGAAGTGACCGGACAGTCCGGTCTAATGAGTGGACGGTCCGGTCACTACAGTTGATTGCGCGATGCTATTCCGAATCTGAGCCGTTGATCAATTCCTTGATAGATCTCGGTCATTCATCTAGATTTTGACCTAGGTCAAAAGTGTCAGTGCTTTTGGTCGGTTCCTTGTTCCACCGATCAACACCGAGAACTCGCCCAGAGCCGACGCCGCTCCTCGCCGACGTCACCAGCGCCGCCCAGGTCGCCGGCAGCTCCCGCGCGCAGCTCACCCTGCCCCCACTTGCGCAGCCACACCGCACGCTCACGCCATGCACGCCCCTACTCTCCCACGCACCCGTGCTCGCCCTCGCCCCCGCGCGCAGAGCAGCCACCGCCGTGTGCGCTCTCACCGCAGCAGTGTTGCGCCGCCCATTTTAGAGCCGCTGCCTCGCCTTGCCTTTGAAGGCTGCCGTCGCCGCTCATCGTCGACCAGCGCCGCTTGCTGCTCGCCCCCGCTCTCCCGTGCGCGTGCCTCCAGAGCTGCACCCCCTTCTCTCTGCCGATTACCAGTAGAGGATTTCCTCTTTATTCACCCCTCCACCTCCTTTGACGGCAAAGCAAAGTTTCGAGCTTTAGGCTATCGTTTGTGTGATTCTTCGCTGTTTCGGCTTCGAGTCCCCCTGGGTATTGTGCCATTCACTCCTTTCATCAATTGATGCCCTAAATTTGAGTAATTTCCATAACTGATGCAATTAGATGTAATTCCTATCATTAGTTGCATTAATTAGGTAATTTGGCTCAACCTTGTCTGCAATTAATTCCATGCCTATCTATTAATTGCTTGTCTAGGGTTTGTCTCATGTCTAGTCTACGGTTAGATTTATTGCCATTATTTAACTGTACACTAGATGATTCACACCAGCCACATATAGTCGATGATCACTGTTGTTACTTTGCATAATTGTCTAGTGATCATGTCCTTCATTCAGTGCTAGAGTTTCTATTGCCCATTCTTTCCTAGTGGTGCTTTGCTTATATGTGTATTAGGCCTCTATGCTTATCCCATCTACACCTTTGTGCGTGCAGTGATAGCAGCAGCAGTTAGTGATGGCAGGGTCAGGACAGGACAAGGGCAAGGGGAAGATGCCTGAGAAGCCAAAGACTAAGAAGAGACCGAGACTGGATCCAGAGTCAGAGAGAGCCAGGAGAGTGGCTAGACACTTGGATGCCATGGATCAGTCACGGAGGACTCCAGGATCACGGCTGATAATAGAGCAGGCCCGTGAGACACAGGGTCTGAGGAGGAGCACCAGGTAGAGGACAACACCTCTAGCTATCGGAGTGGTACCACCGCCATGGATGGAGCGTACTCCAGTTTCCCATCAGGGGAGATCATTGAGAATTACGGATCAGGGACCCTCCAGGCAGGAGGAGGAGGAGCCCGAGGAGGAGGAGTCTAGAGAGGAGGAGACCTCAGAGTCGGAGTCTGAGGAGCTAGTTGAGGAGGAGGAGTCAGACGAGAAGGCAGAGCAGACTGTCCCCCAGAGGACAGCTCACCGGGCAGGAGACCCGAGGTGCACTTGTGAGGTGTGCACGAGGAGGCTGCAGAGACTTGTTCAGTCAGCAGGAGAGCCGGATATCCTCAAGGTTCCTGCAATGGACCTTAAGGTACTTTGGTTTGTGTCCTTCGAATAGTGGGTGCAAGTTCCCCGAGACCCCGCTGCTGGAGAGAGGTACTAGACGTCACTCCAGAGGAGGATAGGAGAGGGCTTGAGACGCTATGTAGCCCTGAGGACTAGAGACAGGGTGGTTCAGCAATACCAGTACACCACCTACCAGGCCATGAGGAGGGCCACATGCACAGACATGGAGCAGTACTTCACGTACTTGCTAGGTCTAGCTGAGCTAGTCACTGCTCCACTCAGGTACAGGGAGGACGTGGTCCTCGACTTCTACGCCATGTTGTGGGTTGCCAAAGATCGCTCAGAGTTCTAGTTCTTGTTCAGAGGGCAGCCACAGCGAGTCACAAGGCAGGATCTGATCGCCCACCTTGGACTCCTTGCTTCAGACTTCCAGCTTTATAGGAGTGCCTACGGTACACTAGAGCCACCTCGTAGACCTCAGGGAGGGAAGCTACCTTCAGACGACCTTGTGTCGATTGCTTTCCCACCTCCCCACACTCCAGGTTTTGAGAGAGGCCCTGCTAGACTCACTGCAGAGGCCAAGGTGGTGAGAGCGATAGTCGCCAGGACTATCATTCCCAGGTCAGGCTACAGAGAGGAGTTCACGCTCTTACACCAGTGGGCTGTAGCAGCCATCTTGAGGAGGCAGATCTTTGACTTAGCAGACCTCTTCATTGGAGAGATAGAGGAGGTTATTTAGAGAGGATTGGAGGACGTCACTTGGTCTACGGGCCCTATATTTGCTATCTCTTGAGGAGGATGGGCCTAGTGACAGAGGAGCAGTACGCCGCTTTCTCTAAGGTGACCACCAACTACTCACCAAGAGTCCCCAGGGGATCCCAGTCTACCTCCAGCCAGCACACAGGAGAGGAGGAGCATGAGTCACCGGTACTTCACGAGCAGGCAACTCAGCCAGAGACGGTGATTCCTGAGTCAGTCAGTACAGGAAAACCTCCTCAGCCGATAGGTTCACAGTCTGAGGACACTGTCATAGTGACAGCACTTGCAGGACGATTGGGTGAGTTTATACAGAGTGTGTCAGAGGATAGACGTCAGATGATGGAGCTGATCAGAGGATAGGCAGAGCTTCAGCGCCAGCAGATGGCACTTGTCTCTACTCTAGTGACTCAGATGACGGAGCTTACTCAGAGGCAGGCCGGTCAACAGCCAGGACCTTTAGTGTTTCCTCACTTCCAGCAACTGCAGACTTAGCCAGGACCCTTTACTGCTTTGATGATAGCACAGTCCAACGGACTGTCACGCTCAGGGGTCTTACCGATAGGGGGAGCAGGACAGACTTTCTCTTCAGCACAGCTCTCTCCCGTGTCAGCCTTTTTTGTGTCATCATTGTTTATCTCACCCTCACACTCTTCGAGCTCACAGATGGCAGGACACTCCAGCTTGTAGCACGTACCCGTCCGGAGTCTGTTCTCAGACATTGTGCACACTACTCGTGTAGACTCCTAGACCGCCCCAGAGATAGCTACAGTTTCAGGTCCACCTCTTACTGCCACTGTTTCCACTCTTACTACTCAGGCAGCAGAGGATCTTGTCCGTGGAGGTTTCACTCAGCAGGACATGGCACCTCATACCCCTTCAGACTTCAGTTCAGGAGACTGCCATAGTCACTACAGCAGCACAGGACAGCGGGTCTGAGTCACCTGTAGACCTTGGTTTCTTTGAGCAGCTGGAAGCTTAGGCGGCACAGGCTCAGGGAGCACAGCAGGATCCAGCTTAGGAGCAGCCAGGAGCAGATCCCACAGAGGATGTCGCTGCACCACTTCCTTTGACCACGAGCACTTAGATGTTGGCTTTTTGGTACTTGTTGCCAAAGGGGGAGAAGATACTAGGTCTAGGGGGAGTGGGAGTGTGATCTTGTTCGATCAAGAGTAGCTTGTATCTAGGGGGAGCTACAAGGTTTTGGGAGATAGACCATTTGATTCTTCTTTTGAGGAGTTATTCGTTGTTTGTGGATTATGATGACTCATGGTTTTCATTCGCTTGTGTTTGATTCATTTTGATCTCACTTGGTTTATTTCCTTTCATATGCAATGCTTGTATTTATTGATTATCTTGTATGCCTGTGTATGATATCATGATGATGGATGCTTGTTCTTAATTCTTGTGCATTTTCATGCTAACTTGTTGCATCTCATCATTCTTGCCTTGCATTGCATGTCCTTATGCTTTCATTCAATATATTGCCATGACATGCATGCATGTTTCATCTAGAGTATGCTCTTCTCTCTTTTCCTTTTACCTCTAGATGATGTTTGATTGGGTAGGACCTTATGCTTTGTCTCTTATGTTGTTATGGTTCCTCTCGATCCTTGTGTAGCTTGTTTAGTCCGGTTATTCATTGAAGTTTTTCAATTAAGTAGTGGTTGTCATCAATCACCAAAAAGGAGGAGATTGTAAGTTTCATGACCATTGATGATTGGATCCCCGTGGTATGGATGTTTTGGTGATAGATGACAGCTATGAAATTGTGGACTAACATCTACACGAGTGTTGTCTATGTAGGAATCATCTCTTAACTCTATTATAAATCATATGGATAATGGTGTCCTTGGCGATTGATGACAATGACCGCAAGCATGGAGGCTTGTGAACTTGATGGAGTCCAAGGGTTGATGAAGATGGATCAAAGCGGAGAACAAGCTATGGTGCAAGTGTTTGGAACACTTGAGTAGTTGTTAGGGCTTTGAGTCCATAGGAAAAACTAGACTATCAAGGGGGTCTAGGTCATTCTCTTAGGCCATGTCTAGTCGGTGATGTGCAAGGTTGCTCGGTGAAATCATAGGCACTAGGTGACAGTGGAGAAGCCAAGGAGTTGTTCGGAGAAGCTGAGAAACCAAGTCAGCGAGGATGACGAGTTTCAGCTTCTGGACATAGAGACCGGACAGAGGGGTCAGTGGAGATCGGACTATATGGTCACTATGGGAGTGTTCCAGGACTTAGCGCGAGGAGCAAGAAGTCTGTCAGTAGGAGACTCTGTACAGACCAGACGGTCCAGTCTGCTGACCGTACTGTTCGGTCAGTAGGAGTGCGGGAAAGACAGATGAAGCACAGCGCCAGAATGTTTCTGGACTAGAGAGAGAAACGGACCAGACTGTCCGGTCAGTTGGGATTTTAGCAGGGGCAGAGCCAGTTGTCCACAGAGTTGCACTGACCGGACTGTCCGGTCAGTGTGCCCAGGAAGCTGATTTCATGGAGCAAAGGCTATTTTGAGGTTGGGAGCCTATATAACTTTGTTGCTGGGGTCTTGGAGACCTCCCTTGGCCAGTGGAATACCTGAAAGCATTTGGTAAGGTCCAAGAGGAAAAGAAGGGAGCACTAGGAGGAGATATTGCATATCTTGAGAGTGCTAGTGAAGAGTAGCTTGAGCATCTTGCACATATAAGGCTAGGGTGTCCTTGAGGATGTGATCTAGATTGTTACTCTTGGTCTATGGTAAGACCTAGACCGGTTAGGTGTCGGTGATCAAGCCTATTATGGCGCCCCTTCACGGAAGATCAAGGTCCCGATGGTGCTGATAGCGCAGACACTTGACAACACAACATTGGTCCAATTTTAAGTTGAATATTACATGAATACGATGATTCAGAGTGCAGCGGAATAATACAAATTCATGAATGATTTGAAAACAGTGGAAGCAAATAACATTTGGAAAACTATGAGCTCGACGATACAGCATAGTGATGATTCATGCCTGAAGAACCATCACTCTAGCAACACACAACATCACTGCGGCGGCAAGTCGGACTCCCAGTGGGCAGTCCAACCCTCAGGGACCTGCATGTCCCAAGGCAGCACATCTACAGGCAACTCTATTTCTTCATTACCTGAAAAACACAATGGCACAAAGCATGAGTACTAATTACTCAGCAAGACTTACTCGTCAGACACCTAGACATGCATAGGCTCTAATAGGTGGCTTGTTTGAAAGGACTCGCACTAAGTAACCTATTAGTTCTATCATGTTTTAATTGCCAATTTAATGGGTTGAACTAAAATGTAACTTTAGTGGCAACAAAAGATAATAGAATAATACATAAAGTAAGTACAACAGAGGAGTAGCAATAATCATGATCAACAATAAACACCATAATCAATTTTCATGTATCAAGTGCGACTACGTGATTGGCGCGGTGACCAAGCGGTACTCATTACTGCGAGGGACAGCAATTACAATCGATTTACACCAGCTGAGAAAACCTGAAATGCATGACACATACGCACCAATTAAGGTCGTATATGGCAACCTTTCGCAAGAAAAGAACCTACACCTCAGCTCGGGTGTGGTGACGTCGAGTGGGCATGCCGTTCTGCCAACAGTACTTCATGGTCTGAACCGCCCACTCCAGCAGCAGGAGGGTCAATGACCAACGCACCTTAACCGTCCTCAATGCAAGTGACCTTTAATGCTACATCGGTTTACTAGTGCCCATAGGCTACCATGCATTCGGTATTATTCAATACTTGATCAAGGGGCCGACCACGGACGGGTCCTAGGTTTGACAAGGCAGGGCTACCACAGTCAACACCCATGTGTTGCTACAAACCTACACATGCATTATCCCTGCCCGGTCATAACATCAAATAAACTTCTTTTATTAGTTCCCGTTCCAGTGGTCAAGTTCATTCCTTAGTAATAATAGTACCTTATTAGCGAGACTAGCAACTACTAAGCATAGCATAACAGTACCGATTCTACCAAGTTCTAAGACAATAGCATAGGTCATTTGGGTATCATGCAAGGTGGGTTTCAATCAACTCCTATGACCTAATGCAACAATAAGTATAGACACTAGTATTATTGTAACCTAGCAAAATTTGTAAAGAGGTGAATGTAAATCGGGGCATGCCTGGATCGATGTTAGTGCTAGCAACTACATCTTCCTACTCTTGAGGGTCAACGTCCTTCTGAAAATCCTCTTCTTACTCCTGGTTGTCGTTGCCTATATGATAGAATTGTATTAACGGCATTATCAAAATACTGTTGATTGCAATGATATGATGCATGCAAGCACCTTGTGTTTTAATGTCAATTAAAATTATTATTATGTTCTCGAAACCATATGCTTCAGAGAAGTTGGGTTGTTAATTAAGAGTTTAGGTATATATATTCTTTCATGCATTTAAACAAAGTAAAAGAGTGATATGGGCAATTAAATTAATTAGCAAAACAAATTTATGTTTCTGGACATGTGTGATTTACTGTGTACAGAGGACCACATTAGTGATTTTTGTGCCATGTGGCAAGGGCAGATTATTTACAGAATAATTACTAGAATTAATTTAAGCATGCACATAACATAAACTCCAGACCCTAAAATAATTCATATTTTACCAAACAAAAATTTGGGGTTGTATATAATCATGTTTTTACTAAGCATGCCAAAAATCAGGATTTAATTTTACTCCTACAATTTCTGGTGAATTATTTAGTGTTTTCACAATTTAATGTATTAATAAAAATACATGTATAGAGACTAAGATTTATCATTTTACTAAAATAGAGCTCTTCAAGTTGAATCTAACAAATTTTGTTTGGCCTTCATTGGAATTGAACTCGATTTAATATGAGTTTTCAAAGGTTTTAGCAATTTCTAGGAATTTCTGGACATTTTTTGGTTTAAGGGATTGCCACGTCGGAGCCACATGGGTGCCAGGTCAGAGCCACGTAGGAGCCTACTCGGCTACCAGTAGGCGCCAGTCAGCACCGCCGCGCGGGTCACCGGAGCTTGGTCAAAGCTCGACGCCGATGTCCACACGTGAAGAAAACTCGCCGCGGGAGCAAATATTTGACGTGCATGACAAGGCGGAGGGAAAGGTGGGGTTCACGAGGTGGGGTTCTCACCAGAAGACTGTCGGTGGTGAGAGGCAGCGGAGGGAAGGTCTTCGACGATGGCTCGGAGCAGGAAATCGGGCTGCGTTTTCTCGCAGAGCTTCAAGGGGACATGGAGAAGGGCGGCATCAAGTCAAAGTTCGTCGGGAATGGCCAGAGGTAGAGGCTCATCATGGAGGCGGCTTTGGTGATCGGCGACGATGAGCCGGGGCTAGGGAAAAGTAGAATGCCGACGACTTTGGGTGGAGAAACAGAGGAAGAAAAGGTCAGAGAGATGCGCTAAGTGTTTGCGCTTGTGAGCAAAGAAGAGTGAGGCGACGAGGCTCACCGAGAATGGTCAATTTGGCCAGCGGCAGAGGAGCTCACCGGAGTTCCTTGCTTCGGTTTTTTTCTTCAAATTGGCTAGAGCTCACACAGGGTTTGGTCGAGCGAGTGGCATGGGTGGCATGGGAATGCAGCGGGGGTGTGCACGCGTGGGTTTGAGGTTCTGCTCGGCTCGGGAGGCAGGGGAGAGGAAGCTCAGCTAAAGCTTTCGCTCGGTGATGGCGGTGGGGATCAAAGTTCAGAGAGGAGAATGAGAGAGAGCAGAGAGCAACGGGACTAAGAGAGGAAGTGAGTCTGTGACTGGTGGGTGCGCCTTCAAGTCACGCAGAGGGAGAAATGGCAAGTGGGGTGCGAGAGCGGGAGAGACGACGAAAATTGAAGTCGGTCGGTCGGCCATGGTGGCGTGCAGGTGGGAGAAAGAAGGCCGTTGGGCGGGCTCGCGGCTGAGGGCAGAGGGGATGGGACGGCTGAGGAGAGGTCAGCGGCACAGTGCGCGCGAGGAGTCCCGAGGTGAGCTGGTGGCACGCGGGGAGGAGCGAGTAGGGTGCTGGCGTCGGTACAGGAGGGAACAGTGCCACGCCGGCCAATGGAGAAGAAGAAAGGGAATTTTGCTCTGAACCCCTAAACAATTTGATTTCTTGCAAACAAGTCCTTGATCAAAGATATTTCTAAATAAAATAGCTAGGAGGCTCCAATTAAATTGGGATTTTGCACAAAGGCCCTTTGAGATATTTGTGGTGCTCTGCTGGGACCCATTTGGTCAGAATGGTTCTAGATTTTTTTGTATTTAATTTCAATTTTGAAAGGTTCCTTGACTTTAATTAATTATTTGGGGTATTTCCACAATTAGTAAAATGCTCATTAAATTTATAAAATTCTATTTTAATATTACTAATATGATTATGAATTTATTTGGCATATGTTACATAAAAAAATTATTTGGCTCACAAATTTTGGTTGTAGGGTTTTTATTTGCCTATAATTAATTAAAGGTTGACTGAGGCTCCATTTCATGTTAGACTTAGCTATGATTTGTGTTCTTTATGCTTGTTAGGCAAGAATGAGACACCTGGGGTGTCACAACCCTCCCTCCTTAAATAAATCTCATCCCGAGATTAAGAACAAGGCAAGCTAGAGGAAAGTACGGTGGTCAACATGTACCTGCGTATGACGACCAAAATTCCGGGTAGTGAGTACTTAGAAATTCTTCAGATTCCCAAGTGGACTCGTCTTCCGAGTGATTACTCCATTGAACTTTATAGAATTTGAGGGTTCTTTTACGGGTTGTCCGCTCTTTCTCATCAAAGATCTTTATTGGTTGTTCGGAGTATGTGAGGTCTGGTTGAAGTTGGTCATAGTCTTCCAAGATTTTGTCGGTGGGTGGTTTGAGACACCGCTTCAACTGAGAGACAAGGAAGGTGTGGTGAACTCCAGATAGATTAGCGGGTAACTCCAGCTTGTAGGCTACTTTTCCACATCGTTCCAAAATTTGGAATGGTCCAATATAACGGGGAGCTAACTTTCCCTTGACTCCAAACCGTTGTATACCCTTCATAGGCGACACTCGGAGATAGACGTAGTCACCTTTATTGAAATATAAGGGCCTACATCGTCTGTTGACATACTTCTCTTAACGGCATTTAGCAGCTTTAAGATTTGCCTAAATGGTACGAACTTTTTCTTCTGCATCCTTGACAAGGTCAGGACCAAAGGTTGCTCTTTCTCTAGATTCAGACCAGTTTAACGATGTTCTACAACTGCGTCCATAGAGTGCTTCAAATGGTGACATTTTCACACTCTCCTGGTAATTGTTGTTATACGAGAATTCAGCGTAGGGGAGATACTCATCCCAGTTACCACCATGTGTTAAAACACATGCCCTAAGCATATCTTCCAAAATTTGGTTGACACGCTCTGTCTATCATCGGTGGCGGAATGGTACGCAGAACTACGAATTATGCCTATACCCAAAGATGCATGCAGATGTTCCCAGAAACGAGTGACAAACTGTGAACCACGATCTGAGATGATGGTCTTGGGTACTCCATGACGACATAGAATTCTTGCAATGTATAACTCCGCGTATTGCAGTATGCTATATCTATTGTTGACCGGCAAGAAGTGAGCAGATTTGGTGAGTCGGTCCACAATGACCCAAATAGAATCATGCTTACGCGAAGTGAGAGGTAGGCCAACAATAAAGTCCATGCTGATGTCCTCCCATTTCCAAGCGGGAATACTCAATGGTTGAAGCAATCCGGCTTTTTTCAAATGGTCAGCCTTGACTCTCTGACAAGTATCACATTCCGCAACATATCGAGCCAATTCTCGCTTCATTCTTGCCCACCAAAAATTCTTCTTCGGATCTTGGTATATTTTATTGCTACCCGGATGGATAGAGTACTTGGAGTGATGTGCTTCATCCAAGATTTTCCGTCTAAGTTCAAAGTCTTTTGGTACTACTAAACGGCTATTGAACCATAGGGTACCGTCGGAGTCTTGAGTGAAGCATTTTGCTTTACCCTTCTTAATGTTTTGACGAATATGATTCATACCATTGTCATTTTTCTATGCAGCAATGATTTCTTCACGAATAGTAGAATGTACACTAATGCTGCTAATCACTATGGTAGGAAAAATGTGAAGGCTGGGGTCTGAAGCAGTGACGTGGTTGCCGTTGTTCTGATATTCCAGTACTAGGTGATGGCAGTGTACCTTCCTGCTCAACGCATCGACGACCACATTGGCCTTGCCTGGATGATAATGAATCTCCAGGTTATAATCCTTAATCAGCTCTAGCCACCGACGTTGTCTCATGTTCAGATCAGTCTGGTTAAAGATATATTTTAAGCTCTTATGATCCCTGTAGACGTGCACTATGTTTCCGAGCAAGTAATGCCTCCATATTTTTAGTGCAAGTACAACTGCAGCTAGTTCCAAGTCATGAGTTGGATAGTGCTCTTCATGCTTTCGTAGTTGTCGAGATGTATAGACAATGACACGACCTTCCTGCATGAGCACACATCCAAGTCCTGTCCCAGATGCATCACAATACACGTCAAACGGCTTGGTGATGTCTAGTTGAGCCAGTACTAGGGAGGTGGTCAATAATTTCTTCAATGCTTGAAATGCTTCTTCACAACTATTGTTCTAGTTGAATTTCTTATCCTTTTTCAACAGCTCCGTGATGGGTTTGGTCAGCCAAGAAAAATTTGGAGTGAACCTACGATAATATCCAGCTAGCCCGAGGAACTGCGTACTTGATGAACCGTCTTTGGTGACTTCCAATCTAACACATCTTGAACTTTGCTAGGATCCACCAAGATACCTTTCGCAGAGACTATGTGACCAAGAAATGGCACACGGTCCAACCAAAATTCACACTTGCTGAATTTTGCATACAACTTGTGATCTCGGAGGCGTTGAAGAACAATGCGAAGATGCTCAGCATGCTCTTCCTTGGACTTAGAATAGATGAGGATGTCATCAATGAATACTACCACAAACTTGTCCAACTCGGGCATGAATACCGAATTCATGAGGTACATGAAATGGCAGGGGCATTTGTCAATCCGAATAACATTACTAGATACTCAGACAATCCATATCTAGTAGAGAAGGCGGTCTTCGGAATGTCTTCGGCTCTGATCTTGATTTGATGATAGCCTGAACGGAGGTCAATTTTTGAAAAGACCTTAGCACCAACCAATTGGTCGAAGAGGATATCTATACGGGGTAATGGGTATTTGTTCTTGATGGTAACTTTGTTAAGAGGCCGATAGTCCACGACAAGGCGCAAAGACTTGTCCTTCTTCTTCACAAAAATAGCCGGGTAGCCCCAGGGTGAAGTGCTTGGGTGAATGAATCCCTTTTCCAATAACTCATTCAATTATTTTTTCAACTCAGCCAGCTTATTCGGGGCCATTTTATACGGGCGACAGGATATCGGAGAGGTCCCTGGTTGTAGCTCTATCTTAAATTCCACGTCACGGTCAGGCGGTAGACCAGAGATGTCCTCGGGAAACATGTCCGGATACTCACGAACGACGGGAATACTCTTGAGTGATAGCCCTTCCAAGTGATGGACAACCAAGGCTTTCGATGAATTGGCATTTAGAGAAAGTGTGTCCTTCCCATGCAAGGGAGAGTTGATGTGAACGATGCGAGGCTCAATATCTAGCATGGCTCTATGGGTTTTCATCCAGATCATACCTATGATCAGGTCAATCTCTTGGTCCTTGAGCATGATGAAATCAGTGGGGTAGATCTTTCGATTAATTTCTAGTGGAGCCTTACACACTACCTCGTTCGCAAAAATTTGTCCAGCAGGAGAGCGGACAGTGTAGCATCTATTTATGATGGTGGTGTGGAGTTTATGTTTTTGCACACAAGCTTTGCTAATGAAGTTATGCGAAGCACCAGAATCAAAAAGTGCAAGGACATGCTGGCGATAGAGCGAGAGCGTACCGGTCAGCACAGGTTCGCCCTGAGGGATATCTTCAGCATTGGTGTAGTTCACTTGGGCACCACGAGACAGTGCATTCATATTCCTGCTCTGGTTCTAATGCTGCTTGCTGTTGTGGCTGTTGTGGTGCGGTGCAGTTCTTGGCAAAGTGGCCGGTACGACCGTAGTTGTAGCACGGATAACTGCTTCCACGATCAACAGGCTGTGGGGCACGGGCAGTCTGATTTCCCTGCTGCTAGTATGGTACACAGTACTGAGTATTCTGCTGTTGGTACGATGCACGGGGTAGGAAGTTCTGCTACTGGGGTGGCCTCGAGTAGTTCAGACCATATCGCCGCTGATACTGCTGCTGCGGAGATGCCCGGAAATGCTGTCCGGTAGGCGAAGTGTAAATCAGGCGGTGCTTCGCCTGTGGGGCACTAGCAGGGGCCTTTCTCTTGCGATCTTCTTCTTCAACTTGGCGCATAGCGCCTTCCTGGACAATAGCAGCATTGACCAAGTCATTGTATGTGCTGGTTGTTTGCCAAGTCAGACGCTCCTTAAGGGTGGCATTCATACCACGCAGAACTGCATATCCCCTTTTATCCTCAATATTGACATACTCAGTAGCATACTGAGCCAGATGATTAAAAGCTTCAGAATATTGGAGGACATTCCTCCCTCCTCGTTTCAGATCCATAAATTCTTGGAATTTCCTCTGCATTAGGCCGCCTGGGATGAAATGAGCATGAAATGCAGTCTTGAACTCATTCCATTCAACGCGGCGTCCAGCGGGCAAAGAAGCTTCATAGTTTGCCCACCAGGCGCTAGCAGAGCCCTGGAGTTGTTGGGCGGCGAATAGCACCTTCTGGTGCTCGGTGCATTCCAGTAGACCAAAATTTGTCTCGGTCTGGCGTAACCAGTGATCCGCATCTAGAGGTTCTCTGGCACGCTCGAAGATTGGCGGATGAGTACCTAGAAAATCTGAGTAGGTGCTCTGTTGAGGCTGATTGTTGTTGTTACGGTGGCCTCCCTTTCCAGCTAGATGGGATGTGATATCCATTAGCCGACGAAGAATCTCGGAGTCATTTTGCTGCCGGTTGAGTGCAGCAGCCAACACCTCAGCTAGCGAGGGCTTAGCATTAGCTCCTAGCAGAGAGCTTTCAGGGTCATCCTGATTCCGAGAATGCACCATGCTGCAATTTATGTTGGAGATATGCCCAAGAGACAATACGGATTTGATCCGTATGTGAGGGTCATACGGATATTGATCCGTGTGAGGAATTAGTCCACTAATGGGCCAACTAGTCGAGGCCCATTAGAAGGGTCTATTTAAGTGGAGGAGGGGCTTAAGGCGCAGGTGATTCCACCAGTCCTTAACCCTAGCCGTTGTGCTCCTCTTTCTCGCCCACAAAACCCTAACCGTGTTGCCGGTGCTAGCACGCCGCGCACGGTGCTCCAACCTCGTACGTGTGGATACAGCGAGGAGGCGCTGCTGCTGCTGCGGTGCCGACGGCTGGATTAGAAGGAGACGATTGACGTGATCGACTACTTCCTCTACACCGACGCGCGACTACGTTGGATCGAGCTGCTCCAACATTCGCTTCCGCTCCGCCTGCGCGTCTAGTGGTAACGATCCATGATCCTCTCTTGCAAGGTTTCCTGGTTGAACGGTAGAAATTTTATATGCTATCGTAGCCTACCCGTTCCCCTACAATTTATACGGTTGCACATTAGTTATTCCTCAAATGATCCATAAAAACACATGTGCAAGAATATAAATTTGCAAGAGGCACGGATAGATTTCACAAGTAACAACCATCTTCATTAATTCAGTTCAGACTACATGGTTGTTAGAAGAACACCGTCACACGACTCTTACACATATGTGCCAACGTCTAGCTACGGTATCGCGGACACATAATGCAAGGTTCACACTCCTACATCGAACTAGGAATACTTATATTACACGATCATACACCGGGGTGTAGCGATCCAACTACTCCTGGCCAATGTCTTCCAGCTCTTCTGGTTCTTCTGGTTCTATAGGCTCTTCTGGTTCCTCCAGATCCATCATTTTCACATCATTAGTACCGTCCGGCGCCATCTCTACATCCTCTTGTTCTCCATACTCCATGATGATCTCGTCCCAATTTCCTTCAATAGGAAGGTGGGCAGCCTTGAATGCGTCCAGGTCATCTTGAGCCTCAATCATATCATGCTCAAGATCTGCTGCATCCAGCAAGGCTTGGTCACGTTCTTCTATAATTGCATCCATCTCTTCATTCTTTGCTTGAATTTGTTGGTTCAGTTCTGCAATTTCCTCATCCTTAGCTTGTTTTACGACTTCAGAAAGTCGAAGTGCAGCATGAAACACATCTAGACGCCAACACAAGTTGGTGCATAAGGCGAAAGTGGATAAGCCATAATACTCTATTATGGGCAGCATAGGATCATGGTGGTGATGGTTTGGATCAAAGATGAAATTCACACGCCTAATCCACTCGAAGTCCGTCACATCATTAATGGGTAGCAAGGCGACGGGTGTTCCAGCAACATCATGCTTGTGGTCTTCATAGAATCGAGTAAGTGCCTTGAATGCAGCTACATTCCAGGTGGAAGGCAAATCTGTCCCGATGAAGCTAATGGTCCAAGATTCCCATGCGGGAATGACCGAGTAATTGGCAGGAACTGCCACATGGATGACACATGAGGGAACTCCATGCTCCTGAAATTCCTTGCCAACATAGGTGGGAGGAATGGAATATCCGAATCTCTGGAGAACTCTCCAAAACAGGTGAACCATCCCTGTGAACTCCAGGCCATCGGTGATCTCCCAACCTGGTGGCGGTTGATTGGTGTTTTCATCCATCTACAAGGAAAGTCCTTCAATTGAGACAAAGAGTACGATCAAGCTAGAATTTTTTTTTATGAAACTCTGGTGCAACAACAGTAGCGAAAAAGGGGTACAACCAATACATAACATAGGTCAACATAGTCTTAAGTACATGAACTCGGGATATGCGACCATCAAGTTACAAAAGCACCTCACACAGTGATCCCCAAAATACCACAACCTCACGTGGTCGACAAAAGCTACCTACCCAACTTGTCCTGCCTACACGATCTAGCCCGGTCTATCACGATCCCCTAAGTCCTGTCTCTGGCTGGTGCCTCGTAGTCCACATCAGACTCCTCGTCCATGTCCTCATCCGGATCCTCCTCCTCAGGTGCTGCTGGTGGCGCCAGGACCGCCTCTAGCTGCTGCTGCAGGCCCTGATTCTCGTGAGCCAGGGTCTCTAGATCCTCTCCCATGAGCTCCATCTCGTGCTGTGTAGCTATCAACTGATGTTGCAGGTGCTCGTTGTGGTTGGCGCGCTGCTGCATAATCACGTCGCGCCTGTCAACCTCCTGCGCAAGGGTGTCGCGCTATCCAGTGACCTCAATAACGCGAGTCTCACTCGCCTTAATAGCAGCGGGCAGCCACTGAATCCCCCTCTGTTGTGCGTCAACCTGTATCTGCAGATCATTCCTCTGCACCCAGGCCTGCTCAGCGTCAGCCAGTAAAATCCAGTTGTGGCTGCTAGCCTCCTCATCCAAGTTGAGGAGGTACTCGGAGTAGTGGGACAAACGGTGGTACCCCGCGTGATACGCTGGGTAGTCGTCGCGGGCGATGCGCCTCATGCGCCTCTGCCAGACCGGGTTGGCCTGGTGCCAGATGGGAATCATCTCAAACGGAGTCCCAGAGAGCGCTGCTGTGTGGCGCCCATAGAAGTGGGTGAGAGCCCTGTGAGCGACTCTCTCCAAGCCCTCACGGAGGCTCCCACAAGTCGCCGTGCTCTCCATCCACGCCATGTCAAGGTTGCGCAGGTGAGTGGGCACGCTGATGTGCACCTCAGCAAGGGTCACCCCGTGGCGGCGGATCTCGCGGCCCTTGTAGGAGGGCGGCTCGTCATAGCCCAACAAGTGTAGCAGATCCCACGAAAGTGTTGGAAAGCCACGGTGGTAGAGACCGGTGGTGTAGTGCCACCTGTCGTGCGAGAGCTCCTCAAAACCGTGGTCACCCATCTAAAACAAAAATCCAATAGTGAGTACAGTGTTTCATGGGCAAAATGCACATCACTAACAAGTGTCATGGTGCTGGTAATGATAGCAAAATCACAACAATTTGATTGAGTCAAACTTTCCCTATAGTAAAGATGCATTTCATATAAAGTGGTATGAAATACAGAGATCAAGTTTTTAGTTCGCATTTTCCAGCCTCAAGGGGCAATAATACGGCAATGGGCTTTAAAACATATTCTGTCTTGACCGTACCACGTTCAGAAAAGTAGGTAATCTGAACAGAAAACAAGGTCTTAAAATTTGGGGGCTAGAACCAAGTTATACTACACTTTCATAGCTTTCCAGATTGTATCTACATTTTCAAAAAATTCAAGTAAATCTGGACTTATAAATTTTGCTAGTTCAGGTTGGCACATTCTGTTTCAGGATGACAGAGGCTGAGTGTTTTGGCTCTACTAGACAGAGGGAAAACAAAAAAAAATATGAAACCTATTGGATATGAAAATAGACTTCAAGGGCTTTCCAGATTGGGTTTAAACTCTTGCAAATTCGAAGTACAACTTTAGTTATGAAATTTTTAAGTTTAGGGTCACGCTGAAAACAGTGAGTTGACAGATTGTACTTGTTCTCTGTTTTTGAGGTTGTTACTGTTATGGTCGAATTTAAATTTAAATTCTAGGTGACAGGGGATGTTGAGACCTTTCCGAAAAGTATTTGCATACCTTATTTCGTTGAGTAAATTAATAGTTATGAACTTTTGAAGTTGGCAGCTAAAAACAGGACAGATTCTTGTTACCTTGTAATTTAGAACTTTATACTTATCATGCTTAGAAAATTTTTATTCAGAGGTTGGTGAGCAAGGAGAGAACCAAATTTTAGTTTAGTTATATTAGGATGCATGATGCAAAATTTTTCATTTTATAATCCTAGCGTTCCTCTCAACACAACGCGTATTTTTGCCGATACTTAGCGGCACGGATACTTCGTGACGACCGGCACTCAATACGTAAGTCAATCTAAATGTTATACTAACAGCGTTAGTGTACCTGCAGAAAATTCATTCCAGAAATAATACATCAAATTCAAAAGAAACTACGAAAAGAAGCACATTTCTACTAGTAACGATCCATGGAAAAGGATCACCCTGTGATAAGTCACGAGCCAACAGTGTCTCGTATCCACCTGCGAGCACAGACACCGATATCACGCGTGTCGGTTAAGCACGCACGTACCTTCATTGAAGAAGCCGTAATAGCAAGTAATATAAACAATCATAACCCAGGTAAGCATTGTCACCACCCTATTATATACATGGGCAATACTAACGTATCCTCACTCGCAAACATCATAGTTTTTGAAAATACGATTTATTTGTTGTATTATCATGGACCATGGCTCTGATACTAGCTGTGGCGCCCCTTCCCAGAGGATCGAGGTCTCGATGGTGCTGATAGCGCAGACACTTGATAATACAACATTGGTCCAAATTTAAGTTGAATATTACATGAATACGATGATTCAGAGTGCAGCGGAATAATACAAATTCATGAATGTATTGAAAATAGCGAAAGCAAATAACGTTCAGAAAACTACGAGCTCGACGATACAGCATAGTGATGGTTCATGCCCGAAGAACCATCACTCTAGCAACACACAACATCACTGTGGCGGCAAGTCGGACTCCCAGTGGGCAGTCCAACCCTCAGGGATCTGCATGTCCCAAGGCAGCATATCTACAGGCAACTCTATTCCTTCATTACCTTAAAAACACAATGGCACAAAGCCTGAGTACTAATTACTCAGCAAGACTTACCCGTCGGACACCTAGACATGCACAGGCTCTAATAGGTGGCTTGTTTGAAAGGACTCGCACTAAGCAACCTATTAGTTCTATCAAGTTTTAATTGCCAATTTAATGTGTTGAACTGAAATATAACTTCAGTGGCAACAAAAGATAATAGAACAATACATAAAGTAAGTACAACAGAAGAGTAGCAATAATCATGATCAACAATAAACATCATAATCAATTTCCAAGTATCAAGTGCGACTACGTGATTGGCGCGGTGACCAAGCGGTACTCATTACTGCAGGGACAACAATTGCAATCGATTTACACCAGCTAGAAAAACCCGAAATGCACGACACATACGCACCAATTAAGGTCGTATATAGCAACCTTTCGCAAGAGAAGCACCTACACCTCAGCCCGGGTGTGGTGACTTCGAGTGGGCATGCCGTTCTGCCAATAGTACTTCATGGTCTGAACCGCCCACTCCAGCAGCAGGAGGGTCAATGACCAACGCACATTAACGGTCCTTAAAGCATGTGACCTTTAATGCTACATCGGTTTACTAGTGCCCATAGGCTAGCATGCATTCGGTACTGTTTAATACTTGATCAAGGGGCCAACCACGGACGGGTCCTAGGTTCGACAAGGCAGGGCTACCACAGTCAACACCCATGTGTTGCTGCAAACCTACACATGCATTATCCCTGCCCGGTCATAACATCAAATAAACTTCTTTTATTAGTTCCCGTTCCAGTGGTCAAGTTCATTCCTTAGTAATAATAGTACCTTATTAATGAGACTAGCAACTACTAAGCATAGCATAACAGTACCGATTCTACCAAGTTCTAAGACAATAGCATAGGTTATTTGGGTATCATGCAAGGTGGGTTTCAATCAACTCCTATAACCTAATGCAACAATAAGTATAGACACTAGTATTATTGTAACCTAGCAAAATTTGTAAAGAGGCGAATGTAAACCGAGGCTTGCCTGGATCGATGTTAGTGCTAGCAACTACAACTTCCTACTCTTGAGGGTCAATGTCCTTCTGAAAATCCTCTTCTTGCTCCTGGTTGTCATTGCCTATATGATAGAATTGTATTAACGGCATTATCGAAATACCGTTGATTGCAATGATATGATACATGCAAGCACCTTGTGTTTTAATGTCAATTAAAATTATTATTATGTTCTCGAAGCCATATGCTTCAGAGAAGTTAGGTTGTTAATTAAGAGTTTAGGTATATATATTCTTTCATGCATTTAAACAAAGTAAAAGAGTGATATGAACAATTAAATTAATTAGCAAAACAAATTTATGTTTCTGGACATGTGTGATTTACTGTGTACAGAGGACCACATTAGTGATTTTTGTGCCATGTGGCAAGGGCAGATTATTTACAGAATAATTACTATAATTAATTTAAGCATACACATAACATAAACTCCAGAGCCTAAAATAATTCATATTTTATCTAACAAAAATTTGGGGTTGTAGATAATCATGTCTTTACTAAGCATGCCAAAAATCAGGATTTAATTTTACTTCTACATTTTCTGGTGAATTATTTAGTGTTTTCACAATTTAATTTATTATTAAAAATACATGTACAGAGACTAAGATTTATCATTTTACTAAAATAGAGATCTTCAAGTTGAATCTAACAAATTTTGTTTGGGCTTCATTGGATTTGAACTCGATTTAATATGAGTTTTCAAAGGTTTTAGCAATTTCTGGCAATTTCTGGACATTTTCTGGTTTAAGGGTTTGCCACGTCGGAGCCACGTGGATGCCAGGTCTGAGCCACGTAGGAGCCAACTCGGCTGCCAGTAGGCGCCAGTCAGCACCGCCTCGCGGGTCACCGGAGCTTGGTCAAAGCTCGACGCCTGCATCCACGCGTGAGGAAAACTCGCCGTGAGAGCAAATATTTGATGCACATGACGAGGCAGAAGGAAAGGTGGGGTTTGCACCAGAAGACTGTCAGCGGTGAGAGGCGGTGGAGGGAAGGTCTTCGGCGATGTCGTGACAATGGCTCGAAGCAGGAAATCGGGCTCCGTTTTCTCGCAGAGCTTCAGGGGGACGTGGAGAAGGGCGGCATCAAGTCGAAGTTCGTCGGGAATGGCCGGAGGTAGAGGCTCGTCGTGGAGGCGGCTTTAGTGATCGACGGTGATGAGCCGGGGCCGGGGAAAAGTAGAATGCCGGCGACTTTGGGTGGAGAAACAGAGGAAGAAAAGGTCAGAGAGATGCATTACGTGTTTGCACTTGTGAGGAAAGAAGAGTGAGGCGACGAGGCTCACCGAGAATGGTCAATTTAGCCAGTGGCGGAGGAGCTCACCGGCATTGCTTGCTTCGGTTTTTTTCTTCAAATTGGCTAGAGCTCACGCAGGGTTTGGTCGAGCGAGTGGCATGGGTGGCATGGGAATGCAGCGGGGGTGTGCGCGCGTGGGTTTGAGGTTCTGCTCGGCTCGGGAGGCAGGGGAGAGGAAGCTGAGCTCAAGCTTTCACTCGGAGATGGCGGAGGGGATCAAAGTTCAGAGAGGAGAATGAGAGAGAGCAGAGAGCAACGGGAGTGAGAGAGGAAGTGAGTTTGTGACTGATGGGTGCGCCTTCAAGTCGCGCAGAGGGAGCAATGGCAAGTGGGGTGCAAGAGCTGGAGAGACGGCGGAAATTGAAGTTGGCCGGTCGGCCATGGTGGCGTGCAGGTGGGAGAAAGAAGGTTGTCGGGCAGGCTCGCGGCTGAGGGCAGAGGGGATGGGACGGCTGAGGAGAGGTCGACGGCACAATGCGTGCGAGGAGTCCCAAGGTGAGCCGGTGGCACGCGGGGAGGAGCGAGCAGGGCGCTGGCGTCGGCAGAGGAGGGAACAGTGCCGCGCCGGCCAATGGAGAAGAAGAAAGAAAATTTTGCTCTGAACCCCCTAAACAATTTGATTTCTTGCAAACAAGTCCTCGATGAAAGATATTTCTAAATAAAATAGCTAGGAGGCTCCAATTAAATTGGGATTTTGCACAAAGGCCCTTTGAGATATTTGTGGTGCTCTGGTGGGACCCATATGGTCAGAATGGTTCTAGATATTTTTGTATTTAATTTCAATTTTGAAAGGTTCCTAGACTTTAATTAATTATTTGGCATATTTCCACAATTAGTAAAATGTTCATTAAATTCATAAGATTCTATTTTAATATTACTAATATGATTATGAATTTATTTGGCATATGTTACATAAAAAAAATTATTTGGCTCACAGATTTTAGTTGCAGGGTTTTTATTTGCCTATAATTAATTAAAGGTTGACTGAGGCTCCATCATTTCATGTTAGACTTAGCTATGATTTGTGTTCTTTATGCTTGTTAGGCAAGAATGAGACACCTGGGATGTCACACCTATCATGATTGGTTGTGAAGGCCATCACACGTTTGTACACGGTTTGAGCCCGCCGTTGAAAGGGGCATCGCTAGTGAGCGCCCGTGTCGGCTCGGGGAGTCCGGCAAGTTCTCGAGGGAGGCGAGCTTGTGCTTTGTGCAGCGGTGACGCACACTATGTCTTCACTCAAGGAGTGATTGCGGGCTTGTGTGCAAGAACTCCACTTGGTGGCGGGAGGGACCGGGACTCCGGCGGGAGTGGTCCAACGAGGATTAGGGGAAGGCGCCATCCTTCCGAGACCTCGGGAAAAATCATGAGCATTCCTTGACCCTCTCTTTACTTTTCCGCATTTGTGTGCTCTAGTGAGTAGGGTGACTTGTGGCTTGCATAGGCTAGTGTGATTCGCTTCCGCACTTTATCTTAGCATGAACACTAGAATGCGTAGGGTCTTGGCCTACTATACTTGTTTAGGTTTCCTTATCTTGTTAAACTTGAGTAGCGAAATTGAAGTATTTGGGTTTGTGAGCGGATTACCGATTCACCCCCCCCCCCTCTCGGTTTGCCTTCGGTCCTTACAGGGCTCTAGTAGTTTTTAATATATAAAAATTCCTTTTTATGTCAAATTAAGGAGATCTATAATTAATAGAAGATAACTAATAAGACCATCCATTGTATAAGTTGTCTCATATCCCATCTTTAGATTATGTGGCATGCATGAGATGGCCTATAAGACAACACCATTTTACTTGCCCTAAAATTCTGAGTTGGTGGTTGTCGCACCACCCCTATGCACTGACATGTGGGTCCCATAAACCCCATAGCAAGAATGTCTCGCTTTGAACATTTATGTCTCGCTTCCATTCTAAAATTGTCTTTCTACAACAAGAACACTTTTGCAGTGGCGCTAGCAAAGATCTGCACCAGGCGATTCTGATTCATCATGGCAGTGACAAAATCAGGCTTGGGGCGGCCAAATTAGACACTACAGAGGAGATAATGGTTAATACCCAGTGAAACAAAGAGAATAAAAAAGCAAAAAAAGAGGCACCGTCGATTACAGAACTAGGGCATCGGCGAATGAGGTATCGAGGACCTCAAAAACATACTAAAGTAGAACATCCTCAACTTATGGAAAATGCGTTGACATCCTCAACTTATCGAAGATATCAATTTTGCTTGTGCACTAAAATGTTTTGTCAATCATTCTTTGTCATTTTATTTTTTTAATCATAGCAACGCACAGGCATATGGCTAGTGATAGATAAAAGTTGGGTTAATTGCAAAAACCACCCCATAAGTTAGTTGGAGTTTGAGACTCCCGCACATAAGTCATTTTTTGATAGATACAATAGTTTGAAAGTTTAATCTTCAACTCGCCATGCTTGGTGGACTTTAACTCAACACGCTAGCTATGAACGCAAGGCCAGCTCTTTATTAATATTTTTTGTTAATGCACCATCTTATCTCTTTTCTATTTGCTAGTTATGAGTTGTATTTGGTATGAAGTCTTTATTATGGTTGTTTGCTTCTGAATTTGTAAGAAGAATCAGAATTCTGGATCATTAAATCTTCAAAAAATCCGATGGTCTATGTCTTCTATTTTTTAGATTTACGTGGCAATTCTGTGGTCTTGAGAGCGAATGTAGTAGCTTCTTTTGACTTTCAAATAAGAAGAGAATAGAAGATAGATAGATAGATAGATAGATAGATAGATAGATAGATAGATAGATAGATAGATAGATAGATAGATAGATAGATAGATAGATAGATAGATAGATAGATAGATATGTAGCTAAAATATCATGGCACATCTGCACATGAGTGCCAGAGAATGCACCACGTGTTGTGACAAGAGGCAGATACGCTTCCACCTAAAATGCCATGGCAACTCTAGATGGTATATCCACGCCAGTTGACATATGAGTAGTAGCCTATGTGGTTTTTTGCTGGGAGTTGCTGCCTGGCCCAGACAATCAAATCCAAATCCAAGCTGAGGAAATCCAACCCCAGGCTAGTGAACTGACTGCATGCACCCGACACTTTTCCCCCAGGGTCCCAGTAGCCTTCAATGCACCATTACCCTATCTCTCTCTGTCTCTGAGATGTAGGAGTATGAAAGTTTCAAGGCATATCGTCTCTCTCTCTCTCTCTCTCTCTCTCTCTCTCTCTCTCTCTCTCTCTCTCCCTTTTGAGTACTATGTTGGGAAATCGGTGTTCTTAGACTAACACCAACTCCTAAGATGTGGCACCAAACTGGTGTGATACCACTTATTCTATGGACCCAAACCCAACACTTCACTCTACAACGAGGAGACCTTCACTATACTCTACTAACTTAAGAGACCAACTCTCTACACAAGAGCTCAACCTTTATTCAAACCACAAACTTGATACACGTACACTCTTTTGGATAGGTGGCTACCTATGACTTACCATGACACACCCACACACTAGCACCATGGCAACTTTGCCATGCTACCTAGGACTCAAATGACACACCAAGTCATGACACCTTAAGCGTGGGGAGGCACCCCTATTTATACTTGTACATGGTCACTAGGATGTTGCCATATGGCAACACTCCACACTCTTCTAACCTAAATATCCTAACTCTAGAATATTCTTATCCCTATCTAATATCTAGATATTTCTTACCATACACAAATATCTAGGTTCTATACCCTTCTATACTTTGCCATGAAAAAATAGTTCTAGACTCTTCCATGGCAAATATCTTCTCTCTTCTCTTGTGATCTCTCAAATATTCTAGAATATTCCAAACATGCATTGTAATAATTCAACACTCCCCCTCAATGCATACTTGCTTGGATCTTCTGTGCTCTGCCATTGCGAGCCTTCTTCTTCTCTTGTCTCTGCGTAGAAGACATCTTGTGTTCTTCATTCAGCTCACTATTTTGTGAGCCTTCTTTCTTCTTAGATGTTCTCCAAACTTGCCCTTTCACAACTTCTTTATATGAAGGCAAAGTAACTTGAGCAACATTTGTCACATACCTTTCACATGCTTTCTTTCTCATCCTCCAATTTTTGTCACTTGCTTCTTGAGCCTTCTTCACTGCACAATGCACTTTTATATCTTCTTGCGCAGCTAGTGGTCCACCAATAACCTCAACATTCTCTTGCACCTCTTTATTCTCTTGATATAAAGGCTCTATCTCTTCATACTCAATATCCTCTTCGTCATTGGGTAGAGTCTCCCAGTCTTCATCTCTAGCATTCTTAAATACTAGATCATTAGAAAGTTTTGGATCTCTTACCTCTATGGAGAAGCCTTCCTCCATGTCCCACTCTTCCTCTTCTTCTTCTACTTCATCTTCTTCATTAGATGATGGAGTGTCACTTGCAGTCAAGTCCTCCACAAAGTAAGCTTCATCATCCTCTATAGTGATGCCTATGTTTGCATTCCATTCTTCTTCACTAAAATACTCACTTACTATCATATCCTTGGTAGTAGCTACATTTCCTTCTGAGTGCTTTTGTAGACTCTCACAGTCCCTAGCAAGATGTCCCTTCTTGCCACAATTAAAGGACTCACCTCTCTTTCTTCTTCTCTCCATCAAATCTTGTTGATCTTCGTCTTCACTCTCTTGTTGAGCTCCCTCTGAATAGCTGCTCTTCTTTGGGCAATGTCTACCATCTCTTGTCCACTCCTTCGCTTCTCCTTGGCCTCTTGGGGGACCCTTCTTCCTGATGAAAAGCACTTCCTCTTCATCACTCTCCTTCAAGGTGATGTTGCCCATTTGCTTGGCTAATGCCTCTTGATTAGCCAACAAATTCTCCAACTCCACTAAGGTCGGCTGCGTTGGCCATCCTCTCACCGCAGCAATAAACCCGTTACACTCAGGTCTAAGGCCATGGATGATGATCCTCTTCATCCAAGCCTCACTAACCTTCTCCTCCGGGTCAAGCTGAGATATCTCACGACAAATATTCTTCACCTTTGTAAAGTATTGACTAATACTCAGAGTGCCTTGTGAGATACCTATGAGCTCATTCTCTAGGAGCTGGAGCCGCTTCAAGGTGATGTTGCCCATTTGCTTGGCTAATGCCTCTGATTAGCCAACAAATTCTCCAACTCCACTAAGGTCGGCTGCGTTGGCCATCCTCTCACCGCAGCAATAAACCCGTTACACTCAGGTCTAAGGCCATGGATGATGATCCTCTTCATCCAAGCCTCACTAACCTTCTCCTCCGGGTCAAGCTGAGATATCTCACGACAAATATTCTTCACCTTTGTAAAGTATTGACTAATACTCAGAGTGCCTTGTGAGATACCTATGAGCTCATTCTCTAGGAGCTGGAGCCGCGCCTCATTCTTCTTGCAGAACAGCTTTGCTAGTGTCTCCCAAGCCTCATTCGGCGTCTCTGCATCTCGGATATGCTCCACTAGGTCCTCCTCGATTGTCGTCTTCAACACAAACATGCATCTCGGATATGCTCCACTAGGTCCTCCTCGATTGTCGTCTTCAACACAAACATAGCCTTGCCTGCCTTGATTTGCCACTTTTGCAAGGAACTCTCCTTCATCGGAGGATCTGTCATGGTGCCAGCAACGACCTCCCATAGATCTTGCCCCTGCAGGTAAGACTCTATGCAGGTCCGCCAATAGCCATAGTTATGGCTATTGAGCCTCTTCATGCCACTGCTTGCGCTCAAGAAATCTGCCATCTCCACTGACACCCAGCGTCAACTATACTTGGTCCCAGACCAGTGCTCTTCACAGTCTCAGACTGTGATCTCTAGCAGACTCTCCTCTAGCGCCTCTCAGTGCCATACCAAGCAATGTAAGCGTCCCGCGCTTACCGACTGCACCGACCAACGTAAGTGCCTTGCACTTACAACAGACTCCTCCCTCTCTTGGCAGTCTTGGACCGCCCCTGCTCTGATACCAATTGTTGGGTAATCGGTGTTCTTAGACTAACACCGACTCCTAAGAAGTGGCACCAAACTGGTGTGATACCACTTATTCTATGGACCCAAACCCAACACTTCACTCTACAACAAGGAGACCTTCACTATACTCTACTAACTTAAGAGACCAACTCTCTACACAAGAGCTCAACCTTTATTCAAACCACAAACTTGATACACGTACACTCTTTTAGATAGGTGGCTACCTATGACTTACCATGACACACCCACACACTAGCACCATGGCAACTTTGCCATGCTACCTAGGGTGGGGAGGCACCCCTATTTATACTTGTACATGGTCACTAGGATGTTGCCATATGGCAACACAACACACTCTTCTAACCTAAATATCCTAACTCTAGAATATTCTTATCCCTATCTAATATCTAGATATTTCTTACCATATACAAATATCTAGGTTTTATACCCTTCTATACTTTGCCATCAAAAATAGTTCTAGACTCTTCCATGGCAAATATCTTCTCTCTGCTCTTGTGATCTCTCAAATATTCTAGAATATTCCAATTGTAATAATTCAACATACTACTACTAATGAACATCGACCTACAAAATTCCTTTTTTTTTCCTGTGAGTGCATGCGCTTGCCTCTTGTCAGCCAGCCTACCTAGTCCCAACGCATGCCTCAGCGATACTGAACGCATGCGGATGACTCACAAACCCCTCCTGGATGGCGCCGCTCACCTCAATTCGAGTCAAGCAACGTGACCATTCACAGTCAGCTCCTACTAGTATACAGTATTTACTCAATGTGGCGTGGGTAACAACTGCTAGTTATCTGTACTCCGCGACCTGCAGTCTAGAGAGCCAAGTAGATAGCCAGTCAAACAACGACTTAAGAGCATCTCCAATATGTAAAAAATTACTCTCTAAATCTAGATTTAGGGAGTTTCTAAAGAATTATAAAGAGTGAAAAAACTTGTTTCCTCCAACAATTCCTAATATCTGGTCTCCAAATGAATTTTATGTTTTGGGAGTTCCTATTTTGTTTATAAATATAGCAACCTAGAGCACTTGTTTAGGGAGTTGGTATATTTAGGGAGCTGGCCTGGTATACATAACGGTTGGAGAATGATTTTCCTAATAATATCCTAAATTTTGATTTAGGAAGTGATTTTACACAATGGTTGGAGATGCTCTAATGTTGATAACAATGGACCGGAAACTCCTTTTAATGGCAAGGATGGAAAAATCTAGTCATAGTAGATACATATAAGTGCATGCATATACGTCATTCTGTTTTAGCTTCCCATTTATTCGGTTTGAGTGTAGACTCATTTTTTGTGAGAATTTCTTCAATTTTTCTTCGATTAACGTGGAGGCATGAAAAGCAGGCTCTAATTAGTAAATATATAGTATACGATAAGATTTGTATGCTAAATGTTGTCTAAAACGTGTTGCATTACGCACAGAATCAGAGGGACTATATGACTCATACCAGGCGGGAGGTAAATAGTAGCATTTTCTCCCTCACAAAAAAAATAATACTAGTGTGGGGCCCCTAGTCCATGTCGGCTCCAACGTTGTCCATCCACTAGCTGCTGTTGGTGTCTCCGTCCTCAGATCCAACATTGCCTCCACCCTAGAATAGTCGCTGGTGACGCGGCCAAGGCATTCGGCGGCGGGAAGACGCGCGCGGCCAGGATTGTGGACGCCGGACTTGTCCCACACCCCGCCTCCTGGAACACGAGCCATCCACGATAATTAAGGTCGAGATCTTCTAATACTTTTTGTGATTGGGGCTGATTGGCAGATTAGTAAATCAGAGTAGTTTCGTTTGTTTAGGATAGTAGTTTTGATCATCATTTGTTTATTAGTCCATCATCAGCAACCTTTTCTCCTATTTCAGGAATTTGTTAGTTAGTTCCTTTAATTTCACTGATGGTGTCCGGGAACAATCGGAGTTGGATGCTGTTGTCACATGGAGATAAGGCTTGGTAGGACGGAGTTGAAAAATTCATTGAAGACACCTTTGAGGGCACTTATCCAGGAGAGACTGTGAAATGTCCATGTAGTAGGTGTGGCTGCATAGAATATAGAACAAAGACTGAGCTTGCACAACACCTGGTTGACAGAGGGTTTCATAAGGAATTCATAACACAGGAATGTCATTTCGTGATATAGCTACTGAGCCTATGGTTCTTGTTGACAATTGGGATTTTACTGATGAAGGCGAACCTGCTATTGATGGCCCCGCTGTTAAAAATCTGATTGACTCACTAATCAGTGGTGCTATATGAGGAAATCTTAGTGGAAGCAGCAATAATATCAAGGAGCTAAATGATTCAGCAAAGGCTTTTTTCAAAATAATGCAAGAAGCAAAGAAAGAATTGTACCCGGGTTGTAAGGAGGCTACAAAAGTATCTTTCATTGTGAGGCTATTTCAGATTATGTGCATGTTCGGCATTAGCAACAATTCCATGGAGCAGATCTTTCGGTTAATATGTCTTTTGCTCCCCAAAGGACATTGTGTCCCAGGTACATGGGAAAAAGTTTGAAAGGTAGTTCGAGAACTTGGCCTGTACTGTGTGAAGATTCATGCTTGTGTCAATGACTGTGTGTTATTTTGTGGAGAATACCAGGATCTGCATGAGTGCCCAACATGCAGAGAAAGTAGGTGGAAAAATGCTGATCTAGAGGGGCATGCAGAGGGTGGCGCCACTCATGATGGTGGAGTAAAGAAGAAGAAGCTCTTTCCTCAAAAATACTGAGGTACTTTCCACTTATTCCTCGCCTTCAAAGATTATATATAAATGCGACCACATCGAAGCAAATTCGTTGGCATGGTGATGAATTGGTTGTTAAAGATGGGAAAGTTCGGTACCCGGCCAACTCATTGGCATGGAAGCACGTAGATGGAGAGTATGAGGACTTTGCATCGGAACCACGTACTGTTAGGCTGGGACTTGCATCAGATGGCTTCAATCCATTTTGGGATCGTTGCAATTTGTGAATTAACACTACATGGTCGGTGCTCCTAATTCTTTAAACTTGCCTCCATGGTTGTGCTTGAAACAATCTTATTGGATGATGTCGATGCTCATTCTAGGGCCTAGATCTCCAGTAATTAACATTGATGTGTATTTGCAGCCTCTGATCAATGAGTTGAAAGATCTCTGGATTAATGGAGTTGTGACTTGGGATGCAAAAGCGAAGAAGAATTTTAATCTACATGCAGTTTTACTTTGAACAATAAATGATTATCCTGCGTATGCGATGTCCCGAAGGTTCAATGGCAGAGGGATATCTCTCGGAGGAGTGCCTTACATTTTGCTCTTGCTTCTTTGAAGATGTTAGTACAAAGCTCAATCAGCCAGAGCGTCAAGACCTGAGCCTCAAGAATTTTAGAAGATGAGGCACTACATATTATCCAACTGTGATGAATGCAATGAATGGATAAAGTACGTCGTTGCATGTCACATATATGATTTATTTTTTTGAAACATGCCTTGTCTTCTACAAGGTGCCTGATCATTTGCCTTCTGTTGTAGTGAGCATGAGGAGGAATTGAGGAAATCCAACTCACGGAATGTTGACAGAAGCCACAAGCAACAATTTGTAGGATGGTTTGAGAGAAAAAGTGAGACATATTCCTCTAATTTTTAAATACATGATATTTAAATTTACAATGTGTTCCTAATATATCTCCAAATTATTTTGAGGTAGATAAGGAAACTATGGGCAAAGGGAGAAGTGAATGATATGATATATGCTCTAGCTTGTGGTCCAGATCATCGTATTCATGTGGCTAATAGGTGCTCTATCAATGGATTTCTCTTTCAGACAAAAGAAGCAGAGAAAAACTTAACCACACAAAACAGCGGTGTTGTCGTCCGGGGGGATGGCAGGGAATGGTACGGAGTGATTAGAAGAATTATCATGCTTGACTATCCTATGAAGAAGGAAGTCATTTTGTTTGAGTGTGATTGGTTTGATGTTCCAGCACCGGACAAAAAACAAATCCAGAGGGTACAGTAAGATTAAATATGGCATTATCGACATTGATGCAGTGTCCTTAGAATGAAACCTAGGAACCTGTTTGCCATGCCTAAAGAAGAAGAGGAGAATGAAAATAATTTTTCTGATACCGATGCTGACTCGGTCGTCGTAGGAGTGGAACATATGAACATTGAAGAGCGACCTGAGGAATTGAGAAATTTGAGCAGGACTGATATGGAAGGGTTAAGTATCGATGCTGTTGTACTCGAAGAGGCGCATGCTGGCTCCATGCCAGAACCGGATGATGAGGTCTTACAAGCTGACTACGATGATTCTGATGATACCTACACTGCTGATGGAGTCTTAGTTGTAGTAGATTCCATGGAAAACGACAATGATGATTTTTTTTGTGTAAATTTGAGTTGCACTCTGGCTCCTCCAACTTTGTTGTTGTATTGTGTTATGTATCATCAGCTTGCATCTACACATCAATATTGCACATAACTTGATAGCCAACTAGATAATAACCATCACACATCTGACACATGAACTTAGTTCAGAGACATAACCAGCATACATGCAGCTGAGGCCGCTTAAGTACAACACAACACTAACTGGATATACATTACTGATTGCCAATCCACATGAACAACATAATGGCAACAAAGAACACACATAACGCCTTCAGCCTGGTCTTCTCCACCTCTAGCTTCCTGACTTCTGCCTTGAGGTCCTCTTTTTTAGATTTCAAAGCATCCACCTTGTCCTCTTCTTCCTTTTTCACCGCCGCCAACTTCTTCTCCATCGAATCCAGCTTAGCGGTTGCCTCACCAAGAGCTTCGTTCAGTGTCGTTTTCTCGTTCATGAGAGACCACACGACATTGCGCAGATCTACGAGCAGTGTCTGCAAGAATACATCATGTCGGCTCTCATACCAACACATGAACACACAACCTCCAACCTAACGAAGAAATAGGGAGGCCAAATAAACCAACCATGAATTCAAAATCAATCGAATAGGAACAAAACTATACTCACCCAAGCTCTATAGCACTTGAGGTAGCGTCGTCTGGGTTTGTAGCCGCTCCACGAGATCCACAGCGCCGCCTTCTGCTAGCAGTGGCAGTACACCGAGGGGTGGTAGTCTAACGGCCCGACACGGTAAGGGATTGGGGAATGGCACTTCTCCTCAGACTCGCCCGAGGATTGGGTCTTGGCGGTGGTCCGCGACGAGCTTGAACTGCCAGCCATGGCACACTCTCAAGATAGGGTGACACCTCTACAAGCTCCTCTCTGTTTATCCAGACCTACCCATATTTCAAATAGCCACCTCTTCAATGCAAGCTCCTCTGTTTTTGTTGGATCACTAGAATAGTTGAAATATGATGTATATGCACTCAGATTGTACTTTAACTTGTTTTAATGATGTTATCAAATATTTTTGCAATAGTTTTGTCCATATGCACACATCATATTATACTCATCACTTAAATACAAATTTAATTTACACACATTATTTTGTAATATAAAAAAAGAATTAATAATAATTACGAAATATGTAAACGGTATTGCAATAATGCAAACTGAACTAAACATATATTTAGTGATATTGATATTAATTACTTTATATACATGTGCATGAAGGTGCTACACACACAGCACACACACCACACTTCTTCTATGGCTTGATGTTAAATCTCTGACCAAGCATGTACGATATAGCTGCGTAATCGATGTGCAGGCTACTCAGGTACGTATCCCCCCAGTTTTGGTGAAACTTACCATCATCAGAATGCTTGGCCATTGTCAGACCAAGCACTCTCTGACACACGTCCTTGAGTCCAAGTCTGAATGTTGAATTTTGCTTCAAGTGGTCCCACGTGGCATCCTGTAGCTTCGACGTCCTAGCTACACTGATGTTGTGATCAATGGACAGCCGATGGACGTCGCCTTCAATCTTCGATCCGATGAACATGCACCAAGGGCTCTCCAGGAAATGCTTCAGTTTTTCTAGAACCTTGTCGGCATGGCACACCTGGAAGAGGAGACACCGATATTGATGCTGGTTCCTGTTGGGCATGCCCACGTAGACCTGAATGATGCCTATCTTGTTTGGTTGATCATTCACACGACCGGCTTTTGGAATGATTAGCCACTCCGTATCCAAACCGACGAGGAGTGGTTTTTCATTCAGCCATAGCTCATCAAGGAACTGGACGACGACGCTGCTATCGGAGGTGACCGTTGTGTTGACGTTGTGGTGGAGGAACTTCACGTCGATGATGCACGTCTGCGTTGACGGCTGGCGGTGGCTCAGCAGGGCTTGGAATCGCGAGGCGGCGGTGCTCTTAGGGTGAAGTGGAGCATTCCATGTCGCCCAGCCTGCCGGATCGAGAGGCGGCGACTTGGAGCGCTAGGCGGCGCTATCACGGTGCACCGGAGCGCGAGGCACCGGACGGGAGCGCGAGACGGCGCCACCGCTAGGCGGCGTGCTGGAGGAGCGTTTCAAGCGTGAGGTGGCGCCACCGCTGGTCGTCATGCGGGAGGAGCGTTTGAAGCGCGAGGCGGCGTTGCCGCTGGATAGGATGGTGGGCACCATGAGCGGGGTGAGGAGCGCGGCAGTTTCGGGAACTGAACAGGGGAGGGCTGGGTGGGCGTCCGTAGTTGCACTGGGCGGGTGGGTATCGTGAACGTGGTGCGGGAGTTGTGTTATGAGCACTAAACAGGGTGAGGAGCGCGATTGTTCGTTCCCAGAAGCCGAAGAGCCCCTACCGGCGCGGTTACACCAAAAGCCCCTGTCTGGAAAGTTGAACATGTGAAGACAATCGAGTGGTGACAATCTCTCTCCTCCTCGTTTCATGTGCACCCACCAATGCTAGTTTCATTCATGATTTCAAACTACTCCTAAGCCAATCCCAGTGCACTCTTTCATTTCACGGTTTCCAAGAGTGACACGCCATTTTTAAAGTTTTATTTTTTTGAAATGAAAGTACATCTCTCAGTGTTCACTTTCATAGCATAATTTTATGAACACTAAGTTATTGCTAGTTGGTGTTTTGTTATTGGTTGAGAATGTTGGGGATGAAAGGAAAGACCCTCAATCTAATTTCATTTGGCTTTCATGGTGTTGGAAATATCAAAATGGAGCAGCCTTAGTTTATTGACACCAAGAAGGACCCACTCGCATTGCCATCCTTGCCAATAAATGTAAGACTACCACGTGCACCGACGGGTGTGACAATAAACTACTCCCATCTCGGCTTCCTCGCCTCTCTAGTACCATCACCCTTCCTCCCCTATCGTCGCCATCGCCTTCCTCGCTGTCACAGTATCCATGGCCTCAGGGCGATCTCCTCCGGGCTCGTCGTCCTCAGTGAGTCATAATCATCGCCACTTGTAGGATTAAGCAATCTTTGCTTTGTTTTGGGTTAAATGGTATCCGACTATGGTTGATGAGTTCTTTTCCTAATGTTGGATTTAATGTATATGTAGGCTGGCGGTGGTCGCCACCGTAGTCGGTCGCTATTGTTGTCTCGCTCCTCGTCGCCTCCGCCTCCACTGATGGGCCACCACTAGAGAATGGGAATGGCCCTGATACTGTTCACATCGGGCCCCGGGGTGGTGATGCTCCCGGCTGAGAGGCTGGCCGCCCTGGCCATGGGCATGTCGCGCTCGCCATCTCCGGTACCGCCCTCCCAGACAAGTTCACCTTCTCCGGTGATGTCACCCATCCGTGCCTGTTCCTCCCCTCCTCTAGCTCTGGCGGCGGCCCTCGTCCGTGCCCGTTCCCCTTTTTTGCCTCCAGCATTCCCTCTCGCCTGCGCACGTTCATCACCTCCAACGCTGCCGCCTCCCCGCGCTGGCCGTCTGCCATCTCTAGCGCGCAGTTCCCGCTCCAGCTCCACATCATCAGAATGGTCATACGGCTCCATCTCCACCGACTCCGACGACCCCCTCACCGGCAAGATCCTAAAGGGCGCCGAACTGTATCTCAAGTTCGTCTACACTGCGGCATATGGCAGGGACATCTTCCGGTGCCCCATCTACATTGGCAAGAAGCAGCAGAAGACGGACTATGCTGGCATGCAGTCTCTTGGCATCGTGAGTTCCAACTCACCGAAGCACGATGAGAAGAAGGTCAGCTGCCACCGCCATCTCGCCAAGAATGAAGGCTGGATGTGAAGCGCATGCTCCTGGTGTGTTGTCGCTCGTTCTCTCCATGCATGGTGTGGTGGTGTTAGTTACTAATTATGTTGTTGTTCTTATTTTATGTCCTATATATATGTTTGTGTTGAACTATGTGTGTGTTGAACTATTAATGTGTTAGCCTTTTTATCCTAGTGAACTATGTTTGTGTTGAACTATTCTTATGTTGAACTATATATATATGGTCGTTTAACTATGGTGAACTATGTTTATCCTGGTGATTTTTTTGTTAGTCTTTTTGGTGTTTACTTTTAATTTGTTAGATCACTGGAACACTTGTAATGTTGTATGCACTCAGATTGTACAACCGGGAATTTCATTAACTTAGCGACGATATTACAAATTAAGTTTTCAACAAACAAAGTTCAGAAAGAAGGAAACTAAAGAAAACACTACATCACCCAGATCACGCATATTCTGGCCTAAGAGTACGAGCTCTATTATGACCTACGAGGTCTCTTTTCCCCTAACCCCTCAAGCCGCCGTGAATGTCAAATCCACGAACTTGATCAGCATCCTCCCTGTACAATTGAAGAACTTCCTTATGAAGGAATCTAACAGAGTAGTGATCATCATTGACATGAATCAACTTCTCATATTCCAACCGATCAACGTGCGAGCCCTCCCTACACCGAATGAAGCACTTGTCATCATGTGCATCCAAGGCGACCTTGACGCCGCAGTCAGGCACCAAGAGAGAGTGGCAGGCCGCAACCACGACTAACCATTTATTGGGTTTGGGCTCCTCCTGGCTAATCACCTTCACCTGCAGAAGCGGAAGCTAGTGAAAAACCCAAGAAATAGTCAGCGCCAATATACTTCTTCTCAATGCAAAAACTAGTATGATCACCCGTAGTACACAATCAGAGGTTGCACCAGGGGCGATCCCATGATAGTCCGCCACCGCTTTGTTGCAACTGACCATCCTCAATGACTGGTTGGGTCCTCCAGCCGGGGGGGGGGGGTCAGGAGATGGTGAACGGGGACGCTTACGGCTGCCGCCGGGTTCGCCTCTCACGCCAGTGCCGGCCGGAGGAGAGCAGTGGCTAGATAGAGTGCTGGAGCTAGCCATGATGTGCTTGTACAAGCGGTTTGGGGTATCAGTGCGCGATGAGAGAGCTAGTGTGCGTGATGAGATATGGAGCGCTATAGTGGTATTTATGTAGAACCACGTCGTGTGATTTCGTGGCCTCCTCCACTGCTCTTGGGGAAACATGTGGGACGTGCAAACTAATAGTAAAACATCTGGGAGTGGTGCGACAACCGCGAATTGACTATTCACCACGGCTGGAAGGCGATGGGATGTGCGGGCCCACCACCATGCTGCACCTCTGCGTGCACGTCCATCTGACTCTGCATGTCCATCGACAACCGCGAATTGACCGTTCATTTAGTAGTTCACTCTCCCAACTTCTCTCGCCTTTCACCTCCCCCAACTTCTCACCGTCATGGCTAAAGATGCATCTAGGATCCCCTAGTGGGTTTTGGTGTACGATGACAAAAGATTAAAATTGTGCTAACCTATCTTTGAGGTAAATGTGCAAAAAATCAAAATAGTTGAATAAACCCACATGTGCAAGATGACTTTTGCTCCCAAAAAAAGAAGAAAAGAAAATAGACTTAAAAACGCTTCAAAGAGTAGTTCTTTTATTTATGTTGAGTCATAGGCATGCCAAACTATTAAGGGGGGTAAACCAATCTTGCTAAGAAGGGAATTTATGTGCTCAAGCCTACCAAAAAGTTTAGGAGAATTTAGTCAGCCAATGCCAACAAGAACCAATCCTTTTTGAGCTAAACAGAGACTCACGGAAGTTCCGTGGTGCAAACCATGGAAGTTCCGTCATTGCCCTGCTTCATCTTTCAGCCAACCCGAGAGCTACAGAAGTTCCGTGGGTTCCTCCACCGAAGTTCCGTCATCCTCGGGTTTCCTTTCTCTAGCTACCCGAGACTCACGGAAGTTCCATAGACTCCTCCAGGAAGTTCTGTCGTCCTCGGGTTGCTCTTTGTAGCTGACCCGAGAGCGAGGGAAGTTCCGTGATGTCCATCACGGAAGTTCTGTCGACTCTGACCTAGTTGAAAACTGGCTCGCACAATGGCTAATTTTGAAATGATGGAAGTTCCGTGGATAACCACAGAAGTTCCGTCAGACACAGAAAAGTTATGTAACGGCTAGTTTTTTGGAGAGCTCCTATAAATACTTCCCCCTTCTCCCGTGGGAAGGGTTGGATTCCTTGGCATTTCACTCACTTTTCAGCTAGAGCTCTCCCCTCTCACTCCTAGACTTGTTCTTGAAATTCAAATCAAAGTGAGAAAGATCCAACCACAAAAAGATTGAATCCATCCACTCAAAAGCTTGAGCACATCTTTCCCTCCCCATCAAGATTTGATTTGCTTGTTTCTCTTGGAGACTTGGTCTCCTAGACGGCTAGGCGTCGCCCTTGAGCTCCCAACATGTGTGGTGAGTCCAGGACGTTTGTGTAGGTGTCATTCGCCTCCGGAGGAAAAGAATCAAGTGGAGAAAGAAATCCGAGCATGATCTATGTGATTGCTTGGTAGGGAAAAGGGTTGAGAGAGACCCGGCCACTTTGTGTGGCTCCTCAACGAGGACGTAGGAACTACTTAGTGTGGTTGCCGAACCTCGGGTTAAATTCTTGTGTCTCTCTTTACATTCCCACTTTTATATTTATGCTTGCTCATTTCTTTCATATTATTGTGCTTGTATCACTTGTTATTTGTGTTGCTAGCTATTGGATCAAGACCTCTAGGTTTACATTACTATAGCTTCACTTCTATCAAGTTTGTATTACATCATCTTTGTTATCCGCATTAAATTGGTTTTGAGCAGCATCGGTTTAGAGGAGTCTGAAGCGGAAGGATCTGGTCATAACCCAGAGCAATCGTATGTTACATTTTCCACCCCTTTCTCAATGCATGCATTCGATCGGTTCTAGCGCGCGTATGCAATCTTGTTCGATTTCTGCCCACTCAGCCAGAGTGGAATTCATGCCAGGGCCCGTACCGTAGATTTTGGAGGCCCTGTGCTAAAAGAAAAATTATAGGCCCTTAGTTGTATATTAATATAATTTAAATTATTTTTGTCCTTTTAATTTCGCATTTCTATCGTCCATAGTTTCAGCCTTTCAGGAATACATGCATATTCTTGTTATTTGCGAGGAAGACGATCGATAGGATGGCGCATGATTTTATATTTTTCGTGGGCTGCTTTGTGTGCATGGGCTTGGACTGGTTAATTTGTGGGCTGCATGTTTGATGTTGAGGCTTATGGGCTTGGGCTTGTTAATTTGTGGGCTGCCTGTTTGATGTCGAGGCTTAATATAGATCGATAGGAATATACTTTAGGCCTTGTTTGGATATAAAGTATTTTTGGAGTTTTGCAACAATACTACAGTTTAGCAAAATACTTTGGTTTTGGGAGGTAGGGAGGTCTTTGGATGTGACAAGTTCTGTAGTTTTAGAAACCATGGTATTGCTAAAAGTGCAGGTATTTTGGAATTAAAAAAACTCTACTCCTCCCCACCTCTTTTTTCTTAACCATGGTTTTGATTGTCGCTGGCTGCTTCTAAAACTATGGTTTCTTAATACTTAATTTGGTTTTGGAAAACTACAACACCCAAACAGGGCCTAGCGTAAAGTTCAACCTGCTTTAGTTTTTGTGTTACAATGTTACCGGCTTGTCTTGAATGATGATATGTGCCATTTTAATTTCCAGGGTTATTAGCCGGGGGCGTTCACTGCCTCTTTCTCTATCGGACAGTATTGTCGGATTGGTGGATGGGATTGCAGCCATCAGGCTGATGACTGTTGGAAAGGAAGAACGCAAGCAGGTGATGAAGCAGCATTGCTTAATACCTGGTGTCCCTATGCTACTAACGTCGGCATCCACTCCAGATGACCAGATAGAAGAGCCTGATGTTTTTTTGGAATCTTTTGGGCTGCATATTCTCGGGCAAGGGACAACAACGGCCTCATCATCACAGTCAATTCTTGAGGTGCTGAAGGGACGTAGTTGGTTGGCTGTGAAGGATGACTGGTTTGTCACTATTGATAAGGAGTTCTCCCTGAGCCTGGTCAACCCAATCACTAGCAAGAGTATCCCACTGCCACTATTGTTGCCAAACAGCGTTAGAAATGAGGAGTTGTTGTCTGATTTCATGAAGAATAATGACGCGGGTGGTCATGGACCTCTTCTTCAAGGTAAACTTGTATCCCACGTCTCGAGCAATCTGACGGTGCCTCTCAATGTCGTCGGGCACCCCAACATTATCGCGGAATAACTGCAATGCGTACACCTAAACCTCCTCCTTGTACTTGAACTCCCTATCTTGGCAAACCGAGCATGAATACAAGGTGTTGCCGGAGGAATAATCCACCCGGTACACGATGCGCGTGCCACCGTCGGGGAGTGGTAGTAGTCGGCGGAGTCGTTGCTGTTGCTGTACTCTTCGTCGCTATCATCATCATCGACAGTCGCCTTGACGACCTCCGGTGGCGCCACCACCTCCTCCTCTGCCCCTGCCAGGACGACCTCCTCCTCCTTCCGTGCCGCCAAGACATCCGGGGCCAGAGCGCCATGGACGCGCTTCGGCGAAGGCGAGCGCTACTCGCCGCCGCGTGCTCCAGCCACGGAAGAAGACGAACCACCGGTCTGTAAATAGTCGAGGAACAGTAAAAATCCTTAAAAATGTATGGAAATCACGGAACATGGGCAAGAACATACCACGAACTTTGGGAGGAGATGGGTGCGGAGGTTGCGGTTGCGAGCGGGCTCCCTCGACTCCCCCGTGGGCGCCATGGCAGTTAAGCGTGGCGAGCGGCAAGCGAGGGCTGAGGTCGTTTGAGCACGGCGAAGAAGACAAGAAGAAGGAGGAGGGAACCGGATCGACTGACTTAAGGCACCGGGCAGTGGGTCACTGCACGTGGGCCATGCATAACCACTACCCCACTTGTCAGCGTGAGTAACTTAAGTCAGCGGCACCCCGTCCGAGAGTGGAGTGATGGCGGAAACGGGAGTGCACCCCTGATATGGGCGTGAGGTCGAGAGGCGCCTTCTCTCATACTAGCACACTTAACACACTGAAAATGGGACCGCGAAACATGGTCCCATGTGTCCTTGAGTCCTGAGTAGAACTTCAGCGTATGTCATAAAAAAATGGGAGGTAAAAAGTTTTTCCTTTTTTTTAGTCAAGAAGGCAGAATGTTGGAATTGATATAACTTCCCTTTGAATTTAAGAGCAAGTTTAATTAATCATGTTTCCTACCTTTTAGCTGATTGAAAGCTTCCAATCAAAAGCATATTGTCTGGATTCCTATATTTTTTGTATCCTAGTACATTCAAAGGGGGGTAAATGAACGAGGTCGGTAGTTTCTACAATTTGAATATATTAAAAGGATTTAGGGCTAGAAATCACCATATCAATAGGAAAAAAAGAAAACTTACCACCATTTAAATGATATAGATATTACCGAATGGCTTTCTCTATAACGAATCAACACGCTAGCTATGAACACGCAATGCCAGCTCTTTATTCATAATTTTTTATATAGAGAACTAGGACGAGCTTACCCGTGCAAGCTTGCGCGGCTAGAATTATGTAGTTTTAATTTCCAATATATATTTTTTAAATCTTTATATAATGTGCTTGTTTTACAACTAATTAGAGTCTATATCATATTTAATATCATCCTTCTTAGAAAATTATTGTTGTTTGAGTGGCCGAAACAACCACGTCGCTTAACAATTCATATAAGTCGTATAATACCATCTTGAGTACATATATATGCTTATGGTTAAAATGTTAATTGGCCTAAACTAAATAAATGGTCATTCAATTTTAATAGAACTCTTTTCCCTTTACCACATCTTCCTGTAATGTCATCAAATCTCGTGACTCAATCCCCCTTCCAGTAATAACATAATCTTCAGTTTATACTATCGTAATGAATATCAATGAGATTCAATTGAGAGCCTCGCTTCCTAGACTTAACTAAAAAATAAAGATCTAGAAAAGAAAAATAATCCTAAATTTGAATATATTAAAAGGATCTAGGTCTAGAAATCACCATATCAATAGGAGAAAAAGAAAACTTACCACCATTTAAATGATATAGATATTACCGAATGGCTTTCTCGACAACGAACCCAATTGGCTAGTATCGGATCAGGTTCCCACTAGGCCCTCCAAAAAAAATTCAATGGCAAGTCAATAGAATATTTGAATTAACATACTCCCTTTGTTTTTAAATTATTATCACAGTTGACCTTTTTAGTTAACTTTCATCATTCATCTTATTCAAAAGGAAATAAAATATTATATATATTATTATGGTTTGTTTTATCATCAAAATAAATTAATGCATAACTTATATAATTTAATGGCTAGGGTGACCATGGCCTGCTCTAATGTGCCTACATCATCTATCACACTCTGTTATGCCCTTATGTATGCCATGTTTATAGACAATTTTATCTTTCTTGTAGTGGTGCTCACGATCACCATTGACCTCATGTAATGGATGCAATTGTTCTTTTTAAAGGTTGTTCTTCATGATATGTTATAGAGTCCGAGTAGTGTATTTGTAACAAAAAAATAGTCCTAGTGGACTTCAACTCGTCACGCTTGGTGGACTTTAACTCAACATCCTAGCTATGAACACGCAAGGCCAGCTCTTTATTAATATTTTTCGTTAATGCACCATCTTATCTCTTTTCTATTTGCTATTTATCAGTTGTATTTGATATGAAGTCTTTATTATGGTTGTTTGCTTCTGAATTTATAAGAAGAATCAGAATTCTATTTTGTTATTATTAATTAATTTTTTAATTTGAAATGCCACCTACAGACAATATTTTTAAACTTTTTTGGGATGAATCCTTCCGGCCACCTACAGGCCATATGAAATGAGCTGTTATACTTGAACAAGCACATGTGACAAATAGTACCATAAGGAGTTTGGTTGATAGAGAACAAAATCAAACTGCACTGTTAAGACGCAAATGGGTACATGTCTACTATACTAGGCTTGTACGGTGGTGGTCGTCGCACCACCCCCACTGGAAAATGCGCTGATATGTGGGTCCCATCAACCCCACAACAAGAATGTCTCGCATTGAACATTTATGTCTCGCTTCCATTCCAAAATTGTCTTGCTACAACAAGAACACTTTTGTAGTGGCGCTAGCAAAGATCTGCACCAGGCGATTCTAATTCATCACGGGAGTGACAAAATCAGGCTTGAGGCGGCCTAATTAGACACTGTAGAGGAGATAATGGTTAATACCCAGTGAAACAAAGAGAAAAAAAAAGCACGAAAAAGAGGCACCGCCGATTGCAGAACTGGGGCATCGGCGAATGAGACAACGAGGCCCTCGAAAAATTACTAAAATAGAACATCCTCAACTTATGGAAAATGCGGTGACATCGTCAACTTATGGAAGATATCAATTTTGCTTATGCACTAAAATGTTGTCAATCATTTTTCTTCATTTTTTTTATCATACCAACACACCAGCATATGGCTACTGATTGATAAAAGTTGGCTTAATTGCAAAAACCATCCCATAAGTCAGTTGGAGTTTGAGACTCCCACACATAAGTCAATTTTTGATAGATACAAAATTTTGAAAGTTTAATCTTCAACTCGTCACGCTTGGCAGACTTTAACTCAACACGCTAGCTATGAACGCAAGACCAACTCTTTATTAATATTTTTCATTAATGCGCCATCTTATCTCTTTTCTGTTTGCTAGTTATGAGTTGTATTTGGTATGAAGTCTTTATTATGGTTGTTTGCTTCTAAATTTGTAAGAAGAATCAGAATTCTGGATCGTTAAATCTTCATAAAATTCGACGGTCTATGTCTTCTTTTTTTTAGATTAACGTGGTAATTCCGTGGACTTGAGAGCGAGTGTGGTGGCTTCTTTTGACTTTCAAATAAGAAGAGAATAGAAGATAGACAGATAGATACAGTATGTAGCTAAAATATCATGGCACATCCGCACATGAGTGCTAGAGAATGCACCACGTGTTGTGACAAGAGGCAGACATGCTTCCACCTAAAATGCCATGGCAGCTCTAGATGGTATATCCACGCCAGTTGACAATTGAGTAGTAGCCTGTGTGGTTTTTTGCTGGGAGTTGCTGCCTGGCCCAAACAATCAAATCCAAATCCAGGCTGAGAAAATCCAACCCCAGGCTGGTGAAGCTGCCTGCATGCACCAGGCAGTTTCCCCCAGGGTCCTTGTAGCCTTCAATGCACCACTGCGCTATCTCTCTTTGTCTCCTAGATGTAGGAGTATGAAAGTTTCAAGGCATATCGTCTCTCTCTCTCTCTCTCTCTCTCTCTCTCTCTCTCTTGCTAGTACTACCACGTGGGCCATGCACAACCACTGCCCCACTCATCAGTATGAGTAACTTAAGTCAGCGAAACCCCGTCCGAGAGTGGAGTGATGGCGGAAACGGGAGTGCGCCCCAGATAAGGACGTGAGGTTGAGAGGCGCCTTCTCTCATACTAGCACGCTTAACACACTAAAAATGGGACCACGAAACATGGCCCCACTTGTCCTTGAGTCTTGAGTAGAACTTCAGCGTATGTCGTAAAAAAATGGAAGGCGGAAAGTTTTTCCTTTTTTTAGTCAAGAAGGCAGAACGTTGGAATTGATATAACTTCCCTTTGGATTTAAGAGCAAGTTTAATTAATCATGTTTCCTAAATTTTAGCTGATTGAAAGCTTCCAATCAAAAGCATACCATCTCAATTCCTATATTTTTCGTATCCTAGTACATTCAAAGGGGGGGTAAATGAATGAGGTCGACAGTTTCTATAATTTGAATATATTAAAAGGATTTAGGGCTAGAAATCACCATATCAATAGGAGAAAAAGAAAACTTACCACCATTTAAATGATATAGATATTACCGAATGGCTTTCTCTACAACGAATCAACACGCTAGCTATGAACACGCAAGGCCAGCTCTTTATTAATATTTTTTGTTAATGCACCTTCTTATCTCTTTTCTATTTGAAATCACCATATCAATAGGAGAAAAAGAAAACTTACCACCATTTAAATGATATAGATATTACCGAATGGCTTTCTCTACAACGAATCAACACACTAGCTATGAACACGCAAGGCCAGCTCTTTATTAATATTTTTTGTTAATGCACCTTCTTATCTCTTTTCTATTTGCTAGTTATAAGTTGTATTTGGTATGAACTCTTTATTATGGTTGTTTGCTTCTGAATTTGTAAGAAGAATCAGAATTATGTTTTGTTATTATTAAATAATTTTTTAATTTGAAATACCACCTACATACAATATTTCCAAACTTTTTTGGGATGAATCCTTCCGGAACCCACATATCAGTGGGCCATATGAAATGAGTTGTTATACTTGAACAAGCACATGTGACAAATAGTACCATAAGGAGTTTGATCGATAGAGAACAAAATCAAACTGCACTGTTAAGACGTAAATGGGTACATGTCTACTATACTACACGTAAGCAGTCTCATAGGTCATCTCATGCATTGCCACATAGGATTTTTGATTATGTGGAAGAGAGAGAGGGTGGTGAGAGAAAGAGGTGGTTGTTTCGCGTAGCAACCACCTCATGTGCTAAAATTTAGGAGTATGAGACTGCTCTCACACCATTGTATGAGCTCTAGTAGTTTTTTAATATATAAAAATTCCTTTTTATGTCCTCAAATTAAGGAGTTCTATAATTAATAGAAGACAACTAATAAGACCATCCATTGTATAAGTTGTCTCATAACCCGTCTTAAGATTATGTGGTATGCATGAGACGCCTATAAGACAACATCATTGTACTTGCCCTAAAATTCTAAGTTGGTGGTTGTCGCACCACCCCTACTGGAAAATGCGCCGACATGTGGGTCCCATCAACCCCATAGCAAGAATGTCTCGCTTTGCACATTTATGTTTCGCTTCCATTCCAAAATTGTCTTACTACAACAAGAACACTTTTGTAGTGGCGCAAGCAAAGATCTGCACCAGGCGATTCTGATTCATCACGGGAGTGACAAAATCAGGCTTGGGGCGGCCTAATGAGACACTACAGAGGAGATAATGGTTAATACCCAGTGAAACAAAGAGAAATTAAAAAAGCACAAAAAAGAGGCACCGCCGATTGTAGAACCGGGGCATCGGCGTATGAGGTATCGAGGACCTAAAAAAAATACTAAAATAGAACATCCTCGACTTATGGAAAATGCATTGACATCCTCAACTTATGGAAGATATCAATTTTGCTTACGCACTAAAATGTTTTGTCAATCATTCTTCGTCTTTTTTTTATCGTAGCAACGCACAGGCATATGGCTAGTGATAGATAAAAGTTGGGTTAATTGCAAAAATCACCCCATAAGTCAGTTGGAGTTTGAGACTCCCGCACATAAGTCATTTTTTGATAGATACAAAAGTTTGAAAGTTTAATCTTCAACTCATCATGCTTGGTGAACTTTAACTCAGCACGCTAGCTATAAACGCAAGGTCAGCTCTTTATTAATATTTTTCGTTAATGCACCATCTTATCTCTTTTCTATTTGCTAGTTATGAGTTGTATTTGGTATGAAGTCTTTATTATGGTTGTTTGCTTCTGAATTTCGAAGAAGAATCAGAATTCTGGATCGTTAAATCTTCATAAAATCCGACGGTCTATGTCTTCTCTTTTTTAGATTAACATGGTAATTCCGTGGTCTTGAGAGCGAATGTAGTGGCTTCTTTTGACTTTCAAATAAGAAGAGAATAGATAGACAAGAGGCAGACACGCTTCCACCTAAAATGCCATGGCAGCTCTTGATGGTATATCCACGCTTGTTGACATATGAGTAGTAGTATGTGTGGTTTTTTGTTGGGAGTTGCTGCTTGGCCCAGACAATCAAATCCAAATCGAGGCTAAGAAAATCCAACCCCAGGCTGGTGAAGCTGCCTGCATGCACTAGGCAGTTTTCCCCCAGGGTCCCAGTAGCCTTCAACGCACCACTGCCCTATCTCTCTCTGTCTTCTAGATGTAGGGGTATGAAAGTTTCAAGGCATATCGTCTCTCTCTCTCTCTCCTTGCTCCCTTTTGCTAGTACTACTACTAATGAACATCGACCTACAAAATTCATTTTTTTCCTGTGAGCACATACGCATGACTCTCATCAGCCAGCCTACCCTGTCCCAACACATGCCTCAGTGATAATGTACACATGTGCATGACTCACGAACCCCTCCTGGGCAGCGCAGCTGGCCTTGATTCGAGTCAAGCGACGTGACCATTCACAGTCAGCTCCCACTAGAATACTGTATTTACTCAATGTGACGTGGGTAACAGCTGCTAGTTATCATTACTCCGCGCCCTGCAGTCTAGAGAGCCAAGTAGATAGCCGATCAAACAACGACTTAAGAGCATCTCCAATAATTATGTAAAAAATTACTCTATAAATCTAGATTTAGGGAGTTTCTAAAGAATTATAAAGAGTGAAAAAACTTGTTTCCTCGAACAATTCCTAATATCTGGTCTCCAAATGAATTTTATGTTTTGGGAGTTCCTATTTGGTTTCTAAATATAGCATCCTAGAGCACTTGTTTTGGGAGTTGGTAAATTTAGGGAGCTAGCCTGGTTTACATAATGGTTGGAGAATGATTTTCCTAATAATATCCTAAATTTTGATTTAGGAAGTGATTTTACACAATGGTTGGAGATGCTCTAATGTTGATAACAATGGACCGAAAACTCCTTTTAATGGCAGGGATGGAAAAATCTAGTCATACTAGATACATATTAGCGCATGCATATACGTCATTCTGATTTAGCTTTCCATTTATTGGGTTTGAGTGTAGACTCATTTTTTGTGAGAATTTCTTCAATTTTTCTCTGATTAACATGGAGGCATCAAAAGAAGGCTCTAATTAGTAAATATATAGTATAAGATAAGATTTGTATGCTAAATATTGTCTAAAATGAGTTGCATTACGCACAGAATCAGAGGGACTATATGGCTCATACTAGGCGGGAGGTAAATAGTAGCATTTTCTCCCTCGCAAAAAAAAGTACCAACATGGGGCCCCCAATCCGTGTTGGCTCCAACGTTGTCCGTCCACTAGCTGTTGTTGGTGTCTCCATCCTCAGCTCCAACATCGCCTCCACCCTAGAACAGTCGCTGGTGATACGGCCAAGGAATTTGGTGACGGGGAGACGCGTGCGGCCAGGATTGTGGATGCCGGACTTGTCCCGCACCCCGCCTTCTGGAACACGAGCCATCCACGATAACTAAGGTCGAGATCTTCTAATACTTTTTGTGATTAGGGCTAATTGGAAGATTAGTAAATCTGAGTAGTTTCATTTGTTCAGGATAGTAGTTTCGATCATCGTTTGTTTATTAGTCCACGATCAGCAACCTTTTCTCCTATTTCAGGAATTTGTTAATTAGTTCCTTTAATTTCACTGATGGCATCCGGGAACGATTGGAGTTGGATGCTGTTGTCCCATGGAGATAAGGCTTGGCGGGACGGAGTTGAAAAATTCATTGAAGACACCTTTGAGGGCACTTATCCCAGAGAGACTGCGAAATGTCCATGTGGTAGGTGTGGTTGCATGGCATATAGAACAAAGACTGAGCACAACACCTGATTGACAGAGGGTTTCATATGGAATTCATAACACATGAATGTTGTTTTCATGATATAGCTGCTGAGCCTATGGTTCTTGATGATAATCGGGATTTTACTGATGAAGGCGAACCTGCTATTGATGGCCCCGCTGTTAAAAATCTAATTGACTCACTAATCAGTGGTGCTATACGTGGAAAACTTAGTGGAAGCAGCAATAATACCGAGGAGCCAAATGATTCAGCAAAGGCTTTTTTTCAAAATAATGCAAGAAGCAAAGAAAGAATTGTACCCGGGTTATAAGGAGGCTACAAAAGTATCTTTCATTGTGAGGCTATTTTAGATTAAGTGCATGTTTGGCATTAGCAATAATTCCATGGAGCAGATCCTTCGGTTAATATGCCTTTTGCTCCCCAAAGGACATTGTGTCCCAGATACATTGGAAAAAGTTCAAAAGGTAGTTCGAGAACTTGGCCTGGACTATGTGAAGATTCATGCTTGTGTCAATGACTGTGTGTTATTTTGTGGAGAATACCAGGATCTACATGAGTGTCCAACATGCGGAGAAAGTAGGTGGAAAAATGCTGATCCAGAGGGGCATGCAGAGGGTGGTGCCACTCATGATGGTGGAGTAAAGAAGAAGGAGCTCTTTCCTAAAAAAATACTGAGGTACTTTCCACTTATTCCTCACCTTCAAAGATTATATATGAACGCGACCACATCGAAGCAAATGCATTGGCATGCTGATGAATTGGTCGTTAAAGATGGGAAAGTTCGGCACCCGGCCAACTCATTGGCATGGAAACACGTAGATGGCGAGTATGAGGACTTTGCATCGGAACCACGTAATGTTAGGTTGGGACTTGCATCAGATGGCTTCAATCCATTTGGGATGTTGAATGTGAATTACACTACATGGTCGGTGCTCCTAATTCCTTATAACCTGCCTCCATGGTTGTGCTTGAAATAGTCTTATTGGATGATGTCGATGCTCATTCCAGGGCCTAGATCTCTAGGAATTAACATTGATGTGTATTTGCAGCCTCTGATCGATGAGCTGAAAGATCTCTGGATTAATGAAGTTGTGACTTGGGATGCAAAAGCGAAGAAGAATTTTAATCTACATGCAGTTTTACTTAGGACAATAAATAATTTTCTTGCATATGCGATGTTATCTGGTTGGAGCACAAAAGGAAAGTTTGATTGTCCTCATTGTCACAAGGATATTGATTACTTGTGGATACAACATGGTAAAAAGCATTGCTATGTAGGGCATCACCGTTTTTTGTCTTCAGGCCACAGGTGGCGAATGAACAAGGTGAGCTTCAATGACAAGGTTGAAGAGAGGGAGCCTCTAGTGCCGCTAACTGGTGAACAAGTTTTGTAGCATTACGAGAGTTTTGAGCAAGTATGTTTTGGAAAGACTACCGTAGGGAAGAGGAAGCAGCGAGATGAAGATATTAGGTGGCACAACTGGAGGAAGAAGAGTGTTTTTTTTTAGCTTCCTTACTGGAAAAAATTGCTGATACGCCATAATCTAGATGTCATGCACATTGAGAAGAATATTTGTGAGAGCTTGATAGCGACTTTGCTTGGCTTAGCTGGTAAATGTAAGGATGGTGAGAAGGATCAACTTGATCTGCAAGAACTGGGTATAAGGAAGGATCAGCATCCATTGCAAGAGAAAGGTAAATACACTTTGCCACCAGCGTTGCACACGTTAGGAAAAGATGAGAAGCAATTTTTTTGCAATTTCCTACAAAATATTCAGATGCCAGATGGGTAAGCCTCCCATATCAGGAGGTGTGTTGATGTCAGTGCCTACAAGGTAACTGGACTTAAAAGTCATGACTACCATGTTTTATTACAAAAACTTCTACCCTTGGTGGTACGCAACATATTGCCTGAGGATGTAGTGGTCAGGATCATTGAACTCAGCAGGTTTTTTAACGCAATATGTTCGAAGGAGCTTGAGGTTGCTGAACTTGAAAAACTTGACAATCTATTGGAGAGACCCTTGCCTTGAGATGATTTTTCTGCCTGCGTTTCGATATTATGGTGCACTTACCAGTTCATCTTGCTTGGGAGGCTAAGTACGGTGGCCCAGTTTGCTACAGATGGATCTATCCAGTTGAGAGGTACCTGCGTACCCTCAAGGGCTATGTGAGGAACAAAGCATGTCCTGAAGGTTCAATAGCAGAGGGATATCTCTCGGAGGAGTGCCTTACATTTTGCTCTCGCTTCTTTGAAAATGTTAGTACAAAGCTCAATCGGCCAGAGCGTCAAGAAAAGAACGTTGTTACTGAACCACCTTCTGATGGTATGAGCATATTCGGCAGTAGGGACTATAGTAAAAAAAAAAAACCTTTTCAGCTCAACGAACCTGAGCCTCAAGAATTTCAGAAGATGAGGCACTACATATTATGCAACTGTGATGAGTGCAATGAATGGATAAAGTAAGTCATTGCATGTCACATATATGATTTATTTTTTTGAAATATGCGCTGTCTTCTACTAGGTGTCTGATCATTTGCCTACTATTGCAGTGAGCATGAGGAGGAATTGAGGAAATCCAACTCACGGAATGTTGACAGAAGCCACAAGCAACAATTTGTAGGATGGTTTGAGCGAAAAGTGAGACATATTCCTCTAATTCTTAAATACACGATATTTAAATTTACAATGTGTTCCTAACATATCTCCAAATTATTTTGAGGCAAATAAGGAAACTATGGGCAAAGGGAGAAGTTAATGACATGATATATACTCTAGCTCATGTTCCAGATCCTCGTATTCATGTGGCTAGCAGGTGCTCTATCAATGGATTTCTCTTTCGGACAAAAGAAGCAGAGAAAAACTTAACCACACAAAACAGCAGTGTTGTCATCTAGGGGGATGGCATGGAATGGTACGGAGTGATTAGAAGAATTATCATGCTAGACTATCCTATGAAGAAGGAAGTCATTTTGTTCGAGTGTGATTGGTTTGATGTTCCAGTATCGAACAAAAACAAATCTAGAGGGTACAGTAAGGATAAATATGGCATTATCGACATTGATACCAGTCGGACTCGATAGTCAGAGGAGCCGTACATCCTGGCGATCCAAGCAGAGCGGGTGTGTTATGTGAAAAGTTCTAGGAGAGCGAATTGGTGCAGTGTCCTTAGAATGAAACTTAGGAACTTGTTTGCCATGCTTAAAGAAGGAGAGCAGAATGAAAATAATTTTGCTGATACCGATGCTAACTCGATCGTCGTAGGAGTGGAACATATGAACATTGAAGAGCGACCTGAGGAATTGAGAAATTGGAGCAGGACTGACGTGGAAGGGTTAAGTGTTGATGCTGCTGTACTCGAAGAGGCGCGTGCTGCCTCCATGCCAGAACCAGATGATGAGGACTTACAAGATGACTGTGATGATTCTGATGATACCTACACTTCTGTTGGAGTCTTAGTTGTAGTAGATTCCATCGAAAATGACAATGATGATTTTTTTTTTGTGTAAATTTGAGTTGCACTCTGGCTCCTCCAACTTTGTTACTGTATTGTGTTATCTATCATCAGCTTGCATCTACACATCAATATTGCACATAACTTGATAGCCAACTAAATAATAACCAGCATACATCTGACACATGAACTTAGTTCAGAGACATAACCAGCAAACATGCATCTGAGGCTGCTTAACTACAACACAACACTAACTGGATATACATGCACCTACTGATTGCCAATCCACACGAACAACACAATGGCAACAAAGAACACACATAACGCCTTCAGCCCGGTCTTCTCCACCTCTAGCTTCCTGACTTCTACCTTGAGGTCCTCTTTTTCAGATTTCAGAGCATCCACCTTGTCCTCTTCTTCCTTCTTCACCGCCGCCAGCTTCTTCTCCATCGAATCCAGCTTAGCAGTTGCCTCACCAAGAGCTTTGTTCAGTGTTGTTTTCTCCTTCTTGAGAGACCACACGGCATTGCATAGATCTACGAGCAGTGTCTGCAAGAATGCAAAGTGTCAGTGCTCATACCAACACATGAATGTGCAACCTCCAACCTGACGAAGAAATAGGGAGGCCAAATAAACCAACCGCGAATTCAAAATCAATCGAATGGGAACAAAACTATACTCACACGAGCTCTGTAGCACTTGAGGTAGTGCCATTCGGGGTTGTCGTCGCTCCACGAGATCCACAGCGCCGCCTTCTGCTAGTAGTCATAGTACACCATGGGGTGGTAGTCCAATGGCCCGACGCGGTAAGGGATGGGGGAATGGCGCTTCTCCTCAGACTCGCCCGAGGTTTGGGTCTTGGCAGTGGTCTGTGATGAGCTCGAACTACCGGCCATGGCGCACGCTCAAGCTAGGGTGACACCTATGCAAGCTCCTCTCTGTTTATCCGGCCCTACCCATATTTCAAGTAGCCACCTCAGCAATGCAAGCTCCTCTGTTTTTGTTGGATCACTGGAACAGTTGTAATACGATGTATATGCACTCAGATTGTACTTTAACTTGTTTTAATGATGTTCTCAAATATTTTTGCAATAGTTTTGTCCATGTGCAGACATCATATTATCCTCATCACTTAAATACAAATTTAATTTACACACATTATTTTGTAAGATAAAAAAAGAATTAATAATAATTATGAAACATGTAAATGGTATTGCAATAATGCAAACTGAATTAAACATATATTTAGTGATATTGATATTAATTACTTTATATACATGTGCACGAAGGCGCTACACACACACAGCACACACACCACACTTCTTTTATGGCTTGATGTTAAATCTCTGACCAAGCATGTATGATATAGTTGCGTAATCGATGTGCAGGCTACTCAGGTCCATATCCCCCTAGTTTTGGTGAAACTTACCATCATCAGAATGCTTGGCCATTGTCAGACCAAGCACTCTCCGACACACATTCTTGAGTCCAATTCCGAATGTTGAATTTTGCTTCAAGTGGTCCCACGTGGCGTCCTGCAGCTCCGACGTCCTGGCTACACTGATGTTGTGATCAATGGACAGCCGATGCACGTCACCTCCTATCTTCGATCCGACGAACATGCACGAAGGGCTCTCTAGGAAATGCTTCAATTTTTCTAGAACCTTGTCGGTGTGGCACACCTGGAAGAGGAGACACCGATATTGATGTTGGTTCCCATTTGGCATGCTCACGCAGACTAGAATGATGGCTGTCTTGTTTGGTTGATCATTCACACGACCGGCTTTTGGAATGATTAGCCACTCCATATCCAAACCGATGAGGAGCAGTTTTTCATTCGGCCATATCTCATCAAGGAACTGGACGACGACGCTGCTATCGGAGGTGACCGTTGTGTTGATGTTGTGGTGGTGGAACTTGACGTCGATGATGCGCGTCTACGTTGACGGCTGGCGACGGCTCGGTAGGGCTTGGGATCACGAGACGGAGGCGCTCTCAGGGTGCAGCGGAGCTGTCCATGCCGCCCAGCTTGCCGGATCGAGAGGCGGCAACTTGGAGCGCCAGGCGGCGCTATCATGGTGCACCGGTGTGCAAGGCGCCGAGCGGGAGTGCAAGACGGCGCCACCGCTGGTTGGCGTGCTGGAGGAGCATTTCAAGCGCGAGGCGGCGCCACCACTGGTCGTCGTGCAGGAGGAGCATTTGAAGCGCAAAGCGGCATCACCGCTGGATGAGCTGGTGGGCGCCATGAGCAGGGTGAGGAGCACGGTAGTTTTGGGAACTGAACGGGGGAGGGCCGGGTGGGCGTCTGTAGTTGCACTGGCCGGGTGGGCGTCATGAACGTGGTGCGGGAGTTGTGTTATGAGCACTGAACAGGGTGAGGAGCGCGACTATTCATTCCCAGAAGCCGAAGAGCCCCCGCCGGTGTGGTTACACCAAAAGCCCCCGTCTGGGAAGTTGAACGTGTGAAGACAATCGAGTGGTGACAATCTCTCTCCTCCTCGTTTCATGTGCACCCACCAATGCTAGTTTCATTCATGATTTCAAACTACTCCTAAGCCAATCTAAGTGTTCACTTTCATAGCACAATTTCATAGAACACTAAGTTACTGCTAGTTGGTGTTTTGTTATTGGTTGGGAGTGTTGGGGATGAAAGGAAAGACCCTCAATCCAATTTCATTTGGCTTTCATTTTGTTGGAAATATCAAAATGGAGCAGCCTTAGTTTATTGACACCAAGAAGGACCCACTCGCATTGCCTTCCTTGCCAATAAATGTAAGACTACCCCGTGCACCGATGAGTGTGACAATAAACTACTCCCATCTCGGCTTCCTCACCTCTCTACTACCATCTCCCTTCCTCCCCTTTCGTCACCATCGCCTTCCTCGTTGTCGCAGTATCCATGGCCTCAGGGCGATCTCCTCCGGGCTAGTCGTCCTCTGTGAGTCATAATCATCACCTCTTGTAGGATTAGGCAATCTTTGCTTCGTTTTGGGTTAAATGGTATCCGACTACGGATGATGAGTTTTTTGCTAATGTTGGATTTGATGTATATGTAGGCTGGCGGTGGTCACCGCCGTAGTCAGTTGTCGTTGTTGTCCTGCTCCTCATCACCTCCGCCTCTACCGGCGAGCCACCACTTGAGAATGGGAATGGCCCTGATGCTGTTCCCATCGGGCCCCGGGGTGGCGATGCTCCCGGCTGAGAGGCTGGCCGCCCTGGCCGCGAGCACGTCGCGCTCGCCATCTCCGGCGCCGCCCTCCCGAACAAGTTCACCGTCTCCGGCGGCGTCACCCGTCCGCGCCCGTTCCTCCCCTCCTCTGGCTCTCGCGGCGGCCCTCGTCCATGCCCGTTCCCCTTCTCCAGCTCCGCGTTCCCTCCCACCTGTGTCCGTTCACCGCCTCCAGCGTCGCCACCTCCCTGCGTTGGTCGTCCGCCATCTCCGGTGCGCAGTTACCGCTCCTGCTCCACGTCATCAGAACGGTCTGACGGCTCCATCTCCACCGACTCCGATGACCCCCTCGCCGGCAAGATCCCAAAGGGCGCCGAACTACGTCTCAAGTTCGTCTACACCGCGGCAGATGGCAGGGACATCTTCCAGTGCCCCATCTGCATCGACAAGAAACAGCGGAAGACGGACTATGCCGGCATGCAGTCTCACGTTCTTAGCATCGTGAGTTCCAACTCACCGAAGCATGATGAGAAGAAGGTCAGAAGCCACTGTCATCTCGCCAAGAACGAAGGTTGGATGTGAAGCGCATGCTCCTGGTGTGTTGTCGCTCATTCTCTCCATGCACGGCGTGGTGGTGTCAGTTACTAATTATGTTATCTTCTTAATTTATGTCCTATATATATGTCTGTGTTGAACTATGTGTATGTTGAACTATTAATGTGTTCGCCTTTTTATCCTGGTGCACTATGTTTGTGTTGAATATTCTTATGTTGAACTATGTGTGTTGAACCATATATATATATATATATGGTCGTTTAATTATGGTGAACTATGTTTATCCTGGTGATTTTTTTGTTAGTCTTTTTGGTGTTTACTTTTAATTTGTTGGATCACTGGAACACTTGTAATGATGTATGCACTCAGATTGTACAACTGGGAATTTCATTAACTTAGTGACGATATTACAAATTAAGTTTTCAACAAACAAAGTTCAGAAAGAAGGAAACTAAAGAAAATACTACATCACCCAGATCACGCTTATTCTAGCCTAAGAGTACGAGCTCTCTTATGGCCTACGAGGTCTCTTTTCCCCTGACCCCTCAAGCCGTCGTGAATGTCAAATCCATGAACTTGATCAGCATCCTCTCTGTACAATTGAAGAACTTCCTTATGAAGGAATCTAATAGAGTAGTGATCATCATTGACATGAATCAACTTCTCATATTCCAACCGATCAGCGTGTGAGCCCTCCCTGCACCGAACGAAGCACTTGTCATTGTCTGCATCCAAGGTGACCTTGGCACCGCAATCAGGTCCCAAGAGAGAGTGGCAGGCCGCAACCACGACTAACCATTTATTGGGTTTGGGCTCCTCCTAGCTGATCACCTTCACCTGCAGAAGCGGAAGCCAGCGAAAACCCCAAGAAATAGTCAGCGCCACTAAACTTCTTCTCAGTGCAAAAACTAGTATGCTCACCCGTAGTAGACAATCAGAGGCTGCACCAGGGGCGATCCCAAGATAGTCCGCCACCGCTTTGTTGCAACTGGCCGTCCTCAATGACTAGTGGGGTCCTCCAGCCGGGGGGTCAGGAGACGGCGAACGGGGATGCTTACAGCTACCGCAGGGTTCACCTCTTGCACCAACACCGGCCGGAGGAGAGCGGTGGCTGGATGGGGCACTGGAGCTAGCCATGATGTGCTTGTACGAGCGGTTTGGGGAATCAGTGCGCGATGAGAGAGCTAGTGTGCATGATGAGATGTGGAGCGCTATAGCAGTATTTATGTAGAACCACGTCGTGTGTGGTCGTGTCCTCCTCCGCTGCTCTCGGGAAAACGTGTGGGACGTGCAAACTAATAGTAAAACATCTGGGAGTGGTGCAACAACCGCGAATTGATCGTTCACCGTGGCTGGAAAGCGATGGGACGTGCGGGCCCTCCACCACGCTGCACCTCTGCATGCACGTCCATCAGACTCCGCACATCCATCGACAACCATGAATTGACCGTTCATTTAGTAGTTCACTCTCCCAACATCTCTCGCCTTTCACCTCCCCCAACTTCTCATCGTCATGGCCGAGCACGGAGATCCTCCCGCGGCAAAACGCTGTAAATTGGCTTCGAGCGGCATCGGTGTAGAGGAGTCTAAAGCAGAAGGTTCTGGTCATAACCCAGAGCAATCATATGTTACATTTTCCACCCCTTTCTCCATGCATGCATTCGGTCGGTTCTAGCGCGCGCATGCAATCTCGTTTGATTTCTGCCCTCTCAACCAGGGTGGAATTCATAACCCAGAGCAGAAGGCAGATAGAAGAGCCTGATGTTTTTTTTGGAATCTTTTAGGCTGCATATTATCGGGCAAGGGACGACGGCGACCTCATCATCATAGTCAGTTCTTGAGGTGCTGAAGGGACGTAGTTGGTTGGCTGCGAAGGATGATTGGTTTGTCACTATTGATAAGGAGTTCTTCCTGAGCCTGGTCAACCCAATCACTGGCAAGAGTATTCCACTGCCACTGTTGTCGTCAAATAGCGTTAGAAATGAGGAGTTGTTGTCTGATTTTATGAAGAATGATGACGTTGTTTGTCATGGACCTCTGTTCATCGAGCGCGCAGCCCTCTATAAGACACCCAGGCAAGATGGTGGTCCCTTTGTGATCCTTCTGTTCTCTTCAGGAAACATCATGTACCATGAGAAGACTGATGGCATGTGGACGACATTACCAAATACAGACCGACTTGCACAAAGATTTGTGGATGTTGCTTACTGGGAAGAGCGGTATATGGTGGCAATCAGTCTACATGGTTCCATGAAGTTTTGGGACCTATCCATGAAGCTTGTTATTACTGAATCTTCTAAATGGGTCAAGGGTCCCCCTTATGCTTGTCCAGTGTACTCCAGACGCGACCGCGAGGCCACGATGTTTCTTGCAGGGTCAGATAGTAACCGGCCTATGGTCATCTAGCTGTGGGGAGAATTTTGTTGGGGACCACCAACAAATAGGCAACTACAGAGCCACCAGTCAGCGTGCGGTATAGTGGATGACGTCGCATTTTATGAGAGAAGAGAAGACGGTGGATGGACGGAGCTGAGAGTTTTGCGGGGTGAACGCTCTATTTTTCTGGGAGTAAATTATCCATTTTGGTTTGTTGTACCAGAAAAAGACAATAAGAAAGTGGCTCCACCATATTTCTATATTTCGGACCATATGTATGGAGAAATGGTGAAGATCCCTGCTGGTCATCGCCACAGTCATGTCAGGCACTATGACATGATCGATTTCACCCGGCGTCGTCATTATTCCGAACCACCTCTGCAACTGCAAGCCCCTCTATTTATCTGCCCCTACCCATCTTTCAAGTAGCCAACCCCCCCCCCCCCCTTTATTGTTATTAGTCTTTGATGTTTAGTTTAAGTTTGTTTGTGCGGATCACTGTGCAATGAACACTTGCTTGTAAGTAATGATTATGCACTTAGATTGTATTTTAACTTGTGAATGTTTCATGTTTTCCATTGTTTTAATGATGTTCTCAATTATTATGAGCGAAGTAGGCTGAGTGATCACGTTGTCCCTTGACTTTAACTTAATATGTGTTCAAAGAGATCGAATACCCTATTGGGTGACTTTAGTTTAATTTTTGTTGCGATACCATGATAATGCAACTCCCTCCATCGTTGCTATATCTATGTATAGTTGTAATGACAAACATTTGCGTTGCAATATATAAGACCAGACAAATGTTCGTTGTTATATCCATGCATTGTTGCAACAACTAATAATTTAGTTGCAATATGTAAGACCCTGTCGCAACCACACAACTTTTTGTTGCTATATCTATGCATTGTTGCAACGACTAACAATTTCATTGCTATATCTTATTACAATACCTCGTTCTTCTATTGTGAAATGACCTTATCGCAACAATCACAAGAAAGCGTTATAAAAAGTCACACTTATTACAACGCACATGCAAGCGTGGCGATATATCCAATCTATCGCAACCAAAATGACCTTTCATTGCAATTACCCATGCTTATTGCAACGAAAAGTCCATTGTTGCGATGAATGTCGCGGCATTAGCCCTGAAACCTCGTAGTGTCACCCGCGATGTGGCATGCGATATGATGACAACGAATATAGGAGTCGGAGCTCTGACCCTCCGGTGTCATGGATCTTAAGCTGGCGCATCCAAGGCGCAACATTCCGCCAGCATTTCTGACCGTCCACGATGGTTGCAAAATACTCTAGGGAAGGAAACTCCAATCTCTGCCTCGAGGACTACCGTCTCGCATGCCAGGAGGGTGGCGCAAATGACAACTTCACCATCATCCGTAGCCTACCACTATCCCTCATTGACTCGGCACGGACCTGGCTCGAGCACCTCCCTACCAACCAGATTTATAGCCGGGCAGACCTGCATGAGTTGTTTATCATGAACTTCCAGGGGACCTACGCCAGACCCGGCAACCTCTAGGAGCTCAAAAATTGTCCACAGAAGCCGAGAGAAAATCTCTGCAAGTACTTCTGGCATTTCTCCTAGGGGTGCAACGAGCTCCTCAACATCTCTGATGCAGACATTGTAGGGGCATTCTTCTCCGGAACCATGTCTGAGGCCCTCATCCAGGAGCTAGGGCGCAAAGACTCTTGAATGGCTCAAGAGTTGTTGGACATCGCCACGATCCATGCCTCTGGCAAAGAGGCGGTCAGAGTCGCTCTCCACCGTAGCCTAGATGGCAAGGGCAAAGGAAAGTGGAATGAGGATGCCGGTGAGGGCACCAATGACCATCCCAAGAAGAAGAAAAACAAGTCACAGCCGAACTACAACTCTCTTGTGGTCATGATGGACCAAAAGGGCACCAAGGCACCAAGGCACCGACAGGGGAGGTCCCCAACCTTTTTTAGAAGTAGAATGGTCAATGCCCTAACCACGAGTTCCTGGTTAAGGATCTCTTATAAGATTGCTCACTTATGAAGAAGTTTGTCACCTAAGAGGCAAAGAAGGGAGCTTCGAGGAAGAAGCCTGACCCGACGTCGAAAGATGTTGGCAAAGACGATGATGCAGACAAGGAACATTTCCCCAACCCTGACGAGTGCATCATGATCTTTGCGGGCACTAAGGCCCACAAGGGCAGGAGCTCGGACAAGATCGAGCGGGGCAAGGTCTTCGTCACCGAGTCATCTACGTCGGCATTTCTCCGGTGCCGAGCTACCAGTCACCTTCAATCAGTTGGACCACCCAAGTCATGTTCCTTGACTGGGTCAATACCCACTCATGGTCGACCCCATCATTGGGAAGAAGTGCCTTACCAAGGTGCTTATGAATGGAGGCAACGACCTCAACATCTTGTACATCAGGACCCTCGATGCCATGGGGATCGATCGGTCACATGTTTAGCCGACCAGTGCGCCTTTCCATGGGGTCATCCCGAGGAAACAAGTCATCCCTCTTGGGCAGATCGACCCGCCTGTCACTTTTGGGACTCCGAACAACTTCAGGATGGAGACCCTCACCTTCCAGGTGGTTGGCTTCCCTAGAGCCTACCACGCCATCCTCGGTTGGCCATGCTACGCCAAGTTCATGGTTGTGGCCAACTACACCTACTAGAAGCCCAAGATGCTCGAGCCAAAAAGGGTCATCACTATGGGCGCCTCATTCCAAGCCGCCTATTAGTGTGAGGCTGAGAGCTATGACCTTTCCCCTACCACGGTGGCCTTGACCGAGGAGCTGGCGGTCATCAAGGAGGAACTCGTCGAGGATGCCCCTGGGACCAGCCACAAGGCTGCCTTGTTTGAGTCGATCGAGGGGACGAAGGAGGTGCTGCTCAACCCTAAGGGCAACAAGGAAAAGGTGGTGAGGATCGGGACCTCACTCTTTGGCAAATAGGAAAGCGAGCACGTTGACTTCCTCTATGTGAACATTGATGTTTTCGCATGGAATCCCTCATATACGCTAGGCATACCAAGGGAAGTCATCGAGCACTCCTTTCGCATCAGACCGGGATCCAAGCCAGTGAAGCAATACTTGTGCCGCTTTGACGAGGAGAAGCGCAAGATAATTAGGGAGGAGATCACGAATTTGCTACCGGCCTAGTTCAACAAAGAGGTGTATTACCCTAAGTGGTTAGCTAATCCTGTCCTTATACGAAAAAAGAACGGGAAATGGAGAATGTGTGTTGATAATACGAGCCTGAATAAGGCATGTACGAAGGATCCTTTTCCTTTACCATGCATCGACTAGATAGTCGACTCAACCTTGGGGTGCAAAACCATCTGCTTGCTGGACGCGTACTCCGGGTACCACCAGATCGTGACGAAAGAATCCGACCAGCCTTAGTGGTGAATCACCCATTTCTGAAGTTGACATTCAAATACTTCGACGCTTATCGCGTCATTGTATCAGCGCCACAGCTTACAAATTGGAGCTCCACAAAGGAAGCCTGGTGCATCCGGTGTTTCATGTTTCCCAGTTGAAGCCCTTCGTGCCCGACTACAACCGTTGTACAACGACCTTTCGCACGTTGTTGAACTGGACGCATATGCTCTGCAGCCTGAATCGGTGTTGGAGCGCCAGCTAGTGAAGAAAGGGAGCTCAACAATTCCTCTAGTGAAAGTCAAATGGACCAATTTGTCGACTTCGTCAGCCACCTGGGAGGACTACTATGTTGTTACGAAGCATTTTCCAGACTCACTTGCTTGGGGTCAAGAAAGTCCTAATGGGACAGGTTGTGTCACTAGCGACACTTCCACAGCAGAGGATGGAATGTGGAGGAAAGAGGTGCGTACCAGCGGAAGATGTTTTCCTGCGTAGTAAGCATATCTACAGTGAAGTGTTTTCCTTAGCTGATGTGTATGTCTTGTGTGTGGACCCTACAGGTCAGTGGTGGTCGACGCTTCTTATAGCTCGAGTCGTAACCTAAACGCTAAGTTAAAGGAAGAAAACAAAATCAAGATCATCTTCTTGCTGCGCAAGTAGCCTTGGTGAGAGCCGTAGTCTTTATCATGTCCCGGATCCCCACCGCCGGGGCCTAGGGGTGCAACAGGGTAACTGCAAAATTAATATGGGTGCAACATTTCAAAAAGAAAATAGTTCAGCAGCTGTTGGCATTATCATTTGAGATGATCAGGGTAAGATCTTTTTCTCTTCATGACGAGTCTTATTTGGTTGCACAAGTGCGGAAAAAGCACAGCCTGCAGTGCCGGCCCTAGGGGTAGTGCATTGGGTGCAACCGCCGGGGGCCCAAGCCGGGAGGGGGCCCAAGTCCAAGGATGTATGTACATACCGTACACTATCAAAACTAAGGACCAAAGTAGTAAAGGTTAAGGATCGCGATCACCGATCGGTTGTTTCTGCAGCACAGTTGCAGACGCCGCACTGAGCTGCCTATCATCGTGAACTCGCGATCATGACCAGGGTCACAACTTCAAGTCTTCCTAGTGAGTCGCCCCTTCTCTCGCCCGCCTCGCCGGCTGCCCAGCTCATCCAGTCGTCTATCGCCGATTGCGGATCACCGTTGAGACGCCAGTCAGCTCCCTCTCTCGGCGAGCAACGGCAACTCAGCGACAAGGCTGCGCCCGGCCGGCCACCCGTACGTCCACGTCCAGATCCAGTCATCTAATCGAGCTCTAATTTCTATTTTAGTATTCTAAAATTGTATTCTAAGTACTTATATGATCTTATTTTTCAACTAATTTAGGTTTTAGAATTTAAGAATGTTACCTAAGAAACATTTGTCAGGGGTTGAGAAAAGAAAATAAAAAAGATTAGAAGAATATATATATATAAGATTTTATATAAAATTAGACTATAAATACCCATCGTGACGAGTTCGTCCGAGGGCCCTCAAAATCCTAGGACCGGCCCTGAGCACAGCTTAGGACATGTAAGGAGGGTCTTCACCTTGCAGTATAATGGAATATTTCTCCAGTGGTACTAGATCCAGATTGTCTAACGGTTGTTAATTCGTTGAAGTCGAAGGCAGAGGATAAATCAAAGTTGTATGCTCTGAGGAAGCAAGTCAAGTTGCTCATGGAAGATAGAGCTCACGGATCTCAAAATATCCCTGTGATCTACGTTTTTTCCACACGGCGATACGGATACGGCGATATGGTATGTCAATACGTCGATACGGCAAATGCCTGAAAATCAAGATACGCGACACGGCAGATATATATATAAATACATTTTAATTTCTTTAATTATTACCAAACATATCAAGGTTCTTGGCTGTCCTCTCTAGAATATCTCCCAAGGATCATGTGATTGTAGTACCGGCATCACTAGCATTCCCTGGAGTCCGGCCGCAGCAGCGTTTCCCTGCGGCCCTGATCTGGATGCATGCCGCGTGGACACCTCCTCCATCCGACGCTAGCCAGGCAATCTGAGAACGGCTCGTCCATTAAGGCGCATGGCTCGTAGAGGCTCTGGTCCCAGTCAACGTCTTCGGCTGTACCAGCCGCTCCGCTCGAAGCCCTCGTCAACGTACGTACCTGAGATCGTTCTGCCGCCGCCAAGACGTCCTCAACCCTAGCAGTCAACATGGAGCCTGACCAATCCGTCATGACAGGCGGCATGGAGGCTGAGCCATCCTTCACTGATCCACATGCAGTTGACAGCGAGGGCGATCAATCCTTCCATGCCACTTCCCGTCTTGCTGGTATGGGTGATCACAGTATGAACGCCATTGATTCTTCATGTATCGGTGATCAAACTGAAGTGCATGTACGTGGATTAATAATTGGGTCCTATGACCTCTATTTGCACTATGTTTTATAGGTAACACAATAATGATTGTTTGCTTTTATGCAGGAGAGCATCCATGCAGCCACCATGCCTGTGATCCAATCAATCCTAACTGAGTCGACATCCACAATGATTGCGAGTATGTCAGTTGAACTGCCAAAGGACATGGCACAATTACCTCGTCAGGTATGATGTATTGATCCTGTATTATGCCTAATTTAAGTTTTTCATATTGTGATTCATGGTTGCACATGTATTTTATTCATGTTTGTGCCATTGTGCATATCAGGTCTCAAATGTTCCTGAAGTTGGAATGGCTTTTGAATCCAAAAATGATGCTTATGAGATATACAATACCTATGCTGGTAAGATTGGGTTTAGCATTCGAAAGAGCACAACAAAGCGTTGAACCTCTGATCGTACTATATATCAAAAACACATAGTATGCAGCAATGAAGGATTTGGGGAAGCTGAGTCATCGAAGGGCACGACAGGACAAGATGCAATGCTCGTGTTCAGTTTAGTGTTAGCAAAGAGGGTGTTTGGACAGTGCAAAAAGTTGTACTTGAGCACAATCATTATCTTACTAGTCCAAATAAGAAGAAAAACTTGAGGTCCCAACGACATATCATAGAAGCAGATAAGCAACTAATTGGGCAGATACGAGAAGCTGGGTTGAAACCTGCCCAAGTGTTCGAGTTCATGAAGGAGTTCTATGGAGGAGCAGACAAAGTTCCATACTCAAGAATGGATTATAATAATGAGATCGGTCGTGAGCGGAGGAAGTATCTAGAATCCAACGATTCACAAACACTATGCAACTATTTGAAAAATAAACAGCTAGAGGATCCTATATTCTTTTATGCAATTGATATAGATGAACAAACTAGTCGTATAGTTAATTTCTTTTGGGCAGATGGTCAATCTATCATGAATTATGCATGCTTTGGTGATGCTGTGTTATTTGACACCACGTTTCAGACTAATAAGTTTGAAATGCCATTTGCTCTAATCCTTGGAACGATCATCACAAGCAAACGATACTTTTTGGAGCTGTATTATTATTTGATGAATCTATTCCATCATTTGTTTGGCTCTTTGAAACCTTTTTAATGGCAATGTCAGGAAAGCATGCAAGCATAATATTTATAGATCAAGACGCGGCCATGGCAGGTGCAATTGCTTATGTATTCCTAAACACAAGCCATCGCCTTTATTTATGGCATATTTATCTTAATGCTGCTAAACATCTTAGCCATGTAATTCAGAATGATCCTGAGAAGAAGTTTATGTCTGCTTTTTAGAGTTTTGTTTATGAAGATAGATCAGAGTTTTATTTCGATAAGAAGTGGCATGAATTATTGCGGGAGTACAACCTTGAGGAAAATGAATGGATGACAAATCTATATAATTTGAGGAAAAAGTGGGCTATTGTCTACCGTGATTCTTTCACAGCTGATATTACCTCAACTCAAAGGAGCAAAGGAATGCATAATGTCTTCAAGAAAAGATTTCGTAGAAAACTTAGCCTTTCAGAGCTCCTTATAGAATGTGAGAAGGTTTTTTCTAGTCTTCATGAAAATGAGTTGAATGCAGATTTTCATTCACGTCGAAAGAACTGGGTTACTTTTGTCCAAAATTTACCTATGTTGAAGACTGCAACTGAATCATATACAATGCGAATGTATTCAGAGTTTGAGACAGAATTTAAAAGTCAGTTTTTGTTCACTAGTACCTTAATACAAACTGAAGGATCAATTGTGACATATATGGTTAGGCATATGCATTCTAATCATAGAGCCACAGTTTTATTCAACATTGAAGATATGAACATTATGTGTTCCTGCAGAAAGTATGAATCTATTAGTACGTATATAAATTCTGAATTTGCTATAGTTTATATTTTGAATTGATGAATAACAACTTCCATATATATCAGGAATATTATGCAAGCATGCCCTAAAAGTCTTTAATATAAGGGATGTTTTCGTTTTGCCACCACAATATATACTAAATAGATGGACAAAATATATAAAAAGAGGATTTATGTTGAGAAACAAGCAACTGAGAAGGAAAATGTGAAAGCCCAAGCTGCACGTATCTCACGAAAGGCGACCTCTGTGACCTTGAAATGTTCAATTTTGAAAGAACTTCTTGATAAACTGGAGAAAGCCATAGACAAGTTAGACTTGGAAGCAGACAATTCTGTTAGTGAGGTGCAAGAAAAATTGAATGAGGTTCCTCCAATTGAGATAGATTGTGTTACAGATGCATTGACAGGTAAAATATCATTTAGAATGCCCCGGGTGATAAAAGGTCTAAAAAATAAGCGATCAACCATTGCCCTCGGAAAGAGAAAATGGAAGAAAACGAAAATGGGTAAGAAGAAAGGTATGATTGTCAACAATTCTGGAATTTTCACATTCTATGAGCCTATACTTTTTTCTTCAATTTATATTTCTGATTTTAGGAGAAGATCCAGATACTGTGATGGAAACTATAACTGAAGGTGCTGACGTGGAACAATTCATGGTAAGGCATATATATATATATGACTTGGACTTACTATACATCATATTATAATTTAGTTACTTACAAGCAATTTTGTATTCTGTGACATAGGACCTGAATTCTGCTATTATTGGTGGTAATAATATAGTTCCACACTTTGCCTCTGATGTGTATTTACAATCTTCAACCATGGCTACTCCACTAATCCAAGACAGGTATACTGATGTCACAATGGCACACTATAATATGCACAAGAGTTCTTCTGCCATGGGCGCCACTTCATATGTACAAGGAGGATATACAAGTCTCTTACTTGGAGTTGATCAAGGTGCTACATTGGCAGCTAGAAAATTACATTTTGATGGAGCTCCAAATAATGAAGAAATATGATTGTACTCTTTTACTATGTATTTATTTAGTGTATCCATCTATTTTAAAAGATGAACTATGGTATTTTTAGATTTTATTTCCAATAAAGAATTAGATGTTTCAGATTTTAGTTTATTTGGGCACTCTCTTGAGCATGTCTGAGCATGTGTTAATTGTTGCCCAACAGACTGATAAAACTGAATTTTTCAGTTTATATATCGGTTTGAGTTAATAATATTGTATCCAACACTCTTTCTAATAGCTCCATGTATTGCTATCAAGCAAAGCTATATTTGGTTTCATTCTGCAACAAACGAGAGAATATCTCATATTTTTAACATATCCATGTATATCAGAACATTCAAATGCAGAAACATCCATATTAATTTTACAACACTACTTTTTAATCTCTACAATCTATTAATTGAGGTACGAGCGTACACTTCGTGTCCACAAAGTTAGAGATTGAATCCAAATCGGTTTCGTAAATTCTATATCATGTACCGAATTTCAAAAATCATAACTCCCACATCCGGAACTCAAATGAGTCAAACTCGTACTCTATCGCGTAGCTCTCGAAATGTTCTACAACTTTGGTATTCAATAGAAATCCAGATCCTGTAGTTTTTATTTCCAAATATGCGATGTAAAAATATTTGTTCTGATTCGGACTCCTCTGCGCAGGTCTCTGTGCAGAGCCCATATCTCGTAGCTCCGTAGTCCAAATAATATGATCCATATATGTTTTGAAAAGGTCTCAACGAGATTTACAACTTTTATGTTTTAACTTTTTCTATTAGAGTAAGTCTTTAATTTCAAAATCACATTGTAATGTAATAGTATTTCTAGACTCCGTAAATTGATTTTTTTTCTTCTAGATAAATCTTCTAAAATATGGTAAAAAAATATGATAAAATTGTTATTTTTAACATATAAAATGATATACTAAGAAGCACCAACGGTAATACAAATATAATCTTTCATATAAAAAATGTCAATAATATTATATATATTTAATAATTATATTGTATAAATAATTTATATTTAAATTATAAAGAGTGTTTTGTTTTTTAAAGTCCATAGCAACGCACGGACACTTTGCTAGTACATCATAAATGACATAATTTCATTGCCACACTATACATTAGGCTCACAAGCTGTAAAAAAGGCTTTATATTCCCACAACATCGGTACAGAGCCAACTCGAGCATCAGCTGCCACTGCATTGTTCTCTGAAAATGTGCATTAGCCATCATCAGTCTGCCATACCATACTACACCAATCCATATCGTTCTTGTCTTGAGTCTCATTCGGCAATTCCAGAATATAGCCATCTCCTGCTAGTGTAAGTTCAATTTATTGAACCTCAAATAATAAGTATTATAAAACTGCAAATGACTGAAAATTATGACAGTCTAGAACTGAAACGACCCTGCAGACTTGTGCTAAGGAAACTTGATCCCAATCGATAAGTCATGAACATCAAAGCCTCCTTCATGGGAAAAATATTGTAGTATACCTATCAAATATGAAAGCAGAGCACAATCAAATTGGAACTAGCAAGACATTGTATAGCAACGAACATTGTTACGAACATTACAGAGAAGGAGCATCATATTCATAGGAGAGACTACCGACTGGTAAGGTCGCTGCTGCCTCCGAGGATCATGGCTCCGCTATTGCTGCTGTGCAGGAGATCTGTCGCGGACAGCACGGAACAAGGAGCCCCCGAGCACCTCAATTTGAAGGCCCCAGGCTCGCTCTTAAGGAACCTTAGATGCAGACCACAGAGGAGAGGTTCGTCCGTGCTGCAGGCGAGGAGGCCCCACCATACTATGCATCGCACGAACGCTGAGCCTAGAAAAGCAAAAGTCAGTGCAGGTGCTGCCGGCAGCGGTGGTACCGGATGATAGAGGCGGTAGATGCGGACTTAACTCTGCTGGGGGAGGGAGACGACACGCCGATGCCCTTGTTCGCCCTGAGCCGAATGCCAAGCCGATTGGACGCGAGCTGTCAGTTTCATAAGCCGTGGCGCCGACTGGAGCCATGCGCTGTGATGGACGAGCCGTTCTCAGATTGCCTGGCTGGCGTCGGATGGAGGAGGTGTCCACGCGGCATGCATCCAGATCAGGGCCGCAGGGAAACGCTCCAGGGAATTTTTTTTCCACTAGCAGTAGCAGCAGCTTAGGCACTAGCAGCCTGAGAGGATTTACTAGCCATATCGTATTGTGCAAAAACCAAAAAAAGAAAATAAAGACTTAATCCTAAACTGTAGCAGCAAGCCAGCAAAACAATCGATAACGAAATAGAGTGCGGTATGTACCTTTGCTTGGCTCCTGATATGCCTGCATGCTAGCGCCCAAACGTATCGCCACACGTATCGCTGGGTATAGTATCGGCAGTTAATTTGTTTATTTTTAAATTATATTAGCAAAGTGTCCGTAGCTTGGCTACGGTTTTTAAAAACAACAAACTATAGACACAGATATTTTTAATATATAGAGTACAAAACATAGCAATAATCAATCAATATCCATGCATATCCTTATATAGTTTGGACCTCCACGTATTTCAACATTCCCTAGAAAAGAATAGATATTTTAACATTACCTTATAAATATTTGAAACCATTAAATATATAATTTAAATAAATAGGCAAATTTCAATTTATCTCAACTTCTATGATGTAAGGACTTTTTTTATATACGTGTCCCATCAACCTTTGTTCTTGTCCTTTTATTTTCACCATTACATTTTCTTTTACCTTTTGAGCTCTTGTTTGATTAATTCCTAGTTGATGCTCTTCAAAATGCTTTCTAGTTTGCTCTTCTTTTTGGTTATTATTAGTCAGCTGCTCCAATACTAACAGATCAAGAGAATCCCTTTATTTATCGATAGTAAGAAATATATACACTAAATTCCATGAATAGGAAATTGCAAGATAACAATAAGATATGAAAAGCTTGAGAAATTATAGAAGTGTAAATTGTCATCTAGTAGGATTCAGTACCTTGTGAGCTGGCTCCCTAGGCAAAGCTTCAGTTAATCAACTCCTTTTAAAATCTATAATTTTGAGGGAGGTATTACTTTGATTTCTTTAGCTAACCAATCTTATATTGATGTAAATTACACGTGTGATACATGATCAATGTTAATGGAAGGATCATTGCTAAACTGTAACCAAGCAGATGCAGGATGGGGAAAAGCAGAGGAGAAATCACTGATTTTTCAGTGACCTCACTCTTTCTCCATTTCTATCTCCTCTCTCTCTCTCTCTCTCTCTCTCTCTCTCTCTCTCTCTCTCTCTCTCTCTCTCTCTCTCTCTCTTCTCGATTGAGCACACAATATCTCTAATTTGCGCTACCCTGCTGAAGGAAAACTTTGCTTTTTTTGTCATGCATGTTAATCCTGCTGGAGAGAAGGACTTTACTTTTTTCCTTATGCTGGACTGTACGTAAAAAATCGCGCTACCCTGCTGGAGAGGACTCTACTTTTTTCCTTATGCTGGACTGTACGTAAAAAGTCTCTATCAGATTTCATGAACGTACGTTCTGATATTAAGGAGGAATAAATAGATAGAGGAGGCAAGGAGGAATAAATAGATAGAGGAGTCGAGAAGGACTCGGAGACCATACATATAGACGAACTCGGAGGCCAACATTATCGACAACCAACACCGAAAACTGTTTAATTGGATTGGAGTAGAGATAGACTTACATATCAGACTCGTACGAAATTTCAAATTGATCGGTTCTTTTTCTTTTCTTGATTCTTTTTACTTGATTGACTTACGTAACAGATTCCATTAAAATTAACTGTCAGGAGAGAATAAAACCAAGGGGCAGGATAGCGCACGGACGACGCCACCTCCTTTCATATATTGTAGAGATAGAGATTTTCACGATACTTGATCGATACGCATATCAGCCGTATCGCGCCGTATCGAGGTATCCCTCCGCATCTGATACGGGTACGGCGAGCTTTGCCGCGTATCGGAATTTCGTAGCCTGTGATGACCTGTACTCGATCGAATTTGTCAGTGCCTGACGGTGATCACGTACTGATGGATCAGATGCCTCACAGGCCCTGAGTCATGCAAGCTCCAGGCGCCTGATTTTCCAGAAATCAGAAGACCGAACTTGTGTGTCTTTGGCCACTGTTCTTCGTACCTGAGCCTGCTCGTCCTCTCCTCGGGCTGCTGCCACTGTGAGCTTCCATGCGGCAGACAAGCAGCGAGGACAATGGCGGGAGCGGAACCGAACACTTGCACACAAGGCCGTGCACGTGGCCGCGGACTTCCCACACACGAGCCCGGGTAGCGGCGAGCCGGCGACTGCTTCGTGTATTGTTTCTTCCTCAAATTCTCTTCCTTTGATTCTTCCCAACCGCAAGATGCAAATACGCAAAAATCGTGATACAAGTCATGAAATCGATCAGGTTGATCACACCCTTATCCAGTGGCGGAGCTAGAATTCTAAATATGAATGTTCAAAATCATGTAAATGATATCAAAACAAGATAAATACTGGAGCAAACATTGTTAAAGTTTTCTAAACAAAAAATTATGTGGGCTATCAAACAAATATACATCATATACCCCTTCTTATTCTTTATTTTAAGTGTATATATGTGTAAGATAGGTTAAAATTGATATTAGTGTCATAATTTATGGGTGTTCAAGTGAACACCCATGACCCATACTAGCTCCGCCCCTGCCCTTATCCTCTAAACCTTCTAATAAATCCATTTTGGCTGTCATGGGAATTAATCTAGTGAAACATCGATAGTTAATTATGTATTTATTCTTATAAATGAACGGTTGAATTTGATTTATGCTACTTGCAGGTTTAAGTAGTATAATCCATGGTAGCAGGAGTCTAAATAGAAACTATAAAATATTATCTCGTTTTGCAGAACAAAATGTCCCTCATTCTTTCTTTGTGTTTCGTCTTCAGTCTTGTTTGGATAGAATAGAATCCACATATATTAGTTTCAATGTATGAATTGAGTGAAATCACATAAGACACGTAATCAATACAAAATAACCAATTCATGTCGTGATTTCGTTCCCAAATTCAAAAGATTGAGTTTTATTCTATGCATTGAAGACATGAAAAACACCAGTATGGACTGGGTTTTATACCGCAAGAACGAACTGAATGCCCATTTTATATCAGGCTTGATTTTAAATCACATCTGATCAATCCATATAGTTAAAACTGCAATCCACACTGTTCCGATCCTAACCAAATAAGTCCTTCGTCTGCAACTTCAGCGAGCAGCCGCGCCTATGATTTCCAACATCTGGTATCCGGAGAGCTAGCTTAGGTGTTTGTTCGGTGCACGGTGCCCTCCGCTCGGCTCAAACTTGCTGGCAAATCGTCGACGAGTCCGTGCATGAAAGCCATATGTAGTCGTGCTCTCCTCCTGTACGTTGTGGCTGTTGCCATGAATACAGCTGCCGAGTACTACTTTGTAGAGCGTTTATGGTGATGGGAGGTGTGTCGTTCCGGATTGGATCGATGCCGACGAGAACATACTACACAGATTGGTCCTGACGTCAACAAGACTAATCTGAAGGACAAATGCTGTTTTGTACACGCTTATATGATCATCTTCACGCTGATGTCCTATCATAATTTTAGTGTCAACGCCCGATGGATAAAACTTCCATGGGCTTTTAGTATGTTGAAATTAACATCCAACCATTCACCGTAGCTTGCTTTTGGAAAGCCTGGAGGATTTCGTTGATTGGAAAATCAGAACAGTGGCTTGGAAAATAAGTTACATGTATTTCATTATTTTCAATAACATGTAGTAAACCTAACCAAGGGCAAAATATCAATTGACTCTCAAAAATACAATTTCAAGAGTTAAAAACAATCTTCTAACCAAAGACATCAACACATAGCTCTCCAACTCTTTAACAGAGCAGTTCCACAACGGGGTTATGAAGTAAAACTGCTCTGGCATGGAGTGGAGCTATGTGCACTTACACAGATTCCAAGAGCTCTCCAGCCAGCTCGTCAGTGGCAGCTTTGGAGATATGCAAAAGTAGTACAATATTTTTTTAGAAAAAAATTACATTTACTGAATATGAAAAGCATTCTTTAAAACTCTAATCATTAGGAAAAAAAATCAGACGACCTTGGTTGGAGCTCTGCGAGGTAATTTCTGCTGAAGTTGGACCTGAGAAAATACATGACCTGTACTACATGTACGGAACTTCAAGCCACAGCTGGCTATGGCTCTGATCTTTGCCATAGACATCAGAGGCAATTCAGCGAAAGGGAACCTGAAAGATGATAACAGATCTCGGTCCCAGCAGCGAGGAACTACGCATCTACAAATTATTACAAGGCATGAGGGAGAAAAGGCTAAGATCGTAATAGCCTCCTTTACTCTCATAGATTAAGACTATCGCATAAGCACACTATTTTTCAATCGTTCTGCAATCTTGCGATGTACTTATCATAAAACTCGCCTGCCTTCTCGAGCTCACCCAGTTCAGTGTAGCAGTCTGCTATTGCTCCATATGCTTCCGTCACACCTGAATCCTCTCCTGTCATCTTCGAGATATTTAGCACCATGGAATGGTACTTTATGGCTTCTTTGTACTTCCCTTGTCTTTGTAGGGATGCGCCTGAAGAAATGCAATGCAACTCTGTTATGTTAATTTGGCAGACACATGAAACTATATCCAGTTACCATAGCTACGTGTTATGTGATGGATACACACTGACATCATTAGCATTTATATGATCTCAATTTTCAATTTTCTATCAAAAAGACCAATATTTCCGCATAGAATAAATAAAATGATTTGAAGAAAAACAGCTTAAGCAAATGTATTATAGTGTACTAAATATATCTAATATGCATCGAAATCCATCAAAGAAAGAACGAACCTAGTCCTCGAGCCGCCTTTTTCTCTTCAACATGATCACTCAAAGATTGTGCTAGATCAAGTGCAGCCTTAAACTCAGGGAATGCTTTGTCAGGAGCTTGGTTTCTCAAGTGGTTCTTCCCACTTCTCAGATAAGCAATTAGGCGCTCTTTCTGAGGATCAACAATGACATCTGATTCTTGTATCTTACTGCCAACTGGTGCATAACTCAAAGTGGGAGCGTAAGATTCAATCTTGGCTTGTCTTCTCAGTGCAGCATTTATCTGACGTAACTGATCATTCAGCCGTGTCAGCTCTCCTCTCCTCTGTCTTGCTAGGAGCCCTACATGATATCTTTATTGTTCAACATAAAGTAGAAACTTCCGAATGATTCCCATAACAAAGGAACCATGCACATTACAACATAACATCTGAACTATGACATATCAACTAATGCATTTATATTGCCAAAAAGAAACGGAACCAAAGGTTGTCATCACAAAGGGGATTATATAGGTACAAATTGTGGTAGAAACGAAAAAAAAAAACAATACCACCACTTTGATAATAGAAAGAAGTCCTTTCGGAACTGGATGCAAATATTAAGAAAATCAGCATTATAACTATGGCCCTGCTTGTTTCCACTTGCCATTCTTAGATTCTACTTTTACAATCTGAAGCTGAAACAAGCAGGGGAGATTTTATCCCAGATTCTAAAATCTAAGCTCCCACAAAATCCAGAATCTCACAAAACACTATGCTCTAGCTCTGGCCAGATTCTGGTTCAGATTGTACTACATGCAGTCCATAATATCACAATCCACCTGATTGTTTTAGCTTTTGGGGCTCAACTTTCTAACAATCAAACTTTTCACAGTTTTTTACGATACAGTAGATGCCTAAAATCTCAAGTGGAAACAAACAGGCACTAAATTGCTATATGATGTAATTTTCTGGACATTCAAGATGTGCATCTCAATCATCGTAGCAGTAGTAAGTTACCATAAACAGCAAAGGTGCAACAAATTTTATATATTTTAAATTTAGCCAACAGCAGATAGGAATGGGAAAAGCATGTATGTTGTGATGGACAGACATAAACTTCGCAGAAATTAGAACTAATTCAATATGTACTCTTCAAAACTTTAAGTTAGAATATTTGTAATATAAGCTCTGTTTTTAAGGCGTCACCTAGGCGTCGAGGCGCTAAAAAATCCTGGGCGTCCTGGTTGCCTTACTAGGAAAGCAGGCAGGGCGAGGGGGAGAGAAAAAGAAGAGATGAAAAATGGATGGGAATAGGTCGCCAAGGACAAGCACCTGCCGCTGCTGCTCTCGCTGCGGTGCGAACGAGCTCTTGGCTCGGTGGCAGCGCGCCCACCCAGGTTCAATCCCTGGGATCGAACTCTGGTGTCGCACCGCGGAAAAAAATCCCCTCGTCCTCCCCAGGCCAAAGCATATGGTAAAGACTCGTGCCACAGCTCACAGGGCCAGCTGAGTCCCTATGTATGGTTGGGGAGGGGGTTCGGGGGTTTTCTCGGCCTGCGTGAGAAGACTTCTTCTCCTTAGTATGCCGTCGGGGTGGCTTCTTCCCCGGCAGGCCGAGTTTTTTTTTTTTTTTTTTTTTTTTTTTTGCTCTCGCTGCGGTCTCCGACACCTCTAGACAACGCACATCTCCTTTCCATGGACTTGGTGGTGGCAGCTGTGCGAGGAAGCAGCAGCAGCGCGTGATCCAGGACTCCAGCAGAGGAAGGATTGGCCTCCAGGACTCTGCAGGGAGCTTCGCATGTCTAGCCTCCAGAACTCCAGCAGAGGAAGGAGACGCTGGCGGCGGCTGGTTGCAGACTGGAGAGGAAGAGAGTCCAGCTCTAGGTCAAATATGTGTGCACGGTGTGGATGAAGGGTTATTGGGCCACTAATGGGCTGAGCTTTCATTTGCATCCAGATTTCTTCCCCTTTTCTTTTTTTCTTTTCCTTTTTCTCCTCCCTAACAGATGAACATAGCCTTGTTTCTTGGTTGGATATGGCATCGCCCAGATCGCCTTAAGGCACGCCTAGGCATCGGCTAGGCGATTGGAATGGGACGTCTCGCCTTACCGCCTTAAAAACATAGAACATAAGTAATCACAGAAAGCATAAACACAGTCAAGAAAATTATTTGTTATGTATGTTATGACAAAACATGAAACAAGTTTGCCAGCTACGGCAACAGTAGGGGAAACCCCCTTCTGTATTTCCCTAAACAAGACGTTTGCCAGCTACAAATAACATTTGATGTCCTATGTTAATTCAATTTACAGCATGATTGTCTTACCTCCAACAGTAGCACCGACCATAGCTATCGCAAACAGCAAAGGCATGTTTGGCAGAGAATACTCTTGCTCACATGGTTCTGCTAAACAGCTAGGTGGGAGAATATATAAGATAAAACTACTGATTAGACCCGCTTTCTGAAAACAGGAAAGTGCCATTTCCTGCAAAGGGTACAAGGATGAAATAAGTTGCATATCATTATGTTATACTTGAAGCATTGACCTTCATACAAATCTGCAACCGAAAAAAAATGTAGCTTTTTGGAAATTAAGATAATGTTTGTTGATGAAAAAGAACACTAGATAAGTTCAGCTATTGGAAGGCGTCAGGTCCCTTTAAGCCTTATTCAAAATGAAAGGCTAGTTCCATTCACCAGATGATACATGCTAAATGTAGAGCAAGTGACTCACCATCATACCTGAAGATGAAATATAGACCTTATTAGATCATGTTCTTGTCTATTAGGCAGATGGGTGAAATTCTGCTTAGAATCACTGTGATCAGTCGAGAACAAGGCGTGTCGAGCTGCAGAACATCTGGCTAGCAAGGAAACTCTTGCAACCCGGTCAGCTAGTAATGGAATCGTCTTCTCTGCATGACAAATTTCCCGTGTCAAACCATTCTTCCAGTTTTTATAGGCCCAAGGTAAAATTTTGGAGCCGTTGTGTAACTATTAATACAAGCTAGTAAAAAATGAATCTCTTTAATTTATCTCTGCTATGCTAGAAACACGAGTCGGTGATGTGGTCGTGGTGGTGGCTCATAGAAACTCGGCGCCGACAATGGATCCGCTGGCGATATCCCTCATAGTCAATACGAATGATTCTTTTTTTTTCGCGAATGAGTATGAATAAATTCTTTTCTCCGTTCAGGCTTCCTTCTTCAGATCTGATGGTCTCATCCAAGCGCGGCATCCGCTCAGTCTCAAATTTGGATCCAAATTGAATAAACCAAGGCCTCAAGCCGTGAAAAGGCAGAAGAAATCAAACTGGGATGAAGTCATTGTTCCAGCTTTGTTCCTTGTCACAGTTTAACAATTGTTTTCAACTTTTTTATCTCAACAACACAGTCACAATCTCCGGCAGATTATGACAAAGAACAAAAATCTTTAAAAAGCTAATTTATTAAAGAAAAACTGTACCAACAAATTAAGACACTGATAGTCGGTCCTGGTCAAACAAATTACTTGTTAACTATCTCCAAGTTGTTTTGATTCTCTTTTTTATAGTTAATATCATATTAGTTATATTTAACTTCTGATTGATAAATACAAATTAATGTTATGTGCACAGGCATGATGGCTAGTTGATCCTAAACTTTTATAATGTATCATATGCTTTGTATTATTAATATTGTCAGGTATTTAAAAACCTTGATCACCGGTATTACAGCATAAACCAAACATGGTGCATCCACCAACAGAACGATTATATCACATAAACTGTGGTTTCATAAACACAGATGAAACAAGCATACTAGTACAGTGACATAAAACACAAGTAACCTAGGAAAAGATTCATGTGCAAAGAATTGGGCACCAGAGTCCAGTGAGACCCTGCACATATATGCTCAGGACTCAGGAGCGGATCCAATGAGTCCAGCAAGACCCGGCAGCACTTCTATATTTGTAGCAGCAAAATGGAAACCAAGGCCGTATGGCAGTATTCGCCCAGCATGATATATATGGAAATTAGTTTTTGTAGCATTGGTATAGAACACATCACAAAGCAGCCATTGGTAAAATGATAATGTTGTTATACAATGTTTAACGCAACACAATCTCGCAGGAGCTTGAATAGCAGTATTCTATTGAGTTTGAGTCACAACCATGGCCAGCTCTACAAGACTCGAACCAGTCATCATCTACGAAGATTACGAGCAAAGAGCATTAAGCCGGCCACTTGCATTGCAGCAACATACGCATACGGCAATACGACAAGCAGAAACAACACAGAAGCATCAGCGCGGAGGCCAGAAACAGGACAACATTTCCATGGTCCCCAACTCAATCAAGCCAGGAAAGGAGGAAAACATTTCCTCGATTAACTCCCGCGCGCGCCAGTTTAGATATGAGAGAAACTACTAGAGCAATCTGGCGAGCAAACGTTAGTCGCTTTTGCTACTCCTTCTGAGCTTGCAAGGGATTTGACACAACTAAACGATGGAAATGAGACCCCAGGAAATAAAGGCGTTTCTGTCTCCGACACCTGAGAAGTGACAGAGAAGGAATGCCAGTGCAGCAGGGAAGGAACGGCAGAGCACTCACTGGAGATCGTCGACGGGAGCAAGGCATGCGGCAATGCCCTCTCACCGGAGCTCCGCGGAGGCTTCGCCGGCGCCGGAGCGGAGGGGCGCAGGAGAAGCGCCATGAAGAAGAAAGGATAAGGGAGGGAAAAAATCTCGCGAGGCGATGGATGATATTCCTGACCCGGAGAGATTTGTTACTTTACACGTGAGCCCCTGGAAAGAACGAGGTCTTACGAAGGGCTATTTTCCCTTTTCACCACTTTATATAGGTGGTCACTCTCATAAATCATCTTAATATATAAGTGCTCATTCTCAAATACCATCTCAGGTCCATATTTTAGCTCTTATTTGCGAGTATTTTTTTTTGCAATTTCTTAATGCCAGCTAGTATTTTTATTTTTGGTAGCCTTGTCTAATGTGGAGCTGATTTGAGAATGATCACTTCTTAGGGTGGTTTTTGAACCTTGTTAAGGTGGTGAAAAAATAAATAGCCCTCTTACAAAGAACGTAGCCTGTACACGTTTTTTTTTTATAAGTATACACGGTTATGTATTGTTGGATTCTACACTTCCCTACCACGCAAGCGTAAAGCCAGAGTATGCTCCACGATCTATCACTTTTATTTTCGGACCAACATAATCGATATTCATGGTTACATCCGAGCGGGGAGCCTGTCCGGCTGTCCGCCGGTAACAAGCCGAAGTAACTACAAAAAAAAATTTCACTTGATTGGCAAACCAATCCTTTCCAACATGAAGCACCTCAGTTGAAAATGCACCAAGTATTGAAAACGGTGCCGCTATTTTCTTTTAGTCTTCTTTTATTTAGATCTCCGGCAGATTGAGGGAGGTTAGGTCAGTACGCATCCGCTGAAATTATATGGGGTAGGCTCATTAGTAATTCAATAATTCATGAGTAGCGGGAGTGTAAAAGTTTAATTTCATATTGTTAGTAAAAATAGAATAAAATTAATTTATAAGATTGGTTGCTCTAATATTTCTTATAAATATGTTGATAAGATAAAAAAAAGAACACATGCGAACTGGGCATTACTTACGTAAATGGTCTGTCGATAGCCGCCTGTTGGCATTTCTATGTCACATCATACAAATCATCCCTAGCAACAGGACAAGAAATATTTTAATGATCTACATTAGTGTCAATTAGTTAAAATCTCCGGCAATAGTGCCAGAAATATTTGTTTGTATTAAAAACAATCACAGATAAATCCGCAAATGTACGAAAATATCGTTATAATATTTTAATGATCTACATTAGTGTCAATTAGTTAAAATCTCTGGCAATAGTGACAAAAATATTTGTTTGTATTAAAAACAATCATAGATAAATCCACAAATATACGGAAATATCGTTATAGCACCCTAAAGAGTATTTCAAGGGTTATCGAATCCATGAAACAATAATGGTAAATCCTAAATTCTAGATATAAGAGATAAATATTGGTGTAGGATAGAGAGATTTAAATATGGATAAACATCTAAATAAATAAGGCTGAGGCTCTAATTAATGCTTCGTGTAGGATTCATGTCTAACATACACAAGTCAACTCCGTCTTAGACACATGTGTTGGTTGTAGTTATGCACCCACTTATATACAACAAGTGTACAGTGTACACTATAACTTTTTTTGAGAGTATTCCAAGATTATATCGAATTCACAAGGATTAGCAAGGGAAACGTAATTAGGGTTTTCTACGTCGTCTAACAAATCAATGCTAGTATGAAGTACTTATTGTACATATGAGAGCATGAATGATGAAGGCTTTGATAATCAGAGCTTTGTGTCGGTGAGCTCGTGGTTTGTGTCAATCAGCGCAGGGATGTGCCGTTCAGCACAAAGGCTTTTTGAAGGAAGGCCTTTTAAGTTCGTAGAGTGGCTTAAAAACAATTTGTTTAGAAGCATACACATAACCAAAGAAGAACACTTGGAATTAGCCTGCATGCATCTAGTGGCCGGGGAAAGGATGTGTCGATTGGCACAATGGGTGTGCCGATCGGCACCGAAAGCAGTAGCAACATGTCATCTAGAATCCTAACTTACTTGGCACTTCAAACAATTGGTGAACATCGAAAATGAGCAGAGATGACTCTTTTTTTACGAGCACTCACCTTAATCGGTCAGACACCTCTCGCACTACTCAATCTTCTAGACATGCACATCTAGTGTCCTGAGCAATTATGACACATACAAGATCCAGAATACTACCCTCATCACCACGATCAAGATAGCATCTTAAATACTTAGCCTATGTACTAACTAATTGGAATAATCATATGTAAGGCCAGTCAGTCCAGACAAGCACAATTGCAGCCAAGGATAGAATTAAGATAGACACAAAGATAAATATATGAAATATACCTTTATTCATTACCGTCAAAGGATGTGCCGATTGGCATGGGGGTTGTGCTGATCGGTACCTCCTTAGTGTACCATTGACGACTCCTAAGATACATGGCTCTACTTTTTCTAAGCTTTGATGTAGCGCAACCACGTAGGGCGGCTACCCGACTAGACTACATCTCTCAATTTGATGGCTCCCGGCTATGTGCAAAGGCTTCTAAAGTTTGCTTGGGGGTGAATACATGTCCTCCCACGTGCTTGGGATGTTTATATAGGATCTATTCACATCCTCCTTTGCTTGGTCACGAAGTTAGACCTTAGAGATAGAATCCAAGTCGGTTTTGTACCTTCCATATCAAGCACCGACTTCCAAAAATTATAACTCCTGCATCCCGAGTCCAAATAAGGCAAGTCTGGACTTTATAGAGTAGCACTCGAAAAGTTCTAATTTTTGGTATTCATTTGAAATCTAGATTCGACTGTCAAAGTTTCCAAATATGCGATACAAGAATATATGTTCCGGTTCAGACTCCTCTGCGCAGGTCTTCTTGCAGGACCCATATATCCTAGCTCCAGAGTCTAAATAATATGATCCACATATGTTCTGGAAAGATCTTGGAGATCTACAAATTTATAGTTTTAATTGTTCCCATTAGAGCACATCTTAAACTCCAAAACTACGTCGCAATGTAGTGCTATTTCTGGGCTGCAGAAATTGAACTTTCCTTCTAGATAAACTTTCTAGAAATTCTTAGACATTGGGCCATGACCTTGGGCTTGCATGTTGGGCTCCATGGACATCCAGAGATGTCTTGTAGGCACCATGGGATTGTGGGAACCCCTGCTTGCATGGCGAGTCGGGCTTCACATCGTTATTTCTCATATTTTAGTCTTTTTAATGTCTTTTCATCTTATTTTGCAACATAGCACTTAAATGACACTACATGCGGAATTCATCAACATTAGAGGTAATAACACATACTTTTGATAAGAATATGGTAGAATAAGGTGGGAAAATGGCTGCTTTTGGTGTATAAAATGTGTAGCTATAAAGCACCAACAACATGTTGCAACCGAACATGGAGTAGTACAATGGATAGATAGAGTTGTCACCACTTACTACCTACCTCTGTAGACTATGGATTACGAGGTGATTAAAGATGACTTCTAACCTAAGCACCACGCCTAAGTTATAAATCACTATTTAGCTAAGCTATCACTTAGACTAAACAACCTATATAGAATATAAGACTTTGAACCCACAAGTAAAAGGAGCAAACAACTTACTTAAAAAGAAAGTTCAAGAACATAAATAAACTCGAAGACTTACTTGATAAGATGAGACCCCAAACTTGAAGACTTACATAATAAGGCAAGGCTCCGTAGAGGTACAAGGTTGGAGTAGAGGGCCCACAGACAACGCTCCACTCCTAGACTTCTTCTCACTCCCTTCCTATTCTAAGTGCTAAACTAGGTAGTACTACACCTTTGAAGTGTGACTCTATTCTCTTTGATGTGTGTGTGAGTGTGAAGCCTTCCCTCTCTTTATATAGCGCCCATAGGTCATTAACGAGGAGTAACTACCACAACGCACTGCCATCAAGAATTTACTAAAGAAGAACCACATGGAGGCTCGAGCCAAACCACCTCAATCCCAGGCCGGGCGACCATTGGGCATGTTGTCCTTGTGCTTTTCCTGGGTGGGTGATACATGGGCCTCATCTTATTTTATGTTGGTGTTCTCCTGACTTGCGCAAGGAATCCCAAGTTTCCACGTATGCAATCCTTGTGTTGGATCCTGATTGGTCAAATTGCTATTTTCTTGGATTGATGATGTGGATTTTCCTGTAATTCATAGATAATACACCTGCACTCAAATATTTATCAACACTTGTGGAATTTATTAGTAATAAACTCCTGCCACTTTGTTGGTTTCATTTTAGTACTTCTATGTAGGTGACCGAGAGGGGGGGGGGGGGGAGGGGAGGGGGGGGGTGAATCGGAAACTACCACTATGTACCAATTTTGCCAATCTCTAAAATACCGATAGCACTCAAAGCAACTCCTGACAAATCTAGTGGTGATCACACTAGCAATATAATCCTATGAAAGGGAGGGCAACCTATGCATTCTAGTGGATCACACAAGTCAATGCAACTCCTATGCACTTCTAGTGATCAAGTACACCAATGCAACTCCTACTCATGCTAGTCATCAAATACGAAAGCTTAAGTACTACAAGTAAGCAAGGAGCCTAAACATGCAAGTCTATAAGATAGTCAACTAGAACTAAGAGAACACACAAGCATGATTAGCATGGTATATAAATGCGGAAAGTAATACATCAAAGTAAGGAGAGGAGTAGGAGATGACTCATGATTTTTTCCCGAGGTCTTGGAAGGATGGTGCCTTCCCCTAATCCTCGTTGGACCACTCCCACCGGAGTTCGGTCCCTCCCGCCACTAGTGGAGTTCTCGCCCATGAGTCCGCAATCACTCCTAGAGTGAAGACACGGTGTGCGTCACCGCTGCACAAAGCACAAGCTCGCCTCCCTCGAGATTCCCTGAGCCGACACGAGCGCTCACTATTGATGCCCCTTTCACTGGCGGGCTCAAACCATGTACAAACGTGTGACGACCTTCATAACCGATCATGATAAGCTCGATCACCGACACCTAACTGGTCTAGGTCTCACCATAGACCAAGAGTAACAATCTAGATCACACCCTCGAGGACACCCTAGCTTTAGATGTGCAAGATGCTCAAGTTACTCTCCACTAGCACTCTCAAGATATCCAATATCCTCTCCTAGTGCTCTCCTCTCTTCCTCTTGGACCTTACCAAATGCTCTCAGGTATTCCACTAGCCAAGAGAGGTCTCCAAGACCCCAGCAATGAAGTTATATAGGCTCCCAACCTCAAACTAGTCGTTGCCTCACAAAATCAGCTTTTTGGGCCTTTTGACCAGACAGTCCGGTCATTGCAACCCTGCTAAAACCTGTACTGATCTGATAGTCCAGTCACCTGACCACACGGTCCGGTCCGTTTCTCTCTCCAGTCCAGAAATATTTCGGTGCTGCTTCCTCGCTACTCTATGTTGAGCCACACAGACCGGACCGTCCGGTCTCTACAGCTCCCAGACACAGGCAGTTTCCTCGCTGCCCGCTGTAAGTCCCAGATAACTCTCCATAGTGATCGAACAGTCCGGTGTCCACTGATCCCTCTGTCCGGTCTCTATGTTCAGAAGCCGAAACTCATCATCCTCGCTTGACTTCATTTTTCGGCCTCTCCGAACAGCTCCTTGGCTCCTCCACTGTCACCTAGTGCCTGTGATTTCACCGAGCAACCTTGCACATCACCGACTAGACATGACCTAAGAGAATGACCTAGACCCCCTTGATAGTTCAGTTTTTCCTATGGACTCAAAGCCCTAACAACTAGTCAAGTGTTCCAAACACTTGTACCATAGCTTGTTCTCCGCTTTGATCCACCTCCATCAACCCTTGGACTCCATCAAGTTCACAAGCCTCCATGCTTGTTGTCATTGTCATCCATCGCCAAGGATACCGTGAACAATCATCATAGAGTAGAAAGGGTTTCCTACATGGATAACACTCGTGTAGATATTAGTCATATTTCATGCTTTTCATTCATCACCAAAACATCATACCTCGAGGTGACCTTAATGGTCATGATCCTTACAATCTCCCCCTTTTTGGTTATGTTTGACAACCACTACTTATGATGATCCAAAACGGACGAGCAAGAAAGAACCAAAGGAAAAGAAAGGATTGGAAAGCATACCTTGGTCCTTACCTTAGAAGTAGTCTCCCCCTTGAGATGTGCTAGATGTTGAGGGAGAACTACCCGCTCATTTAGCGCACTTGGATGTTAAGCTTGAGTTGACATTGCGCCCGCCTTGGTGTTGTGGTAGTCGATCTTGTTGATGTAGACACGCACCAAGGACATAGATGCTCATGTCGGTGAAGGTGTACATTGTCGCTGTAGACATGCACCGTCGTTGTTCTTCTCCATGTTGGTGTAGATGTTCATCTTGATGTGATCTTCATGTTCTCCTCTCCCTTTGTGTTATCGATTGTCTTCATGTTTCTTCTCCCTCTTTGACCTAGACTTGGTTTTTGGATCTTCATGTTTCCTCTCCCCCTTTGTCACCTATCACCAAAAAACAAACAAAAGCATAATGAAACCAAGAGGCATAAATTAGTTGGCAAGAGTTAGGATAACTCCCCCTTTCATGGTGCTCCTCCTTGGTTGAAGTGGCGTTCCATTGTAGCTCCCCCTATACTTATGACTCAACAACATATTTTTTTCAAATGAGCAAGGGTTAGTCATTATGGAGGTGGGAATATATGAGCCACTTGTCTTTGAGCTGCATGAGTTGATTTAACCCCGATGCTCGGTCGAACATGGCTCAATGGGCATGAAGCATAAATATCACTATTTGATCATCTAGAGAGTCATGTACTCACATTGTAAATGAGCAACTCCCCCTAGACACATGCTTGGAAGCATGTATGGTATCATAATGCAAGGATGCATGAATGCAAAGAGTGCAAATGCAACAAGTATATAATGCATGATACGATGCTAAAGAAAAAAGAGAGAACCACTATAAACCAAAGTGTCAACAAGTTGTTCCCTTCTCAAGCTTGCTCACAATGAACCATTCTTCAAAGCCTTGGGTACACCGTGAACCACCTTCCCAAGCTTAACCCATGTCCATTGCTATCTCAATAAGGTCCAAAGTCAACCTACAAAAGAAGAGAAACAAGCACAAACAAAGACACCAACAAAAACAAACAAAACACTATACATATTTACAAGAGACAAGCTCAAGGGTTACTCATGTGAAGTTGAAGAGGTCGAGAACATTGAGTTCTCCCCTTAGCTTGTTGAAGGTCTTCTCATCGAGTGGCTTGGTAAAGATGTCTGCTAATTGTTCATGAGTTCGCATGCTCATGAACTCGATGTTTTTATTCTCAACATGGTCTCTTATGAAGTGATGCCTCACTTGAATGTGCTTTGCATGACAATGATCTCCCGTCTTGAGGGCCATCTTGATTGCCGCCTCACTATCACAATATAGCGGCATTTGAGTATAGTTGAGGCCAAAGTCTGAGAGTGTTTGCCTCATGTAAAGGAGTTGTGCACAACATGCTCCCGCCGCCATATATTCTGCTTCGGCGGTAGATAGAGCCACCAAGTTTTGCTTCTTTTTGAGCTCCAAGATACTAGAGATCTTCCAAGAAATTGGCAACCTCCCAATGTACTCTTTCTATTCACTTTATAACCCACGAAGTCCGAATCCGAATACCCAAGTAACTCAAAGTTTGTTCCTCTGGGATACCATAAGCCCATGGTAGGTGTGTACTTGAGGTATCTCATTATTCTCTTCACGGCCTTCAAGTGTGACTCCTTTGGATTTACTTGATAACGAGCACATGAGCACACACTAAACATGATGTCCGGTCTTGAAGCGGTGAGATAGAGAAAAGACCTAATAATTGATCTATATAGCTTGGGGTTCACCGGTTTTCCTTTCACATCATCGTCCAAGAGTTTGCTAGTAGCCATAGGTGTGTGCAAAGGCTTGCAATTCTCCATGTTGAATCTCTTGAGAAGGTCTTTAGTATATTTCTCTTGATAGATAAAGTTTCCTTCTCTCAATTGCTTGACTTGAAAACCAAGGAAAACACGTAACTCTCCAATCATTGACATTTGGAATTCCCTAGCCATCATCTCCTGAAACTCTTCATTGAACTTCTTATTGGTTGACCCATATATGATATCATCCACATAGATTTGGCACACAAAGAGATCCTTCCTAACATACCTCGTGAACAAGGTGCTATCAATGCTTCCAATGGTAAATCCATTTTTAAGTAGGAAGTTCCTCAAGTGTTTATACCATGCCCTTGGTGCTTGCTTGAGGCCATAGAGAGCTTTCTTCAATTTGTACATATGTCTTGGATGTTTTGGGTCCTCAAACCCTAGAGGTTGTTTCACATAGACTTTCTCATTGATTTCTCCATTCAAGAAAGCACTCTTGACATCCATTTGAAAGAGCTTGAAGCCATTGTGTGATGCATAGGCAAGTAAGATCCGGATAGCTTTAAGACGTGCCACGGGAGCAAAGGTTTCTTCAAAGTCAATTCCCGCCACTTGAGAATATCCCTTAGCCACTAGCCGAGCCTTGTTCTTGACAATTGCTCCTTTCTCATCTTGCTTGTTCTTGAATATCCACTTGGTGCTAACCATATTATGATTTTTGGGTCTCTCAACCAATTTCCATACTTTGCACCTCTTGAAGTTGTTCAACTCTTCTTGCATGGCCATAACCCACTTGTGATCATCCATAGCTTCATCAATGGTAGTGGGCTCAATCATAGAGATGAAGGAGAAGTTCTCAATCTCAACATTTGCCTCATCATCATTCTCTCCACTCATATAGTTGGGCTTATATTGATTTCTCCTTGTCTTTATTCCTCGAGATGGACTCCCAATGATCAAGTCTTGTGAATAATCTTTGTTGATGGCCTTGGGTCTAGGATGGTATCTTCTTTGAGTGGGAGAAGCTCTAGGTGAAGTGTCCTGTGCATCATGGATTGTGTGCTCTCTTGATATATGAGTGTCTTGGATCCTAAGAGAGGTGGAAGAGTCACTGTTATGCTTTCTTTTTTTGGATTTTGAGCTTGAGGTGGATGAGAGGGTATCTTGTGAAGAGCTAGGAAAAGTGGCTTGTGGTGAGGTATGTGGGGAGGTTTGTGGCTCACTTCTCACTTGGGATTCCTCATCGTTTGGTGAGTGTACTCTCAATGAATCTTGGGAGGAGCTTGTGGGAGTATTTGTGGCATCTTGGGTTGTTTGTTGTACCTCGAAGAAGGAGGTAGATTGAGGTGGTGGAGTAGAGGGCTCATCAATATCACAATCATTGACCTCGTGGGGTAAAACCTCGCCCACGGGCATGTTTCTCAAGGCTTCCCTCATAGGCTCATCTCCAATGTTCACTTCATGAAATTCATCCTCCTTTTGAGACCCATTTGACTCATCAAATTGCACATCATAGGATTCTTCCACACATCCTATGGCTGAGTTGTAGACCCTGTATGCTTTAGAAGTCCTAGAGTACCCAATAAGAATGCCTTCATAAGTTCTGCTCTCAAACCTTCCGGGCTTTCTCCTCTTCTTGAGAATGTAACAATTGCAGCCAAAGATTCGAAAATAGGAAACATTGGGTTTCCGTCCCACCAATAGCTCATATGACGTCTTCTTCAACAACCGGTGGAGATAGACATGGTTGGAGGTGTAGCGAGACGTGTTGATTGCCTCCGCCCAAAACCTCTCATGAGTTCCATACTCATCCAACATGGCACGAGCAAGAGTGATGAGCATCTTGTTCTTCCTCTCAACTACTCCGTTTTGTTCGGGAGTATACGTAGCGAAGAATTCATGTTTGATCCTTTTCTTGTCACAGTATTCCTCCACTGTGGTGTTCTTGAACTCCGTCCCATTTTCACTCCTTATCTTCATAATGCTAGCATTGAACTCATTCTTTGCCCTCTTGGCAAACTTTCTGAAGATACCACTAGCTTGAGATTTGTCCAGAAGAAAAAAGGTCCAAGTATAACTCGTGAAATCATCAACAATCACCAAGCAATACAGATTGCCTCCTAGACTCTTGTAGTGTGTTGGCCCAAACAAATCCATGTGCAAAAGCTCTAGAGGGCGAGATGTAGACATGAATGACTTGGTGGGATGTGAAGATGCAACTTGTTTCCCTGCCTGACAAGCACTGCACAGTCTATCCTTCTCAAAGGCCACATCCTTGATTCCTTCAACTAAATTTCTCTTGACAATCTTCTTGAACTGATTCATTCCAACATGTGCCAGTCTTCTATGCCACAACCATCCCTTGGATGCCTTAGTGAATAGGCAAGTGCTTGGTGACATATTTCTTGATTTGAAGTCCGTGACATATAAGTTCCCATGTCTCACTCCATGGAATACTAGCCCTCTCTTGACATTCTCAATTGTTGCACCATCCTCATCAAATGTGCACTAGAAACCCATGTCACAGAGTTGACCAATAGACAGAAGGTTAAAGTTAAGGGTTTCCACAAGAAAGACCTTGGAGAGATGGAGGTCATTTGTCATGGCCACCTTGTCCGAGCCTCTAACTCTCCCTTTTGAGTTATCCCTGAAAATCACCTTCTCACTATCTTCGTCGTCATCAATGGTGGTGAACATGGTTGGCTTTCTGGTCATATATTGAGTGCACCCACTATCAAGAATCCAATGAGTGCCTCCACTCTTGTAGTTGACCCTGGTGGTAGCCATAAGACAAGCACTAGAGGAAGAAGGGTTAGTATCCAAAGCATTACTTGATTGACTAGTACCCACCTCACTATGTCGAGCAATAAGACCATCCCCATAGATAGGGATTCTCGCATTCTCATCCAGTAGTCTCCTCCTAATGGGATAGTGAGGAGCACGGTACCTCCAATGTCCATGACCATCCCTCATGTGCACATTGTCAAGGTTGATATAGTAATGGGGAGGGTCATAGAGTCCAGTGATGTGCTCAAGAGCATGCCCCACTTGTAAATGGAGCACGAGTATCATCGCCATTGCTCTCTCAATTGGGAGCTCATGTCTCCTGTTGACTACCTCCTCAAGTAAGAAACCCCTCTCCGGAGTTTGATTTGTTGGAGGAGCTTGTCAATCATTTCATGTGATGCAATCCTCCAAAATCCTCTCAATGAGTTTATCCTACACACAATATCATAGATGCTCAACAGATTCTCACAAAGGTCATCATTCAGATTTCTCACAAATTCACCGAGTTCAAAGAGGAGATCCTGATGGTGAGCTCGACGAAGATGCCAAAGGTGATTTTGTGGTGGAGGAGGTGGTGGCGCCGGAGCCGAAGTCGTAAGATCGATCATCTCAATTGAACGAGCGAGCATTGTTGTTGGTGCTCCCCCTACGCCAATGCTTGGTCCACCCAAGGTGCTTGGAGTAGAACTTGGAATGACACTTGAGGTAGAGCTTGACGAAGCGCCCGATGAATGTCTTGCTCCGAAGGGGTTGTAGAAGTCGTTGCAAGACAATCTTGTGGAGGGATCAAAGAAGTTTGAGCTTGAAGCTACTTCTTTCCCTTTGCTTGAAGATGCTTCATGGTTTGTCTTGGATGTCTTCTTCCACGCCATGCTCGTGGTGATTTCCTCATCCTTGAAGAGCAGCTCAATCACATCCTCGACGGAGAGACTCTTTTCCATAAGAAGATCAAGGGTGACATAGAAGAGCTTGTTACTCGGGAGCAAGGAGAGGATCTTCTCAACTATCACAATCTTGGGAAGCTTGAAAGAAGTTGCCCCAATCCTGTACACAATACCTCGAAAGAGAATACGAGAGTCAAGTAAGTCCTCATTGTAATTAGCATGAAAAAGTAAAGAACTCCTCAACAATAGAACTACTAGCATGATCAATAGGAGGCTCACAAACATCATCAATGCTAGTCATTCTAGTAGAGCAAGCAAGATCAAGAGACACATCATTATCAATCATCATATTAGGCACACTAGTAGAGCAACCTATCAAGTCGTCGCTAGGAGGATCTAGCCACTCACTTGAACAAGGCACATCCACACAATCATCACAATCATCATACACATAATCATCGGTAAAGTTATTGGCAAAGTCCACAAAAGTGTCCATCAACTCATCCGGAATCATGGCATTTAGATAGCTTTTAAAGCGATTCTTCCATGAGCCATGACCCGGCCCCGAATGGGATGACATCTCAACTCAATGCGGTCACTACTCAAGGCGGTTAGGCCTTATGATGAGCACATGGCTCTAATACCACTTTAAAGGATAGTAGTGACCGAGAGGGGGGGGGGGGGAATCGGGAACTACTACTATGTACCAATTTTGCCAATCTCTAAAATACCGATAGCACTCAAAGCTACTCCTACACAAATCTAGTGGTGATCACACTAGCAATATAATCCTATGAAAGGAAGGGCAACCTATGCATTCTAGTGGATCACACAAGTCAATGCAACTCCTATGCACTTCTAGTGATCAAGTACACCAATGCAACTCCTACTCATGCTAGTCATCAAATGCAGAAGCTTAAGTACTACAAGCAAGCAAGGAGCCTAAACATGCAAGTCTATAAGATAGTCAACTAGAACTAAGAGAACACACAAGAATGATTAGCACGGTATGTAAATGCGGAAAGTAATGCATCAAAGTAAGGAGAGGAGTAGGAGATGGCTCATGATTTTTTCCCAAGGTCTCAGAAGGATGGCGCCTTCCCCTAATCCTTGTTGGACCACTCCTGCCGGAGTCCCGGTCCCTCCCACCACCAAGTGGAGTTCTCGCCCATGAGCTCGCAATCACTCCTAGAGTAAAGACACAGTGTGTGTCACCACTGCACAAAGTACAAGCTCGCCTCTCTTGAGAACTTTCTGGACTCCCCGAGCCGACACGGACGCTCACTATTGATGCCCCTTTCACCGGCGAGTTCAAACCGTGTACAAACATGTGACGGCCTTCATAACCGATCACGATAGGTTCGATCACCGATACCTAACCGGTCTACGTCTTACCATAAACCAAGAGTAACAATCTAGATCACACCCTCAAGGATGCCCTAGCCTTAGATGTGAAAGATGCTCATGTTACTCTCCACTAGCACTCTCAAGATATCCAATATCCTCTCCTAGTGCTCTCCTCTCTTCCTCTTGGACCTTACCATATGCTCTCAGGTATTCCACTGGCCAAGAGAGATCTCCAAGACTCCAGCAACGAAGTTATATAGGCTCCCAACCTCAAACTAGATGTTGCCTCATGAAATCAGCTTCCTGGGCCTTCTGACGGGACAGTCCGGTCACTGCCTGACCAGACAGTCCAGTAACTGCAACCCTGTTGAAACCTGTACTGACCGGACAGTCCGGTTCGTTTCTCTCTCCAGTCTAGAAACATTTCGGCGCTACTTCCTCGCTGCTCTGTGTCGAGCTACACAGACCGGACCGTCCGGTCTCTACAGCTCCCAGACACAGAGAGTTTCCTCGTTGCCTGCTGTAAGTCCCAGACAACTCTCCATATTGGCCGGATAGTCCAGTCTCCACTGACCCCTCTGTCCAGTCTCTATGTCCAGAAGCCGAAACTCATCGTCCTCGCTTGACTTCGTTTCCCGGCCTCTCCGAACAGCTCCTTGGCTCCTCCACTGTCACCTAGTGCCTGTGATTTCACCGAGCAACCTTGCACATCACCAACTGGACATGACCTAAGAGAATGACCTAGACCTCCTTGATAGTCCGGTTTTTCCTATGGACTTAAAGCCCTAACAACTAGTCAAGTGTTCCAGACACTTGCACCATAGCTTGTTCTCCGCTTTGATCCACCTCCATCAACCCTTGGACTCCATCAAGTTCACAAGCCTCCATGCTTGTTGTCATTGTCATCCATCACCAAGGACGCCATGAACAATCATCATAGAGTAGAAAGGGTTTCCTACATGGGCAACACTCATGTAGACATTAGTCACATTTCATGCTTGTCATTCATCACCAAAACATCATACCTCGGGGTGACCTTAATGGTCATGATCCTTACAAAAGCATAAGGAATAATGCGAAACATGCACTTTGATTGAATAGAAGTAACAAACTAATATTTCTACATCATACCTATACTTGTGTCTATCAAGTGGCTAGCATGCATACCTTGGATAATTGAGAGTTGGAATGGTCTTGACTTCAGGAGATTCCTGCTTATATTTGTTGCATACCCTTTTTTTTCAAAATAATTTCAAAAATGAAAATTGAGTCTTACTCCTCATATGATTCTCTCGATCGCTCAAGTGGTTGTATTTTCCTCACCAGGGAATTGTAGCTTGCCCCTTTTCCTACTTCTACAAATAAACTTTTTGTGTAGCCCAAGGTTGGGAAATATTGAGGCGTACTTATGTTTCATATGTCACTGAGTCAGAAATCGGATCCAAGGATAGAAAACTAATCATGAATTATGACCAAGCATGGGCACAATGATGGGATGGATCAACAGAGACTCTTTTATGCTTCTCTTTTATTTAGGAGGCACATGGATATCTCTCTTTTTTTTTTGTCACGCTCTTCATGGAGCATGAATTCTTTCTTTATATTTTGTGATAGCCATATTCCTTAGTGGATAGAGAGCAATGAAATTATGAGGGATCTTTTATTTTGTGAATGATGACATGGAGTGTGTACATGATTTGGAACATAAAGCATAATAAGCAATTGCCTAGGTGTTGATGGTCATTAAATACCAATTCTGATCGTAAATATAGCCACAAATAAGGGAAGACGTAGCATTTCATACACGCATGTTAGCTAGGAATAATAAGATTCCACTTGTCCTTAGATTTGTCACTAAGAATTAATTTCTGGCCTTAAAGTTAAGCAAAAAGAGAAGGTGAAATAGGAGTCCTACAAACTCTTCTGTCTTCATACAACTCAAGATTTGGAGAAGCTACAATGCCTCATAGGTAATAAGGTGAAGTACTCGTGCCAACTTATTTCAATTTTATGTAGAGTGTCTTAGTTGTGCGCTTGGGTATCTGGTAAGAGTAGGGCATTGAAGCAACTCCTGATCAACCTAAGTTTTACCTTTACACGGGACGAGCAAAGGTTCAACTTGGGGGGTCTTGTTGACCGTCTTTAAATACCAATTCTGACCGTCATTATAGCCACAAATAAAGGAAGAGATAGCATTTCATACACAATGTTATCTAGTAATAATAAGATTTCACTTGTCCTTAGAGAAATAAGTGCATGCAAGGATTTAGTATAAAAGGAGTGGAGAAATGTGTGACACCCATGGTGTCACCTTAACACATTAGTAGGTTAGCCAAAAAGAAAATAACAAATTAAAAACTCAAGTTTGAATTTATTTGAAATCGATTCTAATCTGACTTGAACTAGAGCTGCACATTTTCACATGAAAGTGACCCAAATAAATTTCCTAATCTTGAGCTATGTACTAGATAATAATTTGGAGAATTTTGAGTGATTTTATCTCATGGGTAAGTAGGTCAAACAAAGCTCAAAAATAGGGTTACTTTAAAAATTCAAATTTGAACAAATATAAGGAATCACTGAACTAGATCATACTCATAATCGAGATCCCATCCATATGAACAACATATAATTTTGGCTTGATTTAATAAAATCAAGAATTATTAATTTTAAGATTTTTATCAATAATCAATTTCATGAATGGATTTCAACCTTATCAGTCAAGGAATTTTGAAATTGAATAACTCCTTCATACCTTCACTTCCAAAATAACATCATCAATTTTTAGTTACTACAAGCATTGCTTTACATGGATGTGCAACTCCTTTGAAAATTGGCCCTCGCTTGATGCCCCAAATGGAATTTACAAAATGCCTAAAAGTTAGGGAAATTCCTAGACTTGAAATTTTTTAAGTTTTCTAATCAACGAGCCATTTTCAAAAATCAATATCTCATAGATCTCACAGTGGATTTTCTGCATTTCTGGATATTATTATTCTACAAACGTTACCCTATTTTCTGCTACTTTTGGAATTCACAAATAAATTTATCTGGTGCTCAAAGATTTTGCTTAAAAACCCTTGGTTGCTCTGTTTTTCTGGAATTCAAACCCGGATGGGTCCCACCTATCAGTGACTCGGCGAAAACACACTCACGATGCCGCTCGCCCTGCCCGGTTGCTCGTCGCCGTGTGGCCGCCGATGTATGGCAGACTGACCACCAGGTCAGATCGACGCCCCCACTGCTCTCTTCTCTCTCACTCTCACTCTCTCTGCTCCGTTTCGCCAACCGAGCCACCATTGATGCCGAAACCGAACTCGAGGTCGTCCCCAGGTGCTCTGTTGTCTCCCGTGGTCGACTAACCCGGGTTCGAGCTCCACTGAGTCCCCGTCTTCCTTTCCTCGCGCTCGCCCCCCCTCGCTTGAAGTAATGGCCGTGAATTGGGCCTTCTCTTCCCCACCTCCGCCCACCAAGTTTTGCTTTCGTATTCCTTCTCTGGTAAGCCCCTCATCGATTTCCCTCACCGATGGCCTCCCCTAAACTCAGCGAGTCCCTTTGACCCATGTCGGCTCAGATTTTTGCGGCCCACCGCCGCGAACGCCGAGTTGTGTCGCTGCCGCCGTCATCGCCGTTCGCCTTCTCTCATCGCGCCGCTACTCTGGTTAGCCCTTCCGCCTCCCTTCGCGTGTCGTGCACCCACCAGGACCCCCTCCCTCCTACTCTTCCCATCATCGACTCCGGCGCGCCTCCATTGCGCGGCCGCCGTCGCGCCATCCTGCGCCTACACTCGCGCGCATGAGAGCGCCAGCTCTAGCCAAGCAAGAGCTCGGTTTGGGTCGTGGTGGCTTGAGGCCTTGTCCCGCCTAGGCTTGATCTGGCACAGGGAGCCCCTCCGCGACCAGTCTCAGCCTTTGGGGTCTGGGCCGAAGAAAAAGTGGCCCAATGGCCAGGAAAATTCTCTTTCATTTAAATATTGAGCCAAATGAATTTTGTAGCTTCAAAAATCTGCATACAAATAATTATCAGGAATAAAAATGCACAAATTTTTTTTGGACTCCCTGAACTATGTAGTATTTTAATAAATTCTTGAGACACACTAAAAACATATATTGTTTCACTATAGGAGATTTGGCTTGTAGAGACACTTTCTTTGTATAGTAAAATCATTATTATTATGTATCTAGACACGTATAGAAGTATTTTCTAAAATGTCTCATAAATGACTTACCATGCATTGTATTTAGGAATGTAGTGATACATTATAAATCGTCTCTATGAAATTAGTGACAAGGCATTACACAATGCCTCAATAAACATAGAGGCATAATTAATATAGTATTTAATTCTGTGAAAAAAGATACAATGTTGAATGTAGTGATACATTATAAATCGTCTCTATGAAATTAGTGACAAGGCATTACACAATGCCTCAATTGCCAATGTGACACATTCTTTTTCTAAATTTTTACAAATTATGCCTCTACTTTTGAGACAAATTCTAAAGTGTCGCAAAAATATTCCTCTAACAAAGTGTCACTATGAGAGATTTTTGTTATAGTGTTTTTGTGCATGTATTTAACATTTGGGAATAGAAATAAAATCATAACTAATTATCCGAGCATAAAATAAATCTTCATTTTTGCATGCATGATCATTGCAGCATTTCCAGGCATTTCATCAAGTGACATGTTTAAATCCCAAGTATTTTATCTGCAATGAATACTTTTGTATTTGCACCATTTTAATTAGTAGAAAATAATGGTTTATGTTCTTGCCATAAATTTTGGTACAAAAATCTTACTTACTGTCCTCTACAACATATATTTTTCCCACTGGCATAGATCTTCTAGAACATTATGTAAACCAAGTAGCTTTAATTTATTCCCATTAATGGCAGTTTTGTAAATGTTAATGACTTTAACACCTATGTTGACATGCAAATAATTATACACTGTATTCTCTGCATTTTATATATTATTTGCATTTTACTACCTCTGATCATCATGTATGCTCACCTGAATGGTATAAAACATGACTCATCAATTATACCGTCATCACTAAAAAGCCCGTTTGCATTACCCAAGACTAAATAAAAGTAGTGTGATAAATCACCCATGTACTTCTCTAATGCACACCCTTGTACTTTGTACATACGTCATGTCATAGCATGCATTTGTTCAAGAAATACCATGAATCATCTCCTATTCTTATTTGCATTGCATTTATCCATAGGACTCAACGATGGAAGCTTAGAGGTGGAGATAGTTCTGGAGGAGCCCAGAGCTGAGACTAAACCGCTTGAGAGTGCTAACATTTATTTGAACCAACACAACCCCCGGTGCACTCCTATGTTTTAAAATTTTATTTTGTATGTATGCATGTCATATATTGTGCATTACGTGCAGGAATTTAATTGGAGCCTAGTTACATGTAGGCAAAACAAAATCCTATGGGTATGAGTTCAGTTTGTAAAAGCTCCTTAGAAATGTTGAGCTTAATTATGAGTCTCGATAGCAAGTATCGAGTAGTCCAGTGATTACTCGGTATATAGTAGTTGATCAATATTACCCCTCTTGAGCTTATGATGAGAAAGAAATTAAAATGAGACTGAATAGGAAAGTGCATGTGTAGGTTGAAGTGACATGGTTGGACCTTGTTTGTCACAGTCCCATTTGTGTCGATTAAGAACCCCTTATAGTGTGGCCTCGTTGAGCAAGTTTGAACAGTACCAAGTACCTACCTTTACATGGGAGCTAGGAAACCAACGTAACTTGAGTATCATAGTGATTCGACCGCAACCCTACCTCTCTTCTCGTAATGAGGATGGATATGGTGGAATTGGGGCATGTGTTGGAAGGGAGAGTGTATGGGCTACCCATGGATGGATCCGACGGGAGCATCGCATGGGTGACGTGTACTCGGGAGAGGTTGGCCCCGGACCGGCTCTATGCTATCTCGTGAAAGGTGGTCATATGTGACTCCTCACAAGTGTGCGTATGTCGTGTGCTTGGGTTTCTCCAACATGATGTAAATCGATTCGAGTCGCCATCCCTATCGGTTATTGAGTACCACTTGTGATTGCTGTCATATTGAATTAATAAATGAAATAATGCTGATGATATACTTATTGTATTTTAATTAATTGTATTTGCAACCATGTTTGCTATAGTATAGGCGCACAATATTTATCTTATGTATGAACCCTCTTGACTTGGCTAAAATATGAAAACTAAGGATCAATTATTAGTGCTTTTTTTTGGCAATTATTCTAACAACCTTTGATCAGTCCCTTGCATACTAGGTGTTGGCCTTAGCGTGCCATTTTGACGGGTAAGTCTTGTTGAGTATTAGTTGCTCAGGGTTTGTTGTTTACATTTTTGTATAGGTATATCGCATGGTGTTCACACTGAGAGTGGAAATCATATGAAGTGGGATGGTGAACCCCAGAAGAGATGGACCATGAAATGGGTTCCCGATTTCCCTACTTCAGAGGAGCGATGAATAGTTCATGGTTATGGGCTGCCATGAATTATTGTAAGATATGTATCATCAAGAATATTCGCTTCCGCTAAAACTTGTCTTCGAACTTCGAACTCTTTTATGTATCCTAAATTTGAACCTAAATTGTAATAACTTAATTCCTACATTGCACTATATTTTCTATATTCATTTGTGTATTGATGTACTCTTGCCTTGTCAAGTGTCACCCGAGTATCGATCCTTGATGAAAACCTCATTTTGAGGTGGCGATGTCACAAAATGGATCAAGATCCGTGAAAACACCCTTTCAGCCAATAGGGTGATGACAACTAGACATCACACGAATCAAATATGTGGTTGCATAGGATTCCTTGAGAGAACACTGCCTTAACTAATAAGAGGACCCATCTGTTAACCACCCTAAGAAAGCACAACCCGAGGGGGCCAGAATCAGGTCGGGCGACCGACCTTCCCTTGGTCGACCGACCTGGTCTGAAGCCCATCTTGGGCAGGCCTCCACGGGGTGCTTCCTCCAGGCTTCTCTACATCAGTGCATGGCAGTTCCGTGGCGGTTACTCCTCGTTATTGACCTATGACCACTATAAAAGGAGGGGAGCACTACACTCTCTACACACACACTCAAGAATAGTCATTTTCCTCTTTCATTTAGTAGTTCCAAGTCCTAGTGGGAATTTAGATTAGGTTGAGCCTTGCTCAAGTATCCAAGGCATAGGAGTTTGGTAATGGATCTTGTATCCTATACTTTATTCTATTCATATATGACTTTTCTCTATTCCATTTATATAGTTCTTTTATATAGTTGTGTCTATTATATGTGTTCCTTTTTTGATTATATATCATATTCATGTCATAGGACTTTAGTATGCTTTCATGATGATATAGACTTTCTACCTTATTATTATGAATTGCATATTCCTTGACTATAGTTTAAATGTTATAATGCTAGGTTGTACTTTAGTATAGTTGTTATACCTCAACATGGGTTTGATATCCAATTGGGTTTAGGGAGATTCTAGTGTTTGATCAATGCTAGAATTCTACTTAAATATGTAAGAATTGTTCTTAGACGGCTAGGTAGTATCAATCACCTCGTAATTCATGGCCTACAGAGGTAGGCAGTAGGTGGTGACAACCCTATCTGTCCATTGTACTTCTCCACGTTCGGTTGCAATGTCTGTCCTTTATGCGGAGCTCCCTTGTGTATTTCGGGCATGAATCCATGCACAAAGTGTTGTGTGCATTAGACTATGACTATTATAGGCTTGCTTATAATTGTTTGGCTATGCAACTAATTAATAGAACAACATTAGAGATATGACATAGCTCTCCTTACTAAAACCCACTAGTAACTTAGGTTATTTTTATTTATTATAGGGAATGATGCTTTGTGTGTCACACTATCCCTTTATCATATCTTACCTCTGCATAGGTCTTGATTCCTCTATAATCCTACGCTCATCACGTGCCTATTAAATACTCTATTCTTATATTGCCTTCCTATGGTAGAACTATAAAGGACAACTATTGGAGCAATCTAGTGGTGAAATACTACAACAATATTTTCTATGCGCTTGTGAATTTTACTCTATTGACTCTGAGGTACATCATTCAATTATTTCTGGTGCCTTTGCCAGGGATGATTTAATCGATGTGACTTAGTAATGTCACAACAATTTGACAAAGTTCAATGAATTATTTCTGGCGCCTTTGCCAGGGATGATTTAATCGATGAGACTTAGTAATGTCACAACAATTTGACAAAGTTCAATGAAAGCATCAAGCAGTAAATGCAATAGGTTTCTTGAATTGGAACATCATATGGCTCTGGTGGGTAATTTCTGTCCACATGAGGAGTAGACTTTATAGATTTTATATTTTCAAAAATTTCCAAGGGTGATTAGCAACATGATGCAATGAATTCTTGAAGTATACCATATCACAACAATCAACTATTTAGGATGCATGGGTTCCTAATGAAAATTTTGACACAAGTAACATGCATGACATAGGAATAAAAGCTTTGTCCATGAGACTTATGTTTTTGCAAGTGTATGTTTCTTGAGTCTCTTGACTGAAATGACCATCTATCATGGATGAGATGCCATGATTTGAAAATGACACACTCCCATTGGCATCCTCTATCGGAAGATGATTACTACCTGAAGGTACACTTTGTCTTTCTTTGTTGCATGTAAGTGATGGTTTTCCTCCTGTCTTGCTTTATCTATCAAGGTACCTTCAATGATATAGCTTAAGGTCCCTCACTTGACTTAATAATTAAAATTGTGCATAAATTTTGAGGGAGTTTAGTCCATGTCACGAGGCTTTATGTTTCCATCTAGTTCCCCTCCACATCCAAAGGATCATAATCTATGGAGCTCTTCCTTGTGCTTTTAATGTTTGCCTTGTTTGCCACTTTTCGATGCGTAATGTCAAAGGGGGAAAATTATATGCACCAAAGCAAGGACTACACCAAGGGGTGAAAGCAAGGAATACATCAAATGGGAAGAACATATGAAAGGGGGGAAGTACCTATAGTTGAGGAATGAAGAAATGAGGTATGGAATACATCCAAGCAATTGATTGTTTTTCTTTCTATATATTATCTCTTACTTTTGTTGTGTTGCCATCAATCACCATAGAGTAGGGTTTATAGGTTTTGGTGATTGATGTCAGCATAGTCAATGAGACTAACAAGGTTTGCTAGTGTGCAAGGTGTTTAGTCTCATGCATGTAGTGCTATCTTATGAAGAAAGGTGATGTTTCAGATGTCACCATAAGATACGGTGAGGACCTAGAGTTTAGGCTGAGAAGAAGTGCGGCAAAGTTGCTCTTTGGACATGTGGAGGAGTCACCGTAAGGTTCGGTGATGTCACCATAAGGTACAGTGAGCTAGGAGCAGATCAAGACCATAACCTGGAAGTCTATGTGAAAATGACGGCGAGATCGTTGTAATATGGTGATCTAGAGAGGAGAAAGGAACAAAATGGAGGATGATTCTGTTGAATCTAAGGCGATGTCACCGTAAGCTATGGTGATCAAGGAGGCCAAGACTCAGATGAAACTGTGAAGTTTACGACACAGCCGTCGTAAGTTAGGGTGGAGTCACTATATGATACGGTGCATCTTATGGCGACTTAGTTGACATACTACAATTGCGCCTCGATAAGGTAAGTGGAGAGGTAAGTTGCCTTGTGCTAGTTTGTGTCATTCATATTATACGATGATACTTGGAAAGTGTTGTCCTTTATGACAACAAGATCATTATGACTAACATCTTTGGATGAAGGAATCGTATTCATATATGCTCAAGGTCTGAGCCGCCTGTAGACCTTGACTTCTTGGAGCAGATGGATGCTCAGGCAGCACAGGCTCAGGGAGCATAGGAGCAGCCAGGAGCAGGGCCCTTAGAGGACGTCACTGAAGCACTTCCTTCGACCACGAGCGCGTAGATGTTCACTTTTCTCACTTTTTGGTGCTTGTTGCCAAAGGGAGAGAAGTAGTCATAGGTCTAGGGGGAGTTGGAGTGTGATCCTGTGCGATCGAGAATAGCTTGTATCTAGGGGGAGCATATGTGTACATTGGTTTTGGGAGTTAGATACACCTGGATCTTATTTTGATGGAGTTATTCGATGTTCGTGGATTTTGATGGGCCATGGTTTTAATTCGCTTATGTTTGACTCATCTTGATCTCACTTGGTTTATTTTCATGTGCAGTGCTTTGTATTCCTTAATTATCCTGTATACATGTGTATGATTCCATGATGATGATTGCTTGTTCTTAATTCTTATGCATTTCTATGCTAACCTATTGCATTTCATCATTCATGTCTTGCATTGCATGTCCTTATGATTTTATTAATATCTTCACATGACACTAGTGAGCATTTGTGCTTGCACTCAGGGAGTGGTGAGTGTCCCGGGTGAGAGCATTGCTACGAGCGCCACAATAAGAGTGTAAGCTTCATGACCATTGCCATGATCCCCAAGGTATGAATGTTTTGGTGATAGATGACAATTATGAAATTGTGGGCTAATATCTACATGAGTATTGTCTATGTAGGAATCATCTCTAAACTTCACTACAAATCATATGGATGATGATTGCATTGGCAATTGATGACAATGACTGCAAGCATGGAGGCTTGTGAGCTTGATGGAGTCCAAGGGTTGATGGAGATGGATCAAAGCTAAGGACAAACTATGGAGCAAGTGTTGGGAACACTTGTCTAGTTGTTAGGGCTTTGAGTCCATAGGAAAAACTGGACTATCAAGGGGGTCTAGGTCATTTCTCTTAGGTCATGTCTAGTCGGTGATGTGCAAGGTTGCTCGGTGAAATCACATGCACTAGATGACAGTGGAGAAGCCAAGGAGCTGTTTGAAGAAGAAGGGAAACGAAGTCAAGCGAGGACAAGGAGTTTTAGCTTCTGGATGAAGTGACCGGACAGAGGGGTCAGTGGTGACTGGACTGTACGGTCACTAAGAGGTTTTGTCCGGAGCCTACAGCGAGCAGCAAGGAAACTACCAAGTCTGGAAGACCTAGAGACCGGACGGTCTGGTCTAGTGACTGGACGGTCCGGTCAGTAGGACTGAGACTTGGGCAGCGAGGAAGCAGCGCGGGAAATGTTTCTGGACTGGACAGAGAAACGGACTAGACGTTCCGCTCAACTGACTATATGGTCCGATCAGTGGAAGTCAATAGAGGGACAGAGCCATTGGTACTCAGGTTTGCTGTGACCGGACGGTCAGGTCAGGCAGTGACTGGACAGTCCAGTCAGTAGGTCCAAAAAGCTGATTTCGTGGAGCAACGACTAGTTGGAGGTTGGAAGCCTATATAACTTCATTGCTAGGGTCTTGGAGACCTCTCTTGGCTAGTGGAATACCTGAGAGCATTTGGCAAGGTCCAAAAGGAAGAGAGAAGAGTACTAGGAGGAGATATTGCATATCTTGAGAGTGCTAGAGGAGAGTAACTAGAGCATCTTGCACATCTAAGGCTAGGGTGTCCTTAAGGGTGTGATCTAGGCTATTACTCTTGGTCTATGGTGAGACCTAGTCCGGTTAGGTGTTGGTGATCGAGCCTATCGTGATTGGTTGTGATGGCCGTCACAAGTTTGTACCCGGTTTGAGCCCGCCAGTGAAAGGGCATCAATAGTGAGAAACCGTGTTGGCTCGTGAAATCCGGCAAGTTCTTGAGGGAGGCGAGCTTGTTCCATGATGGCAGCGGTGACACACACCGTATCTTCACTCCGGAAGTGATTGCGGCTCGTGGGCGAGAACTCCATATCGGTGGTGGGAGGGACCAGGACTCCAGCAGAAGTGGTCCAATAAGGAGTAGCGAAAGGCACCATCCTTCCGAGACCTCAGGAAAAAATCATGAGCATTTCTTGACCCCCTCTTTACTATTCTGCTATTATGTGCTCTAATAACTAGGTTGAATTGTGGCTTGCATAGGCTAGTGTGTTTGGCTTCCGCGCTTGCTATCATCATGAACACTAGCATGCGTAGGGTCTTGGCCTACTAGATTTGTTAGGTTGCAACGCTTGTTAAACTCAAGTAGTGTGAATTGAAATATTTGGATTCATGAGCGGCTTACCAATTCACCCCCCCCCCTCTCGATACACTTTCGGTCCTTACGAGTGGTATCAGAGCCAAGAGCTCATCGTTGAGGCTTTACCGCCTCGAATAAGGATGCTGGGACAGGTGGCTAGTGTTTCCATATTCAATGGAGAGGACTACAGGTATTGGAAGGCTCGCATGCAAGCCTACCTCGAGTCCCATGATCTAGAGATATGGATGGTCACTCACGAGACTGATGCGGATGTGAACCTGCTTGAACCCGATTTTATTAAGTGCAACGCTAAGGTCAAGAATGCTCTTTTTCATGCATATCTAAGGATGTCTTTGCTAGGTTGGATGCATGTTCTACAGCACATGGTATTTGGATTGAGATTCAGAGTCTCCATGAGGGTATCAGTGATATCAAAAAGGAAAGATACTATATGCTGAAGAACAAGTATGATAACTTCACTAGATTGCCACATGAGAGAGCTAACACTGTTTATTCTCGCTTTCCTATACTAGTGGAGGAGATCAATGCTCTTGGGGATGACTTGAAGCTAAAGCCTGTTGAGGTGATAAGAAGATTGTTGAGGCTATTCAAAGACCCCAATTATGAGTCCATCATCACCTTCACCTTGCAAGCTGACCTCAAGACCAAGACCATGAAGGATGTACTTGGCAAGATCACAGCCTTCGAGAGCTACCAGCTTGGTTTGGATGATCCTCAACCATCCAACCTTGCTCTTCAAGCTGAGAAGCAAGAGCCAATCAAGAGCAAGAAAAGCAAGAAGAAGGCAGAGGTTGAAGAAGATGATGATGATGATGAAGAAGATGACTTGACCGAGGACTTGGCTCTTCTCATGAAGAAGATGAAGACCTTCAAGAACAAGTTTGCCTCTAAGTCTAGGGGCAAGTGCTTCAATTATGGGTCCAAGAACCACTTTGTTCGAGAATGCCCTAAGCCAAAAAAAGAAGCTTTCAAGTCCCAAGACTCAAGCAATGATGATGATGAAGAAGAAGACACCAAAGCCAAGCAAAAGAAGAAGAAGCACTTCAACAAAGGCAAAGGGAAAGGCAAAACTCAAGACCACAAGAAGAAGTTCTCACGCAAGGCCCTTGTTGGAGAGTGGACAAGTGACAAATCAAGTGACACATCCTCTTCCTCAAGCGATAATGAAGAAGAGGCTGACCTAGCCATGATCAAGACCACACTTCCACGAGCTCTTCCGCCACCTCCCACGTGCCTCATGGCCACGAGCCAACTTGGGGAGAGTGAGGATAAGAGTAGTGATGATAGCGATGATGAAGAGCTCACATGTTCCGAGCTTTGGAGTATGCTTGAGCAAGCCTACGACATCGCCGTCAAGAAATCCAAAATGTTGGATGTGGTAAGAAAAGAGTGAAAGTTGGCTAAGGACCATGTTAGTCATCTTGAGAGTGAGTTCAAGCATCTTATCATATCTCATGAGGCCCTAAACAAGAGTTATGACAAACTCAAGGGTGATCATGTAGAGCTACGTGAGAAGTACGAGGCCCTTGAACTTAATTTTGAGGCCATCAATGTTGACAACCTTGCCTCTCCCTCCTCTACTTCATCTAAGAGTGATGCTTCCACTATGTGTGATGAACTAACCACTTCGGTCGAGGTTTCTTCTCTTGAGCCATTTGTTTTGGAGGAATATCATGAGCTCAAGGAAGAGAGGAAGATGGTGATGGATGGCTTCGAGAGGCTCACACGTGGTAGAGCCATCCACAGGGAGATTCTTGGGAGAAACCTTGTGAACAATGGCTTCCACCAGGGACTTGGCTCATATCTCGCCGCCATCGACATCATCAGGATGAGTGATTCCATCCCCGCATGGATTAAACCCCTTCTCACCGACGATTACTATTGCGAGAGGTGTTGTAAGGATGGCCACAACATCAAGGATTGCCCTATGGTGAGAAGTTTCATTGTTTTACCTAATGCTAACTTGTTCCATGAGAACACACATTTCAAGCTTTTTAGGAACAAGGATGGCAAGGTGAATGCTAAGGCTTTGGGACCACCAAGCAAGAAGAGAAAGGTCAAGAGCATATGGGTGCCTAAGTGCATTGTTGATCTTGAGAGGTCAACAAAGTACAAGTCAGTGCCCAAGAACAAGACCTAGAAGATGGCGGGGGTGGTGGACCATGAACTTACTTGAAGATCAAGTGAAGTCCACCACAAGTGACATGAACCTTAATGATATATCTACTCATAAGGGAGGTAACAATGTTTGTTCTTGGTGGTTGTAGTGTGTTTTTCCTTCTCTTACATTGCATCATAATTAGGACTCCTTTGTAACTAGTATGCTTTGCATCCATGAATGTGTAAATAACTTAAAGAAAAACACATAAAATTTTGTCAATGTCTAACCCATCCAAGATTGCTATAAGCAAGGGGGAGTGCTTGAGATGGTGGTTTGGCTTCTATCAAGGCAAGGGTATGGCTTATAGTGAGTAAGCTTGGGAGATGTTCAAACTTGACATTATTAGGTTTCCTTTGTGTCTTGTTTAATATTGCTTGCATTCACATGACATGTTTACTTTCATTGTATATGTAAAATGCTTGTTGCATGCATCATATAGGAAACACAAAGGAGGCTTATCCCACTTGGAGATATTTGTGCCTCATGCTCTACATGAGATTATATCTCCACAAGTGTGATCAAAGGAAAGGATTGTGCTTTATGCGCAAGCTATTATGAACTCCGAGGTTAAATCTACTTGCGCAATTCATGGACTAAGGCTCATACATACCCATTTGGTTCTTTATTGCCTTGGTTCTTATTTGCTCGATCTTCCATTTGACATTTGCGAAAATTATAAGGCCATAAAGTGTCACTATTTGAAAAGGAGTGGTTGAGAGTTCCCTTCACATTCCAAGTGCAGTGTTTATTTGGGTGTTTAGTGAGGGCACTTGGAAAATGGAGAAAATCCTTGTTTCAGCGAAAATTCCAGAGTGACTGTACCGTCCTTTGGACCGTACAGTCTGGTTAGTGGCTCTATGCACAGAGCCTAGGGGGAGTCTGGTCATAGATACTGGACAGAACAGTCCTAGAGACTGTACCGTCCGGTCTGCACGATGGCCAGTAGACCCTAAACTGACCGGACGGTCCGGTCTAGAGACCGTATTGTCCGGTCACTATGATTGAAACACATGATAATCCTTCAATCTATGACCGTTGATTGTGCCCTTGAGTAATCTCGATCGTTTGATCGATTTGACTTAGGTCAAAATCAACCTTTTGGTTTCTTCTCTATTCCTCCCCGACGTCGAGTTCACGAACCCGCCACCGCCCCCAAATCGCCGCCGCTGCAGCATGCCATCATCACCGTCATTTCGCCCCCACCGATGTCGCGTCGCCGCCCCTTCGCCGCCGCTCACCATCACCGCACCGCGCAGCCGTGTGCCCGCGATCCTCGCCGTCGCGCCCCATTGTGCATGCCAAGCCCCGCTACAAGAGCACCACCGCTTGCCTCACCAAGCTCACCGCCTAGCACCGTCACCGACGTGCTCCGCTCCCGCGCGCGCACACGCCCACTGAGCCACAACCCTTCCTTCCCAGCTCGCCAAACTCCACCGATTTAGGAAAAAATGCCCCCTCCTTCTCCATTGCTGGCGTGCAAAGCTTCAATCGTCTTGGCAATCGGTCGCGTGTTCACCGAGGTAATTGTCACCAATTCTAGGGTATTGTGCTACTTCCTCAATTTCATTGATTATGCCCTAAGATTCGAGCAATTAGTTTAATTGATGCAATTAGATCAAATCTCCATCTTTAGTTGCATTAATTGCTAATTAGCTCAACCTAGATTGCAATTACTACCATGCACATCTGTTAATTGCAAATTCTAGGGTTTGTCTCTTGCATCTAGTCTATAGTTAGATTTATTGCAAGTTATTTGATTGTACACTAGATGACTGCAGCAGCTACATATAGTCAATGATCACTATTGATTACATTGTTTTATTTGTATAGTGATCACATCCTTCATTCAGTGCTAGGATTTCTATTACGCATTCTTACCTAGTAGTGCTTTGCTAGTAGATCTATACATGAGTTCTATGCTTATCCTGTCTATACCTATGCGCGTGCAGTGACAGCAGTCAGCAGCAGAGATGGTAGGGTTAGGATAGGACAAGGGAAAGGGTAAGATGCCAGAGAAGCCAAAGAGAAAAAAGAGACCGAGACTAGACCTAGAATCAGAGAAGGCCGAGAGGTTAGCCTAGCACTTGGATGCCATGGATCAGTCACACAGGACATTAGGGACACGACTGATCCTAGAGCCGTCTGGTGACACTCAAGGACTCAGGAGGAGTACCAGGTAGTGGATAGCATAGGGCTTGGCTATAGGAGTGATACCAGCACCGTGGGCGCAGGGTACTCCGACTTCTCGCCAGGAGAGGTCGTCGAGACCTACAGAGCAGGGATCCTCCAGGCAGCAGGAGGATAAGGAGTCAGACTCAGAGGAGAGCTCAGAGTCAGAGTTAGAGGAGGTTGAGGAGATGGAGACTGGGTGGCTAGCACAACCACAGCAGCAGAGGACTGCTCACCGGGCAGCAGACACATAGTGCACCTGTGCAGTGTGCACGAGGAAGCTGCAGAGACTGGTTCAGCCAGTCGGGGAGACGGACATAGTTAAGGTTCCTACAAAGGACCTTAAGGAACTTTGTCTAGTCTCCTTCAAGCAGTGGTTTCTAGTCCCCAGGGACCCCGCTATAGGAGAGAGGTACTGGACAGGCCTCCAGAGGAGGATTGGAGAGTGTTTGAGATGTTGCCTCTCCCTGAGGGTCAAAGATAGAGTATTTGTGCCGCAGCAGTACACTACCTACCAGGTCATGAGGAGGGCCACCGGGACAGACATGGAGCAGTATTTCACATACTTGCTCGGACTTGCAGAGTTTGTCACAGAGCCATACAGGTTCAAAGAGAATGTTGTCCTAGAGTTCTACGCCGCACTATGGATAGCCAGAGACCGCTCAGAATTCTGGTTCTTGTTCAGAGGGCAGCAACAACGTGTGACCAGAGGGGATCTCATAGCTAGATTTGGGTTTCTTGCTTCAGACCTTCACCTCTACGAGATTGCCTACCCGTCCCTTGAGCCACCTCGCAAATCACAGGGAGGGACACTGCCTCCAGACGACATGGTGTCGATTGCTTTTCCACCACCACATACCCCAGGCTTTGAGAGAGGCCCTACAAGACTCACCGTAGAGGCCAAGGTGGTTAGAGCGATAGTCACCGCGACTATCATTCCTAGGTCTGGATATAGAGAGGAGTTCACTCTACTTCACCAGTGGACAGTGGCAGCTATTCTGAGGAGACAACCATTTGACTTGGCTGATCTACTGATTGGTGAGATGGAGGAGGTTATTTCTGAGGGAGTAGGGGGATGTCACTTGGTCTATGTTCCCTATATTTGCTATCTTCTGATGAGGATGGGACTAGTGATGAAGGAGCAGTATAACGCGTTCCCTAAGGTGACCACCAGCTACTCACCTAGAGTCCCCAAGGGTTCGCAGTCCGCCTCTAGTCAGTAGACGAGAGAGGAGGAGCAGGAGTCACCGCCAGACACTCATGAGCTGGCAGCTCATCCAGGGATGGTGGTTCTTGAGTCAGCTAGTACAGGAGCACCTCCCCAGCCGACAGGTTCACAGTCAAAGGATGCTATCACTATGGCAGCACTTGTAGGATGCCTAGATGAGTTCATCCAGAGTGCAGCTAAGGATAAACGTCAGATGATGGAGGTTATCATGGGACATGCAGAGCTTAAGAGACAGCAGATGGCACTAGTGACCACCCTGATGACTCAGATGGCAGAGCTCACCAGAGGACAAACTGGCCAGCAGGCAGGAGTCCCCGTACTACTACAGTCCCAGTAGTTTTTGACCTAGACAGGCCCCTTCACTGCAATGATGACAGCTCAGTCCAGTGGGTTGTCACACTCAGGGGTGTTACCAACATGGGGAGCAGGACAGACTTTCTCTCCAGTGACTCAGTTGTCCCCTGTGTCAGGTTTCTCAATCTCTGCGTTGTTCTCTTCACCTGCACAATCTATAGCTTCGCAGAGGACAGTCTACACTACTCGTGTAGACTCCCGGCCAGCCCCAGACACAGCTACAGCTCCACCTTCCACTACTACAGTCAGCACTCTCACACCTCATGTAGCAGAGGATCTGGTCCGCCGAGGCTACACTCAGGAGGATGTGGATGACCTTGCTCTTCTCCAGGTGACTGTTACCGAGGAGATACCCACAGTCCCACCAGCAGGGCAGGACAGAGGGTCTGAGTCGCCTGTTGACATTGACTTCTTCGAGCAGATGGATGCTCAGGCGACACAGGCTCAGGAAGAACAACAGGATCCAGCACAGGAGCAGCCAGGAGCAGAGCCCTCAGAAGACGTTGCTGCACCACTTCCTTCGACCACGAGCGCGTAGATGTTCACTTCTCTCGCCTTTTGGTGCTTGTTGCCAAAGGGGGGAGAAGTAGTCATAGGTCTAGGGGGAGTTGGAGTGTGATCTTGTGCGATCAAGAGTAGCTTGTATCTAGGGGAGCATATTGTGTACATTGGTTTTGGGAGTTAGATATACTTGGATCTTATTTTGATGGAGTTATTCGATGTTCGTGGATTTTGCTGGGTCATTATTTTCATTCGCTTGTGTTTGACTCATCATGATCTCACTTGGTTTATTTTCATGCGCAGTGCTTTGTTTTCCTTAATTATCTTGTATGCATGTGTATGATTCCATGATGATGATTGCTTGTTCTTAATTCTTATACAATGCCATGCTAACCTATTGCATTTCATCATTCATGTCTTGCATTGCATATCCTTATGCTTTTATTAATATCTTCACATGACACTAGTGAGCATTTGTGCTTGCACTCAGGGAGTGGTGAGTGTCCCGAGAGAGAGAGAGAGAGAGAGAGAGAGCATTTCTATGAGCGCCACGGTAGGAGTGTAAGCTTCATGACCATTGATGTGATCCCCGAGGTATGAATGTTTTGGTGATAGATGACCACTATGAAATTGTGGGCTAATATCTACATGAGTGTTGTCTATGTAGGAATCATCTCTAAACTTCACTACAAATCATATGGATGATGGTTGCCTTGCTGATTGATGATAATGACCGCAAGCATGGAGGCTTGCGAGCTTGATGGAGTCCAAGGGTTGATGGAGATGGATCAAAGCTGAGGACAAGCTACGGAGAAAGTGTTGGAAATACTTGTCTAGTTGTTAGGGCTTTGAATCTATAGGGAAAACCAGACTATCAAGGGGGTCTAGGTCATTTCTCTTAGGTCATGTCTAGTCTGTCATGTGCAAGGTTGCTCGGTGAAATCACAGGCACTAGATGACAGTGGAGAAGTCAAGGAGCTGTTCGGAGAAGCCGAGAAATGAAGTCAAGCGAGGACGAGGAGTTTTAGCTTCTGGACGAAGTGACCGGAAGAGGGGTCAGTGGTGACGAAGAGCCTACAACAAGCAGCGAGGAAACTGACAAGTCTGGAAGACCAAGAGACCGGATGGTCCAGTCAGTAGAACTGAGACTTGGGCAGTGAGGAAGTAGCACTTGAAATGTTTCTGGACTGGAGAGAGAAACAGACTGGACGGTCCATCAACTAACCATACAGTCCGGCCAGTGGAAGTCATCAGAGGGGCAGATCCGTTGGTACTCAGGTTTGCAGTGACCGGACGGTCCGGTCAGGCAGTGACCGGACAGTCCGGTCAGGCAGTGACCGGACAGTCCGGTCAGTAGGCCCAGAAAACTGATTTCATGGAGCAACGGCTAGTTGGAGGTTGGAAGCCTATATAACTTCGTTACTGGGGTCTTGAAGATCTCTCTTGGCTAGTGGAATACCTGAGAGCATTTGGTAAGGTCAAAAAGGAAGAGAGGAGAGCACTAGGAGGAGATATTGCATATTTTAAGAGTGTTAGAGGAGAGTAACTAGAGCATCTTGCAGATTTAAGGCTAGGGTGTCCTTGAGGGTGTGATCTAGGCTATTACTCTTGGTCTATGGTGAGACCTAGACCGGTTAGGTGTTGGTGATCGAGCCTATCGTGATTGGTTGTGAAGGCTGTCACAAGTTGGTACCCGGTTTAAGCCCGCCGGTGAAAGGGACATCAATAGTGAGCACCGTGTTGGCTCGGGGAGTCTGGCAAGTTCTCGAAAGAGGCGAGCTTGTGCCATGATGGCAGCGGTGACGCGCATCGCGTATTCACTCCGGGAGTGATTGTGGGCTCATGGGCAAGAACTCCACATCGGTGGCGGGAGGGACCGGGACTCTAGCGGGAGTGGTCTGACGAGGAGTAGGGGAAGGCACCATCCTTCCGAGACCTCGGGAAAAAATCATGAGCATTAATTGACCTCCTCTTTACTATTCCGCAATTGTGTGCTCCAGTAACTAGGTTGAATTGTGGCTTGCATAGGCTAGTGTGTTTGGCTTCCGCATAGGCTTGCATAGGCCTACTAGATTTGTTAGGTTGCAACGCTTGTTAGACTCAAGTAGTGTGAATTGAAGTATTTGGATTCATGAGCGACTTACCGATTCACCCCCCCCCTCTCGGTACGCCTTCGGTCCTTACAAGGAGCCCGTTAGTCCACTTGGAGGATGGATTGTTCTCTAGCAGTACATCACCACTCGAGGAGTGAAGCAAGTCCTAGGAGGAGGCAAGCTTATGCTCGAGGAGCCTTGGGCTCGATGAGCAGTGGTCACGTAGCCACGTTGTCACATCGGAAGTGATACGGGCTTGTGTACAAGGACTCCACCCTTGAATGGCAGGAGGATTCAATACTCCTACGGGAGTTGATCCAATGAGGAGTAGGGGAAGGTGTCACCCTTTCGAGACCTCGAGCTAAAAATCATGAGCATTCCTTGACTCTCTCCTTTACTACTTGCACTTACATTTACGCATTTACCTTGCTAGTAGTAATCATCCTTGCTTGGTTGATCAAGAGCTTGCTTGTTGTGCCTAGTTATTATCTACTAGACTTGTACGCATAGGACCCTTTCTAGCCAGGTGTGTTGATTGGTTGCTTGGCATAATCACTAGCTTGCATAGGAGTTGTATTGTTGTGTAACATATTAGCATGTATAGGTTGTTGTTTCCTTTCTAGGATCATATATCATGCTTGTGTGCTCTCTCTAGTATTGCATAAGAGTTGTTTTGAGTGATTGGTGTAGAATATAGCAAAAAAGTTATACATGTGATTTCCTGATTCAACCCCCCCCCCCCTGCTCCCTGTCTCGGTCACTCGATCCTTATAGGTTTTGAGGAGGTTGCAGGTCGTTACTCAGGGCGAAATGGCCTCCAGTGACTTCAAGGAGGCGGTAACTTCCGAGATGTGGCAGCTCCTTCGAAGAGGCCTCCATCCATGGTCGACCGACTAGGGGTCGGGTGGGCTGACCTGTAGGTGGGTCTCCTCGAGATGTGCTTCCTCGGGGTGGCCTCCAGGTGGTTCTTTTTGTTTATTAAGTCAATTTCGTCTTGCGCAATCCTATGTAGCATATTATTGATTCGTGGGTCTGGTTGGCGCTCTCCCATTGGTTGGAATGGTATTTCACCGATCATGAGGCATTTCTCCACTCCATATGTGTATAAACTCCTACATGCACATGTTTCTCCAAGGACAAGTAGAATTGTATTATTCCTAGCTAACATTGAAATGCATTGTCTTCCTATTTTTGTGAGTATATTGATGGTCAAAATTGGTATATAACGACCATCAACACCGTCGTATATCATATCACACAATTGCCTAGAGTTTGCCTCTTTCTACTGTTGTGCCGCTAAGACTTTTCCGTCCCGATCGTTGGCATGCACCGGTGAACAGGAGAGCAGGTCTTTGGAACCGTTGTCCTCTGCGATCCTCCGCTAGAAGAGAGAAATAAGGTTTTTAGGAAGAGCTTTGCGCGACTGCTTGATCATTTCCTCATCTACATCAAGCTCGTCGCCATAGTTCGCCTTCCTCTATGTCGAGTCGGTCTCACCTGTCATCACCAACAATGTGATGGTGCTGAATGTCGTCGTAACCTACTCTACCCAGTCATCATCTAAAGGAAACGTAGGTGCTACCATCTCAAACCATGTCTTCCATGTTGACTCTCGCGATCTGTTTATCCATAATAGTTATGGATATTATGGTAGATGTTATAATATTATCTTGCTTTATAGACCTGTTTAGATCTTGCATAAACATGTCTAGTTCATCATACAATATGTTAATCATGTTTGTGACTTATTTTTGGATTAATATAAAACTAAAAGTGCTAATTTATCTAGTAACATCCTATGATTTTAAACTGACATAAATAGTCATAACAGTTCGTGTCAGAAATTATTTACATGCAAGCAGAATAGGAGACTTTGGGAATTATATTACTTGTACGAAGGGACAAAACATACTCTTCAATCTATATTCCACTTTTATATGTCATACAATATCATTACAAGAAACCATACAATTAGTGATAAATATTTAGTAATGAATTTTCATTACTAAAGCCACTTTGGCCATTTAGGGACTGAAATTTAGTGACGATCTCGTGTCCGTTGTTAAAAGGCACCAAAATGCTGATTTTCTGGCACTAATATTATTCTGAGCCCACTAATCGACATTTTTTTAGATCATTTGTGACAGACCAAAACGTTACTATTGTGTGCAAGGCTGAGTCAGCACCAATCGATCCCACCAGTCGGGTTTGCTTGGGCACTGGTGACGAATAAAACCATCACCAATGTAAAACAGTAGCATGTGTACACTATCCTGATGTCCCCACAGGACCACATATCCAATGCACTCGACCGTTTTGCAAGGAAACAAATCATCACTAAAACATCCCATCGCTTAGTCAACGCGTAAGGGACCCATTTTGAGACAGTTTGATTTCCAGCCCCACGTGTCAATTTTTTGCAATGTCTTAGTGACGAATATGATCATCATTAAAGCATTTTTGAGCTATGGGCCCACCTGTCAGATAGTGGAAGAAGTTTGTGACGAACCACATTGTCAGTAATATTAGGGACAAGACCGTCGTAGGTCCATAGATCAGTGACAGCTTGTGGTCTGGTCCCAGCACTAAATACTAGGTCCTACTTATCAGAGGGTTGTTGATTCATCATGACAAATAAGATTGTCACTAATACTACTGATTCATAATTGTTGGGTCAAATTATACAGTGGCTCAAAAAGAATGATGTTGGACATATGCAGCCCAGTAAACTTCAGACAGGCTGATATCTCCATTGGCGCAATGGGCAACGACCCATGTTGTTTCTTTGTCGAAGGAATCAACGTGGCTCATAAAATATTTGCTGCACATACAGTCAAGACTGGCTCTTGGTCCCACTTGTCAGCGCTGATGAATATTTTAGAGGTCATGGTCCCCCTTGTCAGTTATTGTTTAGTTTTTGTTTCTTTTTTGGAACCCTTAGTGTTGTTTAGTGACAAATGAGATCATCAACGTTGCTGTTGTTGTTCCATACATGTTGGGCCAAATCATTTCTATGCTCCAATTCCACACACTGCTTCACAAGTGCGACCCGATCACGGTCATAAAGGCCCATATTTCATTGGCCCAACAACGGTCTTTAGTTGTTTCCCTATATCAAACCATGTGGGTTTAAAGTGGCCCAAACAATTTGGTGTGTCCATCCATCGATTACTCCTCCTGAAACAATTGCGATGCAACGCCCACGTGTCAGTCTTAACTTGCTTTGTCAGTTGGCGGGAAAATATTTTGTTGTGGCAAACTACAATATTTTGCATCCACGCTCGAACACTCTAGCAAAATCCATTGATTTCAAACCTCCCCCGCCCCCGCCCCCTCCTATCCCGACTCGCCAGTTGAGGACAGGTAGTGGAGTACAAGCATAAGACAACCACACTTTGTCTATAGGTGAGCATCCTGACTAATGTATAGTCATCCCTTGCTCTTTATTGAATTTATTGTTGCAATGGATACGAATGTTTTTTCTTACTTGATCGAAACTTTGGCAGATGGAGAAGTATTTGATTCGTAACTCCACGCACGCATTTGTTCAGACCAAATTTGGTGTTGCACAACAAAAGCTTTGTCCGTGTGCGATGTATCTAATCATAGACTACTACCTCATCTACGTGTGTTGGATCACTTGTTGATTCAAGGATACACTCCATGGATATATTACGGAGATCTATCAAATGTTGAAGACGATGATAGTGTTGCTCAAGAGAATAATGGAATTGATGATGAGGATGACTGAAGGTGAAGCTCCACCTCCTAGAGTGAGTTCTTATGAAACACAAGATTTTTATTTATAACAATCTATTCAATTTCAAATGAAAAATGTAGATTTTTTAAAAAAAATACCACGATTTAAAGAAAGTCTTAAAATTTATATATTTTATAGGCTTCAAAACACAGTTGATGATGAGTTATATTATTATAGGATTATCTATATAACAACTATAAACCATCAAATTTGGATTTGATAATTTAAGAGGTTGATTGAAAAAAAACACCAACTTTCAATTACTTAAAAAGTGATAATTGTATAAACCACTCCATAAGTTACTTCGAGTTTGAGATTCCCACCTGTAAACATTTTTGTTACAAATTCTCACCCTCCCAATGAGTTTAGTTATAAAAATCATCCCAGTTAACACATATTTAATTGAATTTATATGTTTCTATTGGTATAAATTTAAAAATAAACTAAGTTTAATAAGTTTAACATTATTAACTAAGTGAAATAAGGTTAACATTGTTAAATTTTTTTAGTGTGCAGTTTCTCTTATTTTCAAGAAAATTATATTCAAATTTCAATCTTTGTGAAAGACAATTTGAAATTTAATTAACATTTTTAGTATATATTCTTGATGAAAAAGTATGAAGAAAATTTTGTATGTTAGATAAAAACATCATTGGCTACTTTAAATGAATAAAAATATGTTAAATAAATTAAGCATGTGAAATAGGGTTAATATTGCAACAAAACTCACTGAATAGATGAGAATTTGCAACAAAATAATTTATGGGCAGAAATCTCAAACTTCCAAATAAATTATGGAGTGGGTTTTACAATTAACCCTAAAAATTAACAAGCGACTAAAATTTATAGCCTTTTCTAATTTTATCTCGGTCTCAAGTCTCAATAGCGCGTGTCTTAGGGCCTGTTTGTTTTAGATTATAATCCACCTATGTAATATAATCTGGTTTAATTAATCTAGATGGCAAACAAACAAGGCAGATTATGATAAATGCATAATCTCCTCATAATGAGCTTTTTTTAGATTATTTTGATAAAAGACCCATTATTCATGGTTAAGTTGTGTAAAATTACCCGCATTGTCATTGTAAAAAAACGATTCCTTTGTTCCCACCCCCTTACAGGCGTCACACCTCCCTACGCCTCCTCCCATTCTTCTTCCTCCATGCCTCCTCCTCCTCCTCCAAACCCTAACCCCAAACCGGCGACCTCAACCTCAGATCCGGTGCAAATGGATGCTCTTGAAGGTCCTGATCTGGAGGACAATCTTTCGCAAGCTCTGGAATACCGGAATTCATTATGGAGATCTTTGTTTGAGGAGGAAGAGGATGTGACGGCAGGTAGCCCCGTGTCGGGCAGCCTGGGCGTGCGCGGCGTGCGCGGCGGGCTGGGCGGGCGCGGCGAGAGCCCCAGCCTAGGCGCTCCCGGCTGGCGTGGTGTGAGTCTCGGCTTGGGCGCTCCGGGCGGGCGCGATGATAGCCTCGGCCTGGGCGCTCTGGGCAGGCGCAGTAGGACCACCGGGCTGGTCGGGCATGACGGGAGCCTCGGCCTGGGTGCTCCAGGTGGGCACGGCAGGAGTGCTGGCCCAGGCAGGCATGGCGCGAGCCCCGACCTGGGCGGGTGTACTAGGGGCCTCAGACTCGGGATTGAGAACGTATGCGGACGCGGCTGGAGTCAGGGGGTTGGCCGTGGCGGGAGCTCGAGCGGCGGGCTCGGTCTTGATAGTGAGCAGGGTGCAACTCAAGAATTTGACATGTATAGTGAGCACATGGATAAGCACATTGGAGGATGGGAGACAGGCTCCTACCACGGCGAAAGCGACGATCCTTTTGATGGATGCGGTGCTGGATATGTGGTATGTTGATGGGCCAAACAGGACCGAGGAGCCTGTCCATGGGCGTCACCGTAGAGGTGTTGTTGTGCCTCGACGTCCAGTTGTACACGGACGTGGACATGGTAGAGGTGACATGGCACCCCCATCGGCTGCAAGTGGGCATGCTAAACGACCCACTACTTCCGATGGTGGTCAGCCATCACGCACCCACGACAGAGGAAAGGCTGCATACAAGCCACCACGTTCGGCCGCTTCTCAACCTGAATTTGATGATGACTCTCAAATGGCCGGTGAAGAAGATGAGCATGAGGTTCACTATAATGCAAACATGATATGAAGCAACAATGTCTTTTTTTTATTGTATATTTTTCATTATTTAATCACGTTTGACTTGTTGCTCAATTTTATCTTAGAAAATGATAGGATTATTGAATTTGTTCATGTTCCTTATATGATGTTCATCATTGTGAATTGTTGTATGCATGTTTACATAATTCAATAGAGACAAGTTTATGACAAGGTAGATTGGTCATTCGAAAACACTAGATTTTTTTGTGAGATTTGCATTGAAGAGATCAATGATGGGAATAGGCCTAATAGGACTATGACTAACTGTGGGTACAAAAAACTTAGCTGAATAAGTATTTTGAAAGAACTCAGTTACATCACTCAAAGCTTCAGTTGAAGAATAAGTTGGTTTTGCTTAAGGGCCTATATAGTTTTTGGTTGCAATTGCTGAATGACACTGGTTTAGGATGAAATGAAGCCTTAGGAACCGTGGTTGCAACAGATGATTATTGGGAACGTACAACCAAGGTATGAATTGCTTTGTATGGTTCATAGACATTTTTTATATGTTATTTTATTTCTCAGATTGTACTTACTTAATTTTTTCGTATTGTGCAGGGACATTCTCTTTGGAAACAACTCAGGAAGGATCTTCCTGACCATGAAGAGTTTCTGCAGAAAATGTTTGGAGGGGTTGTTGTTGATGGTTCTGGCGCTTGTGTACCCGGTCAAGTTCTTGGGCATGAGGACAATGATAGGAATGTGGGAGGAGGGTTGAAGAAGGATTTTTGGGTGCAGGTAGTGAAGAAGGAAATGTGGGAGGAGGGGCTGCTGCTAGTGGTGATGGTGATGTGGGTCTTTCACCGGCTACAAGTGGTAGCTTGTTACAAAGGAACTGTGCAGGGGTCGTGGTGGAAGCCAAGTTGCGGTTACTAGTCCATTGAAGGGAACCAAGAACCCTATGGTGAGAGTGATGAAACATATTCATGCAACCTTAGAGGCAAACTGTGCTATTGCAAACAAGGTGATGCTAGGTGAACATTTGGAGGCCAAGATGAAGGAAGTTTTGGATTTGCATGTTGAGTGTGGGGCTACTGAAGGATTTGCTGAACATTTCATGGCAACTTGCTTGTTCAACCGTGCTGAAAATAGAGCTACTTTCAAGGCATTGAAAACCAATGAAGCAAGACTTCTTTGGTTGAAGAGACACTATGCGAAGGAAGGCCTAGTATTTCAATAGTTTTTTATATTTCAATAGAGTGTTATACTTCATTACATTGCATGAACTTGTTATGTACTATTTTGGTTAAGACCTTTGTGAGACAATATATATTTTGATGACCTTTATGAGACTACATGAACATTCTGGTGCTTTATCAAAACATTTTGAAGTACTTGTTACATTCTTTGTAGATGGATAATGATGGAACTAATGATGTGGAGGCTATGTCTGTAACTATTGCACGTGGTGGTGTTGGTGCATTGAGAACATTTGGAGCTGTTACTACAACATTTGGTATGTACTACGCCGCAACCTTTTTGAACAAGTCTACAAGAAGGGAATTTCTTGATTTACCGGGTTATGTACCTGGTTATGTTTGGGTACATCGAACCTTAAATGATGCAACCTCATGTTATGAGATGTTTAAGATGAGTAGACCACTATTTGATAAGTAGCATGATTTGTTGGTCTCCTCATATGGTTTGATTTCTACTTGCAAAATGACAACTGTCGAGATATTAGCCATGTTTTTATGGATTGATGGTGCTCCACAGTCATTTGTTCAAGCAAATAATAGATTTGAGAGGTCAAAAGAAACTATTAGCAGAAAGTTCAATTAAGTTTTGGAATGTTTGTATCGCATGGCTAGAGACATTGTGAAACCAAAGGACCCCACGTTCCACCCAAAAGTTCTTGGTGATCGTTTTGCACTATTATTCAATAATTGTATAGGTGCAATAGACGATACACTGTTCCTGTTGTTGTTCCCAATTCAAAAGTTGTGCAGCATGTAGGCCGACATGGATATCCTACTCAAAATGTGTTGGCCATATGTGATTTCGACTTGAGATTTACTTTTGTTGTTGCCGGATGGCCAGGCTCAGTGCATGATATGAGGGTTTTCAATGATGCACTGCACAAGTATTATGACATATTTCCTCATCCTCCACCGGTATAACACCCTCGTCAAACGTGCATATTTTTCCATTTATATTAATTAATTATTCATCCCATATATTAATATGCATGTAGAAAAATTTTACCTTGTGGATTCTGGTTATCCAAACCGTCATGGTTACCTAGCTCCATATAAAGATGTAAAGTACCATTTGCAAGAGTTTAGAGAGGGACGTCGTGCAAGAGGGAAAAAAAGAGGTATTTAATCAGTTACATTCCTCTCTTCGCAATCATATTAAACGCTCTTTTGGTGTCTTGAAAATGAAGTGGAGAATTTTATTGGACTTACCAAGCTATCTAACAAGCAATAAAAAATAATACATGTTTGCATGACTCTACATAATTTTATTCGAGAGAGCAAAATAACCGATGAAGAGTTCGATTGTTACGATCAAGATGAAGACTATAACCCATTTCCTTCAACTCATCAAGCAACCGCAAGCGAATTGGGTGATGAAGAGGGAGCCATAAATATATTTTGTGATGAAATTACTAATGCTTTATTTGTATGACAAATATAAATTTATATAATTTTAATAATATTTACATAAACTTTGAGTTCTATGGATTATTTGATACTAATTTACGGGTGTAACAGTTTATTTAAAGTTTTTTAAAGTATTTTAATGTATATAAAAAGAAATAAGACATGAAAAACAACCAAGGGTAGTGCGGTCTTTTCATATCTATAACCAATAATCTATATATAAATAATCTATGCAAACAAATAACCCCATCTAAATTATATATAATCTAAATTATATATAATCTAAATTATATAATCTCAGAATATAATCCAGATTATATAGTCACCGGGAAACAAACGGGGCCTTTAAGGGCTCCGCTTGGCCTCTGAAAAGAAAACCCAACGGGACCGCATCTTCCAGCCGTTTTCCATTCCCCTCGCGCGCTCCGCTTGGCCTCTGAAAAGAAAACCCCAACCTTCTCGAAACTTCCAGAGCCTTCCTGTGCTCAATTGCTCTGCCATGGCCTCCTCCTTTGCCGCCGCTTCGTCCCCCTCTCCCGCTCCCTTCAACATTCGGGTCCCCTCATATCCGCCGTCAGTCCGCGAATCCCAGCTCACGCGCGGAAATCCTAGGTCCAACCTCCCCGTGGCGGACACGGCGGCGCTTCTCCTTCGCGCGGCCTACGACGGCGACGTCCCCCAAGTCAAGAGTGAGTCCTCGTGGCGGAAATCCCAATTTGTTCGATTCTGGTAAAAGATGGGGTGTTGTATTGCGCGGCGGGTGGTAGGGTTTTGTCTTTGGGGGGAATTGATTGAATTTTGTGCAGCGCTGGCGAAGCGGCTGCGGAAGGCGGGGAAGGGCGTGGAGGAGGCGATGGCGGAGATCAAGAGCTCGTGGTACAAGGGGCATGGGCCGCTGCACATGGCGGCGTCCGCCGGGAAGGTGGCCGTATGCAAGTTACTCATCAAGGATCTTAAGCTTGATGTTGACGCGGCTGGTGACGATGGTAACTTCTCCTATTTTGCCTTTTTGATTCTCATGCCGTTTGATTGCCTTTTGCTGCAATTTGTGGGGCAAAAAGGTCTGTTGGTGCTAAGAAAGGCCACATCTTTGTGGCATGTCATGGCAATTGGTTATTAGTGTATTTGTTTGGGAGATGAATTGCAGGAAGCTGGATATGTTAATATTAGCTATATATGGGAGCAGAGGAAACGTGGTAATCTGACAGTGTTCTCTGTGGCGAAGCTTGAAGAGATGTGCAGGAGGGGCCGGTTATGCTAAATGTGCCTAAAACCTCACTAAAAAGCAGCTATTTACTGTTTAGTTAATGGAATTTTTGGTTTGGCAGGGGGGGCCATGGCTCTAATGGCCATAAGGAAGCTTCGCCAGTGAATGTTCTAGCCATAATCCTGAACAGTACTCTCCCCGCAATGGTGCCCAGTGTTCTTGCCATTTGCCGAATTTTTGGAGATTGGTCACAATGTGTTTTTTCCTCTCTCTTTCGTTCATTTCTCAATGGATCCCTGACTGAAAAGCGGCAACTGTACACTGGCTGCTGTGGAACTTGATTTTGATTATACACGGATATACGGTTTATATTTGGTCAAATGCGAAAACACTCTGATTAACTGCCTTTGCATTGCTTATGCTCTTTCCAGGTATGACACCTCTCATTCGTGCAATATATGGAAGTGCATCCACAGCTGTTGCAAGGATTCTTCTCGACCATCATGCTGATGCAAACAAAGCAAGCCACGATGGGACAACTCCACTCCATGCTGCAACAGTTAAAGGTTCTTTGTACCCTTGCATGCTTGTGTTGAGGATTTTTTAGGTTTATTTTTGGCCTTCTCATGCCAAAAATGTTCATCTATTATATAAGGTAAATACTATATTGTATATCTGTTATTTCCTATTGGCTGTGCATTGTGGCTATCTACTGGCCAGAATTGGTAACAATAGTATCTAATTTGTGGTCGAAGTAAAGATTTATGTTAAATGGTCCATCAAATAGGAACAATTTTCAAGCAGTGGGTATGTTTGTTTAAAGTGTAAGATTTTTCTTTTAACATGATAAGAAGACAATGCAAACCAGGTTAAATAGGCATGCAATGAGTTAAGATTTTTCTTTCAACCCGGGCATGAGTAAACTTAAACCTGACGGAGATTGTTATGTACGTCTGTGCCCAAGAAGACAAAAATTAAACTTGTTTCTATTGCTTCAACCTGGCATTTACCTGAAGCTAGATACTTGGCCAAGATAGGTTGAGAAACCGGTAATGAAGTCTTGATTTGCCACCAGGGGCCAGTCATTAGTAATCGACAGTGGTAAAGTTCAACAGCGTTACAGTAATCTTCACAGTATGTTAACTGTTTTTCAGAACAAAATTTTTGGTTCTGCCGTTTGACTGGACCACAATATATGAAACACATAATTCGTCTTAGCTTTAATTGAAATTTAACATCAGCAGTTTTCTTGATGATCCAGACAACTACAAAACTGCAGAGTTATTATTGTCCAGACGAGCTTATATTGATCATGTATCTGAAAGTGGTGCGACTCCACTATATATCGCTGCCAAAAAAGGAAATGCTAGAATGATGGAGCTACTGTTGCGCCATCGGGCAGATGTAATATTTTCCTCCTGTCCAGACTTAGTTTGTTATTTCTATCATTGCTTGTTTTATTTGAGTGCAAAAAAACTTGTCATTGAACATGTTCTGTTGGCCTGGGAATCTTCTTGTGTTCCCCACCCCACACAAACATTGCCTGGACATGATATGCTTGAATGTCCATTTTATTACATTGGGCTCAATCTCATTGTTGATGGGTGTATGCTTTTTTTCATAGCTAGCATGAGCATGCACCTTTCTGTGTTGTCCTAGTTTCATTATTCCGAACAAACAAGATTAAAATCATTATCATGTATGAAGATGGGTAGCATAATTCAGTTGGCATGATGTTTATGCATTCATTCCATCAGTATGATGCAAGAGTTGTATGAGGTGTTCTTGGTATTGAAACTTGGATCGCACCTCAATAATTTTTTAATATGTTTTCGCATCGAACAATATACTGGACAGAATTTTATAGACGTCCTTATGCTTGCTTCCCATCTTTATGCTTTTATTTTACCATAAAAGATTGGATACAGCTGTCAGTTTCTATTTTTGGCACTTTCTTTGATTGGCTAATAATTTCCTGTGACTGCTAGGCGTTTTCTGCAAGACCCTTTAGTCTCACTGTTTGTACAAGTAATGTGTTGTTTGTTTTTCTTCAGCCTAATAGAGTAGTTCATATAGTACACATACCAAAGAAAGCAGCAACCTCCACTCGTTCACTGGAAGGCTCGAAACTACCTACTAAGGTGCACAGTGACTTTTTTTTTGTTTTGTAATCTATTTTTCCTTTTACCAAAAAGTGCAATGACTTGTCTTGTAAGATACTCTATTGACCTTTTGTTTCATCTTGCTTAACAAAAGCCATCTTAAAGCTTATGTTTATGTTTCAGGCTGGTGCTGATCTTCGTGCTGATGCAATGACTCCACTAATAGCAGCTGCAACTGCTGGGTCAACTGACTGCATCAAGTGTTTGTTGAAAGCTGGTGCTGATGCAAACATACCTTATCATGTGAGTGTTTCCTTCTACTAATCTTTTTGGCTGTCTTGGTTTCTGAGTTGCCTGTTAGTACTTGCGAAACTATTTGGGCTCTCTCTGCAACTTACAACCCAATCTTAATTACAATTGTGTGAGATTTTTTAGGTTTCTGTGAGAGTCCTTTCTTAATAACGAAAGACAATTAGGATATTCAATGACACTTGTCCATTTTCTTTTCGTTATTGCAATAATATTGTGATTTCATATTCATGAGGTTAAGGATTAAAAAAAAAAAATCGACTAGGGCGGAGAGACATCCACCCTAGCATTGTTTGATAGTAGAAGGTGAGAATCGAACCCTGGTCAGCTAGCTGACAACCACTGCCACTAACCAGCCCATATGAGCGATATTCTCAAAAAAATCGACTAGTGGGGAGAGACATCCACCCTAGCATTGTTTGATAGTAGAAGGCATCAAATTCTGGTTGGCTGGGTGACAACCACTGCCACTGGCCAGTGAGGTTAAGGATTATGAAACTTGGCTGTAATATTTGGAGTCTGTACATAACCAAGTGACTTAGTGTTAAACTTTGAAGTTTTACATTCTTATCTGTCCCAAAAAGGGCCATCATACTAACATTTGGTAGGGTACCTCCTTCACACAGAAAAAGAGCAAAGGAACTGAAAGCCTGTTCCAAACATTTATGCATCTTCCTATTATATATTTAGGTGTCCTATGACTTAGTGTTAAACTTTGAAGTTATACATTCTTATCTGTCCCAAAAAAGGCCATCATACTAACATTTGGTAGGGTACCTCCTTCACACAGAAAAAGAGCAAAGGAACTGAAAGTCTGTTCCAAACATTTATGCATCTTCCCATTATATATTTAGGGGTCCTACTAATTTTCTGTCAGCTGAAAGTTTGGGTAACTTTCAATCACTGCTTTGATCCTTCAGATCTAGATCCAACGGTTTACAAAAAACAACTTATTTCTATAGTTTATACATCAACAGATTTTTTTCCTCTTACTAATACATAAAATCCTATAAAAATAAATACTAGTACAACTTCAATTTTCTAAGTGACTCGCCTGAAAGTAAGGAAATATGATATATTTAACATGTCCTAGGAATAATGAGAATCAGTCCATCTGGATTGTCCTTGGAATAATGAGAATCAGTCCATCTAGATTGTCTAGATTTCGTCATACTCTATTCCAGCTAATGTGAAACATAACATTGTTGTTAATCACATAAAATTACTTGAACTCTTTGCTGATCTTTGTTTTTTTTTGGTGTAATACCTTGACTGTAGTTTTGACGCTATGCTAAGTTTTGTTGTACCCTAAGCTCTCCCATGTTTATTTCTGAAATTTTTCCTTGATTTTCTTCTTCACAGAATGCTACAATGCCAATAGAAATTGCTGCAGTTCGTGGATCGCAGGAATGCATAGAGGTTCTTTTCCCTGTTACATTCCCTTTGGCTCGAGTTGCTGATTGGAGCACTGCTGGAATAATTGAATATGTAAAACATAAGCGTTTGAAGCAGCCACAAGTATGGACAAACTATTTTCTATTTACTTGATAGTTGGTTGGTATTTCATTCCATCATAGCTTCTGCATTCTATCTTTTTGACTTTGTATTGTTCATTTTTTTTAGGATGAAAATGATGAATCTGATTTTGAAGCACAAGGGGATGACGCGTACCATAAAAGTGATTATGCGCATGCACTGACTCTCTATACTATGGTATATCCTTGCATCATATATACCGCCATATTGAAGCAACACTTTTGTTTACTGATATCAGCTCATTTTCTGTCTTATACTGACTAGTTCCGAGTGTCGACATTACCATATAATCACTGCCTTCTATTTAAATTTTCTTCTGTGACAGATATCTATTCTACTAGTGGTTTTTCTTGCCCAACCATGCGCACTAACCTTTCTTGGTAACTGTTGAACCTGAACTGCCCACCTTTCCCCATCAGAGCTTAGGCTTTTGGGTGCAACTGGTTGGTGCATAGTAGTTTTACCTAGTATCAGGCCAGAGGTCTCAAGTTCGAATCTGGCGACCGCATTTTCCGCTGCGCCGCTCCTATTCCACGTTTGCGCCCCGAGGGAGTTGCACGTAAGGGGGAGTGTTGAACCATAAGTGAATTGCCCACCTTTCCCCATCAGCTTAGGGTTTTGGGTGCAACTGGTTGGTGCATAGTAGCTTTACAGTAACGAAAACCTTGCTAGGGGAGGAGAGCTGTTTTGGTTCTCCCTCAAAACTAAGCAAATCCTTGCCCTCTGTTTCCCAAGTTCAAACGAAGCAAAGGAATCAAACATGCGTCGCTTGTCTCTAACCTTTTCTAGGCAAGGCCAGGCCAGGCCAGGACGAGCAAGGAAACCAGAGTTTTATATGTTTTCCGCTACCGAAAAAATGTGTCAATATGTTCAGTATGCATGCACGTGTTATGATTTACTACAGAAATTAGACAGTGTCATTAGCTGCTACCTTGATCTTTGGCTGAGTAAATAATGAGCGATAAATAATATCATTTGATGAATGCAGGCAGTGGAGAATAGCCCTAACGATTCAACCTTGTATGCAAAAAGGAGCCTTTGTTCACTGCATACGGGTAATAAAGCCATGGCTTTGGATGATGCTAACACCTACAAAGATATGCAGCCAGATTTATCCAAATCTTGCTATGCGCAGGGAGCAGCTTTGATACTGGTGAAGGTGAGCTGTGGTAGCCAGTTGCAATGTCGATTACTTTCCATATTATGCATTGTATTTCATGTCCATGTATTTGCCCTTGTGTGATTAGGAGTATAGAAAAGCTACTGAAGCACTCATGTCTGGTTTGAACCTGGACTTTGGAAGGAAACCAACAGGCAAGGCGGTTTAGGTAGCCTCTTCCGTATTTGGTTATGTTCCTTAGTTTGGAAAGATTGTATCTTTCATGCTATGACTAATTAGATAGAGGTCTCCGACCTTCTATTCTATCCTTAATACTCCATCCGTCCTCAAAATAAGTTTATTTCTGAGTTTAGTCAAACTCATTTTTGACCAACAATTTCTGTAAATTTGATCTAACAATATGAAAATTATATATTATGAAATTTCTCATGATGAATCTGAAAAATAAGTCTCATGTTGTTAAAGTTGATCAAATTATAAAAATTGCTGGTCCAAGATATAGATGTGACCAAACATAGAAATGAACTTTATTTTGAGACAGACAGACTAAGAAACATCAACTCTGTTAAAGTTTGTTGAGCATCGACAACATAGCGTGCAAGCACAAAAAGGTTATGTCGATTTTGAACTGCACATAATATCTTGGCAATGCTCTAAGATTTTTAACACAACTGATGTTAGTTCTATTTCATACATTTATCTTCGTCTGTGGTTTGCAGAATCAGCTACAGGAAACTTATCTAGCTATTTACCTTGTGATGATCGGCTGCCATGGTGCTATTGTAACTTCTAACCACATTTGCAGTGGAGACCATGCGTGAAGAAAAGTTTGTTGCTGGAAGGACTAAAAGAAATGTTGTTACCGCACAATGCAATTAGACAGTGCTGCATGTTGTGATGTAAAAGTGGGAGACTGTAGAATAATGAACATTATCTTTATTGATGAGGACCATTACATATTTATAGGGTTCGAAGGGACGTTTTGTACGGACGCATCCAGGGGTGGTACTCTGGAACAATGGGATGACAGGATTATGAGGGATTGGATTGATGATGTGGCAACCACTGATTAGTCCCCCCAGTTGAACACCGGATTTATCTTAACACTCCCCCTTGATCAATTGATCATCAACTCATATTAATTTATCTTGTCAAAAACCTAGTGGGGAAAATGAGTAGGTATAGATAGTATACTATGAAAAACTCCTAAAACCCGTTGGGAAAATAGGAGAAAATAGTGCAGCATATTTTATGTCTTTGGTGCCTCCTTTGAAAAATCCCTGTGGGGAAAAATCAGAAGACAAACGTATAATTTTGTGAAGATATTGCCTCATTAAAACCTAATATGAGAAAACTTACAAAGTAAAACTCATATAGAGAAAAGAGTACAATACGATGTTTGATAATAAGTTAATTGTTTAAGAGGAGTCTCCCCTTAACTTTGCAAATCTTTAAGTCGTCGCATACCAATCTCATGAACATATTTTTTAAATGTGGAGTATGGCAAGACTTAGTGAATAAATTAGCGAAATTATCGTATGATTTGGTTTGCAAGATGTTTATCTCCCTAGTTTGCTAAAGCTCATGAGAATAAAACAATTTAGGAGCATAATGTTTGGTCATATTGCTCTTGATGTAACCTGTTTGCATCTGTGCAACACAAGAAACATTATCTTCATAGATAATGGTTGATGATCCAATAGGACCAATATCACATGACTGTTGTATGTGGCTAATCATCTTGCGAAGCCAAACGCATTCATGAGAGGCCTAATATAATGCAATTATCTCAGAATGATTAGTGGACGTAGCTACCATGGTTTGCTTTGCAGATTTTCATGAAATAGCAGCCCCACCATATAAAAACACGTAGCTAGTTTGAGACTGACCATTATGCGGATCAGATAGGTAACCTGCATCCGTATATCCAAATACCCAATTAAGGTTGAATCTGGATTCTTTTGGAAGAAAAGTCCAAGATCCATAGTGCCACGTAGATATCGTAAGATAGTCTTGATCCCAACCCAATGACGTTGGGTAGGAGTAGCACTACGTCTAGCTAGAAGATTCACTGCAAATGCAATATTAGGCCTGGTGCAATTTGCAAGATATATAAACGCTTCAATGGCACTGAGATATAGAACTTCTGGTCCCAATAACTCTTCCTCTTCCTCCCTAGGTCTGAATTGATCTTTATCTATTTCTAGAGCTCAAACAACCATAGGAGTTGTAATGGGGTATGCTTCGTCCATACTGAATTTCTCCAGTATATTCTAGACATAGGCAGACTGGTGGATAAGAATTCCTGTGGGAAGGCGCTTGAGTTGTAAACCCAAAAAAAATTTGGTTTTACCCAAATCCTTCATCTCGAATTCTGTCATTAGATGATTATGTGCTTCATCAATATCTCTCATGTCACTGATGATGTTGAGATCATCTACATATACTGAGATAATGAAGAATCTTTTAAGGGATCTTTTTATGAATACACATAAGCAATCATCATTGTTAGAATACCCTTTATTTAAAAGTAACTCCTTGAGTCGGTTGTACCACATTTTACCCGACTGCTTTAAGCCATATAATGACTTTTCAGCTTGACGCAATACATGTTGCAATTAGCATTTGGATTCGGCACAAAGATTCCATCGGGAACCTTCATGTAGATATTCGAATCTAGTGACCCATAAAGATATGCAGTCACTACGTCCATTAACTGCATGGAGAGATGATTTTGAACTGCCAAAGATATTAGGTATTGAAACATAATTTCACTAATTACTGGAGAATATGTTTCATTGAAATCAACGCCGGGTCTCTACGTGAATCCTTGTGCGACTAGCCTTGCCTTGTACCTCACGATCTCATTATTTTCATTCTGTTTTTGGATAAAAACCCATTTGAATCCAACAGGGAATACATGGGGAGATGTAGGTATTATAGATGAGAATACCTCTCTTTTGTTGAGCAAAGCTAACTCTGCCGGGACTGCTTTCTCCCACTGATTCTAGTCTGAGCATCGTTGACACTTTGCCATGGTCTTAGGATCTGGATCATTCAGAAGATTTTCTGAAACCGTAGCTGAGAAATATGTGTCGATGACCGTAATTCTACGATCATATAGTTCTCCAGAACTAGTATAATTGGTGGAAATTTCTTGTATACCCTGTGACGTCTCATGATCTCCCAATACAAGATTGTCACGGTGTTCCAATGGCCCAGCTTCACTGATAGCGCGTGCTGTGGAGCTGGGTTGTGAATGTTGAGTATTCACTTGGTGTCCATCAATTAATGGTTGACTTGCATTTCCTAATTTGGAGGATTTGGTGCCCGCTTTTCTTTGTCGCTTACTCGAAGCGTTATCCTGCTTTTTGGCCGTACTTCTCCCCTCTTGTTCTGAGATGGAGGTTGAATGGTTTTATTTGGTACCTCCACTCCTTCTGGCGCATTTCTAGTAGGAATGTAAGATTTTGTGACACGTTTATAATCAGTAAACGTGTCTGGCAGACTGTTTGCAATGTGTTGCAAATCAATTATCTTCTGAACTTGAAGCTTAGTCTCCTTTGTACGTGGATCAGAGGATGGGTTGGTATGATCATCCCAATTGATTTCCTGGCATTCTTTTGGATATTGAAAATCTCCTCCTAATGCCGCGAAATGTTCCTCATTGAATATGCAATCAGCATACCGGGCTGTAAATTATATTTGTTAATAACTACAACATACAAATTATATTGTAGCAAATTGCTGATACAAACTTACAATATGTCAACCTTACAACTCCTGCGACCTAACAACCTTATAAAGTCTTACAATACATAGAGTACTATTTTATTTGTTACTACCAATATAAAGACTAGGATCTAGACATTTGAATATCCATGGAGCTCGAGGATCCTAGTGAAGTCTCCAAACACATCGTTCGAAGCATATTCGATGAGTGTGTTCTCCGTGTCCATGTAGTCTGCGACCATCAAGGGAGCCTCCTCGGCTTTGTGTTCCATTGGAACTATTTGCGAGCAATTGGCCTCACTATTGTTGTTGGATTTGAGGTTGAAGTGAGTTTCATATCCTGATCCATTTGCCTGGTCTTTTCCAAGGGATTTTTGGTAGAGCGCAATCAAGTGACAGGGAGTGCGACACTTTTTTGTAGAATGCTTGTAGCATCCGCACTTGTGGCATTTTTCACCCTTAGGCTGAGAAATGCCTTTCCCCTGAGTTTGGCTTGTTTCTCTTTCTGTTGCGCTTGCGCTTGGACTTACCCTTAAATTGTTTTGACGATTACTAGAACCATCTAACTTTTTCTTACCCTTCTTATTGTGATGAACTTCTAGGAGAGGAGCTGGACCAACAGGGCGTTGGTGATGTGCTTTCATAGAAAATTCATCATGCTTTGCAGCCTGAAGTAGATCATGTATGAGTTGATTATAGGTAGGGTAGTTCCTGTCATGGTATTAGTGTTGCAAGACCCGATTAGAAGGAAGCATGGTGTGGATAGTTTTTTTTCTATCTTTTCTTCCTCTGATGGTTCTTTGCCACAGAACCGCAGCTTGGCACTGATCTAGTGAACTGCATGATTGTACGCTCCTATGGTTTTAAAATCTTCGAGCCTAAGTTGAGACCATTCAAGATTGGCTTCTGGCAGGATGACCACCCTCTACTGTTCATATCTGTTTTTAAGAGAAAGCCATAATGCACTAGGCTCTTCCACCATCACATACTCAGCCTTATGGTCGGTATGGACGTGGTGCCTTATGATGTATAAGGCATTGTACTTGTAAGGCTCAGCTAGTGGTACCTCTCTCTCCTTCGAAGGAGATAGTGCATGTAAAAGTGGGAGACAGTAGAATAATAAATAATATCTTTATTGATGGGGACCATTACATATTTATAGGGTCCGAGAGGACACCTTGTACGGACGCATCCAGGGGTGGTCCCCTGGACCAATGGGATGACAGGATTGTGAGGGACCGGATTGATGATATGGGGACCAATCAGGTCCCCCGAGTTGAACACTGGATTCATCTTAACACTGCACACAGCAAAATACTAGTGAGAGTTTAAGCATCCTTGAGCTGCTTGCTCTTTTTTGTCATATCCTGTATTTGCCTTGGACTTGTCCATGTTTTGCATGTGAAGATAACCATGACTGGATGTTTAGTACTAGGCAGTTTTGTGCTCCTTCGGTCCATTTTTCTACACTATTTAAGGTTTTAAATCATATAAATAATGCAATCTGGATAGTTGCCTTCTAAGGTTCATTCTCTATTGTGTAACTTAAATATTTTTTTAAAAAAGAATAAATGTGGGTTAAACATAGGCTCTATTTGAGGCTGGGGTGGACGTATAGTCAGCATGCACAAATGTAGGTCTGCTTGTTTGGTAGCCTGGTTAGCTCTGGGCCTAGCTTGAGGGAGTTTATGTTTGGTAGTCTGATACCTGGTTAAGTTGCATGTAGACGTGTGGAAACGGGCAGCCCGACACGGCATGCTGTGCTGTTGTAGCCCACAGGACTGTGTGTCGGCCTGAGGCATGAAATTTCTAAATTGTGTCGGGCCAGCCCATCAGGCGCAATAGCCCATGTAAGAGTACAACCTGTTAATGTTGGAAACAGCCCAATAACATTGAAAAGATGGAAAACAAAGCAAAATATTGGAGAAGAAAGGATTTAAACCTAGAACTTCATGTTGAAAAGATAGCAGACTAACCACTAGACCAATCCGATGTTTTTGTTTAAATATGAAACATATATTTTATTTAAATAAAGCATAATCGGGTCATGCCCTTGCCGGGTCGTGGTCTCGGCCCAAGCACCCAAGCATGACACGATGCTCTGGGCCATGACGGCCAGAGCATGAAATAGTATGGATCATGCCATGCTCGGGCCAGACCAATTTTTTCTTGCTTCGAGCTGGCCTGGCAGACACATCCCATTTGGACACCACTAGTTGCCCGCCCCTGTTTGGTAGGCTGCATGATGGGACGGTGTGGTCATCGTGTGTTGGTAATGACGAAGTTACCACTATAATTTTTCTAGTTTTGATGCCCAGGATCGCAACTCGCCTAGTTTTGGTGTTAAGTTCTGTTGTTTGTTTCGCGCCAAAATCGTGCACCTGTTGTGGTTTCATCGTCCACTTAGTACAAGTTTTGGATTGTATTTTTGTTTCTCTCATTTCACTAATAAGCAGCACGAGTCCAAGGAAATGCAGATTGGGGATACAATAAGTTTCATGAACTCTCAGTAGTACCAAGTTTAAACAAGTTTCCCTTGCAAAAAAAAGTTTAAACAAGTTTGTAACACAAATACAAGATAACGATGAATTGAACAACTATGACAACAAAGCTTCTTTGCAGTAGTTCGTGAATTTGGGCTTCTTGGATCTTATAGACTTAACATCACAACAACCAGAACTTATACACTTGAGTGATTGTGCCATATCATGCTTCATTTCACTCTTGGTGCATAGCTCTTGTAGTAAGCCTTTTGTAAGGACCGAAGGCGTACTGAGAGGGGGAGGGAGGGGGTGAATTGGTAAGCCAATCACGATTTTGAATACTTCAATTTCACTCAACTAAATCCCAGCAATCGTTGCAACCTAACAAGTCTAGTAGGCCAAGGCCCTACATATGCTAGTGTTCATGATGAGTACAAACGCAGAAGCTAAACATACTAGCCTATGCAAGCCACAATTCAACCTAATCACTAGAGCACATAACTACAGAATAGTAAATAAGGGTCAAGAAATGCTCATGATTTTTTTTCGAGGTCTCGAAAGGATGGTGCCTTCTCCTAATCCTCGTTGAACCACTTCTGCCGGAGTGCTAGTCCCTCCCACCACCAAGTGGACTTCTCGCACATGAGCCTGCAATCAATCCTGAAGTGAACACATGGTTACGTCACCACTGCCACCAAGGCACAAGCTCACCTCCCTCGAGAACTTACCAAACTCCCCGAGCCGACACAAGCGCTCACTAGCAATGCTCCTTTCAATGGGGTGGGGGGGGGGGGGGGTTCAAACCGCGTACATACGTGTGATGGCCTTCACAACCAATCACGATAGGCTCGATCACCGACACTTAACTAGTCTAGGTCTCACCATAGACCAAGAGTAACAATCTAGATCACACACTCAAGGACACCCTAGCCATAGATGTGGATAGATGCTCAAGTTACTCTCACTAGCACTCTCAAGATATCCAATGTCCTCTCCTAGTGCTCCTCTCTTTTCCTCTTGGCTCCCTACAAATGCACCTAGCAATTCCACTCGCCAAGAGAGGTCCCCAAGACCCCAGCAACAAAGTTATATAGAGAGGAGTGACCGGACAGTCCAGTCAGTAGGCCTAGAAAGCTGATTTCGTGGAGCAACGGCTAGTTAGAGGTTGGAAGCCTATATAACTTTGTTGCTGGGGTCTTGGAGACCCCTCTTGGCCAGTGGAATTGCTTGGAGCGTTTGGTAAGAGCCAAGAGGAAAAGAGGAGAGCACTAGGAGGAGATATTGCATATCTTGAGAGTGCTAGTGAGAGTAACTTGACATTGATACAGATATAAGGCTAGGGTGTCCTGGAGGGTGTGATCTAGGTTGTTACTCTTGGTCTGTGGTGAGACCTAGACCGGTTAGGTGTCGGTGATCGAGCCTATCATGATTAGTTGTGAAGGCCGTTATACATTTATACCCGGTTTGAGCCCACCGGTGAAAGGGGCATCAATTTTGAGCGCCCGTGTCGGCTCGGGGAGTCCGGAAAGTTCTCGAGGGAGGTGAGCTTGTGCCATGATGGCAGCGGTGACACACACCGTGTCCTCACTCTGAGAATGATTTCAGGCTCATGGGCGAGAACTCCACATCGATGGCGGGAGGGACCGGGACTCCAGCGGGAGTGGTCTAACCCCCGGGAAAAAAATCATGAGCATTTCTTAACCCCCTCTTTACTATTCTGCAATTGTGTGCTCTAGTAACTAGGTTGGATTGTGGCTCACATAGGCTAGTGTGTTTGGCTTTTGCGCTTGCTATCATCATGAACACTAGCATGTGTAGGGTCTTGACCTACTAGAATTGTTTAGGTTGCAACGATTATTGGGTTCTAGTTGTGTGAATTGAAGTATTTGGATTCGTGATTGCCTTACCAAATAACCCCCCCTCTCGGTACGCCTTCGGTCCTTACAATACTCCCCCTAGATACAAGACTATACTCTCAATCGACATGGATCACACTCCCCCTATCTCTATGTCTTCTCCCCTTTGGCAACAAGCACCAACAAGAGAGGGACAACTACTGAGCACTTGACGTCATAGGAGGTGGTGGTGCAGCAATGTCCTCTGAGGGCTCTATGCTGGGCTGCTCCTTTGTCAGATACTGCTGCTCTACCTGAGCCTGTGTCACTAAACATCGATGAAAGTTGCCTAGAGGGGGGGGGGGGGGGGGGAGGTGAATAGGCAATGCTAATAATCCTGCAAAATTGGGCTTCAACAATTTTATCAGTCTGACCAGCAGTGCCGATGGCCATTGCCGATGCTGGAGCGGCAGTGCCGATGAGCAAACTGAAAGCGTATAAAAACTTAGTTTAAGTGGTTCCGCAGTTACTAAGTGGACAAGTTGTTACAACAGTAGTAGAGAGACACAATAATGATAAGAGAATAATAAAACAAGAGCTATATGAATAGAGCTAGCAAATATATCAAGTACAAGTGTAAACCCTAGGTGAAGATTAAATGAACAACAAGTAAGTAAAAGAGCACACGGAGACACAAGATTTGTTACCGAAGTTCAAGCTCACAAATAACCCTACGTCTCCGTTGAGAAGTCCACAAAGAAACGGGTCTCTTTCAACCCTATTCTCACTCAAGCGACCACAAAGATCAAGCTCCAATTTTCCACTATCAATTCCCTTGCGGGAGGGTAATACAAACTTCCCGAGGCGTCACCACATAAGTTGGGAGCTCTACGGGCACCGCTAACTGTTTAGGAGCAAAGCTCCAAGAGTAACAAGCACAAATCACAAAGATGGTTAAATCGAATGCTCAAGAGTGGAATGATGCTCTTTTCACTAGGAAACAATGGCTCACTCAAACTCTAGCTCAAAGAATGAGGCTTTAGCTTGGAGAGGGAGGGTGAGGAGAGTGGAGCTCAGAAGTGCAAAGTGATTTTCGGGTTCCAAGAAGAATCCATGAAGAGGGGTGTGTCCTTTTTATACAAGAGGCTCAAAAAGAGCCGTTGGCCTGTCTGGACACCCCATACCAGCACTGTCGATCGAGCCATTAGCACTGCCGGCAGGGTTTCTGATACACTGTCATAGATCTGCAGACAAGGAATTAGCCCGCACCGGCACTGCCAATCAGGGCATCGGCACTGCCGGTGAGGTAGCCGCAGAGATGAAAAATGGTCTCTGGAAGCCTTGACCAGCACTGCCGATCTTAGTCAGCCAGAGAGCCCGAGAGAATAGTTCTCTGTGGAGAGGGGACCGGCACTACCAGTGAACTACTGCCAGAGAGACAGAGGAAACACCCTTCTCTGGAAGGATAGACCGGCACTACCGATGAGGCCATCAGCACTACCGGTGCTGGCAAGACAAAACCCAGAGAAGTGGCTGGACATCATAGCGCCTCTGTGAGGGATGATCGGCACTGCCGATGGGGACCACCAGCACTACCGATAAAGGCAGAAACAGAGGATGACAGAACTGGTATTTTTGGGAAGCTTGAGCATTTGACTTTACCAAATTTGTAAGATATACCCCTCTTAATAGTATGGTTTACCTATACTCAAGATTAGAAATAAAAACATCATTGATCCTTCTTTCTTGAGTAAAATATGGACTTTCAACTTGAGGCAAATTGACCATCTTCTTTTCTCTTTTTTGTTTCAATACATTACGTTCATCAATTGAGATAGTCATCTACATACATACTCAATGAAAAACATTAGTCCATTCTTAATTGTATTGACGCCAATCACCAAAACAAAATTAGGGGCCTAGATGCACTTTCAATCTCCCCCTTTTTCGTGATTGATGACAATACAACTAGATTTCATAAAAATAAGCAATAATTTCATTTTGTGATATTTAGAACCATGTGGAGCTCTCCCTAAGTGTGTGCATGATATAAATAATAATGATCAACAACAATGCACATATATAAAGAAAAAATGTGAGAGCTCCTCCTATCACCGTGCATATGTGACAATTTACAATAACTGAGCATAAGAGATAATGAATTAAGCAAATGACGATGATTATCACACAAATGCATCTAGAAGGCGAGAAACAACAATACACCATCACAAGAGACAATAGAAGCAACCTAATCAATAAAACACAAATAGAGGTTTACAGGAACACAAGCAAATAGTTTTACAAACCACAAGCAAATTGTCCATCACTCTCACAAAATGAAAAGCAAGCTACTAGACACCAACTAAGCTTCTCCTCCTTTGGCATCACAACACCAAAAAGAGGGAAAAGAACCGCCGGAAGCTTCACTCCTCTATGGAATCGGCATCGTCATTATCATCATCATCCTCATCCTCAGCCGCCTGTACAGACTGTGTAGCCTGAGTGTAGATACCCTAGGGATCATCATAGGAGCTCATGTCTGGCAGAGGAGTGAACTGAACTGGAGGTGGAAGCTCAACACTGGAAGTGGCGGCGAGGGTCCTCAAGTCTGACTGAACCTGAGTCAGAGCCTGCTGCTGCTCCCTAATGGCCACTGCAGAGTCTCATCATATGCAAAACATGGACTTGATGGCACGGGTAAGCTTCGAGGACTGGCGACGAGGACAAGGGGCAGCACTAGGACTGACTGCCTCTCCCCCTGCTGCTGCTAAAGACCGAGGCACATTTGCCGCTGCTAGAGGAGTACTACCGTGGGGAGGTGAGGCAATGAGAGGAAACTACTTTGGCGTGACTGAGGGATGCTTGTGATCACATATGAACTGGCAGCCCACCAGATGCAGAATCATCTTCATAAGGTATGGAGCATAGATCAAAGAAGCCTTACTAGTGTAGGAGTTGTAGAGAATCTCTGTCCAAACGAAGTCAAACACACTGAAAGGCTCCGCTCCCTCTCTCATAGCAAACATCAATGTCTTGGTGGAGCTGAGAATATGAGTGTGATCCCCCACCTTAGGAGTCAAAGTCACCCGTAGCATGTTGTTGAGAACTCGAAAATATGGCTTCATGCCATGATAGGAACCAAACTCAAGACCATGCTTGGGGTCACCATAATGAGCATCATACATGAACGCCCACTCACTGTCCTCCTGAGGATCAAAGACAGTTGCCTTGGGCTTAGCTCTGTCAGTCTCATCAAAGCCAAGAATATGAGAAAAGTTGAAATAAGTGATAGTGAACCGGTTGCCCTCTATGGTCCAGTGCAGCTTGGAATCCATGTGGTTTTCCTCATCAAGCTCAATCCACATGGTAGCATAAAACTGAGCAATGATCTCATCATTCTAGTGCTGGTGCAAACCCATGATAGCTGTCATGTTCCTCCTGTCACACTCTGAGCGGATCAGCTGAAAAGTGGGATCATTTGCTGCTACTATCCTATCCTAGTCAATGCACTTCATGGGTGCAACTCTGTGTGTGGTCTTCTTCAGAATGTTCTTGTACCATGCAACCTGAGTCAAGTCCCAAAATCTAACATCGGAGACACCCGGGTGCTTGGGCCCAGTCCAAGGGTTTCTGTGACGGTACACTCTCATCTCATCCCTAGATGGAGCCAATGGAATCCGGAACTGATCATCCACCTGTGGTGCTAACAGCTGATGGGTGATGGAGGAGCGCATTGGTCCATGGATAGGTTCATGAACAACCTCATCCCCAGACTCCTCACCCTCACCCTTACTCTCCTCCTCCTCCTGCTGTTCATCCTCCTCTTCTTCTTCCTCTGCATTGGATTCTTCCTCCTCATCCTCACTAGGAGTAGGGTCCCTCGGAGGAATAGCCTTCCCTTTGCCCTTGCCACGCCCGAGGCCAACACCACTTGAGGTGGATTGGCTGGAGGCTCCACCTTGGCCCGCTTTCCTCCCCCACCCCGACGAGCAATGGGGGAGTTGTTGGGGTCAAAGTCCGCGTCCGAGTCATTGGGAGTGCCCGGATGCTTCTAACGCTTGCCACCGGCCATCTGTCAAGAATAAATGAGGTGGTGTTTCAAAAAATGCAACAAAACAGTACTGTACTGCTATCTGGTTTGCCCTGATCGGCAGTGCCAGTGGGAGCCTTCAGCAGTGCCGGTGGGTAAAGCAGAGAGCAGCTTGAGCAAAACTGCTGTCTGGCTGACACAACCGGCAGTGCCGATGACTAACATCAGCAGTGCTGATCAGTTCAAGTTGACACTGCAACGGTCAATTAGGGTTTCTGGATCTCCTGACTGGCAGTGCCGGTGGAGGCCATCGGCAGTGCCGATCAGGGGAGTTTGAAACCCTAAGTCCGCTAAAAACTAAAATTTATCCACTAAAACTCTACCAAATTGCAGGGGTGACTAAATTACTCCTAGATGAACATCTCTATTAAGTGAAATTACGCAAAAACATGGAGCTTTGCGAGATTCAAAAGATGAAGATTTTTCAAAAATACCTTCAAAAGTCCTTCAAATCCTAGAGGAGATCGAGGAGATGAGGTCTAGGAGTTGACTTGATCCACTTCCTTCTTGATTCCATAAAGCTTGGCAAGGATTTGAAGAGGAGGAACTAGGGTTAGGGTTAGAGAGAGAGGAGGGCTCGGTTGGAAACTTGTGTGAAAACTAGACTCAGTCTCGTGAGGGGGCCGAGTTAACTTCAAAACACTCCAGGCCCGCATCGGTAGTGCCGGTGCAGGTCAACGCACAAGGTCCAGGCCCGCATCAGCAGTGCCGATGGTGAGCATCGGCAGTGCCGATCCTCTAGAAGACAGAGGACTGGCAAGAAGGGCTAGAGGAGGGGTATTTCAAAAGAAATTTTTGATGGACAACAAATAGTCTTGACATCATATGGTCAGCCAACGATCAGCAATTCATAACAACGACCATATTTTGACAAGATTTGATCCAATGATCAAGAAGCAACACCATTAGCAAAAACATGATAATTTTTTGACAAAAAGCAATGATTTTTGCAAAGATAAAACAATCACCATTTATATGTGCACATCCTCTATACCACATTGCTAGAGTCAAGGATATTTAGCTCACTTCTATGATAATAAAATCTTTTCTCATCTATGGGCTTGGTGAAAATATCCGCTAGTTGATCTTCGGTTCGCACATGACTAACTTCTATATCCCCCTTAATAGAATGATCTCTCAAAAAGTGGTGGTGGATATCTATATGCTTTGTGCGTCAATGCTCAACAGGGTTGTAAGCTAGCTTTCTGGCACTCTCATTGTCACATAGGAGTGGAACACGGTTCAACTTGTAGCCGTAGTCCCTTAGAGTTTGTCTCATCCAAAGTAGTTGTGCACAACAACTACCGGCTGCAACATACTCCGCTTCGGCGGTAGAAAGTGCAACATAATTTTGTTTCTTGGATGACCATGACACTTGGGACCTACCCAAGAATTGGCATGTCCAGGAGGTGCTCTTTCTATCTACCTTATCCCCGGTATAATCCGTATCGGAGTAGCCTAAAAGGTTGAACTTTGAACCCTTGGGGTACCAAAGCCCTAGGTTGGGTGTGTGAACCAAATATCTCAAGATTCTTTTAACGGCCATCATGTGGCACTCCATAGGAGCGGCTTGAAAACGTGCACACATACACACACAAAGCATGATATCGGGCCTAGATGCCCAAAGATAAAGCAAAGAGCCTATCATGGAGCGGTATACCTTTTGATCAACGGGCTTGTCCTTTTTGTTAAGGTTGATGTGTCCATTTGTTGGCATGGGAGTTTTGATGGGCTTGGCCTTGTCCATGTCGAACTTCTTCAATGAATCTTGAGTGTACTTGGCTTGACATATGAAGGTGCCTTCCTTGAGTTGCTTCACTTGGAAGCCTAGCAAGTATGTCAACTCTCCCATCATGGACATCTCAAACCTCTTGGTCATTATCTTGCTAAACTCATCACAAAAGTTTTGGTTAGTAGAGCCAAATATAATATCATCGACATATATTTGGCACACAAAGATATCATTGCCAAAATGCTTGGTGAAGAGAGTTGCATCGGTCTTACCAATGAAAAAACCCATTTTAACAAGAAAATCCCTAAGGCATTCATACCATGCTCTTGGGGCTTGCTTAAGCCCATAGAGCGTCTTATGGAGCTTGAAAACATGATTAGGATACTTTGGGTCTTCAAAGCCTGGTGGTTGCTCCACATACACCTCTTCCTTGATTGGCCCATTGAGGAATGCACTTTTCACATCCATTTGGTACAACTTAAAATCATGATGAGTAGCAAAAGCAAGTAATATTCTAATAGATTCAAGCCTTGCTATGGGGGCATAGGTTTCATCAAAATCCAAACCTTCCACTTGTGAATACCCCTTTGCTACGATCCTTCCCTTGTTTCTTGTCACAACACCGTCTTCATTTTGTTTATTGCGAAACACCCATTTGGTGCCCACAACATTCTTGTTTTTTGGCCTTTCCTCTAATGTCCACACTTTATTTCTTTTGAAGTTGTTTAATTCTTCTTGCATGACCATCACCCAATCCGAATCCTCAAGTGCTTGTTCTACCCTAAATGGCTCCATAGAAAAGACAAAAGAGTAATGTTCACAAAAATTACTAACTCGAGATCTAGTGATTACCCCCTTATCAATGTCTCCAAGAATTTGCTCGACGGGGTGACCATGTTGTATATTTTGATGCACTCTTGAGTGTGGTTGTGACACCCCAGGTGTCTCACTTCTATTTAACAAATATGAAAGGGCAGAAGTCATGAATAATATAGCATGAAATGATAGAGCCTAATTAATGAATTAATTCCAGGTAATTAAAAACCCTGCAACCAATTTTGGGAGCCAAATGAAATTTTATTATACAACATATGTCAAATAATTTCATAATCAGATTGGTAATATTAAAATAGAATTTTATGAATTTAATAAGCATTTTACCACATTTAGAAAATGCACCAAATAATTAATTAAAGCATAGAAACCTTTCACAATGGGGAATTAATTATGAAATAACTATAAATTTTCTGACCAAATGGGTCCCACCAGAGCACCAGAGTTTTCACAAAGGACCTATGTGCAAAATCCCAATTCAATGGGAAGTCCCTAGCTATTTTAATTGGGAATATCTTTGACTAGGGACCTTTTTGCGAGGATCTTGAAAGATCAGAGGGCGCAGCACAAAATCTCCATTCTTCTCCATATGCCACTAGCGCAGGGCCTTCTCGGGCGCATAACTCCTCCGCTGGTGCACGCCATCGCCTACTCCTTCTCGGGACTCCCCGCGTGCACTGTGCCACTGGCCTCCCCCTCTGCACCATGTGCCATCCCATCCTTCAGCTCTGCTGCAAGACCGCCCAACGGCCGCCCTCTCCTTCTCTGCACGCCATCGCCATGGCCTGCGATGGCTTCAATTTCTGCCGTTTCTCCCACTCTCGCTCCCCCACTTGCTTCTTTCCCTCTGCGCAACATCAAGGCACACCGCAGGCCTCACAAAAACCACTCTCCATCCCTCGCGCTTTCTGATCTCTCTCAATCTCTCCTCCCTCTGTTCTCTGCGCTGCCGCCATTGACAAACCCGAGCTCGAGCTTGTTGTGCCGCCATTCCCCTACTTCCCCCACGCGAGATGAACCTCAATTCCCTACGCATAGACCCCTCCTCCCTCCCCGTGCCCCCGCTTGGGCAACTCCTTGCACTTCCAGCTTGAATCGTAGAGAAGACCGAGCCCTGCTTCCCGACGACCACCCTGACGGCACCACAAAAATTCTCCGCGTCTGGTGACCCTCTCTTTCCCATTTCTCTTATCGATCGTGCGCAACTTCCCGCCAAACACTCCTAACTCCTTTCCCCTCGATTCCTTCCGCAAGATCCCCGACATTTCAACTTTTCCCCGGCCGCCGCCTCGGCTCCACCAGAAATCCTGAGCCGCTCCACGACGAGCACTACTCTTCGGCCCTCCTCGATGAACTCTGACCTTGTGCCGCTCTTCCCCACGTCACCATGAAGCTATGGGCGAAGACGACGCTCGATTTGCTACCTCCTAGCCTGAACGCGGCGCAGCCGAAGTCTCCTCCTCCGCCGCCTCTCGATGTCGGCACCCCTCCGGTGAGCTACCTCCCCCGTGAACCCCTCCAACCGAAGCGCCTCGGCTAGTAGTCCATTTTCCTGCCATCGCGATGAGCTTCCGCCGCCCACAATCCACCGGCGGCGAGCCCTCCGGCGAACTCCGTCGCTGAACCCCCACGCTGACTGGCAATCCTACTAGCAGTCGTGCTGTTGCCTGCATGGCACTGAGTTGGCGCCTAGGTGTCGCTGACGTGTTGCACGCGTGGCATTCCCTAAACCAGAAAAGACCCGGAAAAATCCCAGAAATTGCTAAAGACTTTGAAAAACCATAGTAAATTGAATTCAAATCCAATGAGGCCCAAACAAATTTTGTTAGATTCATTTTGAATTGCTCTGATTTAGTAAAATGATAAGTTGATGCCTCTGTACATGTATTTTTAATAATACATTAAATTGCCAAAACACTAATTAATTAGCCAGAAATTCTAGGAATAAAATTAAATCTTGATTTTTGGCATGCTTTGTAAAAACATGATTATCTACCACCACAAATTGTGGTTAGGTAAAATGTGAATTAGTTTAGGCTCTGGAATTTATTTAGTGTATATGCTTAAATTAATCTAGTAATTATTCTGTAAACAATTTGCCCTTGCCACTTGGCACAAAAATCACTCATATAAGTCTCTGTACACAGTTAATCACACATGTCCAGAAACATAAATTTACTTTATTAATTAATTTAATTACTCATATCACTCATTTACTTTATTTAATTGCATAAAGAATATATATACCTAAAATCTTTATTAACAACCCCACTTCTCTGAAGCATATGGCTTCGAGAACATAATAGTAATTTTAATTGACATAAAAACACAATACGCTTGTATGCATCATATCATTACATTAAACAGTATTTCGATAATGCCGTGAATTCAATCCCGTCATATAGGTAACGACCATCGGGAGCAAGAGGACGACTTTCAGAAGGACGTTGACCCTCAAGAGCAAGAAGTTATAGTTGCTAGCACTAACATTGATCCAGGCAAGCCCCAGGTTGCATTCACCTTTTAATAAAGTTTTGCTAGTTTATAATATTACTAGTGTCTATGATTATTGTTACATTAGGTCATAGGAGTTGTTTGAAACCCACCTTGCATGATATCAAATGTGAAGGACCGAGAAGGCGACTAGAGGGGGGGGGGGGTGAATGGGAGCTAATCAAAATTCTCGAAGAGAACTTGGCCTATATCCCAAAAACAACCCGAAGCAACCTCCAAACTGATCACCAAGACTATACACACCAACTCGTGGTGTACTAGCCCTAGGATTGATCAACCACAGCAAAGGAACACAGCGGAAACAAAAAGAGAAGACGAAATGCTCAACAGTCCAAGACTGAGCACTCATCGGCAGTGCTGATCCCTGCCATCGGTAGTGCCGGTCGGCATCGGCAGTGCCGGTCACACCTATCGGCAGTGCCTGTGCACATCATCGGCAGTGCCGGTCCCACCTATTGGCAGTGGCGGTGCAGGATGCTGTTGCATTGGAACCTACAGACTAGACCAATCGGCAGTGCCGGTCCTGGTCATCGGCAGTGCCGGTCGACCCCCGACAGAACAGAAAAACTCTCGGGATCTTCTCAAATCTTCTCCAAAACTCAATCAAATGAACTCCAAGTCCCCTAGTTGTGCCCGATCCTCTCGCCGTTGACCGCCATGTTGACTCCAGTGACCTACACATCATGAGACAAGCAAACACATTTCTCATCTCCTGCAACATCACCAATATCTCCACCAACTCCGGATAGTCATAACCATGATATGCAAACCCATGCAATCTCTGGATTCCCGTATTTCAACTCATACACCAAATCCGCTTAAGTCAATTACTCATCACAAATATAGCAAACCATGGCACATATCCACATGGTTTCTTAATCTCCCCCTTGATGAGTACATTGACAACACCAAATGCACAAAGATTAGAGATTGAAATGCAAAGCCGAATAGGCACATCCAAATGGCCAAACCCAAAGAAAAGGTGAAAATAAGCCATCTAGCAAGTAGGGATCACAAAACCAAGAGTTGGCAAAGAAAGCGACTTGAGACGCAAAGAATGTGAAAAGCGCAAGAAACCGTTCAAGATCATGATATGCTCTCCCTCAAGTTGTGGTAGGTCTCATGTAGTGCAAAACAGATCATATGAGTTTCTTAGCATTATTTGTGCATGACCCCACAAAATTTTCTCCCCCTTTGGCAATGAACTCATCAAAGAGGCAAAAGGACAAGCAAACATGCAATGCATAAAAATGCAAACCTAAGGAGCTTCAACAATTATGCAAACAAGCATTTAACTTTGCTAACCATAACCATAGTGCCATGAAGTGTAAAGGAAATAGCTTCCAATCATGCAAAGATCAAAAATAGATAGCAAGGCATAAACACCATAAGCTATACAGGCTAAGCAGAAAGATTGACTAGCTTAGATAGAATCAAATTTTGCTTATCATGAGAAAATCTACCACCACATGTGTAAGTACTCTCATCCAAGGCAAAACAAGCATAAGTGAATCATAAGAATCTAGCCAGTTTCAATCTCAACAAGGGCAACAAGCACTCGTAGAAAATGAGCTCTACAAACACTCACATATGAAATAGAGACTCAGTTGATCAAGTGATTATAGTTTATCCTCATGTGTCCTCTTATCCATGCGGAGGGTCGCACGACTGGGTACGGCAAACACCCCGAGGCTTCAAGTCACAATATTTGGATTTAGCATTATTGAGTAGTTCTTGATCAAAGCAATTAGCAGATTTTTCAAGATTATGCACAAGACAAAAGAGCATGCCTTTGCGGCAAAAGAAACACACGTTCCCACAATGTTTCATCATGAGCTAAACATTTGCAAAGCCTTCCATTTTGCAAACACAAGGTGCCAAAGCCAAGACATCCTCTAGACTAGCCTCAATGCAAGTTTCAACAAGGATAAAAGCAATTATACACATGGTGAGCAAGTTTTAGTAAGATTAGATCATAAGGTTCACAAGAAGCTCAGTTTATCTTTAAGATTAGCAAGTTGCTCACATGAGTTTATAACAGGCCATCTAGAAAATCTAAGCATGAGAGATTACCATCACATCCACACAACTTAGCTCAAGCTCAATCATAGCAAAGAGAAATGCAAGAAAGCATAAGAATCAAAGCTCATCTACCAATGCATATATTACATATGAGATGCAATGCAAAAATGGTAAGATACATATATACAAGAGAAAACCAACTCCCCCTCAAATGATGCCATAGGGATGACAAACACCAAGTTCCCCCCGAAGAAAAGCATGTCTCGAAGCATCTAGGGGCTTGGTGAGGATATCAGCTAGTTGGTTTTTGGTATCAATGTATTTGAGCTCAACATCCCCCTTCTCAACATTGTCTCTCACGAAGTAGAATCGCACATTGATGTGTTTGACCTTACCATGTTAGACTGGGTTTTTGGCTAAGCATATGGCATTGGAGTTATCACACATGAGTGGAACACCCTTAAAAGTTAACCCATAGTCTCTCATGGTAGATACAACCCATAGGATTTGTGAGCAGTAGCTAGCAGCAGCTACATACTCAGCCTCTGTGGTGGATTGGGCAACACTCGACTGCTTACGAGAAGACCAACAGATCAAAGAAGTACCCAAGAAATGGCAAGTACCAGAAGTGCTCTTCCTATCAATTCTACACCCAGCAAAGTTCGCATCCGAATACCCAATGAGATCAAGAGATGAAGATGCAGAGTACCAAAGACCAAACTCAAGGGTGTATTTGAGATACCTGAAGATGCGCTTCACAGCCTTACGATGAGTCACCCTTGGGGAAGCTTGAAAGCGAGTACAAAGCCACACCGCAAAATGTATGTCGGGTCTTGTCGTTGTCAGGTACAAGAGGGAGCCAATCATGCTCCTATACTTCCTTTGATCCATCGCTTCACAGTCTTCATCAGGGTCAAGAGCCGTTGTAGTGGACATTGGTGTAGACAACGGCTTCATATTGACCATGTCGAACTTCTTCAGGAGATCCTTCGTGTACTTGGCTTGATGTATGAAAGTGCCTTGCTTGCACTGCTTGATTTGAAGCCCAAGAAAGAAGGTGAGCTTTCCCATCATCGACATCTGAAATTCACTTTCTATAGCTTCCTGAAACTTGGACACAAGAGCTTGAGAGGAACCACCAAAGATGATATCATCCATATAAATCTCAACTATTAGAAAGTCATTGCCATGCTTGAGAGTAAACAAGGTTTTACCAACACACCCCATGATATACCCACGCTCTAGCAAGAAGGTCTTAAGCCTAGCATACCATGCCCTAGGTGCTTGCTTTAGCCCATACAAAGCCTTATGAAGCTTGTACACACGGTTTGGGTATTTGTGGTGCTCAAAGCCAGGGGGTTGCCTCACATACACTTCTTCCTCTATGAAACCATTTAGGAAACCACTCTTGACCATTTGATAGAGTCTAATGCCCTTAGAGGCAGCAAATGCAAGCAAGATCCTAATGGCTTCTATGCGAGCAACAAGAGCAAAGGTTTCACCATAATCTAGGCCCTCCACTTGGCTAAAACCTTGAGCAAAACTAGCCTAGCCTTGTTTCTCACAACCTCACCATCCTCCCCATGTTTGTTTTTGAACACCCACTTGGTTCCTATGACATTGACATTTTTGGGAGGCTCTACAAGGGTCCAGACTTTGTTTCTCTCAAAGTTTTCCAACTCCTCATGCATGGCATTAACCCAATGTTCATCAGATAGTGCGTGTCCAACATCCCGGGGTTCAAAGGTTGCAACAAAGAGAGAATTGGTAAAGCAAGCAAGATGTGCAGACCTTGACCTTGTTGTCCTCTCATAGAGATTACCGATCATCTGTTGAGGTGGGTGTTGACGCTGAATGTTGTGAGGAGCCTCTCTCTCAGAGTGTACCTCCCTCTCAACCATAGCTGGAGCTTGCTCAACAGCTGCTAAAGTCAATGTAGAAGCTTCTGGACCCTCTGCTGGAGTAGTGGTAGCAGCAGGAACAAGCTCAGATGAGAGATGAAGTGAATCATCATCATCATCATCAAAGCCATGTAGGTCCTCTTCTACAAAGATGCTCTCCTTCATCTCCTTGTCACCTGCAGACTCAATTACATTCCTTGCACAAGAGTTTGAGTCATCAAAGGTTACATCACAGGATTCTACGGTGGTTTTAGTCTCCAAATTCAAAACTCTATAGGAATGACCATGAAGAGAGTAACCAAGAAATATTCCATCAGAAGACCTTGACTCAAACTTATCAAGATTGCCATGCTTGAGAATAAAGCACTTGCAACCAAAGGCACGCAAATGAGAAACCGAGGGCTTTCTCCCAAAACGTAGCTCATAAGAAGTCACATTAAGAATTGAGCGCAAGAAAATCCGATTGGAAACATAGCAAGCAGTGCTAATGGCCTCAACCCAGAACCGCCTCGGAGTCCTATGCTCATCGAGCATCGTCCGGGCCATCTCCACTAAGGTTCTGTTCTTTCTTTCAACCACACCGTTCTGCTGGGGAACCCGAGGTGCTAAAAACTGATGCTCAATACCATGCTCAAGACAGAAAGCATCAAAGGAGGAGTTCTTGAACTCGGTGCCATTATCACTGTGAATTGCTCGTAATGCACCAGGGAGTTCCTTGAACAACCTCAAAGCTAAGCTCCGAAAGTGATGAAACACTTCATCCTTGCTCTCAAGAAAGTAGACCCAACAGTAGCGAGAATAGTCGTCAACAATCACAAGAACATACCACTTCCCACCCGCCGATCGAACCCGAGAAGGACCAACAGTGTCCATATGAAGCAACTCTCCAGGGCGTTTAGTCATCACCAAATTGATTGGTGGATGAGAAGCGGCAATCATTTTCCCATGATGACAAGGAGCACAAACCAAATCCTTATCAAATTTTAGCTTAGGCAATCCTCGGATCAAACCTAGGCCACTCAAGCGACATAACAAGTCAAAGCTCATATGACCCAGTCTCCTATGCCATTTCCAGAGCTCAGAAGAAGATTGAGCAAACAAGCACTTGTGAGAACCAGGAGAACCAGAGAAATCAGCCTGAAAAACTCTGCCAATGCGAGAAATCCCACAAACCAAGGAACCACTTGAATCAAGAACACAAGAAGCATTCGACTTAAGCGCACTTCCAAACCAATATCAAGAAGCTGAGAGACAGAGAGGAGATTGTACTTGAGAAACTCAACCAAACCAACATCATTGAGAGTGAAGTTCTCATTTACCTTTACCGTGTCCCTTCCCTTCACTCTTCCTCTCTTGTCATCTCCAAAGGTCACATACTCCCGACGCTTCAAGGGAGTGAGGCTGGAGAACCACTTTGCATTTCCGGTCATGTGGCGCGAACACCCGAAATCCATCAACCACTTGTTCTCCAAGCCTCCACCTGCTGCCTACAAAGAACGAGAAGTGAAAGTCGATGGCTCAGTGCTGGGGTTAGTCAAAAAGCATTTGGGAATCTAGCACTTAACCATACGACCGGTAGTAGTCATCACAGTTTTTTGCACTTTATCATTTGAACGTATGGGATGAGAACCACGATTGGGAAAACGTGGCCTGTCAAAGCGTCTCGACTCAAATCTTGAGTTGTGAGGATAGAAATCATCTGTGTGAAAGCCAAATCCACTCAAGTGACGCTCACCACGATGGGGAAAACATGGGGCGCCAAAGCGCTGCTGCGTAAAGCCTCTGTTTCGTGAATCAAAGCCATATGAGGAATGACCCTGTCCACGATAGGCACGAGAAAAAGAGCGAGGCTGAAAGTCAACAAAATCATCATAAAAAGCATCCCTAGTCAACTCAGCTTGCTTCCTCTCAATCCTCTTACGCCTATAATAGAATTCATCCAAGTGGCCCTTACGACCACAAAACATGCAAATGTAGACACCCTTAGGATTAGGCTTGGTTTGCATTGCAGGTTTGGGTTTCGGCTTCTCTATTTGCTTTGGTTTGAAGGAGGGTTTTGGATTGGGTGGATAGTATGTGTCAGTGGGTTTGATGGTGTTTTCCTCATCCTTGTAGCTGGAGCTAGGTACAAACTTACCCACATTCTCACTCTCCTTGTCACACCTCTAAAATCCCAAACCCAAGTTATAGGTTGATCTAGAAGCACTCTCCTTCACTCTTGCCAAATCACTCTCAATCTTCTCTTCACTCACTAGGGTTCTCTAGAGCCTAGACACAAGATAGTCATTTTCCTGAACTAGGGCTTTGTTTTCCTCCCTAGTGATTACAAGCTTGTCCTTAAGAGAGACACACACCTCACAGGATGGTGGAAGGACCTTAGAGCGAGTCTCATGAAGCAACTTGGACTAAAGCTCTTTGACTTTGAGGGACTGAGCTTCCAACTCATCTGTGAGCTTGGGGCACTTCTGACATGCACCCAAAAGAGTTGGTCTAGCTTTGAACTCATCAAGCTCCTTGAGGGCACTCTCAAGCTGACTGGCAACTTGAGCATGCACACTCTCCCTCTGTGCAAGATCACTCATCACAACATGACAAGACTCACACTCAACAACAATGTCCTCACGAGCAAGCTTGGACCTAAGCGAAGCAATTTCAAAATCAGCACTCTCCAACTTAGACTTAAGCTCTCTACTCTCACGAACAGCACTTCGAAGCTTATCATCTTGCATGAGCAGAACATCGCGCAAATGATCAAGTTCAGAAGAGAGCTCATCGAGAGTGGGAGGTACCTCGCTTGTGTCGGAGTCGGATCCAGAGTCGGTGTCGTGGTCGTTCTTTGCCATGAAGCAAAGCCCGGTGAAGTCATCCTTCCTGTTGACTCGTGGCTTTTCAACCTCCTCCTCCGAGCTTGTAAGGCCTTCGCTTGATGTGAGGTCGACATCACTCAAGGTGGCAACGCAGGCACGTGCAATGGCCTTGGCGAACTTCTTGGAGTTCTTGCCCTTCTTGTAGAAGCGGTTCTTCTTCTGCTTGAAGTCTTCAGTGTTGTTGTTGTGGTACCCGGCCTTCTTCTTCTTCTTGGGACAATCAGCGATGAAGTGTCCCGGGTCACCGCACTCAAAGCAGGTTCTTGAACCACCTCCTCTTCTCTCCTTCCGGTTGTTGTAGAACTTCTTGAACTTCCTTGTGAGCAAGAATAGCTCCTCGTCAGGAATGCACTCCATCTGTTCATCGGAAGCTGCAACAAGAGAAGACAAAGCAAACTCCAAGGAAAACTTGTCAAGTGAGGGGTTAGTTCCATAAGAAGCACACCTGTGATCACCCTTCTGAGAACTAGAAAGCAAAGCCATGCTAGAAGCAGGAATAGCAAGATTAGGACGAGGTTTCCTAGATAGTTCATGAGATTTCAGCTTGCTATATAGTTGCTCATAGTTCAGGGTATTGAATTCAGCAGTTTCTTCTAGAGAAGCAATTTTAACCCCCCAAACATTTTCATCAAGTGAGTACAGCAGTTGCTTAGCTCTATCATTGTCATTGTACACAAGGGTACCACAAGCCCGCAAGTTGCACACAATTGCCTCAAACCTATGAAAAGTGTCATCTAGTGACTCGCCCGGTTTCTGTGCAAATGTTTGGTACTGTCTATTGTAAGAATCCTTACGCATAGACTTGACCTGGTTGGTACCCTCATGGTAAGTGTAGAGCTTATCCCAAATAGCATGAGCAGTGTCAAGGTGTGCAACCCTATCATGTTCACTCCTACCAAGTGCAGAAAGCAGAATATTGACAGCTTTGGAGTTGTTCTCATACCTGACTAACTCACCTACAGGAGCAGTGTTCAGGTCTTGTGGTATAGCATACTCCTGATCAACAATCTCCCAAATTACACGTCCTTGACTTAGCAGATATGCCTTGGTCCGTGACTTCTAGTAGGGGAAGTCCTCTCCATCGAACATCCACAGCTTGACAGCACGCTTCTCCATGTTGTCTTCGGATCACAAAGCCGATGAAGCTCAACTAGTGATCAAACCGGCTCTGATACCAATTGAAGGACCGAGAAGGCGACCAGAGGGGGGGGGGGTGAATGGGAGCCAATCAAAATTCTTGAAGAGAACATGTCCTATATCCCAAAAACAACCCGAAGCAACCTCCGAACTGATCACCAAGACTACACACACCAACTCATCGTGTACTGGCCCTAGGAGTGATCAACCACAGCAAAGGAACACAGCGGAAACAAAAAGGGAAGACGAAATGCTCAACAGTCCAGAACTGAGCACTCATCGGCAGTGCCGATCCCTGCCATCGGTAGTGCCGGTGCGCGTCATCGGTAGTGCCGATCCCACCTATCGATAGTGCTGATGTGGGATGCTGTTGCACTGGAACCTACAGACTAGACCAATCGGAAGTGCCGGTCCTGGTCATCGGCAGTGCCGGTCGACCCCCGACAGAACAGAAAAACTTTCGGGATCTTCTCAAATCTTCTCCAAAACTCAATCAAACAAACTCCAAATGATGCAATTTTTGGACCAGTGAATCCTCATCACATCACGACCCTAATCCTAGGATATCAACTCCATTGGCTCAAGAAATCATCACGAATTTCAGATCTTGTGCCAAGAACACCAAAAAGGTGAAACTTGAGAAATCCTTCAAATCGAAGGAGCTAGAGCTATTGATTCGATCAAGGATCCATAAAGGATTATTCTAGCTCATCCTAGCAACAAGTTTCTCAAGAAATCCGGGCCAAAAACTCGTCCAAAAGTGAGATCGAAAATCACCACGAAAATGCTTCCGAAAATAGGAAAAAGGGAATTTCGAGATTCAAGTGAAGAGGGAAATCTTGAGCATGAAAATACTTCTCATATCATAGAAAGGTGCTTACAAGATCCATAGGTACAAGGCTAGGAAGCCACCCTCTTCCTCCCACTATTTGGAAGAGCAAGAGATGTCTCTCACACACCCACTACTCTCCTCTCAAACATGAAGTCCTCTCCTAGCACTTTGAATAGAGTCCTAACACAAGGCTAATGGAAGAGAGGCACCTCTCCCACTAGCCACATCTCTCTTTATATAGGCCTAGGGTCTATTGTCCACATGACCACTCTACCCTTGACCTACATAACACACCCACCTACCACCGGGGGCATAACCATCCATCTTTTTCCTCATCGCCCGAATGCCATCGGACGCTTCATGTCTTTGCTTCATCTTGAAGCAAGCTCCGTGATGGTCCCACGTGCACCACCAAGCACCGCAACCGGTTTTGAGGCCCAAACTGAGAAACCACCTTGCATTCTTCTCAAAGCACAACTTCTCGATGTCGATGCATGTCACCTTGTCCCGCGATCCTGACCACCGGCAAGTCTCTCCCAGTCCCTGTCCATCGGCCCCCCTTGTCACTTGCACCGGCATCCCATTCGCCTTGACTTGGTCAACACGCCGTCTTCATCACCACCACGGTTTTGACGCTCAACCACGAAACCGTCCGTGCTTCTTGCCTCTCCATGTGTACGGTGTGGATCACCCTTGACTTCACCCGGCATCCCGATCGTCTGGCCCCAAGTCCCCTACTTGTGCCTGATCCTCTCGCTGTTGACCGCCAAGTTGACTCCAGTGACCTACACATCATGAGACAAGCAAACACAATTCCTATCTCCTGCAACATCACCAATATCTCCACCAACTCCGGTTAGTCATAATCATGATATGCAAATCCATGCAATCCCTGGATTCCCGCATTTCAACTCATACACCAAATCCACTCAAGTCAATTACTCATCACAAATATAGCAAACCATGGCACATATCCACATGGTTTCTCAAAATGACCTATGCTACTGTCTTTACAACCTTGGTAGAATCGGTATTGTGATGCTATGCTTAGTAATTATTAGTCTCGCTAGATGTTATTATTACTAAGGAATGAACTTGACCACTGGAACGGGAACTAATAAAAGAAATTTAATTTTGATGTTATGACCGGGCAGGGATGATGCATGTGTAGGTTTGCAGCAACACATGGGTGTTGACTGTGGCAGCCCTGCCTTGTCGAACCTAGGACCCATCGGTGGTCTGCCCCTTGATCAAGTATTGAACAGTACCGAATGCATGCTAGTTTATGGGCACTAGTAAACCAATGTACTATTAAAGGTCACTTGCATTGAGGTCGGTTAAGGTGCGTTGGTCTTTGACCCTCCTGCTGCTGGAGTGGGCAATTCATACCACGAAGTACTGTTGGCAGAACGGCATGCCCACTCGACGTCACCACACCCGGTCCGAGGTGTGGGTGGTTTTTCTTGTGAAAGGTTGCCATATACGACCTTAATCAGTGAGTATGTGTCTTGTATCTCGGGCTATCCCCGCTGGTGTAAATCGATTGCAATTGCTGTCCCTCGCAGTAATGAGTATCACCTGGTCACCACGCCAATCACGTAGGTGCACATGATACCTGGAAATTGATTATGATGTTATTATTGCTTATTGTTGATTATTATTATTGCTGCTCTTATGTTGTACTTACTTTATGTATTGTTTTATTATCCTACTGTTGCAACAAAAGTTACATTTCAGCTCAACCCATTTAAATTAGCAAATAAAACTTGATAGAACTAATAGGTTGCTTAGTGCGAGTCCTTTCAAACAAGCCACCTATTAGAGCCTTTGCATGTCTAGGTGTCCGACGGGTAAGACTTGCTGAGTAATTAGTACTCAGGCTTTGTGCCACTGTTGTTTTTTAGGTAATGAAGAAATAGAGTTTCCTGTAGATGTGATGCCTTGGGACATGCAAGTCCCTAAGGGTTGGACTGCCCACTGGGAGTCCGACTTGCCGCCGTAGTGATGTTGCATGTTGTTAGAGTGATGTACTTCGGGCATGAATCATTACTATGCTGTATCGTCGAGCTCGTAGTTCTCTACGTTAATTGCTTCGGCTGTTTTCAAAACATTATGAACTTGTACTATTCCACTGCACTTTGATCACTTAATGATGTAATATTCAACTTAAATTTGAACCAATGTTGTATTATCAAGTGTCTGCATTATCAGCACCTTCGGGACGTCGATCCTCGGGGAAGGGACCCCACAGCTGGTATCAGAGCCGTGGTCCATGATAATACAACAAATAAATCGTATTTTCAAAAACTACGATGTTACGAGTGAGGATATATTAGTATTGCCCATATAGATAATAGGGTGGTGACAAAGCTAACATGGGTTATGATTGTTTACTTATTTGCATCTACGGCTTCTTCAAGCGAAGATACGTGCGTGCTTAACCGACACGCGTGATATCGGTGTCTATGCTTGCAGGCGGATACGAGACACTGTTGGCTCGTGACTTATCACGGAGCGATCCTTTTTCCCATGGATCGTTACTAGTAGAATTGTGCTTATTTTTGTAGTTTCTTTTGAATTTGATGTATTATTTCTAAAATGAATCTTCTGTAGGTACACTAACGCCGTTAGCATAACACTTAGAATAACTTACGTGTTTAGTGCGGGTCGTCACCAATGTTCATGACGCTAAGTATCGGCAAATTATGTGTTGTGTTGTGAGGAACGATAGGTTAATAAAATAAAATTTTTTGCATCATGCATCCCTTATTAACTAAACTAAATTTTTTTTCTCATCTTGCTCACTAACCTCTGGATACAAAATCTCTAAATTTATTGAGCATAAAAATTCAAAATACAAGTCCAATTGTCACATTAATAAGAATCTGTCCTGTTTTTAGCTGTCAACTATAAAAATTCATAGTTATTAATTTACTCAACCAAATAATACATACAAATACTTTTTAGAAAGGTCTAAACACCCTCTGTTCTCCAATGATTAATTTAATTATTGATCATAACAGTAACAAACTCAGAAACAGAGAACAAGTATAATCTGCCAACACACTGTTTCCAGCATAACCTTGAAATTAAAATTTTCATAACTGAAGTTATACTTCAAAATTTTAGGTGTTCGAACACAATATGGAAAGCCCTTAAAGTCTATTTTCATGTCCAATAGGTTCACCATTTTATTAGTTTTCCTCTATCCAGTAGAGCCAAAACACTAAGCCTCTGTCATCCTGAAACAGAATCAGCCAACCTGAAATTGCAAAATTCATAAGTCCAGATTTAACTTGGAATGTTTGAGAGTGCAAATACAGTCTGGAAAGCTATGAAAGTCTACTGTAACATAATCCCAAGCCCCAAATTTCAAGACCATGTTTTCTGATCAAAATACCCCTTGAGACTGGAAAATGTAAACTAAAACTTTGTTTTTGTATTTCATAGCACCTTATGTGAAATACATTTTTACTGTAAGGAAGGTTTGACTCAATCAAATTACTTTCCTTGTAGATGGCTGAAAACGACAACCAACCTCCACCGGGTTGGGAGATCACTGATGGTCTGGAATTCACTGGGATGGTTCATCTGTTTTAGAGAGTTCTCTAGAGATTCGGATATCACCTTCCTCCCACCTATGTTGGCAAGGAATTTGAGGAGCATCAAGTTCCCTCTTGTGTCATCCATGTGGTAGTTCCCGCCAACTATTCGGTCACTCCCGCATGGGAATCTTGGACCATTAGCGTCACCGGGACCGATTTGCGTTCCACTTGGAATGTGGCTGCTTTCAAGGCACTCACTCGATTCTGTGAAGACCACAAGCATGATGTTGCTGGAACACCCGTCGCCTTGCTGCCCATCAATGATGTGACAGATTTTGAGTGGATTAGGCGTGTGGATTTCATCTTTGATCCAAACTATCGCCACCATGATCCTATGCTGCCCATAATAGAGTATTATGGCTTGTCCACTTTTGCCTTGTGCACAAACTTGTGCCGGCGTCTGGATGTGTTTCATTCTGCACTCCGACTTTCCGAAGTTGAAAAACAAGCTAAGGATGAAGAAATTATAGAACTGAACCAACAAATCCAAGCAAAGAATAAAGAGATGGATACGATTATAGAAGAACATGACCAAGCCTTGCAGGATGTAGCAGATTATGAGCACGACATGATTGAGGCTCAAGATGACTTGGACGCATTCAAGGCTGCCCACCTTCCTATTGAAGGGAATTGGGATGAGATCATCATGGAGTATGGAGAACAAGACAATGTAGAAATGGCACCTACCGGTATTAATGATGTGGAAATGATGGATCTGGAGGAACCAGAAGAGCCGGAAGACATAGACCAGGAGTAGATGATTCACTACACCCCTGTGTACGGTTGTGTAGTATATGTATCCCTAGTTCGATGTAGGAGGGTGAATCTTGCATAATGTGTCCGCAATACCATAGCTAGGCGTTGGCACATATGTGTAAGAAATTGTGTGACGATGTCCTTTTAACAACCATGTAGTCTGAATTGAGTTAATGGAGATGGTTGTCACTTCTGAAATTTTATTCGTGCCTCTTGCAAATTTATATTCTTGCACATGAGTTTTTATGGATTATTTTGAGAGATAACTAATGTGCAATCGTTTAAATTGGAGCATGGTGCATACTCAAAATTAGGAAGATCCTGAGAGCTCTCAACAAGGAGCTAATGCTGAGCCCTCACTAGCTGAGGTGTTGGCTGTTGCACTCAACCGGTAGCAAAATGACTCCGAGTTACTCCGTCGGCTGGTAGATATTACGTCCCATCTGGCTGGACATGGAGGCCACCGCAACAACAACAACCAGCCCCGACAGAGCACTTAGTTTTTCTGGGTACTCATCCGCCAACTTTCGAGCATGCCAGAGAGCCACTAGATGCCGATCACTGGCTGTGTCAGACTGAGTCTGAATTAAGTCTGCTGGAATGCATCGAGCACCAGAAGGTGCTGTTTGCCGTCCAACAACTCCAGGGCTCTGCTAGTGCCTGGTGGGCCAATTATGAAGCTTCTCTACCCGCTGGACGCCGCACCGAATGGAACGAGTTCAAGGCTGCTTTTCATGCTCATTTCATCCCCGCTGGCCTTATGCAGAGAAAATTTCAGGAATTCATGGATCTGAAACAAGGAGGGAGGAATGTCCTCCAATATGCTGAAGCTTTCAATCACCTTGCTTAGTATGCTATTGAGAATGTCAATACTGAGGATAAGAGGAGATATGCATGTCTGCGTGGTATGAATGCCACACTCAAGGAGCATCTGACTTGGCAGACAACCGACACGTACAATGACTTGGTCAATGCTGCTATTGTCCAGGAAGGCGCTATGCGCCAAGTTGATGAAGAAGATTGCAAGAGAAAGGCCCCTGCTAGTGCCTCTGCTGCCCCACAGGTGAAGCACCTCCTGATTTACACTTAACCTACCGGACAGCGTTTCCGGGCATCTCCGCAGCAGCAGTATCAGTGACATCATGGTCAGAACTACTCGAGGTCACCACAGCAACAGAGTTTTCCACCCCGTGCACCATATCAACAACAGAACAACCAGTGCCATGCACCATATCAGCAGCAAGGACATCAGAATGCTCGTGCCCCACAGCCTGCTGATCGTGGAAGCAACTACCCATGCTATAACTGTGGTCGTACCAATCATTTTGCTAAGAACCGCACTGCACCCAGGCGCAACAACAACAACAACAACAACAACAAGCAGCATCAGAACCAGAATAGGAATGTGAATGCACCGTCTCGTGGCGCCCAAGTGAACTACACCAATGCTGAAGACATCCCTCACTCTATCGCTAGCCTGTCCTTGCACTTTTTTATTCTGGTACTACGCATAATTTCATTAGCAAGGCTTGTGTGCAAAAACATAATCTCCACACCACCATCATAAATAGATGCTACACCGTCCGCTCTCCCGCTGGACAAAGTTTTGGTAACGAAGTAGTGTGTAAAGTTCCACTAGAAATAAATCGAAAGATTTACCCCATCGATTTCATTATGCTCAAGGATCAAGAAATCGATCTGATCATTGGTATGATCTGGATGAAAACCCATAGAGCCATGCTAGACATCGAGCCCCGTATCGTTCACATCAACTCTCCCTTGCATGGAAAAGACACACTTTCTCTAAACACCGATTCATCGAAAGCCTTGGTTGTCCATCACCTGGAAGGGCAATCACTTGAAAGTATTCCCGTCGTTTGTGAGTATCCGGACATGTTCCCCGAAGATAATTCTAGCCTACTGCCTGATCGTGAAGTGGAATTTAAGATACAACTACAGCCAGGAACTTCTCTGATATCTTGTCGTCCGTACAAAATGGCACGAAATGAGTTGGCCGAGTTGAAAAAGCAACTGAATGTGTTATTGAAAAAGGGATTCATTCGCCCAAGCACTTCACCATGAGGCTGCCCGGCTATTTTTGTGAAGAAGAAGGAGAAATCTCTGCGTCTCGTCGTTGATTATCGTCCTCTCAACGAAGTTACCATCAAGAATAAATACCCGTTACCCCGAATTGATATCCTTTTTGACCAATTGGTTGGTGCTAAGGTCTTTTCAAAAATTTACCTCCGTTCAGGCTATCATCAAATCAAGATCAGAGCCGAAGACATTCCAAAGACCGCCTTCTCTACTAGATACGGATTGTTCGAGTATCTAGTGATGTCATTCGGATTGACAAATGCCCCTGCCCATTTCATGTACCTCATGAATTCGGTACTCATGCCAGAGTTGGACAAATTTGTGGTAGTGTTCATTGATGACATCCTCATCTATTCTAAGTCCAAGGAAGAGCATGCCGAACATCTTCGCATTGTTCTTCAACGTCTCCGAGATCACAAGTTGTATACAAAATTCAGCAAGTGTGAATTTTGGTTGGACCGTATGCCATTTCTTGGCCACATAGTTTCAGCAGAAGGAATCTCGGTAGATCCCAGCAAAGTTCAAGATGTGCTAGATTGGAAACCACCAAAAACAGTTCATCCAGTTCATAGTTTCCTCAGACTAGCTGGATATTATTGTAGGTTCATCCCTAATTTCTCCTAGTTATCCAAGCCTATCACAAGATTACTGAAGAACGATGTGAAGTTCGAATGGAATGATAAATGTGAAGAAGCATTTCAGAAGTTGTAGGGACTATTGACCACTGCCCTAGTATTGGTTCAACCGGACATCACTAAACCGTTTGATGTGTATTGTGATGCATCTGGACAGGACTTGGATGCGTGCTTATGCAAAGCGGTTGTGTCATTGCCTATGCATCACAAAAACTACGGAAGCATGAAGAACATTATCCAGCTCATGACTTAGAACTAGCTGCAGTTGTGCTTGCACTAAAAATTTGGAGACATTACCTACTTGGGAATTTAGTGCATATCTACACAGATCATAAGAGCTTGAAATACATTTTTACTCAGACCCATGTGAACATGAGACAACATCGGTGGCTAGAATTAATCAAGGATTATAATCTAGAGATTCATTATCATCCAGGCAAGGCCAATGTAGTCACCGACACGTTAAGCAGAAAAATCCACTGCAATAACTTGGTGCTGGAATTTCAGTACAGCAGCAACCACACAACTATTTCAGAACCTAGCCTTCGTGTTTTTCCTGCTATAATGATCAGCAACCTTAGTATACATTCTACCATTTGTGAAGAAATCATTACTGCACAAAAGAAGGACATTGGTAGGGATTATATCCGTCAAAACATTCGAGATGGTAAAGAAAATGCTTCACACAAGATTCGGACGGTACCCTATGGTTCAATAACCGTTTAGTAGTACCAAAGGGCTTTGAACTTTGATGAAAAATCTTAGATGAAGCACATCACTCCAAATACTCCATCCGTCCGGGTAGTAATAAAACGTATCAAGATTTGAAGAAGAATTTTTGGCTGACAAGAATGAAGCGAGAAGTTGCCCGCTATGTTGCAGAATGTGATACTTGTCAGCGAGTTAAGGCTGACCATTTGAGACAAGCCAGATTACTTCAACCATTGAGTATTCCCGCCTGGAAATGGGAAGACATCAGCATAGATTTTATTGTTGGTCTCCCTCTCACCTCTCGCAAGCTTTATTCGATTTGGGTCATTGTAGATAGACTCACCAAATCTACCCACTTTCTGCCAGTCAACAATAGATATAGCATACGGCAATATGTAGAGCTATACATCACAAGAATTTTGTGTCTTCATGGCGTATCCAAGACCATCATTTCAGATCGTGGTTCATAGTTTGTCGCTCGTTTTTAGGAATAACTGCACGCATCTTTGGGTGCAGGCTTAATTCGTAGTTTTGCTTACCATCCCGCTACCGATGGACAAACAGAGCGTGTCAACCAGATTTTGGAAGATATGCTTGGAGCATGTGTTTTAACACATGGTGGTAATTGGGATGAGTACTTACCATATGCGGAATTCTCATATAACAATAGTTACCAAGAAAGTCTAAAAATGTCACCATTTGAAGCACTCTATGGTCGCTGTTGTAGAACACCGTTAAACTGGTCTGAATCTGGAGAGAGAGTAACATTTGGTCCTGACCTTGTCAAGGATGCAGAAGAAAAAGTTCATACCATTCAGGCAAAACTTAAAGCTACTAAATGCCGTCAAGAGAAGTATGCAAACCGATGACGTAGGCTGCTATATTTCAATAAAGGTGATTACGTCTATCTCTGAGTGTCGCCTACGAATGGTATCCAACGGTTTGGAGTCAAAGGAAAGTTAGCTCCCCATTATATTGGATCATTCCAAATTTTGGAACGATGTGGAAACATAGCCTACAAGCTGGAGTTACCCGCTAATCTATCTGGAGTGTCTCAAGCTAAAGCGGTGTCTCAAGCCACCCATTGACAAAATCTTGGAAGATTATGACCAACTTCAACCCGACCTCACATACTCTGAACAACCAATTAAGATCCTCGATGAGAAAGAGCACACAACCCATAAAAGAACACTCAAATTCTATAACGTTCAATGGAGTAATCACTCAGAAGATGAATCCACTTGGGAATCTGAAGGATTTCTGAGTACCCATTACCCGAAATTTTGGTTGTCATACGCAGGTATGTTTTGACCACCGTACTTTCCTCTAGTTTGCCTTGTTTATAATCTCGGGATGAGATTTCTTTAAAGTGGGAGGGCTGTGACACCTCAGGTGTCTCACTTCTATTTAATAAACATGAAGGAGCACAAGTCATGAATAATATAGCATGAAATGATAGAGCCTAATTAATGAATTAATTCCAGGTAATTAAAAACCCTGCAACCATTTTTGTGAGCGAAATGAAATTTTATTATACAACATATGTCAAATAATTTCATAATCAGATTGGTAATATTAAAATAGAATTTTATGAATTTAATGAGCATTTTACCACATTTAGAAAATGCCCCAAATAATTAATTAAAGCATACAAACCTTTCACAATGGGGAATTAATTATAAAATAACTATAATTTTTTTGACCAAATGGGTCCCACCAGAGCAACAGAGTTTTCACAAAGGACCTATGTGCAAAATCCCAATTCAATTGTAAGTCCCTAGCTATTTTAATTGGGAATATCTTTGACTAGGGACCTTTTTGCAAGGATCTTGAAAGATCAGGGGTCGCAGCACAAAATTTCCTTTCTTCTCCCTCCCTCTAGCGTAGAGCCTTCTCGGGCGCAGAACTCCTCCGCCAGTGCATGCCATCGCCTGCTCCGCCTTGGGACTCCTCGCGTGCACTGTGCCGCTGACCTCCCCCGCTGCACCCTGTGCCGTCCCATCCTTCAGCTCTGCTGCGAGACCGCCCAACGGCCGCCCTCTCCTTCTCTGCACGCCATCGCCATGGCCTACGACGACTTCAATTCCCACCATTTCTCCCGCTCTCGCTCCCCCACTTGCTTCTTTCCCTGTGCACAACATCAAGGCACACCGCAGGCCTCACAAAAACCACTCTCCATCCCTCGCGCTTTCTGATCTCTCTCAATCTCTCCTCCCTTTGTTCTCTGCGCTGCCGCCATTGACAAACCCGAGCTCGAGCTTGTTGTGCCACCGTTCCCCTACTTCCCCCACGCGAGCTGAACCTCAAATCCCTGCACATAGACCCCTCCTCCCTCCCCGCGCCCCCGCTTGAGCAACTCCTCGCACTTCCAGCTTGAATCGCAGAGAAGACCAAGCCCTGCTTCCTGGTGATCACCCTGACGGCACCACAAAATTTCTCCGTGTCTGGTGAGCCTCGCTTTCCTATTTCTCTTCCCGATCGTGCGCAACTTCCCGCCGAACGCTCCTAACTCCTTTCCCCTCGATTCCTTCCGTAAGATCCCCAACATTTCAACTTTTCCCCGGCCGCCGCCTTGGCTCCGTCGGAAATCCCGAGCTGCTCCATGACGAGCACTACTCTTCGGCCCTCCTCGATGAAATCCGACCTTGTGCCGCTCTTCCCCACGTCACCGTGAAGCTATGGGCGAAGACGGCGCTCGATTTGCTACCTCCTAGCCCGAACGCGACGTAGCCGAAGTCTCCTTCTCCGCCGCCTCTCGACGTCGGCACCCCTCCGGTGAGCTACCTACCCCGTGAACCCCTCCAACCGAAGCGCCTCGGCTAGTAGTCCATTTTCCTGCCATCGTGACGAGCTTCCGCCGCCCACCACCGCCGGCGGCGAGCCTCCAGCAAGCTCCGTCGCTGAACCCCGGTGCTGACTGGCAATCCTACTTGCAGTCATGCTGTCGCCTATGTGGCGCTGAGTTGGTGCCCAGGTGTCGCTGACGTGTTGCACACGTGGCATTCCCTAAACCAGAAAAGACCAGGAAAAATCCCAAAAATTGCTAAAGACTTTGAAAAACCATAGTAAATCGAATTCAAATCCAATGAGGCTCAAACAAATTTTGTTAGATTCATTTTGAATTGCTCTGATTTAGTAAAATGATAAATTGATGCCTCTGTACATGTATTTTTAACAATACATTAAATTGCCAAAACACTAATTAATTAACCAGAAATTCTAGGTATAAAATTAAATCTTGATTTTTGGCATGCTTGGTAAAAACATGATTATCTACCACCACAAATTTTGGTTCGGTAAAATGTGAATTAGTTTAGGATCTGGAATTTATTTAGTGTGTATGCTTAAATTAATTCTAGTAATTATTTTATAAATAATTTGCCCTTGCCACTTGGCACAAAATCACTCATATATGTCTCTGTACACAGTAAATCACACATGTCTAGAAATATAAATTTACTTTATTAATTAATTTAATTTCTCATATCACTCATTTACTTTGTTTAATTGCATAAAGAATATATACACCTAAAATATTAATTAACAACCCCACTTCTCTGAAGCATATGGCTTTGAGAACATAATAATAATTTTAATTGACATTAAAACACAATGCGCTTGTATACATCATATCATATCATTAAACGGTATTTCGATAATGCCGTTAATTCAATCCCGTCATATAGGTAACGACCATCGGGAGAAAAAGGATGACTTTCAGAAGGACGTTGATCCTCAAGAGAAAAAAGTTGTAGTTGCTAGCTCTAATGTTGATCCAGGCAAGCCTCGGGTTGCATTCGCCTTTTATTAAAGTTTTGCTAGTTTACAATATTACTAGTGTCTATGATTATTGTTGCATTAGGTCATAGGAGTTGTTTGAAACCCACCTTGCATGATACCAAATGACCTATGCTACTGTCTTTAGAACCTTGGTAGAATCGGTACTGTGATGCTATGCTTAGTAATTACTAGTCTCGCTAGATGTTTTATTACTAAGGAATGAACTTGACCACTGGAACGGGAACTAATAAAAGAAATTTACTTTTGATGTTATGACCGGGCAGGGATGATGCATGTGTAGTTTTATAGCAACACATGGGTGTTTACTGCGGTAGCCCTGCCTTGTCGAACCTAGGACCCGTCCGTGTTCGGCCCCTTGATCAAGTATTGAACAATACCGAATGCATGCTAGTTTATGGGCACTAGTAAACCGATGTAGCATTAAAGGTCACTTGCATTGAGGTCAGTTAAGGTGCGTTGGTCTTTGACCCTCCTGCTGCTAGAGTGGGCGGCTCATACCACGAAGTACTATTGGCAGAACGGCATGCCCACTCAACGTCACCACACCCGGTCCGAGGTGTGGGTGTTTTTTCTTGTGAAAGGTTGCCATATACAACCTTAATCGGTGCATATGTGTCATGTATCTCGGGTTATCCCAGCTGGTGTAAATCGATTGCAATTGCTGTCCCTCACAGTAATGAGTACCGCTTGGTCACCGCGCCAATCACGTAGTTGCACATGATACATAGAAATTGATTATGATGTTATTACTGCTTATTGTTGATTATTATTATTGCTGCTCTTATGTTGTACTTACTTTATGTATTGTTTTATTATCCTACTATTGCAATAAATGTTAGATTTCAGCTCAACCCATTTAACTTAGAAAATAAAACTTGATAGAACTAATAGGTTGCTTAGTGCGAGCCTTTGCATGTCTAGGTGTCCGACGGGTAAGACTTGCTGAGTAATTAGTACTCAGGCTTTGTGCCACTGTTGTTTTTCAGGTAATAAAGAAATAGAGTTGCCTGTAGTTGTGATGCCTTGGGACATGCAAGTCCCTGAGGGTTGGACTACCCACTAGGAGTCCGACTTGCCACTGCAGTGATGTTGCGTGTTGCTAGAGTGATGGTTCTTTGGGCATGAATCATTACTATGCTGTATCATCGAGCTCGTAGCTTCTCTACGTTAATTGCTTCCGCTGTTTTCAAAACATTATGAACTTGTACTATTCCGCTGCACTTTGATCACTTAATGATGTAATATTCAACTTAAATTTGAACCAATGTTATATTATCAAGTGTCTGTGTTATCAGCACCTTCGGGACCACGATCCTCGGGGAAGGGCCCCCACAGTGGTGGATGTGAACTTTCTTGACCACCATCTTTATCAACCTCTTGATCATGTCTTTAAGGGTCATCATTTGAGTCTTGTTCATGATCACCAACATTTTGATTTTGATCACTTGCATGATCAATTTCTTCATTTTCATGATATTGGTCTTGACTTGAGGGAAAGGGTTGATTTTCAACACTTGAATTTTCTTGTGGTTTCACATCACCTATGGCCATCCTTTTTATTGCATTTCTAGGAGCTTCATCATCTATAACATCATTAACAACTTGCTCCCCTTGCATTCATCAAATGTCACGTCACATGAAATTTCAACACAACCGGTGGTTTTGTTGAACACACGATAGGCATGAACATTCGATCCATAACCAAGCAAGAAACCTTCATCAACTTTTGGTGCAAACTTTGAAGTCTTGGGTTTCTTGTTTAGCATAAAACGTTTGCTCCCAAAAACATGAAAGTATGAAATATTAGGCTTGTTACCGGTTAGTAGCTCATAAGCTGTTTTCTTCAAGAGTCGGTGGAGATACAACCGGTTGGAGGCATGGCATGCGGTGTTGACAGCCTCGGCCCAAAAACGATTGGACGTATTGTATTCATCAAGCATTGTTCTTGCCATCTCAATAAGTGTTCGGTTCTTTCTTTCGGCCACCCCCATTTTGTTGAGGGGAGTAGGGTGCGGAAAATTCATGTTTAATGCCTTCTTCATCAAGGTACTCCTCAACTTGAGTGTTCTTGAATTCGGTTCCGTTGTCACTTCTTATCTTCATGATCTTGACTTCATATTCATTTTGTGCTCTTTTCATCAAGGTCTTGAGCACATCTTTTACTTCACCTTTATCATGCAAAAAGAATACCCACGTGAAGCGAGAAAAATCATCAATAATTACAAGACCATATTTGTTACCACCAATGCTTATGTAAGAGACGGGACCAAAGAGATCCATGTGCAACATCTCCAACGGTCTTGTGGTTGCCATCACATTTTTGGAGGGATGTGATGCTCCAACTTGTTTTCCCGCTTGGCATGCACTACAAATTTTATCTTTCTCAAAGCAAACATTGGTTAGTTCTATGATGTGGCCGCCCTTTTGGAGTTTGTGAAGATTTCTCATACCAACATGGGCTAGCCTTCTATGCCACAACCACCCCATATTAGACTGTGCTAATAAGCATGTACCAAGTCTAGCTTCATCCATGGAAAAATCCACAACATAAAGTTTTCCTTTAAGCACACCCTTAAAAGCAACTGAGCCATCACTCCTCTTATAGACGGTCACACCACATTCGTTGAACAAGCAATTATAGCCCATTTTACAAAATTGTGAAATGGGCAAAAGATTGAAGTCAACGTGATCAACAAGCATAACCTTGGAAAGTGAATACGAGGGAGTGAGAGGGACTTTACCATAAGCTAGTACTTGTCCCATTCCATTGTCACCAAACGTGATGTATTCATTGTTGTTGTGACTTGGCTCAAATGATTTGAACATCTTTTTGTCTCCGGTCATATGATTAGTGCATCCACTATCAGTTACCCAACTTGACCCTCCGGAGACATAGTCCTACAAAACAAGTTAAGCTTTGTTTTTAGGTACCCAAATTTGCTTGGGTCCTTTTACATTAGTCACAAGCACTTTGGGCACCCACACACAAGCCTTAGGCCTCTTGTTGTGTGACCCAACATATTTTGCAAATACATGACCATGCATGTTTCTCATGAGCACATATGAAGCATCAAAATCATGAAAGAGTGCACAACTAGCATTAGGCACATTAGCATGAGAGTCATTAACAAAAGAAGAAGAGTTAGTATTCATGCTCTTGGTTTGCTTCCTTTGGTAAGAACCTTCCTTAGTGAACTTAAGGAATTATTTCCCATTCTTGTTCTCCCTAGCATTATGTTTGGCACCCTCAACATAACCAATGCCATCCATAACATGAGCCATCCATAACTTAAGGAATTATTTTGCCTTTTCATTATCCACAACATTTTGCTCATGTTGTATTTTGCTTTCAAGAGCTCCCACTTGCTTGTTAAAAACATCAATCAATTTCACATTAGTAGCACAAGCATCAACATCAATGTTATAGCACCTATCAAATCCTTTGCTAGTGGAAGCATGAGAATTATTGGTGGAAGAGGATGTGAAGGTTGAAAGAATCCTATATTGTTCTTCAAGAGACTTATGAGTCTTTTCCAAGTCCTCATACTTCTCTTGAAGTTCATCTTTAGCACTATTGACATTCTCACAAGTGGTTTCAAATTTAGTGAGAGACATGGTTAGTTCTTCATTTTTCTTCCTTTCAAGTTCTAGGAGCTTCTCTAGTTCAACGTTTCTTTTCTTTTCAAGAATAAGCAAGTCTTCTTGTTTTTCAAGAAGCTTTTCTTGTCTATCACTTTCTTCCTTTTGTTTTTCAACTAATTCCACAAATTCAAGCATTTTAGGAAGTGAAGCACTAGCAATGTCATCATCATCATCATCACTACTACTAGAATATGAGGAACACTTATGTTTAGATTTTGATACCTTAGATCCTCTTGCCATGAAGCACTTGTGAGTGTTGTCATCTTCATTATCACTCAAACTCCCAAATAGAGAAGTGTTGGTGGGAGTGACGCCGATGGCGAGTGTAGCAATGCCTCCCTCATCCGAGTCAGATTCGGAGGAGGAAGATGATGAAGAGGATGAATCATCGGAATTACATTCTTGCCCAATGTGAGCTTCACCTCTTCTATGTTTCTTGTATTTCATGTCCTTCTTGTGGTGCTTGTCTTTTCTTCTCTCTTCCTTGCTTTTCTTCTTTGGACATTCCACAATGAAATGTCCATCATCACCACATTCATAACAAGTTCTCTTTGATCTTCTTACTTTGCCTTTATCATAGGTTTTCTTCTTGTAGCCATCTTTCTTGAGAAATGACTTGAATCTTCTCACAAGTAAAGCCATCTCATCATCACTATCTTCATCACTAGAATCAATTACTTTCTTTTTCTTCTTCTTGTCTTTCTTTTCATTAGCCTCATGAGATGCTTTGAGCGCAATTTCTTTCTTTTCTTCTTCACCTTGTCCCAACAAGTTGTTCACTCTTGTTGCTTCTTCATCTCTCTCTTTGTAGGTGAGCAACCTTCCTAGTACTTTATCCGTACTAAAGTTCTTGATGTTTTCCTTCTCTCTAACAAAGTTGCAAGCACTTTGATTCCATGGTTGCAAGGCAAGAAGCAACCTCTTGTTGACCTCAATGGTGTCAAGCTTGATCCCTAGAGCACTTCTCTTGTTTACAATTTCCATGAGTTTATCATGCACTTCTTGTGGCCCTTCACCGGCCTTCTTGATAAACAAGTTGTACTTGCCTCTTAGGATGTCTTCTCTTGTTTCTCTAACACCCTCGGTCCCTTCATAGATAACCTCAAGCTTTTTCCAAATGTCATGAGCTTTCTTGATTCCTATCACCTTTTCATACTCCTTTGGTGATAGGGCGGAAACAATGGCAGATGCGGCATGATCATTATGAGTAAGCTGGATCTCATCATTGGAAGTTGGATTTTCTTCATTTTCCAACTCAAACCCTTGCTTCACCATCTTCAAGGTTGGTCTTCCCATAGAGCCCAAATATAGTTCCATTCTATATTTCCAATAATCATAGAATGTTCCATCAAAGTGTGGTAACTTTTCGAAACCGTTACCAACATACTCATTTTGGAGCTCATTGTAGTTAAATGGTAAAGCATTGTAGCTAACTCCGGAGTCATCTTTAGTACCTTCGGTTTCGACTCCGGTTTTCATTTGGTGGAACTCTTTTTCCTTTCGTCATCTTTTATCTTCAAGTGGTCAAGTCTTCAAGAAGATCCCGCTCTGACACCAATTGAAAGTTGCCTAGGGGGGGGGGGTGTTGAATAGGAAAATCTAATAATCCTGCAAAATTGGACTTAAATAATTTTATCAGTCTGACCGGCAGTGCCGGGGAGGGGGATCGGCAGTGCCGATGGCCACTGCCAATGCTGGATCGGCAGTGCCGATGAGCAAACTGAAAGCGTATAAAAACTATGTTTAAGTGGTTCCGTAGTTACTAAGTGGACAAGTTGTTATAACAGTAGTAGAGAGACACAATAATGATAAGAGAATAATAAAGCAAGAGCTATATGAATAGAGCTAGCAAATATATCAAGTACAAGTGTAAACCCTAGGTGAAGATTAAATGAACAACAAGTAAGTAAAAGAGCACACGGAGACACAAGATTTGTTACCGAAGTTAGGCTCACAAAGAACCCTACGTCTCTGTTGAGAAGTTCACAAAGGACCAGGTCTCTTTCAACCCTATTCTCACTCAAGCGACCACAAAGATCAAGCTCAAGTTTTCCACTATCAATTCCTTTGCGGGAGGGTAATACAAACTTCCCAAGGCATCACCACAGAAGTTGGGAGCTCTACGGGCACCGCTAACCGTCTAGGAGCAAAGCTCCAAGAGTAATAAGCACAAATCACAAAGATGGTTAAATCGAATGCTCAAGGGTGGAATGATGCTCTTTTCACTAGGAAACAATGGCTCACTCAAACCCTAGCTCAAAGAATGAGGCTTTAGCTTGAAGAGGGAGAGTGAGGAGAGTGGAGCTCAAAAGTGCAAAGTGATTTTTGGGTTCTAATAAGAATCCACGAAGGGGTGTGTGTCCCTTTTATACAAGAGGCTCAAAAAGAGCCGTTGGCCTGTCTCGACACCCCGCAGCAGCACTGCCGATCGAGCCATCGGCACTACCAGTAGGGTTTCTGACACACTATCATAGATTTGCAGACAAGGAATCGGCCTGCACCGGCACTGCCGATCAGGGCATCCGCACTGCCGGTGAGGCAGCCACAGAGACGACAAATGGTCTCTGGAAGCCTTGACTGGCACTGCCGATCCTGAAGACCGGCACTGCCAATCTCAGTCAGCCAGAGAGCCTGAGAGAATAGTTCTCTGTGGAGAGGGAACCGGCACTGCCGATCGGGTTTACAGGCACTACCGGTGAGCTACAGCCAGAGAGACAGAGGAAACACCCCTTCTCTGGAAGGATAGACCGGCACTGTCGATGAGGCCATCAGCACTGCCGATGCTGGCAAGACAGAACCCAGAGAAGTGTCTGGACATCACAGCGCCTCTATGAGGGAGGATCGGCACTGCCGGTGGGGACCACCAGCACTGCTGATAAAGGCAAAAACAGAGGATGATAGAACTGGTATTTTTGGGAAGATTGAGCATTTGACTTTACCAAATTTGTAAGATATACCCCTCTTAATAGTATGGTTTACCTATATTCAAGATTAGAAATAAAAACGTCATTGATCCTTCTTTCTTGAGTGAAATATGGACTTTCAACTTGTGGCAAATTGACCATCTTCTTTTCTCTTTTTGTTTCAATGCATTACATTCATCAATTGAGATAGTCATCTACACACATACTCAATGAAAAACATTCATCCATTCTTAATTGTATTGACGCCAATCACCAAAACAAAATTAGGGGCCTAGATGCACTTTTAGTCGAGCTGCTCAAAGTACGTGAGATCCTCTAGGGACTTAGACCCTTTGTCCTATGCTACTGTGACCGTGGCAGTCTCCTGCGCAACAGACGCGTAAAGGAGAGTGAGATTGGCCTCGTCCTGCTTAGTGAAGCCTGCTCGGAGAAGATCCTCTGCTACCTAAGGTGTAACAAGTGTAGAGACTGTAGCAGAAGAAGGTAGACCTGAGTTAGTACCTGTGGCTATCTGCGAGGCTGCCTGAGTGGTGTGTACTATATCTGAGAATGTCAGACTCCTAACTGGCAGCAGCTGGGAGGTGGACGATTCTGCCATCTCCGAAGCTGTGGACTACATGGGCGAGGTGAATAATGCAAATACTGAGAAGGCTGACACCAGTGAGAACTGTGTCAGTGACAAAGACTGTCCTGCTCCCTTTGTCTGTAACATCCCTGAGAGTGAAGGCAAACCGGAAGACTATGCCGTCATCGTAGCAGTAAAGGGGCCTCCCTGTATCTAAAACTGTTGAGCCTGTGGAAGGATAGGAACTCGTGTTTGCTGACTAGACTGTCCTCTAGTAAGATCTGTCAACTGACTCAACTGATGTGTCATCAGTCGTATCTGCTGCTGCTGGAACTCTCCCTCTACCCTTAGCAGATCCATGATCTGACGCCTCTCCTCAGTATTGTTCTAGATGAAATCACCTAGACGTCCTGCAAGTGCTGCAATGGTGGAGGCATGACCAGTCTCTGTAGGTCTTGGCTGAGGTGATGCTCCTGTACTAGCTGACTCAGGAACCGCCATCTCTGTATGAGCCTCGTGATCGTGGGTGACTGGCGGCAACTCCTGCTCGTCTGTTTGATGGTTGTAGGCTGACTGTGATCACCTAGGGACTCGAGGTCTGTAGGTGGTGGTTACCTCAGGGAATGCCTCATACTGCTCCTCTATCAGCAATTCTAGTTTCCTCAGAAGGTAACAGATGTAAGGTCCATAGACTAGGTGACGTCCTCCAACCCTCTTAGAAATGACCTCCTCCATCTCAGCAATCATCAGGTCTGCCAGGTCAAGCTGTTGTCTCCTCATCGTAGCTACAACTGCCCACTGGTGAAGTAGTGTGAACTTCTCACTATATCTAGACTTCGGTATGATAGACCTGGTGACTATCACTATAACAACCTTAGCCTCTGCAGTGAGACTCACAGAGTGTATGTCGAACCCTGGTGTGTGAGGCAGTGGAAAGGCAATAGACACCATGTTGTCTATACGTAGCATCCCTCCCTCTGCTCTACGGGGTGGAGCCCAGTCTCCATAAGCACTTGTAGAGTCATAGATCTGAAGCGACTAGTCCGAGTGCAGCTATGAGGTTATCTTTGTTCAAGCGGTGGAGCTCTCCTCTGAACATGAACTAGATCTCTGAGCGATCTCTGGCTACCCATTGTGAGCCGTAGAACTCCATCACTGTATCCTTTTTGTACTTGTGGGGACTGGTGACCAAGTCTGCTAATTTGGGCAGGTAGTCGAAATACTACTCCATGTTCGTGCATGTGGCTCTCCTCATAGCATGGTAAGTGGCATACTGTTGTGGCACGAATAGTCTAGACCTACCCTTCCTGGCAAGGTAGCATCTCAGGCCCTCACCAAAACTCCTCTGGAGACTTGTCTAGTACCTCTCTCCTCCAACAGGGTCCCTGGGGACCAGAACCCACTGCTCAAAAGGTACGAGGCAACCCAACTTGAGGTCCCTAACGGAAATCTCAAGTATGTCCCTCTCTCCTGCTACAGCTACAAGCCTCCGCAGTCTCGTGGTGCACACAACACACATGCACTACGAGTCTCCTATCTGGTGAGCTAACCTCTATTGTGGTCCTATCTGCTCTGGCTGCACTGGCTCCTCCTCCTCTGACGACTCTGACTCTCATGTCTCCTCCTTCTTAGACTCCTTCTACTGTCTAGAGAATCCCTACTCCACAGTCCTCGACGACCCCCCCTGACAAGAAGTGAGAGTACCCTGCGTCCACGGTGGCCGTCTCACACCTGTGTATAGCTCTGAGGCTACTGTCGTCTGCCTGGTGCTCCTCCTGTGGCTCTGATCATCAGTCTGTGTCCTTGTGATCAGTACAACTCTTGGTGTCCTCCATTGCCTGCTCCATTGCATCCAGGTGTTGTGCTAACCATTTGGCCGTCTTTGACATTGGGTCTAGTCTATTCCTCTTCTTGCCTCTGGGCTTCTCGGACATCTTGCCCTTGCCCTTATCCTGTCCTCCTGCTATAACTGCTACTGACTGCTATCACTGCACGAACATAGGTAGGGATAGGATAAGTATAGAACCTAACATGATCTACAAGCAAAGCACCACTAGGTAAGAATGCGTAATACAAATCCTAGCACTGAATGAAGGACATGATCAGAAAACAAATATGCAAACTAACAATAGTGATCATCGACAATGAGTGGCTGTGCGAAACATCTAGTGTACAGTCAAATAATGGCAATTAATCTTACTATAAACTAAATGAGAGACAACCCAAGAATTGCAATTTAAGAGATAGGTATGGAATAAATGCAAAACTAGGTTGGGTGTTGACTGTCATTAAATATCATTCCCGACCATCAACATTACTCAAAATAAAGGAGGATTGTGTATTCCCACCATGCATATTAGTTAGAATTAATAAATATCCACTATAGCTTGGAGAAACACTGACATGTAGGAGAAATAACAAAATGGAGGAGGAAACACACCCATGTGGAACACAACTTCCACCAATCAGAGCTTGTCAATTGGGACTCTCACGGATTGACTGGCCCACTTACTGAAGCAAACTAACTTAACAACCGACCTTACAGTGTCATTGGGTAGTGGGACCCACCTAGTAGGCCACCAAAGGCGGCAACACCCAAGGGGACTCCTCCCCTATTCGGCCAAACAGGGGTGTTCGGCCCTATGAGGAGTGGCCCCCTGGTGCATGGCTGCTATGTGTTGGCTCCCCAATGACGGGTGTGCACGTTAGGCGGCGGTTACCGACTCCAGGAATAAGCTTTGGGCAGTATAAATAGAAGGGAGAGGCCTCACTCCAAAGCACACACCAAGAAACATTACTCTCTTTATGATTTCATGATTCCCTTTAGTTTTATTAGAGTTAGGCTTAGAATAGAGTCTTCTTCGGTTCCCAAGTCTTCCTTGGAGTTGTGGTATGACTCTTGTATCTTTCTCCTTTTGTAAGACTTTATTCTATTTATTCTATTTAGTCTTTCTATATAGTTATGTTTGGGTCATGTGTTTCTTGTTTGATTATATGATCCATTCATGTATGTGGTTATTATGCTTGCATGTTAGTGTTGTAGTCATACTATATTACCATGTTCGACATAAGCCCTTACTATAGTCTTTATTTACATCGTTATAATGATGCATTACTAATGTGTGACTTAGATCATTTCCATGTGCTTAGTGCTCACTTAAATGTGATTACTCTTTTCCTGATTAGGAGTATTATTCTAGAGATGTAAGCATGGTTCTTAGATCAATAGAATGCATTATTTTCGTGTAGCTCACGGTTTGCTAGGGGTAGGCAGTAGGTGGTGGTAGTCCTATCTGTCCATTGAAATCCCCCACGTTTGGCTATGCAATAGCCTCTTGGTCGGAATCATACTATGGATGCAGGGGAAAACCGGATGCCTAGGTTGTGATGATCTGATTGTCTTGCACTGTCATTGTATCTATATAATAGTATATAATGTAGACTATGTAACTATCTAAAAGCAACATAGGAACTTAGATCTTTCTTTGTCATTATCCACTAGACTAATATTTATCTAACTTGAGTATGCTATCTGTGTGTCCACTACCATATTTATCTTTATCCTTACCCCTGTGAGGACTTTGTCTCATAATCCAATGTGTAAATATCTAGAATATGGTAATTACTCTGATCAATCATATGCCTTTCTTTGGGATAAAACAAATACGATACCCTGAATACTTCTGGGTGAAATGCTACAACAGTATTCTCTGTGCGCTTGCGGACTCTCTGCATTCGTTAAAGATTACCAATAAAATTTATGGCTTTGTTGCTAAGGAAACTTCATGATGACATTAAGAAATATCAACAAGCATTTCTGGCGTCATTGCCAGGGAAGGCAATTGATCAAAAGAATTACCCATATTCTATACTTGCATATGAGATTATTTGGAATTCTCCCAAATAGGCTAAACTTGTCTGTTTTCTCCTCTTGTGTGAAAACATGGTAGTGCATGACTAGCTTCACCTTGCCCGGAAATTATATTGAAGATCCTGAACAACTCTTGAGAAGGGTACGTGCACATCTCGTCCCTACTCAAAAGTTTGTGTTGGCAAGTGAGCCAGTCATCTCCGCACCATCAAGCTTCAAGGTCATGGCCCAGAAGAGTCTTCGTGATTGCTCCGCTCCCTCAGCGTCCAACATTCCTATTGCACCGAATATCAAGGGAGATGCGAATTTTGATATCAAGACGGGTGTCATTACCGTGGTACAGGCCAGCCCATTCTGTGGGAAGGCCAATGAGGACACCATTCTCCTTCGTCTGTTTCCGTTCTCCCTTCTGGGGATGGCAAAAAAGTGGTTCCACGCGAACAAGGATGCTTTGGGTACCTGGGAAAATTGTTCAGCCACATTCCTCACCAAATTCTTCCTGCTGGGCAAAACCAACGCCCTTCATGGAAGAATTTCAAGCTTCTAGCAGGAGTCCAAGGAGTCAATCTCTGAGGCTTGGGAGAGCCTGCAAGAGTACATTTCCGCCTGTCCTCATCACGAGATGGATGAATGGCTTATCATCCAGAACTTCTACAACAGGCTGACTCCGTCAACTCGTGATCATATTGATGCTACTGCGGGAGGAGCCTTCTTCTCACTGACCATTGAAAAGGCAAAAGAACTTATAGAGAAGATGGTTTCCAACCAGGGATAAGGTGAATATCGTCTTCACTTGTGCCAGCGGGGCATGCACACCGTTAAGGAGGTGGACATGCTAGTCGCTAAAATGGACCTCCTCATGAAGTAGATGGATGAACAAGCCAAAGGGTATGAAGTCGGCACCGTCAATGCCTTAGACTCTTGCATGATGTGCGAGGTCTGTGGCAAAATGGGTCACTCGAGCAATGACTGTCCAGAGACTCGTGAGGACGTGCTGTACATGAACAACAACAACAACAACAACAACAACAACAACAACGACTATCATCCACAAGGAGGCAACGGGTGCAATCAACCACACCCGCATTATCAAGAAGGTAACGACTTTAACTCTTATAATAGTCAACCCTCCTTTAAATATCTTGTCTTAGACTAGGCTAAAATCAATAAAACCTTCACTAAAAAGCTTGCCACCAATGACAAGACTTTAGAAAGTGTTAACGCAAAGCTCGAAGGTTTTGCTTCTTCCTTTGAATCTAGCTTAGTTTTAATAAAATGCTAAAAATGCAACTTGCCTAGCTAGCTGCTGTTGTTCCTCCCTTAGAGTCAGGGAGGATCCCGGGGCAACCCGAGTCTCCCATTGAAAATGTTAATATTGTGACCATGAGAGGGGATAAGACCCCTCGGGATCTGCCATATCCTAGCATTGCAGGAAAGGATAAGGAAGAAGAAAACAAAGTACCTTCAAGAAAAGAAGATCCGAGGTGCCCCACAATTGCTTACTCGATTGGGGATCAGAAGTTCGACCATGCCCTGTGCGACCTTGGTGCAAGTGTGAGCGTGATGCCAAAGGCTGTCTTTGAGAAATTACACTATATAGCTCTATCTCTACACTGATGCAACTTCAGCTGGTCGATTCATTGATCCGCTATCCTGAGGGAATTGTAGAAGACGTTCCGGTGAAAATCCGGGATTGCTTCATCCCTGTGGATTTTATGGTGCTTGACATGGATGTTGAGAAGGAAACGCCGGTCATTCTTCAACACCTATTTCAGAGCACCGTTGATGCACACATTGATGTTGGGGCGGGAGAAATCAGTTTCCTCGTCAATGGGAAGGAGGAGAGGTTCGATTTTTGGCCTAGGATAGAGCAGTGCTCAATGATCAAGATCAAATAGGGGCCAAACGCAAATAATATTGAAGAGGTCGAAGTAATACCCCCGAAGAAGGATAGCCTCATTCTCCACATGAAGAAGATCATGGCAAAAGAGATACCGTACCATTTTGAGAAAAATAACCCACCTATGGCGAGGCCAGGACTGTGGGCAAAGCCATAGACTATTAAATTCAAAAAGCCACCGACCACACCAAAGATGAAGAAGGTGTGGCGAGTGAAGGAAGTGCAGCCATCCGCATCTACTTCTCCTAGACCGGCCGTTGCAACATCAAGCTAAACGCGATGATGAAATGTCCCGCTCGTCGGAAATTAAAAATTGGTGAGCCCATGCCAAAGGTAAATTGGTATTTATCTCATATTTCATTTTCCTCAATTTTTGGATATTTGAATTTTTCCAAACTTTTGATTCTTTCAAATTTGCCTCTGCATTTGTGGATTTGGATTTCACACATGCATGTTGGAATTTATTCCAACCCTCTTCTTTGTTTGATAAAAATACAAAATTCGGATTTCAGTTTCCAACTTGAGAAAATATTTTTTCTGAGCAAAATTCTGTCAAAACTTTGGACCTAACCCCTGCAGCTAAAAAAATATAGCTATTAGGGACTTATGGGCCAAAGTGGGGGACCAGTGGTGCCCACCCACGGTTGGTCGAACATGGGTGTTCGGCCGAAGGGGTGTGGACCCCACCAACCCTGGCCATTTGCCAACAGTTGGATTTGGCTCCCCACTAGCCATTTTCGACCATTTGGGAATTTTCCTATAAATTGAGTGCCCAGGGAAGAGTGTTTTGCCATTCCAAGTTCACTTCTCATTTCACTCCCTCCTTCACTCATTCGCTCTTGAGCTCTCACATTCCTTCTCCAAAGTTGTCATTCCAAAAACCACCAAACATATTTCCCTTTTTAGTCTTCTTTGTTTTTTTATTGCTCAAGTCCTTTGCAAGGTTTGGCAAGATCATCACGACCGACAAATTTTATTTGCTAACCCATAACCCATGTTCGAGTTGTTCATGTGTTTTTGTTTAAATAGTGCAAATGAAGAAGGCTAAGGCGTTGATGCAGCGGGTGATGCATTCGAGTTCATTCCGTTCACATGATAGCTTCGAGCACACACTTCTCCATCGAGGATGAACCAACATGGTATACGCTCGTTGAGGACGACATGGAGGAGGATGAGCCACACGTTGTTCTTGCCGACACGGACCTGGAGCTACTGGATGAATGCGAGAGATGAGTCTATCACCGCTACACAACCATAGTTTCGTCCACACCAGGGTGTATGATGACGACGTACTCTCCACTATAGGTACAAAGTCTGAGTTCCTTTCTATTTGGAAATCATTAGGTTGGACCGAATTTGCACACATCACCGAGGCGGGTTCACGCCTCCTCACTATCTAGTTTTTGTGCACCTTGTTGAAAGATAACGACGGGTACTTTTTTGCTTGTTCGGGAAGGAATACCGTCTCACTTGGAGAGACCTTACATCATCTTAAGTTTAAAAGTTATTGCAACACTAACTTAAAAGGTGCAACCACGTGTTTTGAAAAGGGATCTTTTTGGCAAATGATTTCGGGGGAGTTTTCTTGTGAACGTCTTAGGATGAGTGACATTCACAACCTAACTCTACAACTGTGGCATAGGTGGCTTGCTATGACTTGTTTCCCTAGACAAGACACTAGACCTATCCATAATAATGAATTACGTATCTTGTTTGTTGCAATTGCTAAAATTCATATCGCTCCTGTTGAATCTATGATTGGTCAATGGTTAGATTATATTAAAGGATCGGGACCCAATGAATGCACTTCTTTAGTGACCCGTATTGCTGCAGGGATCGGGGCTTTATCCAACACTAGATTTGAGTATCTTTCTGAGCCTTGTCCTATGATAGACTATATAGTTCTTGAGCACGGTCACACTTTAAATAAGGGTATCGATGGTTATATTATCTTTTATTTCCCCGGCTATACAAACAAAATCCCGCTTCCTTACCCGAGATATCATTTGTATAGTTGTTGGGAACTAACCATACAACTGCAGAGAGAAGGAATGCCTGGCAGGTCCGTCGATCGACACACGCGACAAAACACGAGGCATGCCACCACTAGTGCAGCCAGGACTACACCACCAGTCCATGATTACACTGCAGGCTCAGAACATTCCGGCGACCCCACTTGGATGTTCATGCCATAACAGTATGAGACTGGAGGTTCGTCTTGGCAGCAAGCTAGTAGTACACAATGGGGACATGGCCCTGAGCCGATTCGGACACCTCCACGTCATGACGGACGTCACTCATTTTTGGGCTCTAGTCATCATGACTATGGTTCAAAATTGAGGGATCTTACAAGGAGGATGGATGATCTAGATGTGAGAACAGGGGAAATGCAAAACACCCTTGCTACTCACACCCATACCACCAGAGAGTGGCAGCAGCACAATGACGATCAGTTTCGTCACTTCCAGGAACAACTACGAGGACACCACGACTACACAGTGGCATACTACTATTGGAGAGGATTTGATCCTAACCAAGAGCCATGATCAAGAGCAAGCTTGGGGGAGCACCCCCACCAAGGTGACTTGTATCTTTCCTTTCTTTCTTTTTTTTTTGTCAGACTTACCCTCATAAAATAAAATAAAAATTTGCAAAACTAAAAAGAACAAAAATTATAGGTTGTCATGCATGCTAGGCATGTTCATGCCTTCATGTTGAGATGATGAATAATTGCTCTGTTTTATATCTTTTTATAGTCCCACGTATACTACTTAGTACTCTCCCAATTTTTGAGTTTGTTGGCTAAACATGCTTGCCTTGAACTTAAATACTTGTGGGTCGCAAAGTGCATGATCTAAGTCTAGGTTGTTGTGAGGCATGAGTTAGAATAGGTCTGCTATGATCTTTGTCCCAAAGTGAAGCTTAACATCCGGAGATTTTGTTTTTCAAGATTATAAAATTGAAAAGTTCCTCAATGATGAAAATTCCTACCATGGCCATATGTTATACTGTTTTGCAAAACCTTCCACATATGCTGCTTATTTTCACAGTGAGCTTTATTAAAATGCTTGCAACCTTTGTGAGATCCATTTCATGCTTTTATGATCAAGATTCACATACACATCCACCATCATTTGCTACTCGTCCTACACTAGGAGATAGCAATATCATTCCATTGCATCCACCACCATATGCTTAGCTTCTATTCCGGAAGTTTGAAAAATAAATACTCCAGGAATATCATTCTCTCAATTGGTTGCATGGAAGGCATGGCTATCAAAAATAGAATAAACTCTCTCTCAATCTTGACCATGATAAAAAAAAAGAGAGAAGAAGAAGAAAAGAAATAGCCATGCCCAAATGCTAACTAAAGAAAGAGAGAGTCTACTCAAAAAAGGAGTATCCACCATTCCATCATCATTCAACCAAGTTCCACACACATGCACATCTTGATCAGATTGTATGACTTGTTTCTCCGTGGGTTCAGTCTTTTGGTTTAGCAATATGTGTTACAAGTATGTCTCCACATAAGCCTTATTTAGTGGTAGGAACACAAACATGCAACTTCAATGCCTTGGTAAAGATTTATACACATTGAGCGACTAAGTGAATCATTGGAGGAACTTAGTTTTATTTGCTAAAATCTTTTGAAAAAACTTCGGATGAAAAGTGGAACACAGGGATGAGAGAATGGTGTCCTACAAAAGACCGTTCTGTCTTTCAACCACCCAAGATGAAGAGAAGCCAAAAGCCCCATAGGGACTAAGGTAAAAAGGGCGAGTTACCAAATGCTAGCTTATTCAATTAAAGGTAGAGTATTTTGTTGTGCACTTGGTACTATGGGGGAATATAAAACATTGTAGCAACTCCTGATCAACAACCTAAAGTTCTATCTTTGAATCGGGACAAACAAAGGTTCAGCTTGGGTGGAGTTTGTTGACGGTCATTAGATACCATTCCCGACCATTAACATTACTCAAAATAAAGGACAATTATATATTCCCGCCATACATATATTAGTTAGAATTAATAAATATCCACTATAGCTTGGAGAACACTGACATGCAGGAGAAACAATGAAATGGAGGAGGAAACACACCTATGTGGCGAAAAAACACAACTTCCACCAATCAGAGCTTACCAACTAGGACTCCCACGGATTGACTGGCCCATTTATAGAAGAAAACTGACTTAACAACAAACCTTACAGTGTCACTGGGTAGTGGGATCCACTTGGTAGGCCACCAAAGGCGGCAGCACCCGAGGGGACTCCTCTCCTGTTCGGTCGAACAGGGGTGTTCGGCCAAACAGGGACTCATGGTAGGCTTGCATACGAGCCTTCCAATACTCGTAGTCCTCCCCATTGAATATGGGAACACTCTTCATCTCTCCTGGCATCCTTACTCAAGGCGGCGAAGCCTCTAGATTGAGCACTTGGCTCTGATACCAATTGTAAGGACCGAAGGCATACCGAGAGGGGGGGGGGGGTGAATCTGTAAGCCGACCATGATTTTGAATACTTCAATTTCACTCCACTAAATCTCAGCAATCATTGCAACCAAACAAGTCTAGTAGGCCAAGACCCTATACATGCTAGTGTTCATGATGAGTACAATGTGGAAGCTAAACACACTAGCCTATGCAAGCCACAATTCAACCTAATCACTAGAGCACACAATTGCGGAATAGTAAAGAGGGGTCGAGGAATACTCGTGATGTTTTCTTGAGGTCTCGGGAGGATGGCGCCTTCCCTTATTACTCGTTGGACCACTCCTTCCGGAGTGCCGGTCTCTCCCGCTACCAAGTGGAGTTCTCGCACACGAGCCTGCAATCACTCCCGGTGTGAAGACACGGTTGCGTCACCACTGCCACCAAGGCACAAGCTCGCCTCCCTCGAAAACTTGCCAGACATCCCGAGCCGACAGGGGAGATCACTGGCGATGCCCCTTTCAATGGCGGGCTCAAACCGTGTATGTGTGATGGCCTTCATAACCAATCATGATAAGCTCGATCACCGACACCTAACCAGTCTAGGTCTCACCATAGACCAAGAGTAACATTCTAGATCACACCCTCAAGGATACCCTAGCCTTAGATGTTGATAGATGTCCAAGTTAGTCTTAATAGCACTATCAAGATATCTAATATCCTCTCCTAGTGCTCCTCTCTTTTCCTCTTGGCTCCCTATAAATGCTCCCAGCAATTCCACTAGCCAAGAGAGGTTTCTAAGACCCTAGCAACAAAGTTATATAGTCTTCCAACCTCAAACTAGCCACTGCTCTACGAGATCACCTTTCTGGACACACTGACCGAACTATCCAGCCACTGTTTGACCGGACCATCCGGTAACTCTTGGAACAGCTCCCAGAGCAATTGCCTTCACTTTGCATAGAGGAACTCGTACTGACCGGACCACCCGGTCGTAGACCAGACCGCCCGGCCTCCTCATGTCCATCGATTCCAGAGAGCTCTCGAATTGCTTCCTCTTTGTCCTGCGCTTCACCCATACAGACCGAACCATTGGGTCTCTATGGTCTCTGGTGTAGACAGATTCCTCACGAAGTCTTCTCTCTGATTTGCCTTTCCTTTGATGATCGAACAGTCCGGTCACTCCTGACCTATTGTCCGTTCTATCTGTCCAGAAGCTGAAATTCCTCATCCTCGCTTGACTTTGTTTCCCGACTTGTTCCAACAGCTCCTTGACTTCTCCACTATCACCGGGTGCATGTGATTTCACTTAGCATCCACACACATCACCGACTAACATGACCTAGACCCTCTTGAAAGTCCAGTTTTTCCTATAGACTCAAAGCCCTAACAACTAGACAAGTGTTCCAAACACTTGCTCCATAACTTGTCCTTAGCCTTGATCCATCTCCATCAACCCTTGGAATCCATCAAGCTTATCATGCCTCCATGCTTGTGGTCATTGTCATCAACCGACAAGGCAACCATCATCAATAAGATTTGTAGTAGAGTTTAGCGATAATTCCTACATAGGCAACACTCTGATAGATATTAGCCCACAATTTCATAGTTGTCATTAATCACCAAAACATCCATACCTCGGGGATCCAATCATTAATGGTCATGAAGCTTACACCTTTGCAAACCCAACAATTTGGTCATTGCACAATGGCCAGGAGTTGTGCACTCCCGGCCGATGACCCCGAAAAATGAAATACCAACACATTCTTCAACAAAGAAAAGAAAACAATATAAGTAACATTGAAGCATAAAACTAAAGGGAAATAAAACTAGCGAAACCAAATGTGAAATCACAAAAGAAAACAACAAGCTAGCAAAGCAGCCTACTCATGCAAAGCTATAAGATAAAGAACTACAACATAGAAGCATGAGTAGCACAATACATATGACGATGATCAATCAAGCCAAATCAACTCTTATACAAGCTAGTGATGAAATGCGGAAGCTGAGCACTACTAGCTAGAAAGGAAACTATGCATGCAAGTCTATAAGGTAATCAACAAGAGAAGGTAAGCACATAAACATGAATACATGATATGTAAATGCGAAAGGTAAGACATCAAAGTAAGGAGTATCAGTAAGAGATAGCTCATGATTTTTTCTAGTGATCTCGGAAGGATGGCACCTTCCCCTACTCCTCGTTGGACCATTCCCGTCAGAGTGCCGGTCGCTCCTGCCACCAAGTGGAGTTCTCACTCACGACCCCGCAATCACTCCTAGAGTGAAGACACGGTTACGTCACCGCTGCCACCAAGGCACAAGCTTTCCTCCCTTGAGAACTTGTCAGACTCCCCGAGCTGACACGGGCACTCACTATCAATGCTGCTTTCAACGGCGGGCTCAAACCATGTACAAACCTATGACAGCCTTCACAACCGATCATGATAGGCTTGATCACCAACACCTAACATGTCTAGGTGTCACCATAGAGCAAGAGTAACAACCTAGATCACACTCTCAAGGATACCCTAGCCTTAGATGTGAATAGATGCTCAAGTTACTCTCTCTATCACTCTTAAGATATCCAATATCTCCTCCGAGTGCTCATCTCTTTTCCTCTTGGCTCCCTACTGATGCTCCCAACTATCCTATGGCCCAAGAGTGGTCTCCAAGACTCCATCAATGAGTTTATATAGGCTTCCAACATCAAACTAGTCGTTGCTCCACGAAATAGCTCTCTGGACATACATACCATACATTCTGGTCTCTATCTAGACCGTATTGTCCGGTCTTCACCGGACGACTCCAGAGTCATTGCTCCATGTCTATTGTCTCCTACTATACAGACCTTATCCTCCAATCTATAGACCCGACCATCCAGTCTCTCTAACTCCTGTCGGTTCCAGAACATTGTCCAAATTGATTGCTCTCTATTTTCTTTCCATCCATAAAGACCGTACCATCCAGTCTCTACATTGTACCATCTAGTCTGTATAGGTCTTCGCGTCAACAGGTTCCTCGCAGCCAATGGTCCATTGATCTAAATTTCCTCTGGTGACTGTACATTCTGGTCTCTATGTCCAGAAGCTAAAACTCCTCATCCTCGCTTGACTTTGTTTCTCGGCTTCATCCAACAACTTCTGGGCCTCTTCACTGTCTGATGTGGACAAGGGTTCCCGATCTTCCGAAAGGTTCTTGGTAAGTTGATTTGGTCGGAGGCGACACACAAATCGATCCGGCTTCAGAACAGCATGTTCTAAACCCCGCAATCGCAGCACGACGTCTCCTCTGGTTATCAACCGTCCAAAAGACGATTGACCTCGCCGAGAAGGCTAATACCTGCCTGCGAATCAAGAGCACAAGCAAGAACAATGAAGAATGCAACACAATTGCAGATGTATGATTAAACTCTCGAAGTTGGGGTCTCACAAACCGATGAACGGCGAAACTGTTTATGAACAGAATTGATCTAAGCAAAACCCAAACCCTAATAGTGCGGCGGTGGCTGTATATAAAGACCCTACGGTCGTGCAAGACCCTCTGGACGCGCCCCGAAATGGGCTCAACTAGATACAAGGCCCAAAGACAAAAAATAAGCGACGCAGCACCGACACAGATTCTGGACTCTCTCTTGTTTTGACGATTTCCGATGACTCCGGATGAATTTTGACATGAGGCCGGCGGCATTGGAAAGGTCTTCTCCTTATCTTTCCGTGCATATGTAGAACGTCCAAATCCGAGTCCGTATGTGTCCTGGGCGACCGTTTTAGTACAGACTGGTCCTGGGCCCCGAAACAGACTCGAAGTCGGTTTTGATTGGGCCTCCACTTTGGCTTCCAAGCCCTTGCTGGCCCTCCACGTTTCCAAATCCTTCTCCCATCATCTCCTGGTCCTCTCCATGGTTTCTAATCATAAAATAATCATTAGGTAGCAAACCATTCTCAAAAGTAACATATAGCGAAGAACGTAGGAATGAGCTCACCTCTAAATTTAGTTGTCGTGCACGAGCTCTAGTCATTGGACCTTGCAAGTCCAGATTTGGAGGAGTGTTGTGTGTATCCATAGGAGTGATGTCCTCATCATCCTCACCCTCTTGAAGTGGAGTCGTCCTCGACTCAAGCTCATCCTCTTCTCCCAAGTATGGTTTCAAATCTGAAATGTTAAAAATAGGACTAACCCCGAACTCGGGAGGCAACTCAAGTTTGTATGCATTATCATTAATCTTCTCTATTATTTTGAATGGACCATCAGCTCTAGGCATTAGTTTAGACTTTCTCAATTCTGGAAATCTATCCTTCCTTAAGTGTAACCACACTAAATCTCCTACATCAAGCTTTACTTCCTTTCTTCCCTTAGTACCAGCAATTTTATACTTTTCATTCATCTTTTCAATGCTAAGTCTAGTGGTCTCATGTATTTGCAAAATAAATTCAGCACGCTCCATAGCATCAATATGAACTCTCTCATTAATAGGTAGAGGAAGTATATCAAGTGGAGTACGGGGATCAAAACCATACACTACCTTGAATGGACTTACCTTGGTAGTAGAATGTGTTACCCGATTATAAGCAAACTCAACATGAGGTAAGCATTCTTCCCATTGCTTCAAATTTTTCTTCAAAACAGCTCGCAACATAGTACCCAAAGTGCGGTTCACAACCTCAGTTTGTCCATCAGTTTGTGGATGACAAGTTGTAGAAAATAACAACTTTGTACCCAACTTATTCCAAAGCGTGCACCAAAAATGACTCAAGAATTTTGCATCACGATCTGAAACAATAGTAGAAGACATACCATGCAAACGTACAATTTCTTTGAAAAAAAGATCAGCAATATAACTAGCATCATCAGTTTTATGACATGATATAAAGTGTGCCATCTTGGAAAAACGATCCACGACAACAAAAATGCTATCGCTCCCCCTCTTAGTCCTAGGCAGTCCTAAAATAAAGTCCATAGAAATATCCGCCCAAGGAATAGAAGGAACAGGAAGTGGCATGTATAAACCATGTGGATTCAATCGAGACTTAGCTTTTTGACATGTAGTGCAGCGAGCAACAAAACGCTCAACATCTTTCCTCATCCTTGGCCAAAAGAAGTGTGTGGCCAAAATATCCTCTGTCTTCTTAGTACCAAAATGACCCATCAATCCACCTCCATGCGCCTCCTGCAACAACAAAAGACGAACGGAACCAACTGGAATGCATAGGCGGTTAGCTCTAAACAAGAATCCATCATTCAACACAAATTTGTGCCAAGCACGACCTTCTTTACAGTGCAGCAATACATCTTTAAAATCGACATCAGCAACATATTGTTCTTTAATTGCCTCAAGTCCAAAAATTCTACAATCAAGTTGAGACAACAAAGTATATCGCCTCGATAAAGCATCAGCAATCACATTATCCTTCCCTTTCTTATGTTTAATAATATAAGGAAAAGACTCAATAAACTCAACCCATTTAGCATGTCTACGGTTCAAATTGCCTTGAGAACGAATATACTTAAGTGATTCATGATCAGAATGAATAACAAATTCTTTGGGCGACAAATAATGACGCCACGTTTCTAAAGAACGTATAAGTGCATATAGTTCCTTATCATACGTGGAATAATTCAAAACAGGCCCAGTAATTTTCTCACTAAAGTATGCAACAGGTTTACCATCTTGCATCAGAACACCACCAATGCCTATACCACTAGCATCACATTCAAGCTCAAAAGTCTTATCAAAATTGGGTAATTGCAGCAATGGTGCATGTGTAAGTTTGTCCTTCAAAGCATCAAAAGACTCATGATGTACCTTACCAAAATGGAAGTCAGCGCCCTTCTTTGTCAACTCATGCAATGGTGCAGCAATGGTGCTGAAATCTTTGACAAAGCGGCGGTAGAAACCTGCAAGACCAAGAAAACTCCTCACCTGTGTGATAGTTTTTGGTACAGGCCAGCTCTTTATGGCTTCAATCTTCGCCTCATCCACCTCAATTCCCTGTGGAGTCACAACATAGCCAAGAAAAGAGACTCGATCCGTGCAAAAGGTGCACTTCTCAAGGTTACCAAATAAACGTGCAACTCGCAAAGGATCAAAAACAGCACACAAATGAATCATATGATCATCCGTGGATTTGCTATAAATCAAGATATCATCAAAGTAAACAACCACAAATTTGCCAATAAAAGGTCTTAAAACCTCATTCATCAAACGCATGAAAGTACTGGGTGCATTAGTTAACCCAAAAGGCATTACTAAACACTCATACAACCCGAATTTGGTTTTAAAAGCTGTTTTCCATTCATCTCCAAGTTTTATTCTAATTTGATGGTAGCCACTACGCAAATCAATTTTAGTGAAAATTATAGCACCACATAACTCATCAAGCATGTCGTCTAGCCTAGGAATAGGATGACGATACCTAATAGTAATGTTATTAATGGCTCTACAATCTACACACATACGCCAAGAACCATCTTTCTTAGGAACCAAAAGTACAGGAATAGCACAAGGACTAAGTGATTGACGAACATACCCACGATCCAAAAGGTCTTGGACTTGTCGTTGTATCTCCTTAGTCTCCTCAGGGTTGGTCCTGTAAACAGCACGGTTTGGTAAAGTAGCACCAGGAATCAAATCAATTTGATGCTCAATCCCTCTCAAAGGTGGCAATCCCGGGGGTATCTCAGCTGGGAAAACATCCTCATACTCCTGCAAAAGGGTGACAGCAGGAGGCAAAGCACTAGAAGCAATATCACCAAGCAAAAACAAGGCTTGTTTGCATATCAAAGCATAGCAAATATCATCAGTAGAAATTTCAGCAAGCTCAGATTTTGTGGCAAGACATGAACGGCCTTGTAATTTAATTGCAGCACCCTTAGAACATGAAGAATCATTAACATTACTTGGTGTAGAAGCAGAATTAACAGGTTGCTGAATTTCAGGGCGTTTATTTTTCAAACTAGCAGCTCGTTCTAAATCAGCTTGTACAATTTCAGCAGGGGTCATTGGTAACAAAGTAATTTTAGTTCCTTTATGCATAAAAGTGTACTTATTAATTTTACCATGGTGTACAGCATTATTATCAAATTCCCAAGGTCTACCCAATAAAAGTGAACAAGCTTGCATGGGTACAACATCACAATCAACAGAATCCACATAGGAACCAATGGAAAAAGGAACTCTGCAAGTTTGTGTTACCTTAGCTTTTCCAGAGTCATTTAACCACTGAATGTAGTATGGATGTGGATGTGGGCGTGTGGTCAAATCAAGCTTCTTAACCACATCAGAACTCACCAAATTGTTGCAGCTTCCTCCATCAATGATGACACGTGCCCGACGGTTCTTGATGACGAAAAAAATCTGGAACAAGTTATGTCGCTGCATCATCTCGGGCTGCTGGACTTGTGTGCTATGCACACGCTGCACAATAACATTCATATAGCCCGTGGTATCTCCGCCTCCAAGGACGAGGTCACCGCTGGTGGCAGCAACATCCTCCTCCTCATCCTCCACATCGGAGGCGCTCATGTAACCGCCATCATCTGTCGCCACATATGCCCGCCTACTTGGGCAATCTTTCTGCACATGGCCAAGACCATGGCAGCGGTGGCACTGAATCCCTGTAGTGCGTCCCATCGAAGCAACAGAGGAGGCACTACTAGCCGGTACCTGCACAGAATTTTTACCTGAGCGCGTAGAAGGGGCAGGGGCTGATCTTGGTGCTGCAGAAACAACACTAGCTGGTGGGGGCGGCCGGAAAGATGGCTTGGGCAGCCCCGAAGTCCCCGTCGGCCGTGGTGGGTAGAAATTCCTGGACTTGCTGTACTCCTCAAAAGCCTGGAAAAGTCCCTGTGATTCTTTCTCTGCAAGCATAGCATACTGGAAACACTGGTTGAGGGTATAAAATTCTTTATAATCAAGGATGTCCTGAATTTCTTTTCTCAAACTAGAATAAAAGCGACAAATCTGATCCTCTACTTTTTCAACCACAGCACAACGAATCAAACCCTTCTGAAGCTCACTAAAATACTCCTGAACAGTTTTATCTCCTTGATCTAAACGCTGCAGTTTATTACGAATTTCTCTATAAAAAGAAGGAGGAACAAAACGATCACGCATTTCTACCTTAAGTTCTTCCCAAGTAGTAGGCAAATCGGTTTCAGCAGCTAGACCACTCCACCAAACAATAGCAAAGTCCTTAAACTCACTAGTGGCTTGTCTAACTCTATGTTGTTCAGGAACAAGGTGGGCATTAAATTTTTGTTCTACCGTCATTTCCCAATCAAGGTAAGCATCACCATCGTATTGACCCGAAAACGAAGGAATTGAAAACTTAATTTTAGGATACGGATCATCTGGAGCATAGTTACCTTGTGTGCGACGGGTGTGGTTGTGGAAACCACCCATACCTTGAGGGTTACATTGTAAACGGCGTCGTAACCTTGCGGTCCTTGTAGCTGACCTATCGACGGTGCCATCAGCCTTATACACCGTTGCTTCATCATGATCGCCTTCAACGTCGTTGTTGGTGTTGTTGTTGGTGTTGGTGTTGTTGTTGTTGTTGTTGTTGTTGTTGGTCTTGTGAGCGGTCTCCAATTCGACAACCTGATCGGTTAACTTAGAGACTCTCTTATCCAACCGCTCAATGCTTTCTCCCAGGTGAAGCTTGGTGACGGCGTCGGTGACGGCCCTGGTGATCGTTTCTGCCAAATCACTCTGAACCGCCTGCAAAGCCTTCTGTAACTGGTTTTGGCTCACGCACTCATCCAATTTTGAGGGTGAAGCACCCTCCCCGTCGCTTCCTGCCATCAGAAACACCAAAACAGGAAACAAAAAAGTGAAGGTTATCCCTACAAAACTACTAAGCAGTGGTGCCTCTCAACACAGCAAAAGTAAGCTTCTTGCAAAGCTCTTACAAAGTTCTGAAAACAACAAAGCGAAGGATACCAGGGAGGAGTGTTCCACGATTGCAAGGGTTACCAAATAACCTATGTGCTGTCCAGAAGAAGTATGTAGAGCTAGGAAGGCCAAATATGTATGTATGAGTGGCACACAAATCAAAAACAGATAGTAAAGCTGAATAAGTGCCCAAGTAACTTGTCCCTAGTTGCTGGTCTAACTATGTCCTAGAACAGAAGTGATAGCAAAGAAGAAACAAGGAGACAAAGGGACACAGCCGATAACAGGGGGCTTAGTGTAAAACAGCCAAACTCAGAAATTTCAGGGGGCTAGATGGAGCACTAGTAGGAATCCCAAATTTCTTTTTTTTTTATTTTATTTTTTTGATATTTTTTTCCAACTGACTAGCAAACAGGAAGAAACCACAAAAAATTTCAGCTCAAACCGAGCTAGGACGTGGCCTACAGAAAATCTTGAAGTTTCAGAAAACGTCGGGTTTCAACTTGAATGAATTTTTTCTTTATCTTCCCGATTTTTTTTGAATTTTTTGATGAGGGCACACAGGGCGTAGCCGAGTGTGGGTATACTCAACTTTTCGTCTAGAATCTCCTGTAAAAATTTCAGCCAAAACGGACAACCGAGCGAAAAGTTATGGCTGTTTTACCGAAGGGGTGTCGGAATCGGTTTTGAAGAACCCGGTGGTTTCAGTGAAATCCGAGTCGGGCTTGGGGTCGGGTAGGGAGTTTTTTTTTTTTGGTTGGCGAGGTGGATGCAGCGGAAAGTGGGATTTATGAAAATTGGTCCGAGGTGGTGAGGGTAGGTTTAGGGTGGGACTAGGGTGGGCGTGTTGATCAATCAACCGTAGCACACAAAGCCGACAAAACCGAGGATGGTGAGGGGGATGGCGGCTAGGGTTGCAAGGGAAATACTACTGACGACAAAAACACAAACTAAACCAGCGACTAAACAAGAACTAGGGCACAGACTCAACACTACGGACTCTGAAATTGAAATATGCAAAGGCTAAACACGTGGTTATGGGCGGGGAAATTTTTTTTTTTGGTATTTTCAGTGGACGATAGGAAGAACACGAAAACAAAACTAAAGGGTAGTATGAACCTGACGGTGCACCTGAAGCTCTGATTACCACTTGATGTGGACAAGGGTTCCCGATCTTCCGAAAGGTTCTTGGTAAGTTGATTTGGTCGGAGGCGACACACAAATAGATCCGGCTTCAGAACAGCACGTTCTAAACCCCGCAATCGCAGCACGACGTCTCCTCTGGTTATCAACCGTCCAAAAGACGATTGACCTCGCCGAGAAGGCTAATCCCTGCCTGCGAATCAAGAACACAAGCAAGAACAATGAAGAATGCAACACAATTGCAGATGTATGATTAAACTCTCGAAGTTGGGGTCTCACAAACCGATGAACGGCGAAACTGTTTATGAACAGAATTGATCTAAGCAAAACCCGAACCCTAATAGTGCGGCGGTGGCTGTATATAAAGACCCTACGGTCGTGCAAGACCCTCTGGACGCGCCCTGAATTGGGCTCAACTAGATACAAGGCCCAAAGACAAAAAATAAGCGACGCAGCACCGACACAGATTCTGGACTCTCTCTTGTTTTGACGATTTCCGATGACTCCCGATGAATTTTGACATGAGGCCGGCGGCATTGGAAAGGTCTTCTCCTTATCTTTCCGTGCATATGTAGAACGTCCAAATCCGAGTCCGTATGTGTCCTGGGCGACCGTTTTAGTACAGACTGGTCCTGGGCCCCGAAACAGACTCGAAGTCGGTTTTGATTGGGCCTCCACTTTGGCTTCCAAGCCCTTGCTGGCCCTCCACGTTTCCAAATCCTTCTCCCATCATCTCCTGGTCCTCTCCATGGTTTCTAATCATAAAATAATCATTAGGTAGCAAACCATTCTCAAAAGTAACATATAGCGAAGAACGTAGGAACGAGCTCACCTCTAAATTTAGTTGTCGTGCACGAGCTCTAGTCATTGGACCTTGCAAGTCCAGATTTGGAGGAGTGTTGTGTGTATCCATAGGAGTGATGTCCTCATCACTGTCACCTAGTGCCTGTGATTTCACTTAGAATCCATGCATATCACAACTAGCAAGACCTAAGAGATATGACCTAGAGCCCCTTGATAGCCCGATTTTTCCTATGGACACAAGCTCTAACAACTAGACAAGTGTTCCAATCACTTGCTCCTAGCTTGTTCTTAGCCTTGATCCATCTCCATCAACCCTTGGACTCCATCAAGCTCATCAAGCCTCCATGTTTATAGTCATTGTCATCAACCACCAAGGCAACCGTCAACAATCACCATGAAGTAGATAAGGTTTCCTACACGCATGACACTCGTGTAGACATTAGTCACATTTCATACTTTTCATTCATCAGCAAAACATTCATGAAGCTTACAAAGCTACTTGTTGAGGAATCTCAAACTCAATTTAGAGCATGAAATTAGGCATCTTCGAACAAAATACTTTGACTATTTCTCTTGACCCATCATTATGCCTACCTCACCTTTGCTTCCCTCTCACACAGTCAATCAAAACGAGACATGGTCGTGTGCTGACAAGCGATGAAAAGAGTAAAGCAATGGTATTCGCGATCAGAGAGCAAGCAGGGCATGCCACCTGTTCTTGGCCGCCACAACATCAAATCACGAGGAGTTGTGAACCATCGGCAAAGCGCGTCATCATCATGACAATTCATCTCGTTGATCTCTGGGAGAAGAGAGCTAGAAGGAACAAAATACTCGAATGAAAACTAGGAAGCAAGGAAAGAAATAGGTTTGAAAAGGATTACCTTGGTCCTTACCTTGGAAGTAGTCTCTCCCTTGAAATGTGCTAGGTGTTGGGGGAGAACTATTCAATTACGTAGCGCACTAGATGTTGAGCTTGAGTTGATTTTTGTGCCTATCATGGTGTTGTGGTAGTTGTTCTTGTTGGAGTAGACACACACCATAGATGTAGATGTTCATCTTGACATGATCTTCATGTGTACTTCATGTGTACTCCAAGTGAACATGCATCATTGTCTTGACGTTATCCAGATCCATCTTCTTTTATTCTTCATGCTTTTCTCCATCTTGGATTAGCTTTCCTTTTTGATCTTCATGCTCTCTCCCCCTTTTGATCTCCATCTTTGCTTGGCTTTCCTTTTTGATATTCATGCTTCTCCCCCGTTTTGATCTTCAACTTTGCTTGGCTTTCCTTTTTGGATCTTCATGCTCTTCTCATTTCGTGTCACTTATCACCAAAAACAAAAACCAAGACAAAAACACAAGGAAACCAAGGAGCGAGAAAAATGGGGGAAATAAAAATTGACGAGAGATATAAGGCTTCCCCCTTTCATTCTGCTCTTCATTGTGGTGGCATTCTGTTGTAGCTCCCCCTACACACATGACTCAACAAAACAATTTCTCAAATATGCAATGGTTAGTTATTTGTGTGGCGGGAATGTATGGGTCATTTGTATTTGAGCCACACGAGTAGATTTAACCTCAGAGCTCACTTGAACATGACTCAATGGGCATGAAACACAATTATCACTATTTGATCATCCAGAGGGTCATATACTCACATTGGAAACAAGCAACAAGTATACAATGCATGAAGCGATGCTATAGGAAAGAGAGAGAGATGCCACAAACTGCCATGACGACTTGTTCTCTTTTCGAGCTTACTCAAAATGGGCCATTCTTCAAAGCCTTGGGCACACCATGAACCACCTTCTCAAGCTCAATCCATGTCCGTTGCTATCTCAAGGATGTCTGAAGTCGACCTACATGAAGAAGGGAAACAAGCACAAAACAAAGGCACAAACAATAAAATAAAACACAAAGAATTTATATACGTACAAAGAACAAGCTTCAAGCATATGTCACACGAAGTTCGAAAGGTCAAGAACATTGAGTTCTCCCCTTAGCTTGTTGAAGGTCTTCTCATCGAGGGGCTTGGTGAAGATATCCAACAATTATTCATGAGTCCGCACACTCACTAATTCAATATCTTTCTTCTCAACATGGTCTCTTATGAAATGATGCTTGACTTGAATATGCTTGGGGTTATCGTGTTCCCCTTTCTTGAGAGTCAAAAGAAGTTGGGCACATCACGCTCCCACCGCCATGTACTCTCCTTCAGCCGTTGATAGAGCTATCGACTTTTGCTTCTTTGAACTCCAAGATACAAGTGATCTTCGAAGATATTGGCAACCTCCCGATGTGTTCTTCCTATTCACTTTGCAACCCACAAAGTCAGAGTCTGAATACCCAAGTAACTCAAAGTTTGTTCCTCTTGGATACCGTAATCCCTTGGTAGGTGTGTACTTAAGGTATCTTAGTATCCTCTTCATGACCTTCAAATGTGACTCCTTTGGAATTGCTTGGTAGCGTGCATACCAGCCCACACTAAACATGATGTCCGGTCTTGAGGCGATGAGATAGAGAAAAGAACCAATCATGGATCTATAGAGCTTAGGGTTCACCAATTTTCCTTTCACATCCTCATCCAAAGATTTGCTTATCGCCATAGGTGTATGTAAAGGCTTGCAATTCTCCATGGTGAATCTCTTGAGGAGGTCCATAGTGTACTTCTCTTGATAGATGAAGTTTCCTTCCCTCAATTGCTTTACTTGTTAACCAAGGAATACATGAAACTCCAATCATGGACATTTGAAATTTCTTTGCCATCATCTCCCAAAACTCTTCATTCTACTTCTCATTTGTCGACCCATAGACGATATCATCCACATAGATTTGGCACACAAAGATATCCTTCCCAACATGTCATATGAACAAGGTGTTGTCAATACTTTCAATGGTGAAACCATTCTTCAGTAGGAAGTTTTTCAAATGTTCATACCATGCCATTAGTGCTTGCTTGAGACAATAGAGAGCTTTCTTCAATTTGCACACATGCCTTGGATGCCTAGGATCCTAAACCCCTAGAGGTTGTTCCACATAGACCTTCTCATTGATTTCTCCATTCAAGAATGCACTCTTCACATCCATTTAGTAGAGTTGGAAGTGCAAATATTTCATCAAAGTCAATTGCTTTAAGATGGGACATAGTGCAAATATTTCATCAAAGTCAATGCCCACCACTTGAGAATATTCTTTAGCCACTAGGCGTGCCTTGTTATTGACAATGGCTCCTTTCTCATCTTGTTTCTTCTTGAAGACCTATTTGACCCAACCACATAATGATTCTTGGGACTTTCCACCAATTTCCACACTTTGCATCTCTTGAAGTTGTTCAATTCCTCTTGCATAGCAACAACCCACTTGTGATCATCCATTTCTTCTTCCATTGTTGTAGGCTTGTTGGCGGTCGTTAAGTACCAATTTTGACCATTAATATACCTATAAAAGTAGGAATACTTAGCATTTCATACCTGCATGTTTTTTAGGAATAATAAGATTTGACTTGTCCTTGGAGATTTATGTGCATGCAAGGATTTGATATAAAAGAAGTGGATGGTGCCAACTGGACTTCGCTCGGATTGCATATGTGGCTACACAGGATTCCTTTAGAGAACACCGACTTAAAACACAAGAGGACCCACCTACCAGCCTCCTCGAGGGAGCACACCCTAAGGGGGCCTACCTGCAGGTTGGCTGACATAGGGGTTTACTTGGTCGACCAAGTCTTGAGGCGGTTTGCTCCCCTTTCCACGTGTCACTCCCTCAGGTTTTTTGCCAACGTTGGTGCGCAGAAGTTTCATGGCGGTTACAATCAGAAACTGACCTTTGGGCACTATAAATGGAGAGGAGTGCCTCCCACTTCCACACACACTCAAGAGTTATTCATTTCCCTCTTTCAGTTAGTAGTTTCCTAGACCTAGTGGAGTTTAGTTTAGGTGGAGTCTTGCTCAAGTCTCCAAGTCATAGGAGTATTGGTATGGCTCTCGTATCCTTTCCTTTATTCTATTTTATTATGACTTTGTTCTATTTAATTAATATAGTTATTCCATATAGTTGTGCTTATGATATGAGTTCCTTTTTTTGGTTATATATCATATTAATGTCATAGGACTTTATGCTTTTATGATGATATAGACTTGCTACCTTGTTGTCATGATTGGCATATATCTTGACTATAGTCTAAATATTACAATGCTAGTTATACTTTAGTCTAGTTGTTGTGCCTCAACATGGGTTTGATATCCAATTAGGTATAGGGAAGCTCTAGTGTTTGATCTATGCTAGGGTTCTACTTAAATGTGTAAGCACAGTGCTTAGATGGCTAGCTAGTATCGATCACCTTGTAATCCACTGTTTGTAGAGGTAGGCAATAGGTGGTGATAGTTCTATCTGTCCTTTGTACTCTTCCACGTTTGGTTGCGACGTGTGTCCAAGACGGAGTTGCCTTGTGTATGCCAGGCATGAATCCGTACATGAAGTGTTGAGTGCATTAGACTATGACTAGTATAGACTTGCTTGTAATTGTTTGACTATGTGACTATATAGGTAGACTAACATTAGCGATATGGCTTTGCTCTCCTAACTAAAACCCGCTAGAGACTTAGGATCTTTTATTTATTTTTGGGAATGATGCTCTATGTGTCACACTACCCCTATCCTTATTATACTTGCCCCTATATAAACTCTAAGTACTAATACCAATCTTTATGTCTATGTTACTATTAACAATCATATATTCATGCTACACCTTCCTTTGGTAGAACTATAAATGACAAGCCATTGGATCAATCCTTTGGTGAAATGCTACAATGGTATTTTCTGTGCACTTGTGGATTTTACTCTATTGACACTGAGGTGCATCTTTATACTTCTGTCTGGCACCATTGTCAGGGATGATTACATTGACGCAACTTAGAAAACATCAACAAGGCTCAATCATGGAGTCAAAAGAGAAGTTCTCAATAGTAACATTTGCCTCATCATCATTTTCTTCATTCACATAGTTGGGCTTGTAGTGGTTTCTCCTTCTCCTCACTTCTTGAGATGGACTCCTAATGATCAAGTCATGAGAATGATCCATCTTGATAGCTTTGGGTCTAGGGTGGTGTTCTTCTTGAGTGGGAGAAGGTCTAGGTGAAGTATCTTGAGCATCATGGATTGCTTACTCTCTTGAGATATGAGTGTCTTGGATTCTTAGGGAAGTGGGGGAATCAGTCATATGTCTTCTTGTATTGGAACTTGGAGTGGATGAGGGTCTATTGTGTGATGAGTTTAGAGAAGTGGCTTGAGGTGAAGTATGTGGGGAAGGCTTGTGGCTCACTTCTCATGTGGGTTCCCTCATGGCTAGGTGAGTCTACTCTCATTGAATCTTGGGAGGAGCTAGAAGATGTGTTGTTAGCATCATGGGTTTGTTCTTGCACCTCAGAGGATGAGGTTAGTCGAGGTGGAGGAGTAGAGGATGACGTTGACAAGAGTTCTCGATCTTCTAAAAGGTTCTGGATATGTTGATTTGGTCGGAGGTGACACACAAATCGATCCGGCTTCAGAACAACATGTTCTAAACCCCGCAATCACAGCACGACGTCTCCTCTGGTTATCAACCGTTCAAGAACAATTCATCTCACCGAGAAGGCTAATCCCTGCCTGCGAATCAAGAACACAAGCAAGAACAAAGAAGAATGCAACACAATTGCAGATGTATAATTAAACTCACGAAGTTGGGGTCTCACAAACCGATGAACGATGACACTGCTTTTGAACAAAATTGATCTAAGCAAAACCTGAACCCTAATGGTGTGGCGACAGCTTGTATATAAAGACCCTAGGGTCATGCAAGACCCTCCGGATGCGCTCCTAATTTGGCTCAACTGGATACAAAGCCCAAAGGCCAAAAGTAGGCAACGCAACACCAGAATAGATTCTGGACACTCTCTTGTTTCGATGATTTCTCATGACTCTGGATGCATTTTGACATGATACTGGCAACATTAGAAAGGTCTTCTTCTTATCTTTCCGTGCATATGTAGAACATACAAATCCGAGTCCGTATGTGTTCTGGGCATCCGTTTTAGTGCAGACTGGTCCTGGGCCCTGAAACAGAGTCGAAGTCGGTTTTGGTTGGGTCTCCACCTTGGCTTCCACATCCTTGCTGGCCTCCACGTCTCCATGTCCTTCTTCCATCATCTCCTGGTCCTCTCCATGGTTCCTAATTACAATATAATCATTAGGTAGCAAACCATTCTCAAAAGTGACATATGAAGAAGAACGTAGGAACGTGCTCACCTCTAAATTTAGTTGTCCTGCATGAGCTCATGTCATTGGACCATGCAAGTCCAGAATTTGAGGAGTGTTGCATGTATCCTTAGGAGTGATGTCCTCATCATCCTTCCCCTCTTGAAGTGGAGTCGTCCTCGACTCAAGCTCATCCTCTTCTTCCAGGTATGGTTTCAAATCTAAAATGTTAAAAGTAGGACTAACCCCGAACTCGGGAGGCAACTCAAGTTTGTATGCATTATCGTTAATATTCACAATTATTTTGAAAGGACCATAAGCTCTAGGTATTAATTTAGACTTTCTCAAATATAGAAATCTATCATTCCTCAGGTGTAACCATACTAAATCCCCTATATCAAGTTTTACTTCAGCTCTAGCAAACTCAACATGAGGTAAACATTTTTCACATTGCTTCAAATTTTTCTTCAAAATAGCTCTCAACATAGTGCCCAAAGTGCGGTTCACCACCTCAGTTTATCCATCAGTTTGTGGGTGATAAGTTGTAGAAAACAGCAACTTTGTACCAAACTTATTCCAAAGCGTGTGCTAAAAGTGACTCAAGAATTTTGCATCACGATCTGAAACAATAGTAGAAGGCATACCATGCAAACGTACAATTTCTTTGAAAAAGAGGTCAGCAATATAACTAGCATCATCAGTCTTATGACATGGTATAAAGTGTGCCATCTTAGAAAATCTATCCACAACAACAAAAATACTATCACTCCCCGTCTTAGTCCTAGGCAGTCCTAAAACAAAGTTCATAAAAATATCCGCCCAAGGAATAGAAGGAATAGGAAGTGGCATGTATAAACCATGTGGATTCAAGCGAGACTTAGCTCTTTGACATGTAGTGCAGCAAGCAACAAAGGCTCAACATCTTTCCTCATCCTTGACCAAAAGAAGTGTGTAGGCAAAATATCCTCCGTATTCTTACCACCAAAATGACCCATCAATCCACCTCCATACGCCTCCTGCAATAACAAAAGATGAACGGAACCAACTAGAATGCATATGCGGTTAGCTCTAAACAAGAATCCATCATTCAACACAAATTTGTTCCAAGCACAGCCTTCTTTACAGTGCAGCAATACATCTTTAAAATCAACAAGAATGCAACGCCTAGATTCATCAACGATGCTAGTCATGTAGATCAGGCTGTCAGGTGGAACAGCATGGAGGTAGCTGAAAGAGGCCCGCACACGGGCCGACTGTTTAGCGAATGGCAGAGAAGCAGCCACGATGCCCTGTAGCCTTGACATAGTAAAAAGGCAACGCGGCAGACTACAAACATATCCACGATAGTCAAAATCACAAGAGGGTCGTAATTCCTTGCCCTATATGCTTACTAATATATCAGCAACATATTGTTCTTTAATTGCATCAAGGCCAAAAATTCTACAATCAAGTTGAGACAACAAAGTATATCGCCTAGATAAAGCATCAGCAATCACATTATGCTTGCCTTTCTTATGTTTAATAATATAAGGAAAAGACTCAATAAACTCAACCCATTTAGCATGTCTACGGTTCAAATTGCATTGAGAACGAATATACTTAAGTGATTCATGATCAGAATGAATAACAAATTCTTTGGGCAACAAATAATGATGCCACGTCTCTAAAGAACGTACAAGTGCATATAATTTCTTATCATACGTGGAGTAATTCAAAACATGCCCAGTAATTTTCTCACTAAAGTATGCAACAGGTTTACCATCTTGCATCAACACACCACCAATGCCTATACCACTAGCATCATATTCAAGCTCAAAAGTCTTATCAAAATTAGGTAATTGGAGCAATGGTGCATGTGTAAGTTTGTCCTTCAAAGCATCAAAAGACTCATGATGTACCTTTCCCCAATGGAAGTCAACGCCCTTCTTTGTCAACTCATGCAATGGTGTAGCGATGGTGCTGAAATCTTTGACAAAGCAACAGTAGAAACCTACAAGACCAAGAAAGCTCCTCACAGGTGTGATAGTTTTTGGTACAGGCCAGATCTTTATGGCTTCAATCTTGGCTTCATCCACCTCAATTCCCTATGGAGTCACAACATAGCCAAGTAAAGAGACTCGATCCGTGCAAAAGGTGCACTTCTCAAGGTTACCAAATAAATGTGCAGCTCGCAAAGCATCAAAAATAGCACGCATATGAATCATATGATCATCGATGGATTTACGATAAATCAATATTTCATCAAAGTAAACTACCACAAATTTGTCAATGAAAGCTCTTAAAACCTCATTCATCAAACGCATGAAAGTACTAGGTGCATTAGTTAAACCAAAAGGCATTACTAACCACTCATACAATCCAAATTTGGTTTTAAAGCTATTTTCCATTCATCTCCAAGTTTTATTCTAATTTGATGTTAGCCACTACATAAATCAATTTTAGTGAAAATTATAGCACCACATAACTCATCAACCATGTCTTCTAACCTAGGAATAGGATGACGATACCTAATAGTAATGCTATTAATGGCTCTACAATCTACACACATACGCCAAGTACCATCCTTCTTAGGAACCAAAAGTACAGGAACAACAGAAGGACTAAGTGATTGATGAACATACCCACGATCCAAAAGGTCCTGGACTTGTCGTTGTATCTCCTTAGTCTACTTAGGGTTGGTCCTATAAGCAGCACAGTTTGGCAAAGTAGCACCCGGAATCAAATTAATTTGATGCACAATCCCTCTCAAAGGTGGCAATCCCGAGGGTATCTCATCTAGAAAAACATCCTCATACTCCTGCAAAAGGTTAGAAAACATCCTCATACTCCTGCAAAAGGTTAGTGACGGCAGGAGCCAAAGCACTAGAAGCAATATCATCAAGTGAAAACAAAGCTTGTTTGCATATCAAAGCATAGCAAATATCAACATTAACAGAAATTTCAGCAAGCGCAGATTTTGTTGCAAGACATGAATGACCTTGTAATTCAATTCCAGCACCTTTAGAATTTGAAGAATCAATAATATTACTAGGTGTAGAATCAGAATTAACAGGTTGCTGAATTTCAGGACCTTTATTTTTCAAACTAGCAGCTCTTTCTAAATCAGCTTGTACAATTTCAGCAGGGGTCATTGGTAACAAAGTAATTTTAGTTCCTTTATGCATAAAAGTGTACTTATTACTTTTACCATGGTGTACAACATCATTATCAAATTCTCAAGGTCTACCCAATAAAAATGAACATGCTTGCATGGGTATGACATCACAATCAACAGAATCCACATAAAAACCAATGGAAAAAGGAACTCTGCGAGTTTGTGTTACCTTAGCTTTTCCAGAGTCATTTAACCACTAAATGTAGTATGGATATGGATGTGGGCATGTGGTCAAAGCAATCTTGTTGACCACATTAGAACTCACCAAGTTATTGCAGCTCCCTCCATCAACGATGACACATGCTTGGTGGTTCTTAATGATGAAGAAAATCTAAAACAAGTTGTGGCGCTGCATCATCTCAAGCTGTTGAACATGTGTGCTAAGAACACGCTGAACAATAATGTTCATGTATCCCATGGTGTCTCCGCCTCCAAGGACAAGGTCACCGCTGGTGGCAGTGACATCCTCCTCCTCATCCTCCATATCGGAGGTTCTCATGTAACCACCATCGTCTGTCGCCACATATGCCCACCTACTTGGGCAATCTTTCTGCACATGACCAAGTCCATGGCAGCGGTGGCACTGAGGAGGCACTACTAGCTGGTACATGCACATAATTTTTTCCTGAGCGTATAGAAGGTGCAGGGGCTGATCTTGGTGCTGAAGAAACAACACTGGTTCCCTTGGTAGCTGCTGGTGGGGTTGGCCGGAAAGATTGCTTGGGCAGCCCCGAAGTCCCCGTCGGCCGTAGAAGTTCTTGGACTTGTTTTACTCCTCAAAAGCCTGGAGAAGTCCCTACGGTTCTTTCTCTGTAAGCATAGCAAACTAGAAACACTGGTTGAGAGTATAATATTCTTTAAAATCAAGGATGTCCTGAATTTCTTTTCTCAAGCCAGAATAAAAGCGGCAAATCTGATCCGCTACATTTTCAACTACAGCACAACCGTTCTGAAACTCTCTAAAGTACTCCTGAATAGTTTTATCTCCTTGTTCTAAACGCTGCAGTTTATTATGAATCTCTCTACAAAAAGGAGGAACAAAACAATCACGCATTGCTACCTTAAGTTCTTCCCAAGTAGTAGGCAAATCAGTTTCAGCAGCTAGATCACTCCACCAAACAATAGCGAAGTCATTAAACTCACTAGTGGCTAGTCTAACTCTATGTTGTTTAGGAACAAGGTGCGCATTAAAGTTTTGTTCTACAGTCTTCTCCCAATCAAGATAAACATCACCATCATACTGACCGGAAAACGAAGGAATTGAAAACTTAATTTTAGCATACGGGTCATCTGGAGCATGGTTACCGTGTGGACTACGATTGTAGTTGTGGAAACCACCCATACCTTGAGTATTATGGGCAAACAATGTTGTAATCTTGCGGTCCTTGTAGCTGACCTATCCATGGTGCCATCAGCCTTATACACCATGTCTTCATCATGATCGTCTTCAACATCATTGTTGTTGTTATTTGTGTTCGTATCGTTGGTCTTGGGAGCGGTCTCCAACGTGACAACCAGATTGGTTAACTTAGAGACTCTCTTCTCCAACCGCTCAATGCTTTCTCCTAGGTGAAGCTTGTTGACCACGTCAGTGACAGCCCTGGTGATCGTCTCAACCAAATCAATCTGAGCAGCCTGCAAAGCTTTCTGTAGCTGCTCTTGGCTCACGCACTCAGCAAATTGTGAGGGTGAAGCCACCTCTCCGCCATCACTTCCTGTCATCAAAAACACCAAAACAGGAAACAAACAGTGAAGGTTATCCCTATAAAACAGCTAAGCAGTGGTGCCTCTCAACACAGCAAAAGGAAGCTCCTTACAAAGCTCTTACAAAGTTCTAAAAAGCAAAGCTGAGGATACCAGGAAGGTGTGTTCCACGATTGCAAGAGTCACAAAATAACCTGTGTGCCGTCCAGAAGAAATATGTAGAGCTAGGAAGGCCAACTATATATATGTGAGTTGCACACAAATCAAAAACAGATAGTAAAGTTGAATAAGTGCCCAAGTAACTTGTCCCTAGTTGCTGGTCTAAGTATGTCTAAGAGCAGTAGTGACAGCAAAGTAGAAACAAGGAGACAAAGGCACACAGGCGATAACAGGGAGCTAAGTGCAAAACAGCCAAATCCAGAAATTCCAAGGGGCTAGATGTAGCACTAGTAGAAATCTTAAATTTCTTATTTGTGATTTTATTTTTTTTGATATTTTTCTCCAACTCACTAACAATGGGGAAGAATCCACAGAAAATTTCACCTCAAACAGAGGTAGGATGTGGCCTACAGAAAATCTTGAAGTTTCAGAAAACATAGGGTTTCAACTTGAATTAATTTTTTCTTTATCTTCCCGATTCTTTTTAAATTTTTGATGAGGGCACACAGGGAGTAGCTGAGTGCGGGTATGCTAAAATTTTTGTCAAGAATCTCCTGTAAAAATTTCAGCCAAAACAGACACCCGAGCGAAATGTTATGCCCGTTTTACTGAAGGGGTGTCGGAATCCGTTTTCAAGAAACCCGAGGCGAAACCCGAGTCGGGTTTGGAATCAGGTAGGATTTTTTTTTGGCGGCATGGATGCAGCAGAAAGTTAAATTTGTGGGGATTGGTCTGCTATGTTGATGGCGGGTTTAGGGTGGGTTTAGGGTGGGATTACGGTGGGATTAGGGTGGGCGTGTCGATCAATCAACCCTAGCACACAAAGTCGACAAAACAGAGGGTGGTGAAGGGGATGGAGGCTAGGATTGCAAGGGAAACACTACTAACGACAAAACACAAACTAAACCAGTGACTAAACAAGAACTAGGCCACAACCTCAACACTATGGACTCTGAAATTGAAATATGCAAAGGCTAAACACGTGGTTATGGGCGGGGGAAAAAAAATTTTTGGCTTTCTTGTGGACGATAGGATGAACACAAAATGAAACTAACTAAGGGTAGTGTGAACCTGAAGGTGAACCTGAAGCTCTGATTACCACTTGACATGGACAAGGGTTCCCAATCTTCCGAAAGGTTCTGGATATGTTGATTTGGTCCGAGTCGACACACAAATCGATCCGGCTTTAGAACAACACGTTCTAAACCCCGCAATCGCAGCACGATGTCTCCTCTGGTTATCAACCATTCAAGAATGATTGACCTCGCCGAGAAGGCTAATCCCTGCCTGCGAATCAAGAACACAAGCAAGAACAAAGAAGAATGCAACACAATTGTATGAACATAATTGATCTAAGCAAAACCCGAACCCTAATGGTGCGGCGACGGCTGTATATGAAGACCCTAGGGTCGTGCAAGACCCTCTGGACGCGCCCCTAATTAGGCTCATCTGGATACAAAGCCTAATTGCAAAAAGCAGGCGACGCAGCACCAGAACAGATTCTGGACCCTCTCTTGTTTCGACGATTCCTGATGACTCCAGATAAATTTTGATATGATACTGGTGGGATTGGAAAGGTCTTCTTCTTATCTTTCCTTGCATATGTAGAACGTCAAATCCAAGTCCGTATGCATCCTGGTCGTCTGTTTTAGTGCAGATTGGTCCTGGGCCCCAAAACAGACTCGGAGTCGGTTATGGTTGGGCCTCCACCTTGGCTTCCACGTCCTTGCTGGTCCTCCACATCTCCAAGTCCTTCTCCCATCATCTCCTGGTCTTATCCATTGTTCCTAATTACAATATAATCATTAGGTACAAACCATTCTCAAAAGTGACATATGATGAAGAACGTAGGAACGCTCACCTCTAAATTTAGTCGTCGTGCACAAGCTCTAGTCATTGGATCTTGCAAGTCCAGAATTGGAGGAGTGTTGCATGTATCCTTAGGAGTGGTGTCCTCATCAAGAGGGTCCATAAATATTGTCATTATTTGCCTCATGGGGTAAAACCTCGCCCACGAGCATCTTTCTCAAAGCTTTCCTCATAGGCTCATCCCAATGTTCACTTCATGAAATTTGCCTCCTCTTTGAGAACCATTTGACTCATTGAATTGCACATCATAAGATTCTTCCACCCATCCTGTGGCTGAGTTGTAGACTCGATATGCCTTTGAAGTCCTTGAATAACCAACGAGAATGCCTTCATTCGTTCATCCATTCTACTCTCAAATTTCCCAGGCTTCTTCCTTTTCTTGAGAATGTAGCAAGTGCTGCTAAAGACCTGAAAATAGGAAACATTTGGTTTCTGTCCAACCAATAGCTCAGAGGGTGTCTTCTTCAACAAACATTGGAGACATACATGGTTAGAAGTTGTTGGTAGCCTATAAAATCCAATATCGTCTGCCAACCGATCGGAAAATGTAAGGTAAAGACCTAAGATTAATAAATATTTATTCATGTTTCCTAGCTTTCAGCTGATTGAAAGCTTTCAATCAATGGTTTGTTCCTTTGAGTTTTGATTTTTCTTTTGTAGGATTATTTGTATAATAATTATAAACCATTGGATCCAGATCTAATGGCTTAAACAGGTGACTAAAAGTTTCCCCAAACTTTCAGTCAGCTGAAAATTAGCAAGTCCCATATTTATTTAAACTAATAAGATTCCACAAGTTTTGGTGAGATATGTGTTTGCAGGTATAAATGGTTCAAAATATGCAAAAACATGAAGAAATGATCCATCGGCCGATCACCACTATTAAACAACCGTTTTCACCGGCCGACAGGGTCGTTTATAGGCTGAAATCAAGACCCGGCCGACAGGGTCGTTTGCGGCTAAAATCAGCACTCGGACCAAGACACGTGAAATGTGGTGAAGGGAAGAAGGCCATCAAGTTCCCTAACCGAGAGAGGTCAAGGGGCAACCCGACAAGGGGTCGGCACCCAGCCATCCTTGCCGCCTGGCCTTGTTTGTCGGCTGGCCTGGGCTGCTAGCCCATGAGGCCCATGAGGCCTCCCAGCCCCAAAATAAAGAATTAATGGAAACCAATCCAACAACCAGCTTCGGGACAATCCAAGCCATCGGGAGAAGGTCGGTCGGGAAACCGACACGATCCAAGGGCCGCCCGGCCTTGCCCGCCGCCCGGTGGTGCATGTCTCTCAGCACACGTGGCTGCCGGCCTTGCCCGCCACCTAGTGGACCAACTTCAGCCTATAGACTCCACTCCACCTACAAATGCCTCCCGGCCCATCGCCACCTATAAATAGAGGGGAAATTCGGTAGAAGGAGATCATCAATAAAGAGGAACATCAAGAAGGTTACTTTCCCACTACGTCTGCTACAATGTAGATTAGGATAGTTAGTTTGGGAGTTAGAGTCGGGTTGAGAGCTTCTCCTTGGGATTCCGGATTTGTCTTGGAAGCCTTGGTATAAGTTCTCTTGTATCTTTTCTTCTATAAGACTCATGCCTCAATTATAAAGATTTTTTTCTTTTATTTCTCCAAGTCTTATACTGCCTTCTTAAGCTTTGTAGTTGTTTCCTAGTTGCACCTTTTGTGAGCATTTCCATGATTTACATGTTCACAGGTTTCTCGGCTAGGACTTAATTAAGTCGCCGTCCTAAGTAAGGGTTTTAGACTTAGTTATTTCCTGGTTGTTCTCCCGCAAAGATCTATGGAAGAATATCTAGTGTGAGTGTATGCGTGGTGCCTATGTGAATGCTAGCTGGTTATGCATTCATCCCCACGGGATCTGCGGTAGGCAGCAGGTGGTGACAGCCCTGTCTGTCCACTTAGTAATCAACCACGTTCGGGAAGTCTCAAGCAGGGTTAGTTACTAGTACATGAGGTTAGTTACCAACCCTTATTAGTGGATCATTTTCGTGCCCTGAAGTGAACAAAACATGAGTCATAGAATCGCTAGTAAATGGTGGCAGCTCTAGAAGGAACGATTAACACTTGCCTTGGAAATTTTAGAAGATCATTACTTAGTAAATCCTACTTGACTCGTTATCCTCCCAGCTAGCTGTACCTTTCTCTATTAAATACCTGTAGTGTAGTCTTCCCTTGATGCATCCACCGTATTACCCACTCATTATCTTCATCCTCGTCATGGTTCGGTTGGTGATTTCCTTATAGACATAAGATTGTTAACTCTCGATAATCTTACGCCTTCTTTCCCTGAGGAGAAATACGATACTCTAGAATACTCTCGGGAGAAATGCTACAATGGTGTTCCATGCGCTTGCGGTATTAATCGATTTATCTTTAAAGTGTAGCAAACGCCAATAGAAGTGTAGCAAGTCGAGTTGATTGCTTCATCCCAAAACCTTTCATGAGTCCCTTATTCATCTAGCATTGCACTGGCTAGAGTGATGAGTGTCTTGATTTTTTCTCTCCACTAATCCATTCTGCTCGGCAGTGTATGTAGCGTAGAATTCATGTTTGATTCCTTTCTTGTCATAGTATTTCTCAACTATTCTATTCTTGAATTCACTCCCATGATCACTCCTTATCTTCACAATGCTTGTCTTGAACTCATTCTTTGCCCTCCTTGCAAACTTCCTGAAGATATCACTTGCTTGAGATTTTTCCACAAGGAAGAAGGTCCAAGTATACCTTGTGAAGTCGTCCACAATCACCAAGCAATATAGGTTGCCTCCTAGATGCTTGTAGTGAGTTGGCCCAAACAAATCCATGTGCAAGAGCTCCAGAGGGCGAGACGTTGACATGAATGATTTGGTGGGGCTAGACGTTGACCGTATTACCCACTCATTATCTTTATACTCGTCGTGGTTTGGTTGGTGATTTCCTTATAGACATAAGATTGTTAACTCTCAATAATCTTATGCCTTGCTTCCATAAGGAGAAATACGATACCCTAGAATACTCTAGGTCAAATGCTACAATCATGTTCCGTGCGCTTGCGGAATTAATTGATTTTAACTTTAGAGCATAGCAAACGCCAACAAGCATTTCTGGCGCCATTGCCGGGGAGGCAATGGCTAAGATTTTGAGACTAATATAGATTGTCTATTGAGCAAATTCACCACTAGCCTTAGCGGGAGGACCCTAGTTTTGTTTGAGTGTGGAACAAGTAGGCCAAAGTCGCCTTGACCTTGCAGCGAGTTTTCACAAAAAAAGAGCCCGTGGTGCTTTGATCCTTCTCAATGAATCATCATCACTCTAGCTCTGTTCTGGAGGAGGTAAGACCCAAATTATTGCCCCCTACCTATCCCTTTGGAACACTTGGGTATTGATTTAATTGTTTCATCTACAACTAATGTTATGTTCTTATTATATCATATATTTAGATTAACGTTTGTTGTTTGGTTGCATGCCCACATCGTCTACGTAGGCCTCCGCGTTGCTTCTGATCTGGCTGTCTAAGCATCGTTGCATTGTCCGCTGGTACGTAGCGCCCGTGTTCTTTAGCCCGAAAGGCATTGTCATGTAGCAAAAAGCTATGAAACGCGTAATGAACAAGGTTTTCAACTATTCAAACTCGTGCAAAGGGATCTTATGGTATCCTGAATAGGCATCTAAGAAGCACAATAAAGCGCAACCAGCCATTGAGTCAACTACTTGGTCAATGCGAGGGAGGGTGAATGGATCTTTGGGACACGCCTTGTTAAGGCCAGTGTAATCCACGCACATTCACCACTCCTTATTCTTTTTCCTCACCAATACTGGGTAAGCTAACTAGTCGGGGTGAAATACTTCTTTAATAAAACCGGACACCAGAAAATGACTGATCTCTTTCCTAATCGTATCTTTACAATCTTGCGAAAATCGTCTAAGATGTTGGCACACAGGCTTAGCACTCAGTCGAACATGTAATATATGCTCAGCCTTTTCCCATGGAACAACCAACATATAAGAAGGTTTCCATGTAAATATGTCTTTATTATTACGAAGGAAAAGGATGAGCGCGCTTTCCTATTTAGCGTCTAAATTGACCCTTATATTGGCGGTCTTGGATACATCGCTACCATCTAACTGGATCAACTTTGATTCTACTGTCTCTGCCTGCATCGTGGCCTTTAGCGCCTTTTTCGGAGGGGCGTCAAGGTTTGTCTCCTCCGTGTTTGCAGCCACCAGTTTCAGCTCGGCAAGCTCCAACGCCATCGCCATCTTCTCTGCTAGCTCACAACTTTGGTTGTCGTAGTCGTAAGAGGTTCTCACATTCGAGTGCAATGAGATGACACCATTTGGCCCTAGCAGCTTCATCATCATATATGGGTAATGTGGCACGACCATGAATTTGGTGATAGCTGGTCGCCCAATAATGGTGTGGTAGGTGGAATCCATGTAAGGTTCATGACCATTGAGGTCACCCCAAGGTATGATGTTTTGGTGATGAATGACGAACATGAAATGTGACTAATGTCTACACGAGTGTTGTTCGTGTAGGAAATCTTTTTCTACCTTATGATGATTGTCAACAGCGTCCTTGGCAATTGATGTCAATGACCACAAGCATGGGGGCTTGTGAACTTGACGGAGTCCAAGGGTTGATGAAGATGGATCAAAGTGGAGAACATGCTATGGTGCAAGTGTTTGGTACACTTGCCTAGTTGTTAGGGCTTTGAGTCCATAGGAAAAACCAGACTATCAAGGGGGTCTAGGTCATTATCTTAGGTCATGTCTAGTCAGTGATGTGCAAGGTTGCTCGGTGAAATCGCAGGCACTAGGTGACAGTGGAGAAGCCAAGGAGCTGTTTGGAGAAGCCGGTAAACAAAGTCAAGCGAGGACGACAAGTTTCAGCTTCTGGACATAGAAACCGGATAGAGGGGTCAGTGAGACCGGACTGTACGGTCACTATGAGGAGTTGTCTGGGACTTACAATAAGGAGCAAGGAGTCTGTCTATGGTAGAGCCTGTACAGACCGGACGGTCCGGTCTACTGACTAGACGGTCCGATCAGTAGGGCTTGCACAGGGCAGAGAGGAAGCTTCAACGCGAAATGTTTCTAGACTGGAGAGAGAAATGGATCAGATGGTCCGGTCAGCAAGAGAATCAGTAGGGGTCAGAGCCGTTGGTGCACTGTGCTACAGTGACCAGACTGTCCGATCAGTAGCCCAGAAAGCTGATTTCATGAAGCAATAGCTAGTTTGAGGTTGTGAGCCTATATAACTTTGTTGCTGGGGTCTTTGGGACCTCTCCTGGCCAGTGGAATACCTGTGAGCATTTGGTAAGGTCCAAGAGGAAAAGAGGAGAGCACTAGGAGAAGATATTGCATATCTTAAGAGTGCTAGAGGAGAGTAACTTGAGCATCTTGCACATCTAAGGCTAGGGTGTCCTTAAGGGTGTGATCTAGATTGTTACTCTTGGTCTATGGTGAGAACTAGACCGGTTAGGTGACGGTGATCGAGCCTATCATGATTGGTTGTGGAGGCCGTCACATGTTTGTACACGGTTTGAGCACGCCGGTGAAAGGGGCATCAATAGTGAGCGCCCATGTCAGCTCGGGGAGTCCGGCAAGTTCTCGAGGGAGGCGAGCTTGTGCTTTGTGCAGCGGTGATGCACACCATGTCTTTACTCTAGGAGTGATTGCGAGCTCGTGGGTGAGAACTCCACTTGGTGGTAGGAGGGACCGGAACTCCGGCGAGAGTGGTCCAACAAGGAGTAGGGGAAGGCGCCATCCTTCCGAGACCTCAGGAAAAAATCATGAGCCATCTCGTACTCTACTCCTTACTTTGATACGTTACTTTCTGCATTTAGATACCGTGCTATTCATGCTTGTGTGCTTGTCTTGCTTTAGTTGATTACCTTGTAGACTTGCATGAATAGGCTCCATGCTTGGTAGTAGTGTTTGAGCTTCCGCATTTGATTACTTGCATGTTTAGGAGTTGTATTGCCTTTGAGTGATTCACTAGTATTATTAGATTGTTGTTCCTTTCATAGGTTCATTATCTTACTAGTGTGATCACCACTAGGATTGCGTAGCAGTTGATTTGACTGATCGGTTTAAAGAATTGGCAAATTTGGTACATAGTGCGAGTTCCCGATTCACCCCCCCCCCCTTCTCGGTCACTCAATCCTTTCAAGTGGTATCAGAGCCAAGCGCTCATTATAAGGCTTAACCTCCTTGAGTAGTGACTGTATTGAGTTGGGATGTCATCTCATTCAGGGCCGGGTCGTGGCTCATGGAAGGATTGCTTTAAAAGCTACCTAAATGTCATGATTCCGGATGAGTTGATGGATACTCTTGTGGACTTTGCCAATACCTTTACTGATGATCATGTATATGATGATTGTGATGATTGTGTGGATGTGCCTTGTTCTAGTGAGTGACTAGATCCTTATAACAATGACTTGATAGGTTGCTCTACTAGTGTGCCTAATATGATGATTGATAATGATGTGTCTCTTGATCTTGCTTGCTCTACTAGCATGACTAGTATTGATCATGCTAGTAGTTCTCTTGTTGAGGATTTCTTTGCTTTTCACGCTAATGACAATGAGGACTTACTTGACTCTCTTATTTGCTTACGAGGTATTGTGGACAGGATTGGGGCAACTTCTTTTGAGCTTCCCAAGATTGTAATAGTTGAGAAGATCCTCTCCTTGCTTCTAAGTAGCAAGCTCTTCTACGTCACCCTTAACCTTCTCATGGAGAAGAGTCTCTCCGTCGAGGACGTGATTGAGCTGCTCTTCAAGGATGAGGAAATCACCATGAGCATGGTGTGAAGAAGACATCCAAGACAAACCATGAAGCATCATCAAGCAAAGGGAAAGAAGTAGCTTCGAGCTCAAACTTCTTTGATCCCTCCACAAGATTGTCTTGCAACAGCTTCTACAACCCCTTTGGAGCAAGACATTCACCAAGTTCTTCATCAGGCACTTCTTCAAGCTCTACCTCAAGTGTCATTCCAAGTTCTACTCCAAGCACCTTGGGTGGACCAAGCATTGGCGTAGGGGGAGTACCAATAACAATGCTCGCTCAATCATTTGAGATGATCAATCTTGTGGCTTCGGTTCCGGCGCCACCACCTCCTCCACCACAAGATCACCTATGACATCTTCATCGAGCTCACCAACAGGATCTCCTCTTTGAACTCAGTGAATATGTGAGAAATCTGAATGATGACCTTTGTGAGAATCTATTGAGCATCTATGATCTTGTGTGTAGGATAAACTCCTTCAGAGGATTTCTGAGGATTGCACCACATGAAGTGATTGACAAGCTCCTCCAGCAAATCACAACTCCTGAGAGGGGTTTCTTACTTGAGGAGGTAGTCAACAGGAGACATGAGCTCTCAATTAAGAGAGCAATGGAGATGATACTCATGCTCCATTCACAAGTGGGGCATGTGGTTGAGAACGTCATTGGACTCTATGACCCTCCTCATTACTACATCAACCTTGACAATGTGCACATGGGGGATGGTCATGGACATTGGAGGTATCGTGCTCCTCACTATCCCATCAGGAGAAGACTGCAGGACGCAATTGCAAGAATCCCTATCTATGGGGATGGTCTTATTGCTCGAAACAATGAGGTTGATACTAGTCAATCTAGTAATGCTTTAGATACTAACCCTTCCTCCTCAAATGCTTGTCTTATGGCTACCACTAGAGTCAACTATAAGAGTGGAGTTACTCATTGGATTCTTGATAGTGGGTGCACTCAACATATGACCGGGAAGCGAACCATGTTCACCACTATTAATGGAGATGAAGACAGTGAGAAGGTGACTTTTGGGGATAACTCAAAGGGGAAAGTTAGAGGCTCGGGCAAGGTTGCCATCACAAATGACCAGCATCTCTCCAAGGTCTTTCTTGTGGAAACCCTCAACTTCAACCTCCTGTCTATTGGTCAGCTCTATGACATGGGTTTCAAGTGCACATTTGATGAGGATGGTGCAATGATTGAGAATGCTAAGAGAGGGCTAGTATTTCATGGAGTAAGGCATGAGAACTTGTATGTCATGGACTTCAAATCAAGCAATATGCCACCAAGCACTTGCCTATTCACTAAGTCATCCAAGGGATGGTTGTGGCATAGTAGACTGACACATGTTGGAATGAATCAACTCAAGAAGATTGTCAAGAAGAATCTAGTTGAGGGAATGAAGGATGTGACCTTTGAGAAGGACAGACTATGCAGTGCTTGTCAGGCAGGAAAACAAGTTGCATCTTCACATCCCACCAAGTCATTCATGTCTACATCTTGTCCTCTAGAGCTCTTGCATATGGACTTGTTTGGGGCAACACATTAGAAGAGTCTAGGAGGCAATCTCTATTGCTTGGTGATTGTTGATGATTTCACTAGATACACTTAGACCTTCTTTCTTGTGGACAAATCTCAAGCCAGTGGTATCTTCAGAAAGTTTGTAAAGAGAGCAAAGAACGAATTCAATGCTAGCATTGTGAAGATAAGGAGTGACAATGGGACTGAGTTCAAGAACACCACAATAGAGGAATACTATGACAAGAAAGGGATCAAACATGAATTCTCTACTACATATACTCCCGAGAAAAATGAAGTAGTGGAGAGGAAGAACAAGACGCTCATCACTCTTGCTCATGTCATGTTGGATGAGAATGGAACTCATGAGAGGTTTTGGGCGGAGGCAATCAACACAGCTTGCTACACCTCCAACTGTGTCTATCTCCACCGGTTGTTGAAGAAGACGCCATATGAGCTATGGCGGGACGAAAACCCAATGTTTCCTATTTCCGAGTCTTTGGCTGCAAATGTTACATTCTCAAGAAGAGGAGAAAGTACGGGAAGTTTGAGAGCAGAACTTATGAAGGCGTTCTTGTTGGGTACTCTGGGACTTCTAAAGCATATAGGGTTTACAACTCAGCCCCAGGGTGTGTGGAAGAATCCTATGATGTGCCACTTAATGAGTCAAATGGTTCTTAAATGGAGGATGAATTTCATGAAGTGAACATTGAGGATGAGCCTATGAGGGAAGCCTTGAGAAACATGCCCGTGGGCGAGGTTTTACCCCATGAGGACAATGATGGTGATATTGATGAGCCCTCTACTCCACCACCTCAACCAACCTCCTCCTCCAAGGTACAACAAACAACCCAAGATACCACAAATACTCCTAGAAGCTCCTCCCAAGATTCATTGAGAGTTCACTCACCAAATGATGAGGAATCCCAAGTTAGAAGTGAGCCACAAACCTCCCCACATACCTCACCACATGCTACTTCTCCTAGCTCTTCACAAGATACCATCCCATCCACCTCAAGCTCAAAGTCCAAAACAAGAAAGAATAAGAGTGACTCTTCCACCTCTTTAGGATCCAAGACACTCATATATCAAGAGAGGAAACTATCCATGATGCACAAGATACTTCACCTAGAGCTCCTCCCACTCAAGGAAAATACCATCCTAGACCCGAAGCCATCAACAAAGATCATTCATAAGACTTGATCATTAGGAGTCCATCTCAAGGGATAAAGACAAGGAGAAATCAATATAAGCCTAACTATGTGAGTGAAGAGAATGATGATGAGGCCCAAGAATCATAATGTGGTTGGCACCAAGTGGGTCTTCAAGAACAAGCAAGATGAGAAAGGAGCAATTATCAAGAACAAGGCTCGCCTAGTGGCTAAGGGATATTCTCAAGTGGCGGGGATTGACTTTGAACAAACCTTTCCTCCGTGGCCCGTCTTGAAGCTATTTGGATCTTACTTGAATGGCTTCAAGCTCTTTCAAATGGATGTCAAAAGTGCTTTCTTGAATGGAGAGATCAATGAGAAAGTCTATGTGGAACAACCTCTGGGGTTTGAGGACCCAAAACATCTAAGACATGTATACAAATTGAAGAAAGCTCTCTATGGCCTCAAGCAAGCACCGATGGCATGGTATGAACACTTGAGAAACTTCCCACTCAAAAATGGATTAACCATTGGAAGCATTGATAGCACCTTGTTCACGAGGAATGTTGAGAATGATCTCTTTGTGTGCCAAATCTATGTGGATGATATCATCTATGGGTCAACCAATGAGAAGTTCAATGAAGAGTTTCGGGAGATAATGGCTAGGGTATTCCAAATGTCAATGATTGGAGAGTTGCATGTTTTCCTTGGTTTCCAAGTCAAGAAATTGAGAGAAGGAAACTTCATCTATCAAGAGAAATATACCAAGGACCTTCTCAAAAGATTCAACATGGAAAATTGCAAGCCCTTGCACACTCCTATGCCCACAAGCAAACCCTTGGATGATGATGTGAAAGGGAAACCGGTGAACCCCAAGCTATATAGATCAATTATTGGGTCTTTGCTCTATCTCACCGCTTCGAGACCGAACATCATGTTTAGTCTGTGCTTGTGTGCAAGCTATCAAGCAAATCCAAAAGAGTCACACTTGAAGGCCATGAAGAGAATAATGAGATACCTCAAGTACACACCCACCATGGGCCTATGGTATCCTAGAGGGACAAACTTTGAGTTACATGGATATTTGGATTCGGACTTCGCGGGTTGTAAAGTGAATAGGAAGAGTACATTGAGAGGTTGCCAATTTCTTGGAAGATCTCTAGTATCTTGGAGCTCAAAAAAGCAAAACTCGATGGCTCTATCCACAGCCGAAGCGGAGTACATGGCGGCGGGAGCATGTTGTGCACAACTCCTTTACATGAGGAAAAAATTCTTGGACTATGGCCTCAACTATACTCAAATGCCACTATATTGTGATAGTGAGGCGGAAATTAAGATGGCTCATAAGATCGGAGATCATGGTCATGCAAAGCACATTCAAGTGAGGCATCGCTTCATAAGGGATCATGTTGAGAAGAAGGACATCGAGTTGGTGAGCGTGGGAACTCATGAACAATTGGCAGACATTTTCACCAAGCCACTTGATGAAAAGACCTTCAACAAGCTAAGGGGAGAACTCAATGTTCTCAACCTCTCCAACTTCACATGAGTAACCCTTGATCTTGCCCTTCGTAAATATGTATAGTTTATGTTCATTTTTGTTTGTGTCTTTGTTTGTTCTTGTTTCTCTTCTTTTGTAGGTTGACTTTGGACCTTCTTGAGATAACAATGGACATGGGTTAAGCTTGGGAAGGTGGTTCACGGTGTACCCAAGGCTTTGAAGAATCGTCCATTGTGAGCAAGCTTGAGAAGGGAACATCTCGTTGTTGACACTTTGGTTTGTAGCGGTTCTCTCTCAATTCTTTAGCATCGCATCATGCATTGTATACTTGTTGCATTTGCACTTTTTGCATTCTTGCATCCTTGCATTGTGATACCATACATGCTCCCAAGCATTTGTCTAGGGGGAGTTACTCATTTACAATATGAGTACATGACTCTCTAGATGATCAAATAGTGGTATTTGTGCTTCATGCCCATTGAGCCATGTTCAACCGAGCTTCGAGGTTAAATCTACTCGCGCGGCTCAAAGACAAGTGGCTCATACATTCCCACATCTCTAATGACTAACCCTTGCACCTTGAGAAAATCTTTTGTTGAGTCATAAGTGTAGGGGGAGCTACGATGGAACGCCACTACGACCAAGGAGGAGCACCATGAAAGGGGGAGTTATCCAAACTCTTGCCAACTATCTTATGCCTCTTGGTTTCGTTACATTTTGGTGTGGTCTTTTGTGATAGGTGACAAAGGGGGAGAAGAAACATGAAGATCCAAAAGCCAAGTCTAGATCAAAGAGGGAGAAGAAATTGTTGGTCGTAGTTACGCACCCACTTATATACCACAAGAGGACGGTGTACAATTGTAGCTCTTTTTCCCTCAGAGTATTCCAAGGTTATCGAATCCACAAGGAACGAGTAGAACTTATTACTATTAAAGGGTTACTAATAGATTGCAATGGTTGGGTTGGTGTGAATGGTGACGGTGAGAGAGTGATGGATGAATGTTATTGGAGATGTAACAGGATAATGAATGATTCTCTCCTTATGATTGGTTCACTAACATGCAACCTTATTCTTATCGCGTCGAATGATGACTCTAATATTCTACAAGACATGGTGGTTTTGTTCACCCCGGCTGTCACTACAGAGGCTATTAGCTCCATACTGGTTTCTTGCACTATGCAATGGGCAGAAGTGTATTGGCCTATACACTAATGGAAATAGATGCACAATTAAGTTCATCACATAGATTAAATTCATCAAGAGAGCATCAATAAGTATGAGAGTTACATGACCAGATCCCCGCACCAGAGAAGAGAATATGAGACTACTCACTCATCCTTCCGCTAGACATAGCAGAGGGGTGAGAAATAGCGCTGGAACGCGCACGAGCCGATCGGCGCAAACATCACGCCGATCGGTGCGACCTCCCTTCTGGTGGTTCTCGTCAGTGTTGACCGATCATCACCGCCAATATCCTGGAACCCTAGTTCTAACAACTCAATATCGCGATTGATTTCCTTCCGGTTCCCCCTTGGCTCTTGATAGTCATCTTCCTTTTATAATCAATGGGATTAGGTTAACTTCCACCGACTCTGACTCATATTGGGCTGGGCCTTCGTCTTTGCTGGACTTGGGCTTGTCTTCGTCATGTTTTCCTTTTGCGCCGATCGGCGCGGCACTGGAGCCGATCGGCGCGACCCCGCATCTGGCCCAACTTCATTGCTCCTTGGTTCCTTATCCATAATTGCCCTGTTTTACACCTATTTTCTGCAATTACATCCAAAACAGAACAACTACAAATATATGCAAATATGGGGTTAATTGTTAGTCTAAACCACCAAATAACAACTTAAAATGTCCCTTTTTGGTAGATAAAATGGGTGCTAGAAACCACCAACAGTTCCCCCACACTCAAATCGTTGCTAGTCCTCAAGCAATACAAAATCAAATATGTAGCAAGAATCTTCACATTATCCCTCATGCAATCAATCTCAATCATCATTTTTACTTGTTATTCCACCACAAAGATTTTTCTCTCAACTTCTTTTTAACCAATCAGCATTTCATACTTCAACTTAATCAAGTTACCACAAAACCTTTTCAAAAACAATTTTAGTTTTCTTCAACTCATCTTTAGCATCAAACATCAAGCATTTAGTCTTCTCTAAATCTCTCAAGTGTATTTCCTTCCCTCTCCTATCTAATCAAGGATTATATGTGGATCTTGGAGGGCTATATAACTAAATTAAACTATAAGATTTACCATGTCAACAATGTGCTCAATCATGCCCGCTAAGAAAGAATTTTCTTGGAAATGAACTTTAATGGAGAAGAGGAATATAGAAGATCTAAAAACAAAAATATTTCAATGAGAACTATGGCAAAGAATTGGAAATAATCAAAAAGCTACTTCTTTGATGACCTTACTGCTTCTCAGGGAATATATTTTTTTCTTTTTCTCCTTATAAATATATATATATATATATTTTCTTTCTTGCAACAGCGCCGATCGGCGTAGGAATCATGCCGATCGGCGCGGTCTATATATTTTTTTTCCTTTTTCTTTCTTTCACTCCTTTTTATTCCCGATTGATCAGCAATTTTTGTCTTGTATCAGTAGTGAAAGTTTTTTGAATTTCCCTTTATTGAGAATATAGGTTGTATCAAGGAGGAGGGAGGAACAATGATGTATGGTTTTCATGATCACAAGGAATTTAAATGGATAAGAATGACTAGAAATACAGAGATAAACAAATAGATCATCCTTTCCTAACTTGGTCAAAATCATGAGCAAAAAGTTGACAAAGTTACTTACAATCCAACTAGTTCAAATATGTAGCTTGTTCTTATTCACTCGGCTATGTAGGCATATTTAGACCTTGCTTTTGCTTTAGCTTATGATGAGTCAAAAGAATTTTTCATAAATACAAAGCTCAAAAGTTAAGTGGTAACCAACTAATTCAAGTAATCAACCAACCAATCATCAAAAAGACAAGATAAATAGTATGGGGCACTTTCAATTTGACAATCGACACTAACTTTATTAAAGACAATGCAATAATTCAAACTACATAAAAGGCCTTGAAGTAACTCTCATATGAAAAATAATCACTCATATGAAAAACAAACAAGAAACTAGACTCAAAAACACTTAAAAACTTTAAAAACTATGACTAATGGCAAAGCCCTTCCTCCACACTCAAAATTTGCAATGTCCTCATTGCAAGAGAAGAAACTCAACACACTAATCATTCAAACCATGCCAGTTCAAGACTCGGAAAATCCATCTTATATTCCGTATGAGAAAAGTGTAGTCCACTTCATTCATCTCGATTGCATCCTGGATTCTCCGATCCATATCCCTTTGATGCATGTAGGCACTATCCCTATCTAGATACAAGCACTCAATATTTCTTCGGCAGACAGGACAGCAAATAGGTGGCTGCAGATTATGATTTTCAACACTGTAGGGAGAGACACTGTTCAAACTCCTCTGAGCTGATCGGCGCAGTAGCTGAGCCGATCGGCGCAGTGGTGTTCTTTCACTGCTACTACCTCCACTTCCCTCTGCATTACCATTAACTCTTGCTGAAGTTCCTGCTGCCCTGTCATTGTTACATTCTACAGGTGTTCCCCAATTCTCAATCTTAGGACTACCAAAGCTTCTTCGTATATCAGAATCATCACCCAAATATCCAGACATACTAGGGTCACCACTTTCCAAAGTTTCCAAACAATATAATGAATCAAAGTTGCTATCCCATTCAGAATACTTTCGAATTGGCTTACCCAATAGTCTAGCGGATCTACGAACCTCTGGTGTAATCTTACACTTCTTTGTAGTAGGCTCTTCGTCGTCACTTGGCAGAGCTGTCAGATCAATAAACTCAGCCATCTTCAGATCGCGCCAATCGACCTCTGTGTCGTGCTGATCGGCTCTGATGTCACGCCGATCGGCTCCAGTGTTGCGCCGATCAGCACAGCCAGCGGCTTCCTCCATATACTCAGCCAACTATTCTAGATTATGCTCATGTATCGCCTTGTTCTGCTGCCTTCATAAAATCTCATCGTTAATCTCCTTAGGCATTTTCCCTCGAGGAACTGCGTGATAGCCATCATCATATAAAATATCTCTAGGTATGAAGGTTGGGTCTTCCGTCAATTGGAGTTCAATCCTATGTTGAAGATCTTTAGCACAAAAGAAACACTTGCAACCTTCAAAGCAACTGTCCCTATGAATCTTGTTTTCTTGAGAACCCTCCTAATCAGTAAGAACCCTTGGAGAGGCTCCATCCTTTCTAGCCTGAAGATCCTTTTCCACATCTAGCTGGTTCATGGCTTCTTCAGATTCCTCTTGCCACTCGAGTTCATACTTGGTGGCAATATCATGTTCACTGTAAAGCCGGCACTTATGGATTGTGAGAGCGCTTCCTTCATCTAGTTCCTCCTTCTCTTGCTCAGTCAATGAATTTTCGAAAGATAGGAAATCTTCATATGATAAGGGCTTAGCAAGATCAAGAAGGCCTTCCATGGTGTACCTTCGAGAAACAACATCACTTTCAATAGGTGCTATAGATTTTCCCTTGTGCACCAATACCCTCTTCATCATCTACCAAAGTTCGTTGTCCATCTTCACCTTTTCCGCGTTACACGCGTCATGTTCACTTTTCTTCATGAATCTCTTTCTCAGATCTGACAAGACAACATGATCATCTCGTGTTGGTGTCAATACCTCGTCTACTTCATCCCAGGACCAAACAGCAGAGATCTGTGGAAATCCGTCACCGAGCTGATCGGCTCTAGAGTCGCACCGATCAGCGCGAGAGTCACGCCGATCGGTGCCGTCTTGGTTGCTTCCCGACGCACCGCCTTCCATTGCTTTTGCCCTTAGGGTTTGTTCCGGTGACTACTTGATGCGAGATGATCCGTGGTATTGCCGCCCTCTCATATTTATATCCCTTGATTTCTAATTGGACTAGGACTCTATTTCTTATTTGCGGAATTCAATGAGTCTTAACAAGGCAAGGTCTTAAACCAACTCAAAAACCAAAAAGATTCTGCCACGCCGATCGGTGCAGGACTGCACCAATCGGTGCAGCACCGCGCCAATCGGCACGGTACACTAATTTACCCAAATTAGAAACAAAAAAAATCACAAAAACAAAAAACACATATAGATCTTTTCTTTTACGTTGTTAAGCTCGACCACACAGAGCACTAAGCAGTGAAGTACACGTCAAAAGATTTTAACTCAAATGTGTCAGGTTCTAGATATACCTTTAGATATTGCCCATTCATCATGTACTTCTTTCCTTTACCATCCATTATGATTATAGCTCCCGAAGGTAATACCGTGTTCACAAGATAAGGCCCTTCCCATTTACTTCACAGTTTGCCTTTACCAAATAATCTGAATTGTGAATTAAATAGGAGTACCTGATCTCCTTCCTTGAATTCCTTCTTCAAAAGCTTCTTGTCATACCACTTCTTTGTCCTTTCTTTGTATATTGCTGCATTTTCATATGCACGCAATCGCATTTCTTCTAATTCACTTATTTACATCTTCCTTTTCATGCCGGCAGCATCAAGATCCAAACTTATTTCTTTTATTGCCCAATAAGCCTTATGTTCCAATTCCATCGGTAGGTGACATGATTTTCCGTAGACAAATTGATATGGTGTCATGCCAATTAGTGTCTTGAATGCCGTCCTATATGCCCATAATGCTCCATTAAGCTTCGTGGCCCAATCTTTTCCTTCTTTTGTAACAATCTTTTGTAGAATCCCTTTTAATTGCTTATTTCATGTTTCTGCTTGTCTATTTGTCTGGGGATGATAGGTTGTCCCAATTCTGTGTTCAACCCTAGATTTAGCCAAAAACCTAGTAAAGCCTCCTCCTGAAAAATGGGATCCTGCATCTATAATTATTATCCTTGGTACTCCATACCTAGGGAATACCTGCTCTTGTAGTATATTCCTTGATTCTATTGTGGTATTGGCCCTGCATGCCATTGCTTCAACCCACTTGGAGACATAATCAACAGCAACCAATATATACTCGCAACCATGAGAATTCACCAATGGTCCCATAAAGTCCATACCCCAAACATCAAAGATATCAACTTGAAAATTATACTTAAAAGGCATTGCATTCCTACTGTTAACATGTCCTATTCATTGGCATTGAGCACATGTTGCAACATACCTTTTCGCATCTTCATGCATAGTAGGCCAATAGAAACCACTTGCCCATACTTTTGCCTGTGTTCTGAAATAGCCATAATGTCCCCCATAATCCGAAGAGTGACATTTTGCCAAAATGCTTGCTCTTTCTTCTCTAGGTACACATCTTCGCACTGCTCCGTCCTGGCAATACCTATACAAGTATGGGTCGGCCCATATAAATTTTCTCATTTCACTCGTAACTCTTCTCTTTGTGTTCTTGTTCATCATATCAGTTTGTCCCTTGAAACCCTTGATAATATCCATGATCCAACTCTCTCTACGATCAAATGTGTCAAACAACTGCTCCTATTGCATTTCATCTTTTATTGGCTCAGTTGATGATGATTCAAGATGGGAAAAATGATCTGCTACAGAATTTTGTACCACTTTCTTATCTCTTATCTCCAAATCAAATTCTTGCAGCATCAATACCCATCGCATTAACCGGGGCATAGACTCTTTCTTTGAAACCAAGTATCTTATAGAGGCATGATCAGTATATACAATCACCTTAGAATTTAGAATGTAGGATCTAAACTTCTCGAAAGCAAATATAATAGCTAACATCTCTTTCTTAGTGGTTGTATAATTGATCTGTGCCTCATTCAAAGTTTTGCTAGCGTAATAAATAGCATGCACTTTACCTCCCTTTCGTTGTCGAAGAACAGCTGCAACTGCATAGTCACTTGCATCACACATAATTTCAAAAGGTAAACTCCAATCAGGTGATTGCATAATGGGTGCAGAGCATAGAGCTTCCTTTAATCTTCTAAAGGCATAGAGTCGTTCATCATCCATGACAAATTATGTACTTGCTTCAACAATTCTGTCAGGGGCTTAGCAATCTTTGAATAATTCTTAACAAATCTGCGATAGAAGTTGGCATGTCCAAGAAAACTCCTCAATGTTGTAAGATCAGTAGGGGGAGGTAATTTCTCAACTGTAGATACCTTTGCTTTATCAACCTCTATCCCTCTGTTAGATACGACATGACCAAGTACTATCCCTTCTGTTACCATAAAATGGCATTTCTCCCAATTAAGAACTAAGTCGCATTTAACACACCTTTTCAAAACCTTCTCCAAATTCTCCAAGCAACTACCAAAATCAGTACCATGTACGGAGAAGTCATCCATAAATACCTCCAAAATATTTTCTATGAATTCAGCGAATATTGCATTCATGCATCTTTGAAATGTGGCGGGCGCATTGCAAAGACCAAATGGCATCATTCTACATGCATATGTCCTGAAAGGGCAAGTAAAAGTAGTTTCTACTGATCGTCTGACAGTATTTGAAAGAAACCACTAAATCCATCCAAATAACAAAAGTATGAATTCTTTGCTAGCCTTTCAAGCATCTCATCAATGAACGGAAGAGGATAGTGATCTTTCTTCGTCACCTTGTTCAAACTTTTGTAATCTATGCACATTCTCCATCCAGTTACAGTCCTTTGAGGGATCAACTCATTGTTCTCATTAGCCACTACTGTCAACCCTCCTTTCTTGGGCACACAATGTACTGGACTAACCCATTCACTATCAGCAATAGGGTAGATCATACCTACATTAAGCAGCTTCAGAATCTCCTTTTTAACCATTGGCTTCATTGATTCCTTCAACCTTTGCATCCCTTCAACCACTAGTTTGGCATTTTCTTCCAAGTTAGTCTTGTTGGTGCAGAATGCGGGGCTGATTCCCTTGATATCATCCAATATGTAACCAATAGCCTTCTTATACCTTTTGAGCACAGTAAGCAGCTTCTTTGTTTCTTCCTTCATTAGGGCATTGTTCACGATAACTGGATATGTTTTATTCTTCCCTAGATATTCATAGCATAGTTCCTTTGGAAGTTCCTTCTGATGCTTCATCTGGATCCAGCTCCCCCAGAGATTGAAAATCAGGACTTTCCTGATTGAGCCAATCGGCGCAAGCGTCGTGCCAATCGGTACGATTCTCTTGGTTGAGCCGATCGGCGCTAGAGTCGCACCGATCGGCGTTGACAGTATGCTCGTTAGTTCCACGCAAGATGTGGTCCAGTGGATCTCCCAGATCCATCCCTATGTTTTCGTCTTCCTCTGGATGGAATTCCTGATGGCAAGAAGGGTCTTGATGAGACGGGTCGTTAAATTGAAATTGCACTTCTTCACCTCCCAGGTATAGCGTGACTTGACCTTTCCCAGCATCCAGAACAGCTTGTACTAATCTTAAGAATGGCCTTCCCAGAATGATGTCTTCAACCCCTGTTTCTTCATTAATTAGAACAAAGAAATCCACCGGTATTGTTTTTGAGCTGATCTCAACTTCAACATTTTTTATCACCCCTAGTGGCTTGGTCTTCCTTCCATCCGCCATGATGAGCTCAAGTTTAGTCCCTATCAGCCACTGTTGAATTCCATAAGGCATGCTTATAAATGCATCATAAGTCATTAAGCTAACACAGGAACCAAAGTCACACAAAGCATTCAGAAATTTCTTCCCTGATATCTCGCATGGTATGTATGGTTCTTCTTCTTCATCATCAGTGACACCTACATCATACACACCACACAATCCTTCGTAGGGGGATGGCTCAAAGCAACTGCCTAGCAATCTCTTTGCTTGTTTCACCTCTATTCCATCAAGCTCTATATCATCCTTGTAAAGCTTCCCTAAAACTCTCCCAATAATCTCTTGATCGAAAATTTCTGACTTAAGGCAATTACTTAAGAAGTTGTATTCAATTCCGGCTTCGGAAGCATCTTGCGGGCTGAAGGATCTTCTCATATTGATCAACTCTTGCAAAAAATCAATAGGAATCCATTCCACTGGTTCAAATTCATCGAGTGGTTTAGCATTCCTCAATGTCCTATCCCTCTTTGGTTTAGCAAAGTTGCCTTCAAATTCCTTCAGGTGGCTGTTCAGAATTGCAGCTTCTATCTTGGTATATCCCTCGCAACTTGACGGAGTTGTCAGGGTGATCTGTTCTCCTATTGTTGCAAAGGCGCCGATCGGCATGCATGTCAGATCCATAGAGGCGGGTCTGTCGGGCTCTATCTCTTTGAATTTATGCTGTGAAGTAATCATTGCTCTACTCTCGGACATAAAGATCTGTTCAGTCGGCGACTCTTTCTTTTGCATAACTTCTAGGCATTGTTGGCTTGGTTCTAGGTATTCTTCCTAATGCTTGTGCAAAGCTTCATTCTCGGCAATTTTGCCTAACAATTTGACCCCTGCCTTGGCTGTCAATCTCAGAAAACTTCCTCCAGCTGATCCATCCAAATGCATCCTCGATGCCTTGTTTATGGCCATGTAGAAGGTTTAAGCACACATATTCTCATCAATACCGAGGTCGCGTCCATGTTTCAACAATGTTTGAAAATGCGTCCAGGCTTCCGCGAGAGATTCTTCATCTTCTTGTAAGAAGTTCACCACTTCTCTTCTCAACTTCTGCACCTTTGGCAAAGGAAAATAGTGTAGACAAAAATTTCCAACTAATTCACTCCACTTACCCTTCGCTTCTCGAGATGCTGCCTTGTGCCACTCTTTGGCTTTTCCTCCCAAAGAGAATGGGAAAAGCAGCCATCTGTAAAGATCCAAAGTGTAACACCCATTTTAAGAAGCAAAACAGGTGTAGCCGTACGTGTGCCCAGGATCAAGTTACACACACATATGGTACATTATCAATGGTAAACAAAATAAATATCCATATACTTTAATTATTACATCGTATCTTTATTACAAAAGGACATGTGGGTCTAGAAGAAAAGTACATTCAAGCAATAGAAATTAACTAGCATAGACGTCCCAATCTCCACAGGCATCGACTGGTGGATCATCACCTTGTACTCGCTTCCTTCATCTTCGTAGTGGCTCCAATCTTCTCCTTGGGCTGAACACCAACATGGTATAGCAACGGTGAGTACGTGTCGTACTCAGCAGTGGGGGAAAGGATGACATGGGGCTATAGTCAAGAAAAGGCTTTATAGAGTGGTTTGCACGAGCTTTTAACTAACCTAAGCATCATATTTACTATGTGGGGTCATCCCAACCATGATTCCACAAGGTGCTATACTAACCAAGTTCTAACCCATCCCACCTTTCCAACCAAACTCATCCATACCCAACTAATCTTGTGAGGATTCCAGGCCGCTCTTGACCATGAGCATGGCTATCATGATAGTTTGATACTTTGTAGAGTTTGTGCCACTTTACCTACAAGTCGTGATTCCCTTGGTGCCCGTGGACGCAACCCATATTACACACTTCCTTTGGTGTGTGGCAAGGTTTCACTACGAGGCTTTTCCAAAGGGTCTCCGAGTACATGCTAGCCACTAAGGTTCCACTCCCGTCCATAAGTGATAGCCCTTCAACAAGCAGCTCATCATCCCAGGAGCCCCCTCTTGAGCCTTTCGGATACAAGGACAGTCCTCTCGACTTCCATTCCCCGCTCCACCAAATGCTGCACCAACACTAGGAGAACACCTAATTACTAGGCCAAGCCTTACCCATGTTGGTCTTGTGATGGCACTATTTTCCTGGGTTGTCACTCCAAGAACCGGTTCCTAGGATCTATAACAAGCCTACCACCACCAACTGTGTGCCCACGGCACCACATCCATTCCACCTGGCTTGCATAGATCCCTAAGCCATGTTGCAAAAAGATTTACCAAACATTCCCCACGAGACATTGTTCATTAACCAAAATTAATATTAACCCATATCCCATAAGCCATCTAAGCATTATCTACCCACAATTCACCCATTGGTTCAAGGCAACAAGGAACAGGGGTAAAAACAATACTAGGAAAACCCTAATAATAGGTTCCCAATCCATTTACACAAGCATGCAATTCTATAGTAACATTTCAATAGGTGCAAGATGCATCAAGGACACTTGCTTTTGTCCTGCGCGGGAGGCAGCTCTAACCCTTCAAATTCCTGCTCCTGGAAGTCCTCGTAGGGCGGTCCTTGTGTATGCTCGCCTTTACGTAAATGAAATACCAACACAAGCAAAAAAAATCAATACACAATTATGCTACAGAGGAAAAACAATATGTAGATGCAATGAATGCAAAGGTTATGCTCCTACGAGAATTTTGGCGCAAGAATCACCTAATTTGGAGTTACGAGTAAAAACTTATGCTAGTTTGAAGTTTTAGGGGCAAAAAGGTAAAAATAGGGGATTTTAAGGACCTATTTGTAATTTTATAAAATTACAGGGACTAAAATATAAATTATTAGGACTAAAAAATAATTACTAAAAAGTATAAGGTTGTTTTTGCAAAATTTTAGGACTTAAACATAATTAATAATAAGTGTAAGGGGGTTAAGTGTAAAAATATAGGGCCAAAATATAATTAAAATTAAGTATAGGGTTGTTTCTATAAATTTCCAGGGCTAAAATAATATTTATAAAAATACTAGGGACTAAAACATAATTAAAATAAGTCTAGGGGTGTTTTTGTAAAATTATATGGTCAGAATAATAATTTTAATAAAATACAGGGGTGTTTAGTTTTAATATAATGCTAAAATAATTATTAAAAAGTTCAGGGGCTTAAAAACAATTTTCTAAAGGTTTCAGACAAAAATAGGGGTAAAACTCTAATTATTTCTAAGCGTAGGGACCTAATTGCAAAAAGGCCAGCATTATCCAGGAATTAATTGAATTAATTTTAAACTAACAATTCGTGGACCGGGTCTATGGGATAGGTTGACTGGACTTTGACCAGGGTCCATGGGTCCATGGTGGACCGGTTACATACCCCGAAGGGGTATGTAATTTGGCGCGTTGGATCGAGATCCAACGGCCAGGATTAAAACAGGGGGAGTGGCGCTTGCCACTGGCGGCCGGCACGGCGGCGCGCGGCGGTTCTTTGCCGGAGACCTGCCGGAGTGGTCCTCCAGCTACTGATCCTTCGCCGCGAGGAGTCCGGGAGAGAGAGGGGAGGAAGGGGAGCCTCACCAAGGTGATGTGCAGGCGCGGGGGAGGCCGGGAGGCGGTCGGCGGTGGAGGGAGGCAGTGGCGGACCACGGACCTCGACGAGGAGGGGATTCCGGGGGTTGGGGACGGGGTTAAGTGAGCGGGAAGGAGGCGGCGGTCTATGGCGATGCCGAGGTGGGGTTTTATAGGCGCGAAGGGGCATGGGAGGCGAGCGGCCAAGCTCTTTGGCCATTAATGGCCGGCGGCGGCATTGCCGTGCTTAACAGCGCTCGAGTGCGCTTTTAGGGCGGAAGTGGGGGAGGGGAAGTGGAGGGGGTCGCGCGGGTGCTCGAGTGCGGTGGTTACGGGAGGCCGGGAGGCGGGGAGGAGGGGAATCGGCGGGGCCATCGGTTTCGGTTGCCGGCGGGGAGAGAGAGGGACGAGAGGAGGGGGATGACAGGCAGGGCCTGCGTGTTAGTGAGAGAAGAGAGGGGGACAGGAGTGGGCCACGGTGTGCTTGTACTGGGCCAACGGGGAGTTGGGCCGCGCGGGGGGGAGAAGAAGGGAAGGGGAGGGGGGGGGGGAGTCGGCCTGGGCCGGCTAGGCCGAAAGGAGAAAGTGGGGGGGGGGGCAAGAGGGGTTTTACGGGTGGGCCAAAATGGTGGGTTTCGGCCCACTGTTCTGGTTCCTCTCTTTTTCTTTTCTTTCCCAAATCTTTTCCCTCTAAATTCTATTCAAATTTCCTAGTAAATAATTATGTAATTAAACTAAATGCGTAATGCAATTAAAATCTACCCTGACCAGGTCGGCCGACCTGGGGGTGGCCCCTCCTGACCTGTGCTTTCTCCAGGTGGCTGTCCTATGGGCCCTGACAACGGTTTGCGCGGTATTACAGGGAGTTACGTCGGTTAAGCGCTGAAGGTGGGCTCCTTAATCCGTGTGCTTGCTCTTGATTGGCCGGAAGTGTGCTTTCTCCTTGAATTTCCTTGAATTTTATTTAAACTCCATGGGTTGCTTCCTGCATACACAAAGTCACCAAAACTTGTGGAAATAATTAGCAATAAATTCCTACCACTAAGGTGGTGATCAAATTGTGTGATTCTTGCGGGTAAACGACGGTCATATTTTGCATTTAAGGACCGTCAACAAACTCCCCCACACTTAGCCTTTGCTCGTCCTCGAGTAAAGGACTAAAGACTAAGGACTAAGTGATAATTCAAACCTTGATAAATCAAATCTAGCATGCAAATTATTCCAGGCATTACCTTGTATCTCCATGAGCTTTTGAAGTGTCTAGCATGCCTTCTTTGGATATTGATGAATGGAACGAATCTTGACTACGAAAACTCAGCTCCTTCTGCTTATGTAACTTGGGTTTTCGAAAAGATTTTCACAATCAAAGAATAGTAGCCATACTCCTCAAATGATTCTCTCAGTCGCTCAAAGGTGTATTTTCCTCACCGAGGCATTGTGCCTTTCATGTCCTATCTCTAAATATGGTATATGTGGAGCTCAAGAATAGGATTGAAATGGTGGCATACTTATAATTCATATCTTGCTAAGTCAAAATTCGGATCCAAAGAGAAAAACAAGTCATGATTCATAAGTCAAGTCTGTGCACATTTATTTGGTAGATGGAAGATGGATACTCCTTTGAATATTCCCTCATTTAAATGAGATCATGGGCTATCTTTCTTTCTTTTCTTTTCTCTCTTTTTTTTTTTTTGGAAACTAGATAGCCCATAACTCTTTTTGCAACAAAATACGGAGGGAAGTATGTAGAACTGGAGTATTTTATTTTCATGGATGGTGGAGATGCTAACTTCCAGTGTGGAAGTTTTAGCATAGGGTTGGATGTGCACACAGACTTGATAAATGAAGCATAACAGGCATCTCAATTTGGGTCTCAAAATTTTGACAAGGCTCAATAAATTAATAAGTAGCACAAAAGAGCACAATCTTTAATAAGCAAAATTTGGCCTTGGTAGGATAAATTTTATCATTGAGGAGTTGGCTTTCAAATTTATCATTTTCAAAAGAAAATCCCAAGTTATAAGCATAAGAGTGAAGATTCATAAAGTCTATTCATATCACATAAATCAATAGTCCTAGGTAGCATGTTTTCCTAAAGATATAGTCATGGAAATTCAGGCAAACATTCTAGGAATAAGGGGCATGCAAGATGGTAAATCAAAAAGAATGAATTATGGAGAGAATTCAGGTTTTTAGTATTTATTAATTTTTTCATATTCAAGGAGAAAATAAGCAGAGAGGCAGGGAGGAATGGGAAGTAAACGTGCAAACCAGAGTATGGACCAAGTGGGGGTCCGAGGGGAGCCAGGCCTGGGTCGGCCGACCTTGTCAGGTCGCCCGACCTGGGAGATGCTCCTCTGGTCCCCTGGTTCGTCGTGTCGCTTCGCGTCGCCCTGTGCAACGTATTTCTCAGGGTAGACCGTCCGTTTGCGCGTTCGTACTTCGCAAATCCTCCTCCACACTTGTTTCCTGACTTCTTTTTATTTGACACAAACAAAAAGGAAAAAGTGTGAAAGCAAAGGTGGACCCCACCGGCTTTATGGGCTCAGTGAGTTCCATTATTCAATTCTTTATCATAGGCGCATTTCATTTTAATGAAATAAACAAAGAAAATCTAAAAAGGGAAACTAAGCGCCTATTTTCCTAAACTATATGGGAGAGCCTATTCATTTGCCCTTATATAAGTCGGGCTCTCCCATGTGGCTACAAATGCGCTCCATCTTAGCGCATAAGCCACGGCGGAGGTCTTTCATACCCTCCTCGAGGCGTTGCACACGATCCTCAAGTTGAGCACGATCAACCAACTCCTCCGCCAACTTGTTGGCCAGCCTCTTATTCTCCGCCCGTAGGAGGAGAACGTTCTACGCAAGCTTGGCCTTGGAGGGACCTGTCGCCTCGTCCCCGCTGTCCTGGTAGTGGCTGCCCTCCGCTGTGATTGGCGGGGGGTCGAGGAAGCGGCTGATGGTCTTCCGCGGGGAGGAGTCGATGGATTCCTCCATCTCCCGCTTGTCCTCAGAAGTGAGCTTGGGGAAGAGCACTTTCCCCTTGCCCGGTCCGGTGCGCGGTCCAGTGCTGGTGAACCGTCCCTTCCGCTCTGGCGACGTGGGGATGTAGTCCATTCGGTACTTGTACCCGAATGGCGACCCATCCCTGCCCCGTAGCGTCTCCACGAGGTGTTCCCCAGGCAGGAGAGCAGAGGGATCCCCATTGTGGAGACGATGGGTGGGTGTCGTCTTGTGGGGCACCAGAGCGCCCGTCGTCGGCCTCTTGATGTCGGGGGTAGGACGCCGTACAGGCGACGTTCCCCGCGTCTTCATGGTGCGTGCCGGGGTCGGCGAAAGTGCCCGTTGCGATGTGCGGGTGGTGGAAGGGCTGCGCCGTTCAGCAAACCGTGTACGACCTGTCCTTTCCTCTTCACGGTGCAGGGGAGGCTCAATGGCGAGAGGCTCAACGATCTCGGCAAGGGTGAGATCGAGGTTGGTCGGGACAATTTGGTTAGCGGGGGTGATTTCCCCGCTAAAGGCAAGGGCGGAGCTGGTCAAGGAAGCCTGGGAAGTGCTCTTTTTGGCAGCCATGATGAAGTTGGGGGTTCTGGAAGAGGTTCACAGGAAGGTTTGGGATGAGAGAAAAGCATCGCTCCCCTCTGCTTAAAAGGAGAGTCCCCCGACGGTATATTCGTGATTCTCCGTGAGAATCTCCGATTAGGGCGAAGGGGGAAGTTGGAGGAACGCGTGAGAGAAAAACGGGAAGCGGCGGCGCCACCAGGGGGTCGCCCGACCTGGCCAGGTCGGCCGACCTGGTGGTGGGCCCCCTGGGGCTGCTGCTTCGTGGGCTGCCTAAGGGAGGTCCAAGGAGGGGGAAAAGTACGGCAATTTAATTTGATTCTAAGTTTAGGTGCCCGTAAAGGCTATGGGTAGGCCCGGAAGTCAATTAAATTGACTACGTCCTCCTCAACTCCTATACTTTTAATAGAATCATAAAAGAGTTTAAGTCGATGGCCGTTTACCTTAAACGCGTTCCCGTCCTTGTCCTGGAGTGTGACCGCTCCATGTGTCGCGACGTCGATGATGAGATATGGCCCAAGCCATTTGCTTCGCAGCTTCCCGTCGCCGAACAGCTTCACTCTTGAGTTGAAGAGTAGCACCTTGTCTCCAGGGTTGAACTCCTTTGGCTGTATCCTTTTGTCGTGCCATTTCTTGGTCTTTTCTTTATAGATCCTGGCACTGTGATACGCCTTTTCTCTCCATTCCTCCAGCTCAGAAATTTGCTTCATCCTGTGCCTTCCTGCTTCCTTGGAATCCATATTCCACTTCTTTATTGCCCAGTATGCCTTGTGTTCCAGTTCTACCGGCAGATGGCAAGTCTTGCCGTAGACCAGCTGGAATGGAGACATGCCTATGGGGGTCTTGTATGCAGTGCGATATGCCCATAGTGCATCTGGCAACTTATTCTTCCATCCCGATCCCATTTCCTCCACTGTTTTCTGCAGGATGTTCTTGATTTGCTTGTTCGAGGTCTCTGCCTGACCGCTGGTCTGGGGATGGTATGGAGTAGCAATGTTATGGTCGGAACCGAGTTCCCTCAGGAAGTGTCGGAATCCTTTGTCCGTGAAGTGTGAACCTCCATCACTAATCACCATCCTTGGTACCCCAAAGCGTGGGAAAATGATCTCATAGAACATCTTCCGTGCGCTCTTTGCATCTGCAGCTCTGCATGGCAATGCTTCAACCCACTTTGACACGTAGTCGACTGCCACCAGGATATACTCGCAATCATAGGACCTTGGGAAGGGTCCCATGAAGTCGATGCCCCAGACGTCGAAAAGTTCGACTTGCAGGTTGTATGTCAAGGGCATCACGTTGCAAGATGAGATTCCTCCATGCTTCTGGCATCTCCTGCACCTCCTGATGTACTCCTTGGTGTCCTCATACATCGTCGGCCAATAGAAACCACTTTGCCAGATTTTTGCTTGCGTCCGGTACACGCCGTAGTGTCCTCCGTACGGAGCTGCATGGCACTTCTCAATTATCTGTGCACCCTCAATGGTGGGGATGCATCGCCGCAACAGACCATCAGCACAGACCCTGTAGAGGAATGGGTCGTCCCAAAGGTGTCGCCTACTTTCATAGGCCAGCTTCTTTCGGTTTTCTCCCGGCGGAACATACCCTGTAACCATGAAATTCACGATATCTGCATACCAGGGTGTGGAGTCCGCAACCTTTAACAACATATCATCTCGTAGGAAGTCGTTGATTGGTAGTTCCTGCATGTTAGTGACTTGCATACGAGATAGATGATCTGCTATGGAATTCTCTACTCCTTTCTTATCTTTTATTTCAAGATCAAATTCTTGGAGTAAGAGGATCCATCTGATGAGCCTTGGTTTAGCATCTTTTTTAGCGAGCAGGTACTTTAGTGCAGCATGATCAGTGTAAACAATTACCTTTGCTCCAACTAAATAAGATCTAAACTTATCAATAACAAAAACCACAGCCAGGAGCTCCTTTTCCGTGGTAGCGTAGTTGAGCTGTGCTCCTGTCAAGGTTTTGCTAGCGTAGGCTATTGCGTGATGCTTCTTGTCCTTAGTTTGGCCGAGAACGGCCCCTACGGCATAGTCACTAGCATCGCACATGATTTCAAAGGGCAGCTTCCAATCAGGGGGTTGGATGATGGGAGCTGAGATGAGTGCATTTTTCAAGAGATGAAAAGATTTCAAGCACTCATCATCAAAGTCAAAAGGCGCATCCTTAGCTAAGAGGTTGGTGAGGGGTCTAGCGATTTTCGAAAAGTCTTTGATGAATCGTCGATAGAACCCAGCTTGCCCCAAAAACCTACGAATACCCTTGACGTTGATCGGAGGTGGAAGTTGCTCGATAACTTCTATTTTCGCCTTATCCACCTCGATCCCTCTCTCGGACACTAAGTGCCCTAGCACTATGCCTTCTCTGACCATAAAGTGGCACTTTTCCCAATTAAGTACCAGGTCCTTTTCTTGGCATCGAGTCAAGACCTTGTCCAAGTTCTCGAGACAGTGATCGAAGGTCTTCCCATAGACTGAGAAGTCATCCATGAAGACTTCCATGATTTCCTCGATCATGTCCGAGAATATGGACATCATACACTGTTGGAAAGAGGCGGGTGCATTACACAACCCAAAAGACATCCTACGGTAGGCATACGTTCCATACGGGCACGTGAAGGTGGTCTTACTCTGATCATCGGGATGGATAGGAATCTGATGATAACCAGAAAACCCATCAAGGAAACAGAAGAAGGAATGGTTTGCCAACTGTTCTAACATCTCATCGATGAAGGGTAGCGGGAAATGATCCTTCTTTGTTGCCTTGTTGAGTTTTCTGTAATCGATAAACATCCTCCATCCCGTGACGGTACGTTGGGGAATAAGCTCGTTCTTATCGTTCTTAACGACCGTCATACCTCCCTTCTTCGGCACTACTTGTACCGGGCTCACCCACTCACTATGAGGTACGGGATATATGATCCCTGAATGCAGAAGTTTTAGAACTTCCTTCTTCACAACCTCGCGCATAGCATTATTTAACCTCCTCTGAGGTTCCCTAGAAGGTGTACTCTCGGGGTCAAGAGGGATGCGATGGGTGCAGAGAGTGGGACTAATTCCCTTTAGGTCTTGGAGGGAGTACCCAAAGACAGAGCGATGTTTCTCTAAGACAGAGATCAGCTTCTTGGTTTCCTCCTCCGAAAGCTTATCACTAATGATGACAGGGGACTCCGTGTCACCATGTAGGAAAGCGTAGCATAGGCCAGGGGGTAAGGTTTTTTAACTCGATGGGAGGTCGAGTCGGTGGTTCATCTTCAGGAAGCTCGAGAGTTTCCTGTAGATCATCCTCCTCTTCTGTAAAAAGATCGGTGTCTTGGTCAAGGAGGGTATCGGGAGGGTCGAAAGGGGAAATCACTTTCACCTCTTCGGTTAGGTCTCTCTCATCAGGAAATTCAGCGATGGTGTTTCGCAAACGGGAGATTGGGATTGAGAGAGCCTTTCCTCCAATGTTGACACTGAGGTTACCGGATGAGGCTGCCGTAAAGAGTTTTTCTAGAGGAAGCCCGATGAGGACATCAAAGCTTGGGACCTCAAAGACATGAAAGTTTAGAAGGGCCTCAGCGTCTTTGTGTCGTATCGACACATTGTTTAGAATCCCGTAACCTTCTAGGATGGCTCCGGTAGGGCTTTTGAAGGTCTTTTGCGTAGGAAGCAGAGGTTCGTCTCCTAATACCTCAAAGGCAAAGGAGTCGGAAACGATGTTTATTCCTACGGTGGGATTATACCAGACATCCACAGCTCTGCCTCTAACCGTACAAGGAATGGTAGTAGAGGGTGAGATAATCCGAAAAAGTTCGGAACATTGCTCATTTTCTCGGGACCACTCATCACTCATGATGGCTGTTAGTTCTTTCACTGAGTCCCTAAGGAATTGTTCTTTTATAGGTTCAGGGGAAGGAACTGGTGTTTGAGGCTTTCGTTGGATGGCATACATCGAGGTGTTACCGAAATCTTTGAAAAGATCATCCTCGATGATGAAAGGGAATTCGGACAGCTGAATTTCTTCATCATCCGAATTTCCTGGTTCAGGAGGAGGCTCACTAGCTAAGTCTTGAGATGTGCAAGAAGCAGGGTCAGATTCGGCTAGCTGGAGAGTCTCCTGGCTCGGCGTAGCTTCTTTGCAAGGGGGTTTGGTGGGCTCAAGGAAAGAGGTATTTTCTAGAATGCGTTCTAGGATGGTTCTTCCTTCTGAGACCGTTTTGTGTATGAATGAACCTCCGGCGGCTATGTCGAGATATTGGGCAGATTCCTTGTTGAGACCCATCCGAAAATGCTGTAGCAGCATGGGATCGGGTATAGACAAGTCAGGACCGGATTTCACTAAAAGCGAGAACCTAGCCCAAGCTGTGCCTAAGGATTCTTTCTCGGCCTGCTCGAAGTTGAAGACCTCTCTACGGAGAGAAACGATTCGTGACATTGGGAAGAACGCAAGACAAAATTTGTCCCGGAGCTCTTTCCAGTCACCATTCGTGCTTTCTGCCGTGTGAGTGTACCATTGCTTCGCCCTCTCTATAAGAGAAAAGGGAAACAATTTCCATTTGAGAGTCTCTTGTGTCATACCCCTGATTTGGATGCACGAGCACAATTGCTCAAATTCTCGCAGGTGATGGTGTGGGTTTTCGTTTTCTACCCCCGAGAAAGGTTGTGCCTGAACCATGGCTATAAAGCCTGGGCGGAGTTCGAAGCCATCTGAAAGGATTGGTTTTGAAGATGAAGGTGGCTCGTAGAACTCGCCCCTTGGAGCAGAGAAGGATTGGATAGAAGGTTGCTCCATGGTAGGGATAAGGAAAGAAATAAAAGAAAGATAAAAAGGGATACGAGGGTGACTAGGGTCCGCATATAAAACAGCAACCGTTCCCCGGCAACGGCGCCAGAAATGCTTGTTGGTTTTTCTTACGTCTACGAATAAATCCGCAAGCGCACGGAAGACCGATGTAGCACTTCACCCAGAGTATTCCGGGGTATCGAATCACGAGGAACGTGTGTGTCTATCGTTGGACTAAATCACCCAAGGACACAAAGATTGATTAAGATAAGCAGAGGACAGAGAGGATGTCCCAAGAGTCAGGTTCCTACGTTAACTAAGCTATGCTCTAGTTTGCTCGCGTTGGGCACGGACTTACCCCTGCATCCACAGGCGACTTCCGCCAAGAGCCTACGCACTAGCCTAGCGGGGAGGATTTCAGAGGACGGACAAAGCTGTCACCACCTGCCGCCTACCTCAACGAACCAGTAGACTAACGAATAATCAAAGGTAACCTCCTGCCTAGACACCACGTCTATGCGATCGATTACTACCTTAACCTTCTAGCAACGAATATTCAGGCTAAGGCACCCTAAGAACTTAGAGCGATGAACGAGCTCACAAGCTAGAACTATAACTTAATTAAAGTAAAAAGTAAACTGCAAGAGGGGAAATCTCGACACTTACTATGATTGGCAAATGTCGTCGAAGTACAAGCGTGGAGAAGGCGAAGACAAGCTCAAGCCTCCTCCGAACTCTACTCCACTCTCTTCCTAATCTAAGCACTAGCTAAGTAGCACTTGGCCTTTGCAAGAGGAGCACCAAATCTTCAATCTTGAGTGTGTGTTGGAGTGAAGGCCCTCACCCTCTATTTATAGCCTCCTAACGTCGGTTTCAGAGGAGTAACCGCCACGGAATCCCCCCAAACCGCCATCAGGGAGTCCTGAGGAGCCAACACGTGGAAGCCCAGGCGGAGAGGGCGCCCGGCCAGGTCGCCCGACCTGACCAGGTCGGCCGACCTGGGGGTGGCCCCTCCTGACCTGTGCTTTCTCCAGGTGGCTGTCCTATGGGCCCTGACAACGGTTTGCGCGGTATTACAGGGAGTTACGTCGGTTAAGCGCTGAAGGTGGGCTCCTTAATCCGTGTGCTTGCTCCTGATTGGCCGGAAGTGTGCTTTCTCCTTGAATTTCCTTGAATTTTATTTAAACTCCATGGGTTGCTTCCTGCATACACAAAGTCACCAAAACTTGTGGAAATAATTAGCAATAAATTCCTACCACTAAGGTGGTGATCAAATTGTGTGATTCTTGCGGGTAAACGACGGTCATATTTTGCATTTAAGGACCGTCAACAGGTGCGGCGGTTACGGGAGGCCGGGAGGCAGGGAGGAGGGGAATCGGCGGGGCAGTCGGTTTTGGTTGCCGGCGGGGAGAGAGAGGGACGAGAGGAGGGGGATGACAAACAGGGCCCGCGTGTCAGTGAGAGAAGAGAGGGGGAGAGGAGTGGGCCGTGGTGTGCGCGTGCTGGGCCGGCGGGGAGTTGGGCCGCGCGGGGGGGGGGGGGGGGGAGAAGAAGGGAAGGGGAGGGGGGAGTCGGCCTGGGCCGGCTGGTCCGAAAGGAGAAAGTGGGGGGGGGGGGGAGAGGGGTTTTACGGGTGGGCCAGAATGGTGGGTTTCGGCCCACTGTTCTGGTTCCTCTCTGTTTCTTTTCTTTCCCAAATCTTTTCCCTCTAAATTCTATTCAAATTTCCTAGTAAATAATTAAGTAATTAAACTAAATGCATAATGCAATTAAAATCTACATGGACACGACATGCTATGCAAATGCAATAAATTGATTTAATTTATTATAAAAAAATTGTCCTAGGCTATTTATTAACTCCTAAATGCTAATAATTGGCATTTTTAGAATTTGTAAAAGTAGGGTGTTACACTAAGGCACTCCTTTATGATGGAATGTTTGGCAAAGTGCCTCCATGTCTTGTAAGTGAGTTTACGGGTTCTCCTCTTTTGCTCCAAAGAACTTATTTGCTTCAGCCATGCTAATGATAATGGGGTTCAACATATACGAGGGGGCCGTGGCCTTCTCGTCTGAGGATTGAGGCACTTGCACGTCTAGAGAGGGCAAAGAAAGCTCCCTAAGCATCGGAGAAGGTCCTGTCATACTCATCCTGAAATTTCACAGAAAACACAAAATAAAAAACAACTAGAAAAGAAAGAATTAGACGTTAGTAAAATATTAATAGTAAAAGAACTGGCTTGTTCCCCGGCATCGGCGCCAGACAATGAGCTTGTTGGTCGTAGTTACGCACCCACTTATATACCATAAGAGGACGGTGTACAGTTGTAGCTCTTTTTCCCTTAGAGTATTCCAAGGTTATCAAATCCACAAGGAATGAGCGGAACTTATTACTATTAAAGGGTTACTAATAGATTGCAATGGTTGGGTTGGTGTGAATGGTGACGGTGAGAAAGTGATAGGCTTGTCTTCATCATCTTTTCCTTCTGCGCCGATCAGCGCGACCCCGCATCTCGCCCAACTTCGTTGCTCTTTGGTTCCTTATCCATAATTGCCCTGTTTTACACCTGTTTTCTGCAATTACATCCAAAATAGAATAACTACAAATATATGCAAATATGGGTTAATTGTTAGTCTAAACCACCAAATAACGACGTAAAACATCCCTTTTTGGTAGATAAAATGGGTAGCTAGAAACCACCAACAATAACACAAATTCGAGGAGAACATGAAGAAGGAACGTGAAGATTCAGGGAGATGGAGCATGAAGATCCAAAAGCCAAAATAGCAACACGAAGAAGAAATTGAAGATCACATCAAGATGAACATCTACACCAACATGGAGAAGAAGAATGACAGTGCTTGTCTATGGCGACAATGTACACCTTCACCGACATGAGCATCTACGTCCTTGGTGCGTGTCTACATCAACAAGATTGAATACCACGACACCAAGGCGGGCGCAATTTCAGCTCAAGATTGAAATCCAAGTGCGCTAAATGAGTGGGTAGTTCTCCCCCAACACCTAGCACATCTCAAAGGGGAGACTACTTCCAAGGTAAGGACCAAGGTATGCCTTTCAATCTTTTCTTTTCCTTTGCTTCTTTCTTACTCGTCCATTTTAGTGGTTGTCATCCATCACCAAAAAGGGGGAGATTGTAAGGTTCATGACCATTGAGGTCACCCTAAGGTATGATGTTTTGGTGATGAATGATGAACATGAAATATGACTAATGTCTACACGAGTGTTGTTCATGTAGGAAATCTTTTTCTACCTTATGATGATTGTCAACAACGTCCTTGGCAATTGATGACAATGACCACAAGCATGGAGGCTTGTGAACTTGATCGAGTCCAAGCGTTGATGAAGATGGATAAAAGTGGAGAACATGCCATGGTGCAAGTGTTTGGTACACTTGCCTAGTTGTTAGGGCTTTGAGTCCATAGGAAAAACCGAACTATCAAGGGGGTCTAGGTCATTCTCTTAGGTCATGTATAGTCGGTGATGTGCAAGGTTGCTCGGTGAAATCACAGGCACTAGGTGATAGTGGAGAAGCCAAGGAGCTGTTCGAAGAAGCCGGGAAATGAAGTCAAGCGAGGACGATGAGTTTCAGCTTCTGGACATAGAGACCGGATAGAGGGACCAGAGGAGACCGGACTGTACGGTCACTATGGGGAGTTGTCTGGGACTTACAACAAGGAGCGAAGAGTCTGTCTGTGGTAGGGCCTGTACAGACTGGACAGTCTAGTCTACTGACTAGACGGTCCGGTCAGTAGGGCTTGCACAGGGCAGAGAGGAAGCTTCAGCACAAAATGTCTCTGGACGGGAGAGAGAAATGAACCGAACAATCCGGTCAGGTGACCGTACGGTCCGGTCAGCAGGAGAATCAGCAGGGGTCAGAGCCGTTGGTGCATTGTGCTGCAGTGACCGGACTGTCCAGTGAAGCAATGACCGGACTGTCCGGTCAGTAGGCCCAGAAAGCTGATATCGTGAATCAACGGCTAGTTTGAGGTTGTGAGCCTATATAATTTTGTTGCTGGGGTCTTTGGGACCTCTCTTGGCCAGAAGAATACCTGAGAGCATTTGATAAGGTCCAAGAGGGAAAGAGGAGAGCACTAGGAGAAGATATTGCATATCTTGAGAGTGCTAGAGGAGAGTAACTTAAGCATCTTGCACATCTAAGGTTAGAGTGTCCTTGACGATGTGATCTAGATTGTTACTCTAGGTCTATGGTGAGACCTAGATCGGTTAGGTGTCGGTGATCAAGCCTATCATGATTGGTTGCGGAGGCTGTCACATGTTTGTACATGGTTTGAGCCCGCCGGTGAAAGGGGCATCAATAGTGAGCGCTTGTGTCGGCTCGGGGAGTCTGGCAAGTTCTTGAGGGAGGCGAGCTTGTGCTTTGTGCAGTGGTGACGCACACCATGTCTTCACTCTAGGAGAGATTGCGGGCTCATAGGCATGAACTCCACTTGGTGGCGGGAGGGACCGGAACTCCGGCAGGAGTGGTCCAGCGAGGAGTAGGGGAAGGCGCCATCCTTCCGAGACCTCAGGAAAAAAATCATGAGCCATCTCTTACTCTACTCCTTACTTTGATGAATTACTTTTCACATTTACATACTGTGCTATTCAGACTTGTGTGCTTGTCTGACTTTAGTTGATTACCTTGTAGACTTGCATGAATAGGCTCCATGCTTGCTAGTAGTGTTTGAGCTTGCACATTTGATTACTAGCATGTTTAGGAGTTGTATTGCCTTTGAGTGATTCACTAGTGTTATTAGGTTGTTGTTCCTTTCATTGGTTCATTATCTTGCTAGTGTGATCACCACTAGGATTGCGTAGGAGTTGATTTGAGTGATCGGTTTAAAGAATTGGCAAATAGTGTACATATTGCGAGTCCCGATTCACCCCCCCTCTCGGTCACTCGATCCTTTCACTCTAGATCAGCAATTTTGAAGGTGACATGCTTTGTCCTGTAATTGTCCCAAGTGCCAAATGTCACTGGCAGAGTGATTTGTCCTAGTGGGACAGTTTGCATGTTAGGAATCACGCCATGAAAGGGTGACCTGCTGGGCTTGAGGTCGGTCAAGGGTATGCCGAGTTCCCTGAATGTCTTCACGAAGAGGATATCCAGGCTGCTACCACCATCCACCAGTACTCTATGGAGCCAAAATCTGTTAACAGTCAGCAATAACACTAGTAGATACCTGCCTGGTCTGGGGATGTGATCCGGGTGGTCCGACCGATCGAAGGTTATCGGGACCTCGGACCAACTCAGGTATTGCGGGACTGCAGGTATTACCGAGTGAACTTCTCGATAAAGGATCTTCTACTGACGCTTCGAGGGAGTCGCGGACCTACCATAGATGTAATTAACCTCTCGCTCCGGATCTTGGAACTCCTCCTTGTCTTCATCTTCCTTGTTCGCATCCTTTTTGCCTCCCTTGGGAATCCAGGGATGCTCTCTACAAACTTTCAAAGCGTGGTGCATGAAGCTCTTTAGTTTGAAACACTCTTTGGTTTTGTGAGCACCATCGTGCAACAAACATGGGCCTTCCAACATCTTGTTGAAGTCATCCTGAGTGACCTGTCTTTTCCGATTGGGACGCTCGATGGTGGCAACCGTTCTGTCCTACTTCCGCTTCTTGTCGTCGTCCTTGTTATAATTGGGTGGGCCTGACTGACTGCGGTTCCAAGGCACTTCATCCTTGTACTAGCAAACTTGGAAGAGGGACGAGTTGTCGGCTGCGTACATGTCAGCCATGGTGAACAACTCCTTGGCTGTTAGGCTTCCTGCAGCATCCAATCTTCCAATCTTCTTGATCAAGTCATCATTGCGAAGCCCGCCCTAGAAGGCAGCGACAACCTGAGCATCTGAGATGTTGGGATGGTGTTCTTCACTCAGCAAAAACGCTGCATGTACTCCCGTAGTAGCTTCCGGTCCCTCTGCTTGATCCTGGCGAGCTCCCAGTGATTCCCAGGCCTATCAAATGTTGCCTGGAAGTTGGTCGTGAAATGCTTGCACAACTTCGTTCAAGAACTGATGGAATTGGCAGGCAGATTAGTGAGCCATGTCCTGGCTGCTGGAGCTAAGCAGACATGCAAGTAATTGGCCATAACAGAGCTGTCACCACCGAGTGCCTGGATAGCCATTGCGTAGACATGGAGCCAATCACGTGGGTCTATCTTGCCGTCATATTTGTCGATGCCGAGTGGCTTGAAACTAGCCGGCCAGCTAACAGCTCGCAATTCACATGTGAATGCCATGATGTCGGCTTCATCATCATAATAATCGAAGATGGGGGTTCGCTCCCATTCACAACCAGCTTCTTGGCGATATTTGTCCTCGTGTCGCCCGTCGTTCCGTCGGTCATAATATTGATCATCCCTAGGCGGCTCTCTCCTGTCGGTACATTCATAATATCGGTCATCAACAAAGCCACGATGACATCGTACGTCTTCATATTCTCGGCGGGCCGCCTCATTCCGCTCCTGGTACCTGTTGTCCAGCCGGATCCGGGTGTCACACGGTGGCATACCACTATGAAGATCAACATATGGGTTCCGGTCATGGTAGTCCATGATGGGCCGCTGCCGTCGCTTGGCTGGCGGGGTTGCCTGCCGATCGGTACATTGCCGATCTTTTCTTTCCTGGCTAGGCCTCTTGCTAGCCGCGCCTGATGCTGACTTACTCGACTACGAGCGCGTGTTGTGCATCTCTAATACGGCCGCCGCTTTAATGTGCGTCTTCAGCATGTTCACCTATGGTGTCAACTCTAGGCTTACTTGGAGCATAGGCTCTAATGAGTTTAGCAGGGCCGTTGTAGCCGTGATGTTGTGCTGCGGGGTCCTGAAAACATCTTCACCATCCAATTTTAAGGTGACGTCGCCCATGTTCAGGTTTTGCACGACCCGGGATCCTTGCCGAGCATCCGGTTGTTGGAGCGGAGTAGTGCTAGCATCTAGGTCGTCATCTTCAAGCTCAGTCTCGTGCCCGTCCTGAGGTTCTGTGTTTCTTCGTGCGGTGCCGGTCGTGGATGTTTCCCCGATAGCGCCTCCTGGGGCAGTCGGTATCACCATGAAGACCTCGTGGTAATCCGACGAGCAACTTTCGGAATCACTCAACTCTTCGATCAAGTCTAGGATTGACTCGTGATCGACGCCGATCGTAGCTACTAATCTTGATCCGAGAAGAAAATTGGGATCTTCATCTGACTCTTCCATGTGAGGAGTCAGAAGATCGACCACAGTTAGATCTTCATCCATGCTTGTCGGTCGGTCCATCATGGGGAACACTAAGAAGGAACCCGGGAGGGTTTCTGCCGGGAGAACCGCCGCTGCGTTGTTGAGGCCGAGGGGGAACTGGCGGATCGGGTCGACCTTGTGTTCAGCTGACAGAGCTTTGCTGATTGCGGGGTTGGGTGGCGTAGCGGTCACCGGTAGATCCACCGAGCATTGCTTGATGAAGTTCCCATTTTCATCGGCAATGAAGCTGAGGGTGCCAAAATGGATCTTGTCTCTCGGGTGAAACTTGACATCGAGGAAAGCCATTGATTTCAATGGAAAAACTCAACGCGTCCCCCTTCCTGGCGCGCCAACTGTCGAAAGATAATCTCGATAGTAATCCTAGGTATGCGTGTGAGTATGAAAGCCAATGGACACAGGGTTTATACAGGTTCGGGCCTCCTTGTGGATAAAAACCCTATGTCCTGTTTGGTGTTCTTGTATTTCTAGAGTTTGTACTGGGCAAATGATTCCCGATACGAGTCCTGATGATATCTAGAGACCCCCTGCCCTCCTTATATAACTGAAGGGCAGTGGTTTACATGGTAGTCTTTGATTCGGTTACATTTGATTCTATCTATACATCATATCTCTTAACCTAACTTGTAGCCTACACTAAACAAATATCCGAATGGTTATCTTCTAGGCCTTGACCTACAATGCTTCGCAACCAAGCCTTCGGCCCACTCAGTCATATTGCCGAGTGGTTAAGTATCCCATATACTTATATGCCACACCCATGTATGTGTATGATATAGAATATTCCTTCTATTGTATAATTTTGGCTGTGATAAGCGTGCCTTGTTTGGTTGCATATCACATTCACTTGTATGATAAACTAAACAACACAAAAATGGTCATCTCTCTGATGCTTTGATGTGAAATAAGGAAAATGTGTCCATTTTCCCTCCTTCATTGATCAAATTAGACATGGTGTCTAGGTTGATTGATGGATCAATAGAGATATGCCTATTGTAGACGAATAGATTTGCGCTAACAATTATTGGAAATCAATAGACCAAGTGAAGCCAAAAGAAAATGACAAAAAAAAGAATGGACAATAGAAAACTCAAAAAGGTCGTCGCCATAGAGGCCAAAAAGAAGATTCAGGTATGGCAAAAGGAGACCGTCTCGTTTGGGACATAAAAACCAAACCCTCATCGGAAGGTAACCGATATATATTCCCCTTCAATATCCCTCATATATACCATTAGATTAGGTTGTTTTTGCTTATTTGTTTTACTGATTAAACATGGATAATTGAAAAAAATGTTAAAAAAACTGGGATATATTTTTTGGTACTACCCCGGCCGAGATCATCAGCCGACTGGCTAATTTCTAGGCCAAATGATCAACTAGCCGACTCCCCGAGTTGTTAAACCTGCTAATCCAATACCTGGCCAAGATCACCGATCGGGTGGCTGTTTTTCATGTTGGATGACCTCCTGACTGGCTGTCCGGGATGCAAAAGCATGAGCTATATTGCCCTTGAAACAATTTGAAAAAAGGAGGGTCCTGCCATGACCAAGATTTGTAAAAAGAGCACAAGGCTCTACTCCCTATTGCACTCCCATTAACAACAAAGCAAGCACAGGGCAGTAGGATCAAGTGGGCATGCCGGCCGACCATGTGCCAGTACCCGACCATGTGTTGCCGCCCGGCGAGGTATTGTCGCCCGATGAGGTGCTACCACCCGGCTTTAGTCGGTCGGCGAGGGGCTATACAAAAAGCCTTCAAATCACTACAGTGACCATCTCTTTTAAACATAAATCTTACAAAGACCTAAGCTTGGGGAGGTACATAAACCAAGGTTTGCCATCAAATCCTTCTCCTCTCTCCCCTCTATCTAGTTGCTTTATTGTAAAAAACAAAAAAAAAAGATTTACTGATGTAAATATGGCCCGATCTTCTGAGAGGTAAGGGGATAAACTCGAATTTAGGGAACTCGGCGTCGACGACCCGGCTTGAATCAGACAAGATCCAACCCCGCAACCGTTACACCAAGCAGCACAACTTGATTGTTCCTGCAAGCGAAATCGAGAACACAGGCAAGAGAGGATAAACACGCAATCTGAAATTGCAAATATGGATGAAGCAAATTACAAGAAAAGGTTCAAGCTCTGAACACAAAAGGACTAATCGCCACAGTGGTGTAGAACAAGAACAGGGGCCCTGGATTACTGTAAAAGGATTTGTCGCCACAGTTACAATAATTCGATCAAGTTTCTCTCTGGAAAACTGAACTAAACAAAACCCAAAACTAAAAGACGGTGGCTACTGAGTTTATATAGGAAACAAAGACGTCCTAGGGTTTGGGGCGACCAGGGGGGGCGCCCACAACATGGGCTTAAGGCCCGACACAATACATGGCCAAGTTGGCCCAAAATAGGTGGCACAGCACCTTGTCATGGTCACATATTATGACTCACGACCCTTCTGGAGCTAGGACCAGAACCAAAACGACGGCGTCGTCGTCCTCCTTCCAACGCATCAAAGAACGCCTCGTTTGGACGTCGGATGTAGGAGATATCATCAAAACCGTGAAGGGGTGTCGGCTGAATCCGAGACGAACGCGGCGACCGAATTGGTGACGACTTGTAACTTGGGGAAGGCCATGATATACGCGTATCCAGCATGGTGATGTCCTCATCATTTACCTTGTTGTCTTATTGAAAGACATAAAAATTTGCAACAAGATTTACTGTTTTAGAATAAAATTAAGAACTTGGTCTCTACCTTGCCTATGGAAATAAAGAATAGTTGCGCTATTAGCCCCCCTTGAGTCTCAAGTATACAACCTCTACTCCTCATTTTTTCGGTAATGGTAGATCAACATGATGATAAGGCTACTCCCTCTATGTTTTGGTGGGTGCGAAATGGCTAATAAACACCAAGTCTAGTTATTGGAGTTTATGATATGGCATGTTTTGGATGAGTCTGTGATTTCCTTATGATCAGAGTCCAATGAGTTCTTTCAAAACCATGCTGCGACAAAAACCCCCTACCTGGTGCACATCTTCCCTATGATAGACAATTTACTACATGGCCAAATATTGATTAGCAAAACCATGTCTATGCCGTGTATGCATGCATTGAGTTTAGTTAGGATTTGATCCTTATGAGGGACTTGCACTTCCAAAACCAATCATTTTCCTTTGCATTATCTTTGAGTTCTCAAATTAATCATGCTTGGTTATATGGTTTCCACATCGGAATCATGCATCCACTCCACCAAGCATGTTAACCAAAATATTTCTTTTTGCGGGCCTTTGATCCCATTAAAAGATTATGGTCCTCCCAGACAATTGCTCAAGAAAAGTTTGCAAAAAAATATTTGAACCATTGAATTAGCTTCTTTACACCATGAGAGCTAAAAAAAGAAAGAAAGAAAGAAGAAAACAAAAGAAAGAAAAAGTTTATCTGCTCTCATGGATGTGCTTTACCAAAAAGTTTCAAGGTTCATTTAAAAATGAAAAAAATATATTTTTGAGCAAAAATAAAGGACCATCATTTTGCTCTAGCACAAAAATCCAGTCTTTGGGATAAGTCTGCACCCAAGACCTTTGCAATTGTGCTAGCCCATTCCTTCGGATGAGTCCATTCTCTCCCTCTCCCCTGGACATCATTTCTAAATGATTGGAATGAGGAAGTGCAATGTCTTTTCGCTAGGACCATCCCTTAGCTTAACAATACATACATGCTAAATGCGCCATCCTACCAAGATCCACATATTTAAGCCAAACTTTTAGAAAGTAGGATGAGCATTTGGTAAGGAAATACACCTTTTGAGAGATGAGAGTCATAGTGGGAGATTGCATCAAGAGGGAAGATTTTCAATCTTATGCAGCATTATAAAGACTTTGGACTCATGATCAAGTAGGAGATTGCATGACAAAGTCTAAACTAGTCGTTCTAGACTTCAACCACTTATGACAAGGTTATAAAATGCCAATAAGCCCCATTGTACAATGAGAATGACTTAGTAACACAGTTGTGCTGGTTTACACTAACCCATATTGTGTCGGAATATGTGTTTGTGCACTTGATCCTTGCAGGGCGCTAATATTGAAGTAACTCCTAATCCATCACTTCTAAGTTTAATTTGCTTGGGACAAGCAAAGGTTTAAGCTTGGTGAGGTGTTGGCGGCCTATAAAACCCAATTTCGGCCGCCAACCGGTCAGGAAATGCAAGGTAAAGACCTAAGATTAATAAATATTTATTTAAACTAATAGGATTCCATGAGTTTTGGTGAGATATGTGTTTGTCGGTATAACAGGGCCAAAATATGCAAAAACATGAAGAAACACCCCATCGGCCGATCACCACTATGAAACAGCCGTTTTCACCGGTCGACAGGGTCGTTTACAGGCTGCAATCAGGACCCGACCGACAGGGTCGTTTACAGGCTGAAATCAGGGCCCGACCGACAGGGTTGTTTACGGTTGAAATCAACACTCGTTGATTCTGCAAATAGTCCACCATGAAGATGTTTTCTCCTCCTGGACCATGACATGTGAAATGTGGTGAAGGAAAGAAGGCCATCAAGTGGCCTAACGGCCTGGCTTAGTTTTTCGCCTGGCCATCCTTGCCGCCCCACCTAGGCTGCCGCTTGGCTTGGGATGGCCACCCAGGTTTGCAGCCCATGAGGCCTCCTGGCCCCAAAATGAAGAGTCGGTGGAAACCGATCCAACAACCGCCTTTGAGACACAATCCAAGCCATCCGGAGAAGGTCAGTCAGGAAACCGACACAATCCAAGGGCCGCCTGGCCTTGCCCGCCACCCGGCGGTGCATGCCGCCCGGCACACGTGGCAGCCCGGCCTTGCCTACCACTTGACGGACCAACTTTGGCCTACCTACTCCACTCCACCTACAAATGCCTCCCGACCCATCGCCACCTATAAATACAGGGGAAATTTGGCATATGGTGATCATAAATAAAGAGGAACATCAAGAAGATTACTTTCCCATTACTTTTGCTACAATGTAGAGTAGGATAGTTAGTTTGGGAGTCAGAGTCGGGTTGAGAGCTTCTCCTCGGGATTCTGGATTTGTCTTGGAAGCCTTGGTATAAGTTCTCTTAAACTTTTCTTCTATAAAACTTATGCGTCAATTACAAAGATGTTTTTTCTTTTATTTATCCAAGTCTGGTAGTGCCTTCTTAAACTTTGTAGTTGTTTCCTATTTGCACCTTTTGAGAGCGTTTCCATGATTTAAATGTTCACGGGCTTCCCGGCTAGGACTTAATTGAGTCGCCGTCCTGAGTAAGGGTTTTAGCCTTAGTTATTTCCTGGCTGTTCTCCCGCAAAGATAAATGGAAGAATATCTAGTGTGAGTGTAGGCGTTGTGCCTATGTAAATGCTAGCTGGTTATGCATTCATCTCCACGGGTTGTGTGGTAGGCGACAGGTGGTGACAGCCCTATCCGTCCATTTAGTAATCCACCATGTTCGGGAAGTCTCAAGCAGGGTTGTCTAGCGATAGCGTACCCACTAGTACATGAGGTTAGTTACCAACCCTTATTAGTGGATCATTTTCGTGCCCCGAAGTGAACAAAACATGAGTCGTAGAATCGTTAGTAAATGGTGGCATCTCAGCAACGCTTAACGCTTGCCTTGGAAATTTTAGAACATCATTACTTAGGAAATCCAATTTGACTCGTTGTCCTCCCAGCAAGTTGTACCTTTCTCTATTAAATACCTGTAGTGTAGTGTTCTTTTGATGCGTCCATCATATTACCCACTCCTTATCTTCATCCCCGTCGTGGTGTGGTTGTTGATTTCCTTATAAACATTAGATTCTTAACTTTGATAATCTTACGCCTTTCTTCCCTGAGAAGAAATATGATACCCTGGAATACTCCCGAGTGAAATGCTGCAATGGTGTTCCGTGCGCCTGCAGAATTAGTTGATTTATGTTTAGAGCATAGCAAATGACAACAGAACCGTAGCAAGCCGTGTTGATTGCTTCATCCCAAAACCTTTCATGAGTCCCTTATTCATCTAGCATTGCACGAGCTAGAGTGATGAGTGTCTTGTTTTTTTCTCTCCACTAATCCATTCTTTTTAGGAGTGTATGTAGCATAGAATTCATGTTTGATCCCTTTCTAGTCACAATATTTCTCAACTATTGTGTTCTTGAATTCTCTCCCATGATCAGTCCTTATCTTCACTTGCTTGAGATTTGTCCACAAGGAAGAAGGTCCAAGTATACCTCATGAAGTCATCCACAATCACCAAGCAATATAGGTTGCCTCCTAGATGCTTGTAATCAGTTGACCCAAACAAATCCATGTGCAAGAGCTCTAAAGGGCAAGACGTTGACACGAATGATTTGGTGGCGTGGGAAGATGCAACTTGCTTTCCTACTTGACATGCACTGCATAGTCCATCCTTCTCAAATGTGGTATCCTTTTAGTCCTTCAATCATATTCCTCTTGACTACTTTATTGAGCTGATTCATTCAAACATGTGCCAAGCTTCTATGCCACAACCATCCCTTAGTTTCCTTGGTGAGTAGGCAAGTACTTGGTGGCATATTGTTTGATTTGAACTCGATGACATAAAGTTCCCATGCCTCACTCCATGAAACACTAGCCCTTTCTTTTCATTCTTAATCTTTGCACCATCCTCATCAAATGTGCACTTGAATCCCATGTCACAAAGCTGACCAAAAGATAGAAGGTTGAAATTGAGGGTTTCCACAAGAAAGACCTTGGAGAGATGGCGGTCATCCGTAATGGCCACCTAGTTCGAGTCTCTACTCTCCCTTTTGAGTTGTCCCCAAAAGTCACCTTCTCACCATCCTCCTCTTCATCAATGTTGGTGAACATGGTTGGCTTCCCGATCATATGTTGGGTGCCTCCACTCTTATAGTTCAACCTAGTGGTAGCCATAAGACATGCACTAGAGGAAGAAGGGTTAGTAACTAAATCATTACTCAATGAACTTGTACTAACCTCGTCATGTTAAATGATGAGACCATTGTTGACAGTCATCGACCATCAATATACTCAAAATAAAGGAGAATTCAACATTCCCACCATACATGTTAGTTAGAAATAATAATATTCCACTTTTTCTTGGAGACATGCTCACATGTAGGAGATACAACAAAAGAGAGGAGGAAACACACCTATGTGGTGAAGAAACACAACTTCCACCAATCAGAGCTAACCAACATGGATTCCCACAGATCAAATGGCCCACCTGTAGCACCAAACTGACATATAGAAGGGCTAAGCCATGGAGGAGTCAAAGGGACTCACCTACCAGTGTGCCAGTAGAGCCAAGGGTCACTAGGCCCCACCCCTATTTGGCCGAACAAGGTTGTTCGACTGAATAAGAAGTGAGCCCAGCTGGGCCCAACTTCCTCTGGCGGTTCCCCGCCGACTCTCCAAAGATAGTTGTCCCCCTTAGGACAGGAGTTACCGACCTCCGGACCACCTTTGGACCCCTATAAATAGAAGGGTATGACTTCACTCCTCAACACATACTTAGAAGCATCACTCTCTTTGTATTTCGAGTTAATCTATAGTTTTAGTAGAGTTAGGCTTAGAATAGAGTCTTCTTCAGTTCCCAAGTCTCCTTCGGAGTTGTGGTTTTGTTCTTATACCTTTCTCCTTTTGTAAGACTTTATTCCATTTAATATATTTAGTCTTTCTATATAATGGTGTTTGGGTCATGTGTTTCTTGTTTGATAATGTGATCCATTGATGTATGTGGCTAGTATGCTTACAAGTTAGTAGTGTATTTATGCTATACTACCTACAATAGTCTTTATTTATATAATTATAGTGATGCATGACTAATGTCTGACTTAGATCATTTCCACGTGCTTAGTGTTCACTTAAATGTAATTACTCATTTTCTGATCCATCGCTAGGGGGTTAGGGGTATTGTTCTAGAGATGTAAGCGTGGTGCTTAGATAAAAAAATGCATTATTTGTCGTGTAGCCCATGGATTGTATTGAGCTAGGTAGTAGGTGGTGATGACCCTATCTGTCCTTTGAAATCCTCCATGTTCGGCTATGCAATAAGCTCTTGGTCGGAATCGTACTGTGGATGCAGTGGAAAACCGGATGCCCAGGGTATGATGATCTGATTGCCTTGCATTGTTTGTGTATTTGTATAATACTATATAATGTACACTATGCAATTGTATAAAAGCAACATAGGAACTTAGCTCTTTCTTTGTCCTTCTCCACTAGATTAGTCTTTATTTATCTTGAATATGTTATCTCTGTGTTCACTACCCATGATTATCTATATCCTTACCCCTGTGAGGACTTTGCCTTATAATTTATTATGCAAGTCTAGAACATGGTAACCATCTTGATCACCCCCCCCACCCGCCTTCCTTTGGGATAAAATTAATACGATACCCTGAATACTTCCGGTGAAATGCTACAATGGTATTCTTCGTGCATGAAAGGATCCTAGTGACCGAGAGGGGGGGGGGGGTGAATCGGGAACTACCACTATGTACCAATTTTGCCAATCACTAAAAACACCAATAGCACTCAAAGCAACTCCTACACAAATCTAGTGGTGATCACACTAACAATATAATCCTATGGAAGGAAAGGCAACCTATGCATACTAGTGTATCACACAAGTCAATACAACTCCTATGCACTTCTAGTGATCAAGCACACCAATGCAACTCCTACTCATGCTAGTCATCAAATACGGAAGCTTAAGCACTACTAGCAAGCAAACAGCCTAAACATGCAAGTCTATAAGATAGTCAACTAGAACTAAGAGAACACATGAGCATGAATAGCACGGTATGTAAATGCGAAAAGTAGTGCATCAAAGTAAGGAGTAGAGTAAGAGATGGCTCATGATTTTTTTCTCGAGGTCTCGGAAGGATGGCGCCTTCCCCTCCTCCTCGTTGGACCACTCCCGCCGGAGTTCCAGTCCCTCCCGCCACCAAGTGGAGTTCTCTCCCATGAGCCCGCAATCACTCCTAGAGTGAAGACACGGTGTGCGTCACCACTGCACAAAGCACAAGCTCGCCTCCCTCAAGAACTTGTCAGACAACCCGAGCTGACACGGGCGCTCACTATTGTTGCCCCTTTCACCGGTAGGCTCAAATCGTGTAGAAACATGTGACGGCCTTGACAACCGATCATGATAGGCTCGATCACCGACACCTAACCGGTCTAGGTCTCACCATAGACTAAGAGTAACAATCTAGATCACACCCTTAAGGACACCCTAGCCTTAGATGTGCAAGATGCTCAAGTTACTCTCCTCTAGCACTCTCAAGATATGCAATATCTCCTCCTAGTGCTCTCCTCTTTTCCTCTTGGACCTTACCAAATGCTCTTAGGTATTCCATTGGCCAAGAGAGATCTCCAAGACTGCAGCAACAAAGTTATATAGGCTCTCAACCTCAAACTAGTCGTTGCTCCACGAATTTGCCTTTCTGGACATCCAGACTGGACAGTCCGGTCACTGCCTGACCGGACAGTCCGATCACTCTATTAACGACTCTCCTAGCCGTTGGCACAATAGTGTCCAGGTAATTTCTTGTACTGACCGGACTGTCCGATCACTAGACTAGACCGTCTAGTCCGTTTTTCTCTCCAGTCCAGAAACATTCTGCGCCGAAGCTCCTTGCTACCCTGCTTCATCCCTACTAACCGGACCGTCCGGTCAGCAGACCAGTTCATCCGATCTGTACAGGATCTCCAGCTGACAGACCTCTTGCTCCTCGCTCTAAGTCCTAAACAACTCCCCATAGTGACCGTACAGTCCGGTCTCCACTGACCCCTCTGTCCGGTCTCTATGTCCAGAAGCTGAAACTTGTCATCCTCGCTTGAATTCCTTTCCCGGCTTCTCTGAATAGCTCCTTGGCTTCTCCACTGTCACCTAGTGCCTGTGATTTCACTGATCAACCTTGCACATCACCAACTAGACATGACCTAAGAGAATGACCTAGACCCTCTTGATGGTCCGGTTTTTTCTATGGACTCAAAGCCCTAACAACTAGTCAAGTTTTCCAAACACTTGCACCATAGCTTGTTCTCCGCTTTGATCCATCTCCATCAACCCTTGGACTCCATCAACTTCACAAGCCTCCATGCTTGTGGTCATTGTCATCTATCGCCAAGGACGCCATCAACAATCATCATAGATAGAAGAGGTTTCCTACACGAACAACACTCATGTAGACATTAGTCACATTTCATGTTTGTCATTCATCACCAAAACACCATACCTTGGGGTGACCTCAATGGTCATGAACCTTACAATCTCCCCCTTTTTGGTGATGGATGACAACCACTACTTATGATGATCCAAAACGGACGAGCAAGAAAGAACCAAAGGAAAAGAAAAGATTGAAAGACATACCTTGGTCCTTACCTTAGAAGTAGTCTCCCCCATGAGATGTGCTAGGTGTTGAGGAATAACTACCCACTCATTTAGCGCACTAGATATTGAGCTTGAGTTGAATTTTGTGCTCCTCATGGTGTTGTGGTAGTCAATCTTGTTGATGTAGACACGCACCATGGACGTAGATGTTCATGTTGGTGTAGATGTTCATTGTTGTTGTAGACAAGCACCATTGTTGTTCTTCTCCATGTTGGTGTAGATGTTCATCTTGATGTGATCTTCATGTTCCATCTCCCTGAATCTCCACGTTCCTTCTTCATGTTCTTCTTCATGTTCTCCTCCCCCTTTGTATTAACGATCATCTTCATGTTCCTTCTCCCTCTTTGATCTAGACTTGGCTTTTGGATCTTCATGTTTCTTCTCCCCCTTTGTCACCTATCACCAAAAACCACACCAAAACATAACAAAACCAAGAGGCGTAAGATAGTTAGCAAGAGTTAGGATAACTCCCCCTTTCATGGTTCTCCTCCTTGGTCGTGATGGTGTTTCATCGTAGCTCCCCCTACAGTTATGACTCAACAAAAATATTTTCTCAAATATGCAAGGGTTAGTCATTAGAGAGGTGGGAATGTATGAGCCACTTGTCTTTGAGCCACACGAGTAGATTTAACCTCAGAGCTCGGTCGAACATGACTCAATGGGCATGAAGCACAAATATCACTATTTGATCATCTGGAGAGTCATGTACTCACATTGTAAATGAGTAACTCCCCCTAGATACATGCTTGAGAGCATGTATGGTATCTCAATGCAAAGATGCATGAATGCAAAGAATGCAAATGCAACAAGTCTACAATGCATGATGCGATGCTAAAGAAAAGAGAGAGAACCACTACAAACCAAAGTGTCAACAACGAGTTGTTCCCTTCTCAAGCTTGTTCACAATGGACCATTCTTCAAAGCCTAGGGTACACCATGAACCACCTTCCCATGCTTAACCCATGTCCATTGCTATCTCAAGAAGGTCTAAAGTCAACCAACAAAAGAAGAGAAACAAGCACAAACAAAGACACAAACAAGAACAAACAAAACACTATACATATTTACAAAGAACAACCTCATGGGTTACCCATGTGAAGTTGGAGAGGTCGAGAACATTGAGTTCTCCCCTTAGCTTGTTGAAGGTCTTCTCATCGAGTGGCTTGGTAAAGATATCCGCTAATTGTTCATGAGTTCGCACGCTCACCGACTCGATGTCCTTCTTCTCAACATGATCTTTTATGAAGTGATGCCTCACTTGAATGTGCTTTGCATGACCATGATCTCCCATCTTGAGGGCCATCTTGATTGCTGCCTCACTATCACAATATAGTGGCATTTGAGTATAGTTGAGGCCATAGTCCGAGAGAGTTTACCTCATGTAAAGGAGTTGTGCACAACATGCTCTGGCCGCCATATATTCCGCTTCGATGGTAGATAGAGCCACCGAGTTTTGCTTCTTTGAGCTCCAAGATACTAGAGATCTTCCAAAAAATTGGCAACCTCCCAATGTACTCTTTCTATTTACTTTGCAACCCACGAAGTCTGAATCCGAGTACCCAAGTAACTCAAAGTTTGTTCCTCTAGGATACCATAAGCCCATAGTAGGTGTGTACTTGAGGTATCTCATTATTCTCTTCACGGCCTTCAAGTGTGACTGCATTGGATTTGCTTGATAGCATGCACACAAGCACACACTAAACATAATGTCCGGTCTTGAGGCGGTGAGATAGAGCAAAGACACAATAATTAATCTATATAGCTTGGTGTTCACCGGTTTTCCTTTCACATCATCATCCAAGGGTTTGCTAAAAGCCATAGGTGTGTGCAAAGGCTTGCAATTTTCCATGTTGAATCTCTTGAGAAGGTCCTTAGTATATTTCTCTTAATAGATGAAGTTTCCTTCTCTCAATTGGTTGACTTGAAAACCAAGGAAAACATGCAACTCTCCAATCATTGACATTTGGAATTCCCTAGCCATCATCTCCCGAAACTCTTCATTGAACTTCTCATTGGTTTACCCATAGTGATATCATCCACATAGATTTGGCACACAAAGAGATCCCAACATGCCTCATGAACAAGGTGCTATCAATGCTTCCAATGATGAATCCATTTTTGAGTAGGAAGTTCCTCAAGTGTTCATACCATGCCCTTGGTGCTTGCTTGAGACCATAGAGAGCTTTCTTTAATTTGTACATATGTCTTGGATGTTTTGGGTCCTCAAACCCCGGAGGTTGTTCCACATAGACTTTCTCATTGATCTCTCCATTCAAGAAAGCACTCTTGACATCCATTTAAAAGAGCATGAAGCCATTGTGTGATGCATAGGCAAGTAAGATCCGAATAGCTTCAAGACGGGCCACAGGAGCAAAGGTCTCTTCAAAGTCAATTCCCACCACTTGAGAATATGCCTTAGCCACTAGGCAAGCTTTGTTCTTGACAATTGCTCCTTTCTCATCTTGCTTGTTCTTGAAGACCCACTTGGTGCCAACCACATCATGATTCTTGGGCCTCTCAACCAATTTCCATAATTTGTACCTCTTGAAGTTGTTCAACTCTTCTTGCATGGCAATAACCTATTTGTGATCATCCATAGCTTCATCAATGGAAGTGGGCTCAATCATAGATACGAAGGAGAAGTTCTCAATCTCAACATTGGCCTCATCATCATTCTCTTCACTCACATAGTTGGGCTTATATTGATTTCTCCTTGTCTTTATTCCTCGAGATGGATTCCCAATGATCAAGTCTTGTGAATGATCTTTGTTGATGGCCTTGGGTCTAGGATGGTATTTTCTTTGAGTGGGAGGAGCTCTAGGTGAGGTATCTTGTGCATCATGTATTGTTTGCTCTCTTGATATATGAGTGTCTTGGATCCTAAAAGAGGTGGAAGAGTCACTCTTTTGGTTTCTTGTTTTGGACTTTTAGCTTGAGGTGGATGGGAGGGTATCTTGTGAAGAGCTAGGAGAAGTGGCTTGTGGTGAGGTTTGTGGCTCACTTCTCACTTGGGATTCCTCATCATTTGGTGAGTGTACTCTCAATGAATATTGGGAGGAGCTTGTGGGAGTATTTGTGGCATCTTGGGTTGTTTGTTGTACCTCGGAGGAGGAGGTAGGTTAAGGTGGCGGAGTAGAGGGCTCATCAATATCACCATCATTGACCTCATGGGGTAAAACCTCGCCCACGAGCATGTTTCTCAAGGCTTCCCTCATAGGCTCATCTCCACTGTTCACTTCATGAAATTCATCCTTCTTTTGAGACCCATTTAACTCATCAAATTGCACGTCATAGGATTCTTCCACACATCCCGTGGCTGAGTTGTAGACCCTATATGCTTTAGAAGTCCCAGAGTACCAACAAGAATGCCTTCATAAGTTCTGCTCTCAAACTTTTCGAGCTTTCTCTTCTTGAGAATGTAACACTTTCATCCAAAGACTCAGAAATAAGAAACATTAGGTTTCCGTCCCACCAATAGCTCATATGGCGTTTTCTTCAACAACCGATGGAGATAGACACGGTAGGAGGTGTAGCAAGCTGTGTTGATTGCCTCCACCCAAAACTCTCATGAGTTCTATACTCATGCAACATGGCATGAGCAAGAGTGATGAGCGTCTTGTTGTTCCTCTCCACTTTGTTCGGGAGTGTATGTAGCGGAGAATTCATGTTTGATCCCTTTCTTGTCACAATATTCCTCCACTGTGGTGTTCTTGAACTCAGTCCCATTGTCACTCCTTATCATCACAATGCTAGCATTGAACTCATTCTTTGCCCTCTTGGCAAACTTTCTGAAGATACCACTGGCTTGAGATTTGTCCACAATAAGGAAGGTCCAAGTGTATCTCGTGAAATCATCAACAATCACCAAGCAATATAGATTGCCTCCTAGACTCCTGTAGTGTTTTGGCCCAAACAAATCCATGTGCAAGAGCTCTAGAGGACAAGATGTAGACATGAATGACTTGGTGGGATGTGAGGATGCAACTTGTTTCCCTGTCTGACAAGCACTGCATAATCTATCCTTCTCAAAGGCCACATCCTTGATTCCTTCAACTAGATTCCTCTTGACAATCTTCTTGAGCTGATTCATTCCAACATGTGCCAGTATTCTATGCCACAACAATCCCTTGGATGCCTTAGTGAATAGGCAAGTGCTTGGTGGCATATTGCTTGACTTGAAGTCCGTGACATACAAGTTTCCATGTCTCACTCATTGGAATACTAGCCCTCTCTTGGCAATCTCAATTGTTGCACCATCCTCATCAAATGTGCACTTGAAACCCATGTCACAGAGTTGACCAATAGACAAAAGGTTGATGTTGAGGGTTTCCACTAGAAAGACCTTGGAGAGATGGAGGTCATTTGTGATGGCCACCTTGCCCGAGCCTCTAACTCTTCCTTTTGAGTTATCCCCAAAAGTCACCTTCTCAATATCTTCGTCTTCATCAATAGTGGTGAATATGGTTAGCTTCCCAGACATATGTTGAGTGCACCCACTATGAAGAATCCAATAAGTGCCTCCACTCTTGTAGTTGACCCTGGTGGTAGCCATAAGACAAACACTAGAGGAAGAAGGGTTAGTATCCAAAGCATTACTTGATTGACTAGTACCAACCTCATCGTGTCGAGCAATAAGTCCATCCTCATAGATAGGGATTCTTGCAATCCCATCTAGTAGTCTCCTTCTAATGGGATAGTGAGGAGCATGATACCTCCAATGTCCATGATCATCCCCCATATGTATATTGTCAAGGTTGATGTAGTAATGGGGAGGATCATAGAGTCCGGTGATGTGCTCAACTACATGCCCCACTTGTGAATGGAGCACGAGTATCATCTCCATTGCTCTATCAATTGAGAGCTCATGTCTCCTGTTGACTACCTCCTCAAGTAGGAAACCCCTCTTCGGAGTTGTGATTTGTTGGAGGAGCTTGTCAATCACTTCATGTGGTGCAATCCTCCGAAATCCTTTGAAAGAGTTTATCCTACACACAAGATCATAGATGCTCAATAGATTCTCATGAAGGTCATCATTTGAATTTCTCACAAATTCACCAAGTTCAAAGAGGAGATCTTGATGGTGAGCTCGACGAAGATGCCAAAGTTGATCTTGTGGTGGAGGAGGTGGTGGTGCTAGAGCCGAAGCCGTAAGATTGATCATCTCAAATGACCAAGCGAACATTGTTGTTGATGCTCCCCCTACGCCAATGCCTGGTCCACCCAAGATGCTTGGAGTAGAACTTGGAATGACACTTGACGTAGAGCTCGACGAAGCGTCCAATGAATATCTTGCTCCGAAGGGGTTGTAGAAGTTGTTGCAAGACAATCTTGTGGAGGGATCAAAGAAGTTGGAGCTCAAAGATACTCCTTTCCCTTTGCTTGAAGATTCTTCATAGTTTGTCTTGGATGTCTTCTTCCACGCCATGCTCGTGGTGATTTCCTCATCCTTGAAGAGCAGCTTAATCACATCCTCAACGGAGAGACTCTTCTCCATGAGAAGGTCAAGGGTGACGTAGAAAAGCTTCCTACTCGGAAGCAAGGAGAGGATCTTCTCAACTATCACTATCTTGGGAAGCTCAAAAGAAGTCGCCCCAATCCTGTCCACAATACCTCGCAAGCGAATAAGAGAGTCAAGTAAGTCCTCATTGTCATTAGCATGAAAAGCAAATAACTCCTCAACAATAGAACTACTAGAATGATCAATAGGATGCTCACAAATATCATCAATGCTAGTCATGCTAGTAGAGCAAGCAATATCAAGAGACACATCATTATCAATCATCATATTAGGCACACTAGTAGAGCAACCTATCAAGTCGATGCTAGGAGGATCTAGGCACTCACTAGAACAAGGCACATCCACACAATCATCACAATCATCATACACATGATCATCGGTGAAGGTATTGGCAATTTCTACAAGAGTATCCATCAACTCATCTGGAATCATGGCATTTAGGTAGCTTTTAAAGTGATCCTTCCATGAGCCATGGCTCGGCCCCAAATTGGATGACATCCCAACTCAATGCGGTCACTACTCAAGGTGGTTAAGCCTTATAATGAGCACTTGGCTCTGATACCATTTGAAAGGATCAGAGTGACCGAGAGGGAGGGTGAATTTGGAACTACCACTATGTACCAATTTTGCCAATCACTAAAAACACCGATAGCACTCAAAGCAACTCCTACACGAATCTAGTGGTGATCACACTAACAATATAATCCTATGGAAGGAAAGGCAACCTATGCATACTAGTGTCACACACAAGTAAATACAACTCTATGCACTTCTAGTGATCAAGCACACCAATGCAACTCCTACTCATGCTAGTCATCAAATGCAGAAGCTTAAGCACTACTAGCAAGCAAAGAGCGTAAACATGCAAGTCTATAAGATAGTCAACAAGAACTAAGAGAAAACACGAGCATGAATAGCACGGTATGTAAATGCGGAAAGTAGTGCATCAAAGTAAGGAGTATAGAAAGAGATGGCTCATGATTTTTTCCCGAGGTCTCGCAAGGATGTTGCCTTCCCCTACTCCTCGTTGGACCACTCCCGCTAGAGTTCTGGTCCCTCACACCACCAAGTGGAGTTTTCGCCCACGAGCCTCCAATCACTCCTAGAGTGAAGACACGGTGTGCGTCACTACTGCACAAAGCACAAGCTCACCTCCCTCGAGAATTTGTTGGACTCCCTGAGCCGACACGGGCGCTCACTATTGATGCCCCTTTCACCGGCGGGCTCAAACCGTGTACAAACGTGTGACGGCCTTCACAACCAATCACGATAGGCTCGATCACCGACACCCAACCGGTCTAGGTCTCACCATAGACCAAGAGTAACAATCTAGATCACACCCTCAAGGACACCCTAGCCTTAGATGTGCAAGATGCTCAAGTTACTCTCCTCTAGCACTCTCAAGATATGCAATATCTCCTCCTAGTGCTCTCCTCTTTTCCTCTTGGACCTTACCAAATGCTCTCAAGTATTCCACTGGCCAAGAAAGGTCTCCAAGACCCCAGCAACAAAGTTATATAGGCTCCCAACCTCAAACTAGTCGTTGCTCCACGAAATTGCCTTTCTGGACATCCAGACCGGATAGTCCAGTCACTGCCTGACCGGACAGTCCGGTCACACTGGTATCGGCTATCCTAGCCATTGGCACAACAGTGTCTAGGCAATTTCCTGTACTGACCGGACTGTCCGAACACTAGACCAAACCGTCTGGTCCGTTTCTCTCTCCAGTCTAGAAACATTCTACGCTGAAGCTCCTCGCTGCCCTACTTCATCCCTACTGATCGGACCGTCTGGTCAGCAGACTGGACCATCCGGTTTGTACAGGATCTCCAGCTGACAGACCTCCTACTCCTTGCTCTAAGTCCTGGACAACTCCTCATAGAGACCGTATAGTCCGGCCTCCACTGACCCCTCTATCCGGTCTCTATGTCCAAAAGTTGAAACTTGTCGTCCTCTCTTGACTTTGTTTCCCGGCTTCTCCGAACAGCTCCTTGGCTTCTCCACTGTCACATAGTGCCTATGATTTCACCAATCAACCTTGCACATCACCGACTAGACATGACCTAAGAGACTGACCTAGACCCTCTTGATAGTCCGATTTTTCCTATAGACTCAAAGCCCTAACAACTAGTCAAGTGTTCCAAACACTTGCACCATAGCTTATTCTCCGCTTTGAACCATCTCCATCAACCCCTGGACTCCATCAAGTTCACAAGCCTCCATGCTTGTGGTCACTGTCATCCATCGCCAAGGACGCCGTCGACAACCATCATATGGTAGAAGAGGTTTCCTACACAAACAACACTCGTGTAGACATTAGTCACATTTCATGTTTGTCATTCATCACCAAAACACCATACCTTGGGCTGACCTCAATGGTCATGAACCTTACAGTGCACTTGCATATTATCTGCATTCTTTAAAAATACCAACAACCATCCTCATAATTGTTGGTATTTCTTAACATCACATCAAGAATATCACTATTCCTAGTACGATGCCAGAAATATTTGTTGGCATTTGTTAACCTTTAAGAATAATGTGAATTAATCCGCAAGCGCACGGAACACTATTGTAGCATTTCACCCGGTAGTATTCCAAGGCATCGTATTTATTTTCCTTAGGGAAGCTAGGTGTAAGATTATCTTAGTTTAATAAAGATATAACTATAATAATTATACCAACTAACCAAAGATGGGGGTAAGGATGTTCAATAAAAATATGGGGGTAGCAACACAGGAGAAATCCACACTAAGATAAATAAAGAGATCGATTAAGCTAGCCGGGAAGACAGCGAGTATAAGTCTAAGATTCCTAAAAATATATCTTTCCAAAATATATCTAAGTCAAGCGTCAAATCATAGTTACTCAGGTTGAGTGCTTACACCAATTTCTTGGTACAGCCTCAAGTCTTTCACCTGTTAGCTCACTTCAGGGCACGAAAACGTTCCACTAATATGGGCCAGTAACTAGACTCTGTACTAGTGGGTATGCTATCGCTAGACAACCCTGACTAAGCCAGCCCGAACATGGTGGATTACTAAAAGGGATGGACAGGGCTGTCACCACCTACCGTCTACCACACAAACCATGGGGACGAAAGCAAATCCAACTAGCGGTAACTTAGGCACCACGCCTACGCCTTCACCGGATATTCTTCCGTTGGCCTAGTAGAAGAATAGCTGGGAAATAACCAAGTCTAATTCTGGAAAGAACCAAACATAATTAAATCCTAGCCGGGAAACCCGTGAACTATGCAACAAAGTTTCTTCCCAATAATTGTAGCTTAAGGAAAATGACTAAATTAAGATAAATACTTGACAAGATATAAAAGAAAAGATATTTATATTTATAAAGGTTAAGTCTTACATAAAGAGAAAAGATACAAGAGAGCTCATACCAAGACTCCAAGACAATTTCAGATTCTCGAGCGATGCTCTTGACTAGACTGTAACTCCTGACTAACTAACCTATTCTAGTAAGTAGCACAAGTAGTGGGAAATGGACTCCTTGATGTGTTTATTGCTTTGATGCCCTTCTTCTTCCGAATTCCCCCTCTATTTATAGGTGGCGAAGGTCCGAGGGGTATTTGTAGGAGAAGGAGGGTCGGTTGGCAAAAGTCGGTGCACCGGACGACGGACCATGCCTGGCCGCATGCACCGTCGGGCGGCAGCCTAGGTCGGATGGCCGTAGGATCGTGTAGGCTCACAACCGACTTGTTTTGGTTGGCTCAGATCTTGTCTTGATGGTGGTTATTTGGTCGGTTCGTGTTGACTTCTCTATTTGGGGTCGGTAGGCGTATTGGGCCTCATGGGCTGGCAACCCCGGGTGGCAACCCGAGGTCGGGCGGTAGCACAGGCCAGGCGGCAGACCTGGCCGGGCGGCATGGGACGCCGGGCCGCTGGCCAGGTCGGATGGCGACCTGGGCCAGGTGCCGACCCCCTCCGGGTGGCCCCTTGACTTCTCCCGGTTAGGCCTCTCGTCGGCCTTCTCTTCCTTAGTCATATTTCATCGTTCTTAATCCGGGAGAAGAAATCGCCATCATGGTGAAGTGTTTTTGTAAAACCAGATGGGCCGGATGATCAACCTGAAAAACGACCCTGGTTAACTAGCCGGGTGGCTGATTTCAGCCGTTTATGACCCTGTCTGCCAGTTTCTGATTTCAGCCTGAAAACGACCCTAGTTAACCAGCCGGGTGGCTGTTTTCAGCTATTTATGACCCTGTCGGCTGGTTCCTGATCGGCCGACGGGGTGTTTCTTCATGTTTTTGCATATTTTGGCTCTCTTATGCCTGCAAACACATATTTGATTAAAACTTGTGGAACTTTATTAGTTTAAACAAATATTTATTAAACTTTGGTCTTCACCTTGCATTTTCTGACCGGTTGGTGGCCGATTTTGGGTTTTATCGGCCGCCAACAATAATTAGGGATCTGTGCAATCCCTTCTTGAAGTCTTCTCCTTATAGGATGGTGGGGAGCATGATACCTCCGTCCATAACCATCCCCCATATGCACATTGTCAAGGTCGATGTAGTAGTTGGGAGGATCATGAATGCCAGTGATGTGCTCAAGCATGTGTCCCACTTATGAGTGAAGCAGAAGTATCATCTCCGTGGCACTCTCAATTGAGAGGTCATGCCTTCGGTCGATCACCTCTTCAAGCAAGAAACCCCTCTCAGGAATTGTGATTTGCATGAAGCACTAGTCAATCACTTCATGTGGTGGAACCTATCATAGGCCTCAAAATTAGTTCATCATACACACAAGATCATAAATGCATAAGAGAGTCACAAAGATCATCATTCGAGTTTCTAACAAATTAATCAAATTTAAACAAGAGATCCTATTGGTGACCTCGATGAAGATGCTAATGTAGGTCTCGTAGAGGAGGAGGTGGAGCCGCTGGAGCCAGAGTAGTGAGATCAATCATCTCATTTGATCCTGTAAGCATCATGGTCGGCGCTCCCCCTAACACAATGCCTGGTCCACCCAAAGTGCTTGTAGTAGAACTTGAAATAACACTTGAGATAGAGCTTGATGAAGCACTTGACAATAAGTTTGGTGTAGGTGTTGAGCTGAAGGGGTTGTTGAAGCTATTGCAAGGCAATCTTGTGGAGAGATCAAAGAAGTTTGAGCCCAAAGCAACTTATTTCCCTTTATTTGATAATGCTTCATTGTTTGTCTTGAATGTCTTCTTCCCCTTCAAGCTTGTGGTGATCTCCTCATCCCTGAAGAGCAGCCCGATCACATCATCAATGGAGAGATTCATGGTGAGATCAAGGGTGATGTAGAGGAGCTTGCTGCTAGGGAGCAAGGTGAGGATCTTCTCAACTTTCAATATCTTTGGAAGCTTGAAAGGCCTTTAAGTTGCTACAATTCCGACCACAATACAATAAGAGAGTCAAGTATGTCCTCATTCTCATTAGCATGAACAGTAAATAACTCCTTAACAATTGAAGCACTAGTATGACCAACAAAGGACTCATAATCTGTCGAGAGATAATCTTGATAGTAGATCTAGGTATGTGTATGAGTAAGAAAGTCGATGGACACAGGACACGGGATTTATACAGGTTCGGGCCTCCCGGAGGATAATAACCCTATGTCCTGTTTGGTGTTCTTGTATTACTAAGATTCACACAGGGGCTAGGGTTTCCCAATGCAAGTCTAATGATCATCGAGGACCCCATGTCTTCCTTATATATCCGAAGAGTGGTGGTTCATATGGCAATCTATCATTCGGTTAAATTTGATTATATCTATACACCATATCTATTAACCTAACTTGCTGCCTACCCAAAACAAATTTTCGAGTAGTTATCTTCTGGCCCTTAATCTCCAATGCTTCATAATCAAGTCTCGGCCCACTCGGTCATATAGACTGATGTGGACAAGGGTTCCCGATCTTCCGAAAGGTTCTTGGTAAGTTGATTTGGTCGGAGGCGACACACAAATCGATCCGGCTTCAGAACAGCATGTTCTAAACCCCGCAATCGCAGCACGACGTCTCCTCTGGTTATCAACCGTCCAAAAGACGATTGACCTCGCCGAGAAGGCTAATCCCTGCCTGCGAATCAAGAACACAAGCAAGAACAACAAATAATGCAACACAATTGCAGATGTATGATTAAACTCTCGAAGTTGGGGTCTCACAAACCGATGAACGGTGAAACTGTTTATGAACAGAATTGATCTAAGCAAAACCCCAACCCTAATGGTGCGGCGGTGGCTGTATATAAAGACCCTAGGGTCGTGCAAGACCCTCTGGACGCGCCCCGAATTGGGCTCAACTAGATACAAGGCCCAAAGACAAAAAATAAGCGACGCAGCACCGACACAGATTCTGGACTCTCTCTTGTTTTGACGATTCCCGATGACTCCGGATGACTTTTGACATGAGGCCGGCGGCATTCGAAAGGTCTTCTCCTTATCTTTCCATGCATATGTAGAACGTCCAAATCCGAGTCCGTATGCGTCCTGGGCGACCGTTTTAGTACAGACTGGTCCTGGGCCCCGAAACAGACTCGAAGTCGGTTTTGATTGGGCCTCCACTTTGGCTTCCAAGCCCTTGCTGTCCCTCCACGTTTCCAAATCCTTCTCCCATCATCTCCTGGTCCTCTCCATGGTTTCTAATCATAAAATAATCATTAGGTAGCAAACCATTCTCAAAAGTAACATATAGCGAAGAACGTAGGAACGAGCTCACCTCTAAATTTAGTTGTCGTGTACGAGCTCTAGTCATTGGACCTTGCAAGTCCAGATTTGGAGGAGTGTTGTGTGTATCCATAGGAGTGATGTCCTCATCATCCTCCACCTCTTGAAGTGGAGTCGTCCTCGACTCAAGCTCATCCTCTTCTCCCAAGTATGGTTTCAAATCTGAAATGTTAAAAATAGGACTAACCCCGAACTCGGGAGGCAACTCAAGTTTGTATGCATTATCATTAATCTTCTCTATTATTTTGAATGGACCATCAGCTCTAGGCATTAGTTTAGACTTTCTCAATTCTAGAAATCTATCCTTCCTTAAGTGTAACCACACTAAATCTCCTACATCAAGCTTTACTTCCTTTCTTCCCTTACTACCAGCAATTTTATACTTTTCATTCATCTTTTCAATGCTAAGTCTAGTGGTCTCATGTATTTGCAAAATAAATTCAGCACGCTCCTTAGCATCAATATGAATTCTCTCATTAATAGGTAGAGGAAGTATATCAAGTGGAGTACGGGGATCGAAACCATACACTACCTTGAATGGACTTACCTTGGTAGTAGAATGTGTTGCCCGATTATAAGCAAACTCAACATGAGGTAAGCATTCTTCCCATTGCTTCAAATTTTTCTTCAAAACAGCTCGCAACATAGTACCCAAAGTGCGGTTCACAACCTCAGTTTGTCCATCAGTTTGTGGATGACAAGTTGTAGAAAATAACAACTTTGTACCCAACTTATTCCAAAGCGTGCGCCAAAAATGACTCAAGAATTTTGCATCACGATCTGAAACAATAGTAGAAGGCATACCATGCAAACGTACAATTTCTTTGAAAAAAAGATCAGCAATATAACTAGCATCGTCAGTTTTATGACATGATATAAAGTGTGCCATCTTGGAAAAACGATCCACGACAACAAAAATGCTATCGCTCCCCCTCTTAGTCCTAGGCAGTCCTAAAATAAAGTCCATAGAAATATCCGCCCAAGGAATAGAAGGAACAGGAAGTGGCATGTATAAACCATGTGGATTCAATCGAGACTTAGCTTTTTGACATGTAGTGCAGCGAGCAACAAAACGCTCAACATCTTTCCTCATCCTTGGCCAAAAGAAGTGTGTGGCCAAAATATCCTCTGTCTTCTTAGCACCAAAATGACCCATCAATCCACCTCCATGCGCCTCCTGCAACAACAAAAGACGAACGGAACCAACTGGAATGCATAGGCGGTTAGCTCTAAACAAGAATCCATCATTCAACACAAATTTGTGCCAAGCACGACCTTCTTTACAGTGCAGCAATACATCTTTAAAATCGACATCAACAACATATTGTTCTTTAATTGCCTCAAGTCCAAAAATTCTACAATCAAGTTGAGACAACAAAGTATATCGCCTCGATAAAGCATCAGCAATCACATTATCCTTCCCTTTCTTATGTTTAATAATATAAGGAAAAGACTCAATAAACTCAACCCATTTAGCATGTCTACGGTTCAAATTGCCTTGAGAACGAATATACTTAAGTGATTCATGATCAGAATGAATAACAAATTCTTTGGGCAACAAATAATGACGCCACGTTTCTAAAGAACGTACAAGTGCATATAGTTCCTTATCATACGTGGAATAATTCAAAACAGGCCCAGTAATTTTCTCACTAAAGTATGCAACAGGTTTACCATCTTGCATCAGAACACCACCAATGCCTATACCACTAGCATCACATTCAAGCTCAAAAGTCTTATCAAAATTGGGTAATTGCAGCAATGGTGCATGTGTAAGTTTGTCCTTCAAAGCATCAAAAGACTCATGATGTACCTTACCAAAATGGAAGTCAACGCCCTTCTTTGTCAACTCATGCAATGGTGCAGCAATGGTGCTGAAATCTTTGACAAAGCGGCGGTAGAAACCTGCAAGACCAAGAAAACTCCTCACTTGTGTGATAGTTTTTGGTACAGGCCAGCTCTTTATGGCTTCAATCTTCGCCTCATCCACCTCAATTCCCTGTGGAGTCACAACATAGCCAAGAAAAGAGACTCGATCCGTGCAAAAGGTGCACTTCTCAAGGTTACCAAATAAACGTGCAACTCGCAAAGCATCAAAAACAGCACGCAAATGAATCATATGATCATCCGTGGATTTGCTATAAATCAAGATATCATCAAAGTAAACAACCACAAATTTGCCAATAAAAGGTCTTAAAACCTCATTCATCAAACGCATGAAAGTACTGGGTGCATTAGTTAACCCAAAAGGCATTACTAACCACTCATACAACCCGAATTTGGTTTTGAAAGCTGTTTTCCATTCATCTCCAAGTTTCATTCTAATTTGATGGTAGCCACTACGCAAATCAATTTTAGTGAAAATTATAGCACCACATAACTCATCAAGCATGTCGTCTAGCCTAGGAATAGGATGACGATACCTAATAGTAATGTTATTAATGGCTCTACAATCTACACACATACGCCAAGAACCATCTTTCTTAGGAACCAAAAGTACAGGAACAGCACAAGGACTAAGTGATTGACGAACATACCCACGATCCAAAAGGTCTTGGACTTGTCGTTGTATCTCCTTAGTCTCCTCAGGGTTGGTCCTATAAGCAGCACGGTTTGGTAAAGTAGCACCAGGAATCAAATCAATTTGATGCTCAATCCCTCTCAAAGGTGGCAATCCCGGGGGTATCTCAGCTGGGAAAACATCCTCATACTCCTGCAAAAGGTTAGTGACAGCAGGAGGCAAAGCACTAGAAGCAATATCACCAAGCAAAAACAAGGCTTGTTTGCATATCAAAGCATAGCAAATATCATCAGTAGAAATTTCAGCAAGCTCAGATTTTGTGGCAAGACATGAACGACCTTGTAATTTAATTGCAGCACCCTTAGAACATGAAGAATCATTAACATTACTTGGTGTAGAAGCAGAATTAACAGGTTGCTGAATTTCAGGGCGTTTATTTTTCAAACTAGCAGCTCGTTCTAAATCAGCTTGTACAATTTCAGCAGGGGTCATTGGTAACAAAGTAATTTTAGTTCCTTTATGCATAAAAGTGTACTTATTACTTTTACCATGGTGTACAGCATCATTATCAAATTCCCAAGGTCTACCCAATAAAAGTGAACAAGCTTGCATGGGTACAACATCACAATCAACAGAATCCACATAGGAACCAATGGAAAAAGGAACTCTGCAAGTTTGTGTTACCTTAGCATTTCCAGAGTCATTTAACCACTGAATGTAGTATGGATGTGGATGTGGGCGTGTGGTCAAATCAAGCTTCTTAACCACATCAGAACTCACCAAATTGTTGCAGCTTCCTCCATCAATGATGACACGTGCCCGACAGTTCTTGATGACGAAGAAAATCTGGAACAAGTTATGTCGCTGCATCATCTCGGGTTGCTGGACTTGTGTGCTAAGCACACGCTGCACAATAATATTCATATAGCCCGTGGTATCTCCGCCTCCAAGGACGAGGTCACCGCTGGTGGCAGCGACATCCTCCTCCTCATCCTCCACATCGGAGGCGCTCATGTAACCGCCATCATCTGTCGCCACATATGCCCGCCTACTTGGGCAATCTTTCTGCACATGGCCAAGACCATGGCAGCGGTGGCACTGAATCCCTGTAGTGCGTCCCGTCGAAGCAACAGAGGAGGCACTACTAGCCGGTACCTGCACAGAATTTTTACCTGAGCGCGTAGAAGGGGCAGGGGCTGATCTTGGTGCTGCAGAAACAACACTAGCTGGTGGGGGCGGCCGGAAAGATGGCTTGGGCAGCCCCGAAGTCCCCGTCGGCCGTGGTGGGTAGAAATTCCTGGACTTGCTGTACTCCTCAAAAGCCTGGAAAAGTCCCTGTGATTCTTTCTCTGCAAGCATAGCATACTGGAAACACTGGTTGAGGGTATAAAATTCTTTATAATCAAGGATGTCCTGAATTTCTTTTCTCAAACCAGAATAAAAGCGGCAAATCTGATCCTCTACTTTTTCAACCACAGCACAACGAATCAAACCCTTCTAAAGCTCACTAAAATACTCCTGAACAGTTTTATCTCCTTGATCTAAACGCTGCAGTTTATTACGAATTTCTCTATAAAAAGAAGGAGGAACAAAACGATCACGCATTTCTACCTTAAGTTCTTCCCAAGTAGTAGGCAAATCGGTTTCAGCAGCTAGACCACTCCACCAAACAATAGCAAAGTCCTTAAACTCACTAGTGGCTTGTCTAACTCTATGTTGTTCAGGAACAAGGTGGGCATTAAATTTTTGTTCTACCGTCATTTCCCAATCAAGGTAAGCATCACCATCGTATTGACCCGAAAACGAAGGAATTGAAAACTTAATTTTAGCATACGGATCATCTGGAGCATAGTTACCTTGTGTGCGACGGGTGTGGTTGTGGAAACCACCCATACCTTGAGGGTTACATTGCAAACGGCGTCGTAACCTTGCGGTCCTTGTAGCTGACCTATCGACGGTGCCATCAGCCTTATACACCGTTGCTTCATCATGATCGCCTTCAACGTCGTTGTTGGTGTTGTTGTTGGTGTTGTTGTTGTTGTTGTTGTTGTTGTTGTTGTTGTTGGTCTTGTGAGCGGTCTCCAATTCGACAACCTGATCGGTTAACTTAGAGACTCTCTTATCCAACCGCTCAATGCTTTCTCCCAGGTGAAGCTTGGTGACGGCGTCGGTGACGGCCCTGGTGATCGTTTCTGCCAAATCACTCTGAACCGCCTGCAAAGCCTTCTGTAACTGATTTTGGCTCACGCACTCATCCAATTTTGAGGGTGAAGCACCCTCCCCGTCGCTTCCTGACATCAGAAACACCAAAACAGGAAACAAAAAAGTGAAGGTTATCCCTACAAAACTACTAAGCAGTGGTGCCTCTCAACACAGCAAAAGTAAGCTTCTTGCAAAGCTCTTACAAAGTTCTGAAAACAACAAAGCGAAGGATACCAGGGAGAAGTGTTCCACGATTGCAAGGGTTACCAAATAACCTATGTGCTGTCCAGAAGAAGTATGTAGAGCTAGGAAGGCCAAATATGTATATATGAGTGGCACACAAATCAAAAACAGATAGTAAAGCTGAATAAGTGCCCAAGTAACTTGTCCCTAGTTGCTGGTCTAACTATGTCCTAGAACAGTAGTGATAGCAAAGAAGAAACAAGGAGACAAAGGGACACAACCGATAACAGGGGGCTTAGTGTAAAACAGCCAAACTCAGAAATTTCACGGGCTAGATGGAGCACTAGTAGGAATCCCAAATTTCTTTTTTTTTGATTTTATTTTTTTGATATTTTTTTCCAACTGACTAGCAAAGAGGGAGAAACCAGAAAAAATTTCAGCTCAAACCGAGCTAGGACGTGGCCTACAGAAAATCTTGAAGTTTCAGAAAACGTCGGGTTTCAACTTGAATGAATTTTTTCTTTATCTTCCCGATTTTTTTTGAATTTTTTGACGAGGGCACACAGGGCGTAGCCGAGTGTGGGTATGCTCAACTTTTCGTCTAGAATCTCCTGTAAAAATTTCAGCCAAAACGGACAACCGAGCGAAAAGTTATGGCTGTTTTACCGAAGGGGTGTCGGAATCGGTTTTGAAGAACCCGGTGGTTTCAGTGAAATCCGAGTCGGGCTTGGGGTCGGGTAGGGAGTTTTTTTTTTTTGTTGGCGAGGTGGATGCAGCGGAAAGTGGGATTTATGAAAATTGGTCCGAGGTGGTGAGGGTAGGTTTAGGGTGGGACTAGGGTGGGCGTGTTGATCAATCAACCCTAGCACACAAAGCCGACAAAACCGAGGATGGTGAGGGGGATGGCGGCTAGGGTTGCAAGGGAAACACTACTGACGACAAAAACACAAACTAAACCAGCGACTAAACAAGAACTAGGGCACAAACTCAACACTACGGACTCTGAAATTGAAATATGCAAAGGCTAAACACGTGGTTATGGGCGGGGAAAATTTTTTTTTGGTATTTTCAGTGGACGATAGGAAGAACACGAAAACAAAACTAAAGGGTAGTATGAACCTGACGGTGCACCTGAAGCTCTGATTACCACTTGATGTGGACAAGGGTTCCCGATCTTCCGAAAGGTTCTTGGTAAGTTGATTTGGTCGGAGGCGACACACAAATAGATCCGGCTTCAGAACAGCACGTTCTAAACCCCGCAATCGCAGCACGACGTCTCCTCTGGTTATCAACCGTCCAAAAGACGATTGACCTCGCCGAGAAGGCTAATCCCTGCCTGCGAATCAAGAACACAAGCAAGAACAACAAAGAATGCAACACAATTGCAGATGTATAATTAAACTCTCGAAGTTGGGGTCTCACAAACCGATGAACGGCGAAACTGTTTATGAACAGAATTGATCTAAGCAAAACCCAAACCCTAATGGTGCGGCGGTGGCTGTATATAAAGACCCTAGGGTCGTGCAAGACCCTCTGGACGCGCCCCGAATTGGGCTCAACTAGATACAAGGCCCAAAGACAAAAAATAAGCGACGCAGCACCGACACAGATTCTGGACTCTCTCTTGTTTTGACGATTCCCGATGACTCCGGATGAATTTTGACATGAGGCCGGCGGCATTGGAAAGGTCTTCTCCTTATCTTTCCGTGCATATGTAGAACGTCCAAATCCGAGTCCGTATGCGTCCTGGGCGACCGTTTTAGTACAGACTGGTCCTGGGCCCCGAAACAGACTCGAAGTCGGTTTTGATTGGGCCTCCACTTTGGCTTCCAAGCCCTTGCTGGCCCTCCACGTTTCCAAATCCTTCTCCCATCATCTCCTGGTCCTCTCCATGGTTTCTAATCATAAAATAATCATTAGGTAGCAAACCATTCTCAAAAGTAACATATAGCGAAGAACGTAGGAACGACCTCACCTCTAAATTTAGTTGTCGTGTACGAGCTCTAGTCATTGGACCTTGCAAGTCCAGATTTGGAGGAGTGTTGTGTGTATCCATAGGAGTGATGTCCTCATCATCCTCCACCTCTTGAAGTGGAGTCGTCCTCGACTCAAGCTCATCCTCTTCTCCCAAGTATGGTTTCAAATCTGAAATGTTAAAAATAGGACTAACCCCGAACTCGGGAGGCAACTCAAGTTTGTATGCATTATCATTAATCTTCTCTATTATTTTGAATGGACCATCAGCTCTAGGCATTAGTTTAGACTTTCTCAATTCTGGAAATCTATCCTTCCTTAAGTGTAACCACACTAAATCTCCTACATCAAGCTTTACTTCCTTTCTTCCCTTACTACCAGCAATTTTATACTTTTCATTCATCTTTTCAATGCTAAGTCTAGTGGTCTCATGTATTTGCAAAATAAATTCAGCACGCTCCTTAGCATCAATATGAACTCTCTCATTAATAGGTAGAGGAAGTATATCAAGTGGAGTACGGGGATCAAAACCATACACTACCTTGAATGGACTTACCTTGGTAGTAGAATGTGTTGCCCGATTATAAGCAAACTCAACATGAGGTAAGCATTCTTCCCATTGCTTCAAATTTTTCTTCAAAACAGCTCGCAACATAGTACCCAAAGTGCGGTTCACAACCTCAGTTTGTCCATCAGTTTGTGGATGACAAGTTGTAGAAAATAACAACTTTGTACCCAACTTATTCCAAAGCGTGCGCCAAAAATGACTCAAGAATTTTGCATCACGATCTGAAACAATAGTAGAAGGCATACCATGCAAACGTACAATTTCTTTGAAAAAAAGATCAGCAATATAACTAGCATCGTCAGTTTTATGACATGATATAAAGTGTGCCATCTTGGAAAAACGATCCACGACAACAAAAATGCTATCGCTCCCCCTCTTAGTCCTAGGCAGTCCTAAAATAAAGTCCATAGAAATATCCGCCCAAGGAATAGAAGGAACAGGAAGTGGCATGTATAAACCATGTGGATTCAATCGAGACTTAGCTTTTTGACATGTAGTGCAGCGAGCAACAAAACGCTCAACATCTTTCCTCATCCTTGGCCAAAAGAAGTGTGTGGCCAAAATATCCTCTGTCTTCTTAGCACCAAAATGACCCATCAATCCACCTCCATGCGCCTCCTGCAACAACAAAAGACGAACGGAACCAACTGGAATGCATAGGCGGTTAGCTCTAAACAAGAATCCATCATTCAACACAAATTTGTGCCAAGCACGACCTTCTTTACAGTGCAGCAATACATCTTTAAAATCGACATCAACAACATATTGTTCTTTAATTGCCTCAAGTCCAAAAATTCTACAATCAAGTTGAGACAACAAAGTATATCGCCTCGATAAAGCATCAGCAATCACATTATCCTTCCCTTTCTTATGTTTAATAATATAAGGAAAAGACTCAATAAACTCAACCCATTTAGCATGTCTACGGTTCAAATTGCCTTGAGAACGAATATACTTAAGTGATTCATGATCAGAATGAATAACAAATTCTTTGGGCAACAAATAATGACGCCACGTTTCTAAAGAACGTACAAGTGCATATAGTTCCTTATCATACGTGGAATAATTCAAAACAGGCCCAGTAATTTTCTCACTAAAGTATGCAACAGGTTTACCATCTTGCATCAGAACACCACCAATGCCTATACCACTAGCATCACATTCAAGCTCAAAAGTCTTATCAAAATTGGGTAATTGCAGCAATGGTGCATGTGTAAGTTTGTTCTTCAAAGCATCAAAAGACTCATGATGTACCTTACCAAAATGGAAGTCAACGCCCTTCTTTGTCAACTCATGCAATGGTGCAGCAATGGTGCTGAAATCTTTGACAAAGCGGCGGTAGAAACCTGCAAGACCAAGAAAACTCCTCACTTGTGTGATAGTTTTTGGTACAGGCCAGCTCTTTATGGCTTCAATCTTCGCCTCATCCACCTCAATTCCCTGTGGAGTCACAACATAGCCAAGAAAAGAGACTCGATCCGTGCAAAAGGTGCACTTCTCAAGGTTACCAAATAAACGTGCAACTCGCAAAGCATCAAAAACAGCACGCAAATGAATCATATGATCATCCGTGGATTTGCTATAAATCAAGATATCATCAAAGTAAACAACCACAAATTTGCCAATAAAAGGTCTTAAAACCTCATTCATCAAACGCATGAAAGTACTGGGTGCATTAGTTAACCCAAAAGGCATTACTAACCACTCATACAACCCGAATTTGGTTTTGAAAGCTGTTTTCCATTCATCTCCAAGTTTCATTCTAATTTGATGGTAGCCACTACGCAAATCAATTTTAGTGAAAATTATAGCACCACATAACTCATCAAGCATGTCGTCTAGCCTAGGAATAGGATGACGATACCTAATAGTAATGTTATTAATGGCTCTACAATCTACACACATACGCCAAGAACCATCTTTCTTAGGAACCAAAAGTACAGGAACAGCACAAGGACTAAGTGATTGACGAACATACCCACGATCCAAAAGGTCTTGGACTTGTCGTTGTATCTCCTTAGTCTCCTCAGGGTTGGTCCTATAAGCAGCACGGTTTGGTAAAGTAGCACCAGGAATCAAATCAATTTGATGCTCAATCCCTCTCAAAGGTGGCAATCCCGGGGGTATCTCAGCTGGGAAAACATCCTCATACTCCTGCAAAAGGTTAGTGATAGCAGGAGGCAAAGCACTAGAAGCAATATCACCAAGCAAAAACAAGGCTTGTTTGCATATCAAAGCATAGCAAATATCATCAGTAGAAATTTCAGCAAGCTCAGATTTTGTGGCAAGACATGAACGACCTTGTAATTTAATTGCAGCACCCTTGGTGTAGAAGCAGAATTAACAGGTTGCTGAATTTCAGGGCGTTTATTTTTCAAACTAGCAGCTCGTTCTAAATCAGCTTGTACAATTTCAGCAGGGGTCATTGGTAACAAAGTAATTTTAGTTCCTTTATGCATAAAAGTGTACTTATTACTTTTACCATGGTGTACAGCATCATTATCAAATTCCCAAGGTCTACCCAATAAAAGTGAACAAGCTTGCATGGGTACAACATCACAATCAACAGAATCCACATAGGAACCAATGGAAAAAGGAACTCTGCAAGTTTGTGCTACCTTAGCTTTTTCAGAGTCATTTAACCACTGAATGTAGTATGGATGTGGATGTGGGCGTGTGGTCAAATCAAGCTTCTTAACCACATCAGAACTCACCAAATTGTTGCAGCTTCCTCCATCAATGATGACACGTGCCCGACGGTTCTTGATGACGAAGAAAATCTGGAACAAGTTATGTCGCTGCATCATCTCGGGTTGCTGGACTTGTGTGCTAAGCACACGCTGCACAATAATATTCATATAGCCCGTGGTATCTCCGCCTCCAAGGACGAGGTCACCGCTGGTGGCAGCGACATCCTCCTCCTCATCCTCCACATCGGAGGCGCTCATGTAACCGCCATCATCTGTCGCCACATATGCCCGCCTACTTGGGCAATCTTTCTGCACATGGCCAAGACCATGGCAGCGGTGGCACTGAATCCCTGTAGTGCGTCCCGTCGAAGCAACAGAGGAGGCACTACTAGCCGGTACCTGCACAGAATTTTTACCTGAGCGCGTAGAAGGGGCAGGGGCTGATCTTGGTGCTGCAGAAACAACACTAGCTGGTGGGGGCGGCCGGAAAGATGGCTTGGGCAGCCCCGAAGTCCCCGTCGGCCGTGGTGGGTAGAAATTCCTGGACTTGCTGTACTCCTCAAAAGCCTGGAAAAGTCCCTGTGATTCTTTCTCTGCAAGCATAGCATACTGGAAACACTGGTTGAGGGTATAAAATTCTTTATAATCAAGGATGTCCTGAATTTCTTTTCTCAAACCAGAATAAAAGCGGCAAATCTGATCCTCTACTTTTTCAACCACAGCACAACGAATCAAACCCTTCTAAAGCTCACTAAAATACTCCTGAACAGTTTTATCTCCTTGATCTAAACGCTGCAGTTTATTACGAATTTCTCTATAAAAAGAAGGAGGAACAAAACGATCACGCATTTCTACCTTAAGTTCTTCCCAAGTAGTAGGCAAATCGGTTTCAGCAGCTAGACCACTCCACCAAACAATAGCAAAGTCCTTAAACTCACTAGTGGCTTGTCTAACTCTATGTTGTTCAGGAACAAGGTGGGCATTAAATTTTTGTTCTACCGTCATTTCCCAATCAAGGTAAGCATCACCATCGTATTGACCCGAAAACGAAGGAATTGAAAACTTAATTTTAGCATACGGATCATCTGGAGCATAGTTACCTTGTGTGCGACGGGTGTGGTTGTGGAAACCACCCATACCTTGAGGGTTACATTGCAAACGGCGTCGTAACCTTGCGGTCCTTGTAGCTGACCTATCGACGGTGCCATCAGCCTTATACACCGTTGCTTCATCATGATCGCCTTCAACGTCGTTGTTGGTGTTGTTGTTGGTGTTGGTGTTGGTGTTGTTGTTGTTGTTGTTGTTGTTGTTGTTGGTCTTGTGAGCGGTCTCCAATTCGACAACCTGATCGGTTAACTTAGAGACTCTCTTATCCAACCGCTCAATGCTTTCTCCCAGGTGAAGCTTGGTGACGGCGTCGGTGACGGCCCTGGTGATCGTTTCTGCCAAATCACTCTGAACCGCCTGCAAAGCCTTCTATAACTGATTTTGGCTCACGCACTCATCCAATTTTGAGGGTGAAGCACCCTCCCCGTCGCTTCCTGACATCAGAAACACCAAAACAGGAAACAAAAAAGTGAAGGTTATCCCTACAAAACTACTAAGCAGTGGTGCCTCTCAACACAGCAAAAGTAAGCTTCTTGCAAAGCTCTTACAAAGTTCTGAAAACAACAAAGCGAAGGATACCAGGGAGAAGTGTTCCACGATTGCAAGGGTTACCAAATAACCTATGTGCTGTCCAGAAGAAGTATGTAGAGCTAGGAAGGCCAAATATGTATATATGAGTGGCACACAAATCAAAAACAGATAGTAAAGCTGAATAAGTGCCCAAGTAACTTGTCCCTAGTTGCTGGTCTAACTATGTCCTAGAACAGTAGTGATAGCAAAGAAGAAACAAGGAGACAAAGGGACACAACCGATAACAGGGGGCTTAGTGTAAAACAGCCAAACTCAGAAATTTCAGGGGCTAGATGGAGCACTAGTAGGAATCCCAAATTTCTTTTTTTTTGATTTTATTTTTTTGATATTTTTTTCCAACTGACTAGCAAAGAGGGAGAAACCAGAAAAAATTTCAGCTCAAACCGAGCTAGGACGTGGCCTACAGAAAATCTTGAAGTTTCAGAAAACGTCGGGTTTCAACTTGAATGAATTTTTTCTTTATCTTCCCGATTTTTTTTGAATTTTTTGACGAGGGCACACAGGGCGTAGCCGAGTGTGGGTATGCTCAACTTTTCGTCTAGAATCTCCTGTAAAAATTTCAGCCAAAACGGACAACCGAGCGAAAAGTTATGGCTGTTTTACCGAAGGGGTGTCGGAATCGGTTTTGAAGAACCCGGTGGTTTCAGTGAAATCCGAGTCGGGCTTGGGGTCGGGTAGGGAGTTTTTTTTTTTTGTTGGCGAGGTGGATGCAGCGGAAAGTGGGATTTATGAAAATTGGTCCGAGGTGGTGAGGGTAGGTTTAGGGTGGGACTAGGGTGGGCGTGTTGATCAATCAACCCTAGCACACAAAGCCGACAAAACCGAGGATGGTGAGGGGGATGGCGGCTAGGGTTGCAAGGGAAACACTACTGACGACAAAAACACAAACTAAACCAGCGACTAAACAAGAACTAGGGCACAAACTCAACACTACGGACTCTGAAATTGAAATATGCAAAGGCTAAACACGTGGTTATGGGCGGGGAAAATTTTTTTTTGGTATTTTCAGTGGACGATAGGAAGAACACGAAAACAAAACTAAAGGGTAGTATGAACCTGACGGTGCACCTGAAGCTCTGATTACCACTTGATGTGGACAAGGGTTCCCGATCTTCCGAAAGGTTCTTGGTAAGTTGATTTGGTCGGAGGCGACACACAAATAGATCCGGCTTCAGAACAGCACGTTCTAAACCCCGCAATCGCAGCACGACGTCTCCTCTGGTTATCAACCGTCCAAAAGACGATTGACCTCGCCGAGAAGGCTAATCCCTGCCTGCGAATCAAGAACACAAGCAAGAACAACAAAGAATGCAACACAATTGCAGATGTATGATTAAACTCTCGAAGTTGGGGTCTCACAAACCGATGAACGGCGAAACTGTTTATGAACAGAATTGATCTAAGCAAAACCCCAACCCTAATGGTGCGGTGGTGGCTGTATATAAAGACCCTAGGGTCGTGCAAGACCCTCTGGACGCGCCCCGAATTGGGCTCAACTAGATACAAGGCCCAAAGACAAAAAATAAGCGACGCAGCGCCGACACAGATTCTGGACTCTCTCTTGTTTTGACGATTCCCGATGACTCCGGATGAATTTTGACATGAGGCCGGCGGCATTGGAAAGGTCTTCTCCTTATCTTTCCGTGCATATGTAGAACGTCCAAATCCGAGTCCGTATGCGTCCTGGGCGACCGTTTTAGTACAGACTGGTCCTGGGCCCCAAAACAGACTCGAAGTCGGTTTTGATTGGGCCTCCACTTTGGCTTCCAAGCCCTTGCTGGCCCTCCACGTTTCCAAATCCTTCTCCCATCATCTCCTGGTCCTCTCCATGGTTTCTAATCATAAAATAATCATTAGGTAGCAAACCATTCTCAAAAGTAACATATAGCGAAGAACGTAGGAACGAGCTCACCTCTAAATTTAGTTGTCGTGTACGAGCTCTAGTCATTGGACCTTGCAAGTCCAGATTTGGAGGAGTGTTGTGTGTATCCATAGGAGTGATGTCCTCATCATAGACGAGTGGATAGGTATCCCGGGTATACATGTCACAGAGTAGCCCCCAAAAACTTTCCAATTTTGAATCCAAATCTTCAATTTATCCTGATGTTCCTCAAAATTGAAAAGTACTTCTCTTGACGCTAACTAGAACTTCCTTTCTCCAAGGATGCCTAAACAGACGTACTCTATGAGTCTAGCGCTCGACTCAAAAGGTATTGAATCATTATTTTGAAATGTCTTATGAGTCCAAAGGCCAACGAATTTAGAAATATCTATAACCAGTCATAGCCCCCAACTCAAAAGTTATTTTAAGAAAATCACTTGTGAGCCACACACATTCAAAAACCGTATATATATCAAAACTTTGAAAATAGAACCTCTGATTGGAGCTAACACTACCTCCGAGTGATATTACAAGGAACTTGAAAGAAAATCAGGCCCCCAGATTGGTGCTAACACTCCCTCCGTGTCATTTCATGAAAAGTCACAGACGACAGCCCCCAAGATTGGTGCTAACACTCCCTTCCGAGTGATTTTATGAAAAGCCACAGACGACAACCCTGAAGATTGGTGCTAACACTCCCTCCTAGTGATTTTATGAAAAGCCGCAGACGACAGCCCCCAAGATTGGAGCTAACATCCCTCCGAGTGATTTAAAATAAAAAAATCACAAAAGTAACTATACTGTAGCCCCCAAAAATAGGACTACCAATTGTCTGAGTGAAAATAAAATCTCCAAAACTTATCTGATATTTGTCAAGTCACGACTATCAGTACCGTTGATTTGTTGTATCAGGTCACGGCATCATTAAATGTTGATGCTCTTTAGGTTATACTCGTTATTATTTAAGTGCCTCCACAACAGTAATGAGCCCTTCACCTTCATTATGTTCTGCATCCGCCATCACCGCCGCTTCTGCTCTCCAAACCCTAGATCTCCATTTCTGCACTCCGGCCGCTTACTCCGCTCTTGCTATCTCCATCGAAGCGCCTCTGCAATGGCACCCAAGCGCACGCGCCAAAGCTCCAAGAGATCGACCAAAGGGAAGGAATCTCCTGTTCAAATGAAAGATGACCCAACCCTCGACATCCCCGAAGGCATCAAAGAATTTCCATCATCCTCCATAGATTATAAGAAGATTAACCGGCTTGTGATCGACAGAGTCCTCCATGATCAACAGACGACAGACTAGATCAATACCATAGGTCAGAGATTCCCCCAACCTCCTGTTGACCGTGTTACTAGTTTTGCTCCCTTTTTCTATCACGGATTTGGGATCCCATGCTCTGATTTCTTTTGCGGGCTGCTTTTCTTCTATGGGATTAACCTAGTCAATCTGAATCCCAATTCCATTCTCCATATCTCAATTTTTATTCACTTTTGCGAAGTGTTCCTAGGCATTGTGCCCCATTTTGAGTTGTTCAAGGAACTATTTGTATTGAAATCCATTAGCAGCAATGTCATTGGTGGGGCTGTTTTTCAATTAAGGAATAAATCCAAATACTTAGAAGTCCATCTTCATTCCACTAATAAAGGATGGCATGATGATTGGTTCTACCATGTGAACCATGCTCCTCCTCTTTATGAAAGTAATCCCGAAGTGTCCGTGCCATGACCTGAATGGTCCCAAGAGGAATCTCCTGAAAAACAAGAAGAAGTGAAAGAGATCCTGGAGCAGATTTCTATCTTGAAGTCAAAAGGATTCACCGGAGTCGATGTTGTTGCGAGCTTCATATTCCGACATGTGCAACCGATCAAAAGGAGACATGTCCCTGGCTGGAAATATGATATGATTGAGGATCCGACCAGAGAAGTACCTGAAGAACTATTTCATTGAGAGCTAATGCAGAGACTTGAAAATATTTTCTTGTCTCTGCTCGACTGGACTATGGGCAACAAGACGACCGATTATCACTCCAAGACCGGTAGAAAAGATGTAAGTACACCCTGCTAATATGATGAGGACATCCTCCACTATTACCCGCTGGGGCGGCGACCGTGTGAGCCTCTGAATAATCCCACCTTGCTTAGCTTGGGAGGTGGAAGCCACCTTAAAAGGGAGAGCCACCCTTCCCCTATCAGACTAGTCTTTTAGGGAGATTGGGCCTTTCCCTGAGTGGGGGCGCCGGTGTTGCGGTGCTAAGACTGCGGATTCGAGTCGTGGACCTAGAATCGGATCGGTGTGTCGGGCTTTCGGCAGGAGTTGTGGTGCTAAGATTGCGGGATTCAGAGAATCCAGATCGGTGTATCGGGCTTCGTTCCACCCTACCTGGGCCGGATGTATCATTTGGTATCAGAGCTGGGCCCTTGTTAAGAAGGGGAGAATGATGAGGACATCCTCCACTATTACCCGCTGGGGCGGCGACCGTGTGAGCCTCTGAATAATCCCACCTTGCTTAGCTTGGGAGGTGGAAGCCACCTTAAAAGGGAGAGCCACCCTTCCCCTATCAGACTAGTCTTTTAGGGAGATTGGGCCTTTCCCTGAGTGGGGGCGCCGGTGTTGCGGTGCTAAGACTGCGGATTCGAGTCGTGGACCTAGAATCGGATCTGATACATCCGGCCCAGGTAGGATGGAACGAAGCCCGACACACCGATCCGGATTCTCTGAATCCCGCAATCTTAGCACCACAACTCCTGCCGAAAGCCCGACACACCGATCCGATTCTAGGTCCACGATCCGAATCCGCAGTCTTAGCACCGCAACACCGGCGCCCCCACTCAGTGAAAGGCCCAATCTCCCTAAAAGACTAGTCTGATAGGGAAAGGGTGGCTCTCCCTTTTAAGGTGGCTTCCACCTCCCAAGCTAAGCAAGGTGGGTTTATTTAGAGGCTCACACGGTCGCCGCCCCAGCGGCTAATAGTGGAGGATGTCCTCATCATTCTCCCCTTCTTAACAAGGGCCCAACTCTGATACCAAATGATACATCCGGCCCAGGTAGGATGGAACGAAGCCCGACACACCGATCCGGATTCTCTGAATCCCGCAATCTTAGCACCACAACTCCTGCCGAAAGCCCGACACACCGATCCGATTCTAGGTCCACGATCTGAATCCGCAGTCTTAGCACCGCAACACCGGCGCCCCCACTCAGTGAAAGGCCCAATCTCCCTAAAAGACTAGTCTGATAGGGAAAGGGTGGCTCTCCCTTTTAAGGTCGCTTCCACCTCCCAAGCTAAGCAAGGTGGGTTTATTTAGAGGCTCACACGGTCGCCGCCCCAGCGGGTAATAGTGGAGGATGTCCTCATCAGGATCGGTGTGTCGGGCTTTCGGCAGGAGTTGTGGTGCTAAGATTGCGGGATTCAGAGAATCCGGATCGGTGTATCGGGCTTCGTTCCACCCTACCTGGGTAGGATGTATCATAATACTCTAGATTTGATATGGTTTATTCCAATATTGATAAGCCTGTTTGATTGTAGAGCCTAGATTGATACATATCCAATCCACCATTGCCTCCTCATGTCCAAGAAAAGTTGCCTAAACAAGCCCGACCTTTAAAGCACCACAAGGCACAAATTATTGATTCTGGTGAAGAAGAATCTTTGGCTAAGTGAACTGCTCGGTTGAAGCAAGAAGCAGCCAAAAGAATGACAACCGAGTCAAAAACCACTCGGCAAAGACAGAGTGCACTGTCAACTGAAGCCAACAAGCGTCCACCTCAACCGGACAAGGGAGGTACCAAGAAGTCTAAAACTGATAGCGACGTAGGCTCCACCAGAACTGATATCTCATCTTCTTCACCACGCAAAGTTACAGGATTAAAGTCCAAGAGTCGTCCCAAGTAATTGCACTGGTAGCCAGTGGTTTCCTCTTCTCTCATAATAAAGAAATAATGCTATTATCTTCTTGTGGTAGAACGGCTTATGGTAGTACCGGTTGAAAGAACAAAGTACCTAAGGATCAGCACACAACAACAACAATTGATGATGCTGAAGCTGGTGGCCACATAAAAAATCAGTTGGTCGGAACGCCGAGTGATCGTACAGACACTCTGATGCCTGACTGGCCAGATTTGAACATAGCAGAGACAACAGGTACTCCGCCAAGGCGATCCATTCCTGAAGAGGAAGAGCTGACGCTGGTCCATGAAATAGTGCCAAAGCTGACATATGATTATTCAATTGGTCTAGAGGAAGATCTGTTTTCAATGCCAATTCACTCTTATGTGAGAGGGAAAATCTCAGAACCCAGCCAAATCCGGATTGTGCATCATGTAGGAGGGTATGCCACTGCAGGGTGGGATGAAACATAGGAGCTGGAAGAATTGGGAATTTCGAAGAGCTCATAGCCCAAGCGTATTTGTCCTTTGAGGTATAATTGTGCCCGAATCATGTTGATTTCAATCCTCGTTGTTGAAAATAATTTCTCTGATCATTCATATTACTGTCATGTAAATTAAAAAGCAAGCTACTAAAGATTGTACAACACACATGTGTCTGAGCTATTGTAACACCCTCATTTTCAATTCTTTTAGGTATTTTAAAATTTCGAATGTTGCACTCTTGCTGGTTAGCCGCACTAGGGTTTTATTACTTGAAAAATCTATTTAAAATCCCGAGTAGGAATCGTGTTGGTTTGATTTTAGGAATTTAGGAAAAGAGAAAGAAAATAAAAAGAAAAAAGAGAACTAGGCTTGGCCCTTGGGCCGAATCTCCTTCTCCCTGGGCCCACTCTCTTTTCTTCCCCTCCCCCTCCTCTCTCTTCCCCGCCTGGGCCAGCCTCCCCGCGGCCCAGCTCGCCCCTCTCTCCCTCTCGGCTTACGTGCCACCACGGCCCACCCAGCCCCGCGCCTCGCACGGCCCATGCGCGCGCCCGCGCCCGCCCCCGCGAACCCTAGCCGCCGCCAAGCCCAGCCACCAGCCACCACCGCCGGACCTTGGCGTGCGCGCCAAGGCCCCCTAGGGCCCTGCGCCTATATAAAGGCGGGACCGCGCCCCGCGCGGCTTTTCCCCACCCCACCGCCTCGCCGCGCCTCGCCGCCATGCCGCGCCGCCACCGAGCTCCGCTGCCGCCGCCGCCATCGCTTCGAGGTGCCGCCTACGGCCACCTCGCCGCACCGCGCTTGCTCCGGTGAGCTCCCCTCCCCTCGCCACCCCGTTGCGCCGTCTCCGCGCCGCCCCGCACGTCGCTGCCGCGAGCTCCGGGAGCCGACAATGGCCGCCGTCGTCGGTGGTCCATGGTGGACCCGTGGACCATGGGTCAACGGCCGGTTCACGACCCCGTGGACCTAGTCCACGTGATGTGGACAAGGGTTCCCGATCTTCCGAAAGGTTCTTGGTAAGTTGATTTGGTCGGAGGCGACACACAAATCGATCCGGCTTCAGAACAGCACGTTCTAAACCCCGCAATCGCAGCACGACGTCTCCTCTGGTTATCAACCGTCCAAAAGACGATTGACCTCGCCGAGAAGGCTAATCCCTGCCTGCGAATCAAGAACACAAGCAAGAACAACGAATAATGCAACACAATTGCAGATGTATGATTAAACTCTCGAAGTTGGGGTCTCACAAACCGATGAACGGCGAAACTGTTTATGAACAGAATTGATCTAAGCAAAACCCGAACCCTAAGGGTGCGGCGGTGGCTGTATATAAAGACCCTAGGGTCGTGCAAGACCCTCTGGACGCGCCCCGAATTGGGCTCAACTAGATACAAGGCCCAAAGACAAAAAATAAGCGACGCAGCACCGACACAGATTCTGGACTCTCTCTTGTTTTGACGATTCCCGATGACTCCGGATGAATTTTGACATGAGGCCGGCGGCATTGGAAAGGTATTCTCCTTATCTTTCCGTGCATATGTAGAACGTCCAAATCCGAGTCCGTATGCGTCCTGGGCGACCGTTTTAGTACAGACTGGTCCTGGGCCCCGAAACAGACTCGAAGTCGGTTTTGATTGGGCCTCCACTTTGGCTTCCAAGCCCTTGCTGGCCCTCCACGTTTCCAAATCCTTCTCCCATCATCTCCTGGTCCTCTCCATGGTTTCTAATCATAAAATAATCATTAGGTAGCAAACCATTCTCAAAAGTAACATATAGCGAAGAACGTAGGAACGAGCTCACCTCTAAATGTAGTTGTCGTGTACGAGCTCTAGTCATTGGACCTTGCAAGTCCAGATTTGGAGGAGTGTTGTGTGTATCCATAGGAGTGATGTCCTCATCATCCTCCCCCTCTTGAAGTGGAGTCGTCCTTGACTCAAGCTCATCCTCTTCTCCCAAGTATGGTTTCAAATCTGAAATGTTAAAAATAGGACTAACCCCGAACTCGGGAGGCAACTCAAGTTTGTATGCATTATCATTAATCTTCTCTATTATTTTGAATGGACCATCAGCTCTAGGCATTAGTTTAGACTTTCTCAATTCTGGAAATCTATCCTTCCTTAAGTGTAACCACACTAAATCTCCTACATCAAGCTTTACTTCCTTTCTTCCCTTACTACCAGCAATTTTATACTTTTCATTCATCTTTTCAATGCTAAGTCTAGTGGTCTCATGTATTTGCAAAATAAATTCAGCACGCTCCTTAGCATCAATATGAATTCTCTCATTAATAGGTAGAGGAAGTATATCAAGTGGAGTACGGGGATCGAAACCATACACTACCTTGAATGGACTTACCTTGGAAGTAGAATGTGTTGCCCGATTATAAGCAAACTCAACATGAGGTAAGCATTCTTCCCATTGCTTCAAATTTTTCTTCAAAACAGCTCGCAACATAGTACCCAAAGTGCGGTTCACAACCTCAGTTTGTCCATCAGTTTGTGGATGACAAGTTGTAGAAAATAACAACTTTGTACCCAACTTATTCCAAAGCGTGCGCCAAAAATGACTCAAGAATTTTGCATCACGATCTGAAACAATAGTAGAAGGCATACCATGCAAACGTACAATTTCTTTGAAAAAAAGATCAGCAATATAACTAGCATCATCAGTTTTATGACATGATATAAAGTGTGCCATCTTGGAAAAACGATCCACGACAACAAAAATGCTATCGCTCCCCCTCTTAGTCCTAGGCAGTCCTAAAATAAAGTCCATAGAAATATCCGCCCAAGGAATAGAAGGAACAGGAAGTGGCATGTATAAACCATGTGGATTCAATCGAGACTTAGCTTTTTGACATGTAGTGCAGCGAGCAACAAAACGCTCAACATCTTTCCTCATCCTTGGCCAAAAGAAGTGTGTGGCCAAAATATCCTCTGTCTTCTTAGCACCAAAATGACCCATCAATCCACCTCCATGCGCCTCCTGCAACAACAAAAGACGAACGGAACCAACTGGAATGCATAGGCGGTTAGCTCTAAACAAGAATCCATCATTCAACACAAATTTGTGCCAAGCACGACCTTCTTTACAGTGCAGCAATACATCTTTAAAATCGACATCAACAAAATATTGTTCTTTAATTGCCTCAAGTCCAAAAATTCTACAATCAAGTTGAGACAACAAAGTATATCGCCTCGATAAAGCATCAGCAATCACATTATCCTTCCCTTTCTTATGTTTAATAATATAAGGAAAAGACTCAATAAACTCAACCCATTTAGCATGTCTACGGTTCAAATTGCCTTGAGAACGAATATACTTAAGTGATTCATGATCAGAATGAATAACAAATTCTTTGGGCAACAAATAATGACGCCACGTTTCTAAAGAACGTACAAGTGCATATAGTTCCTTATCATACGTGGAATAATTCAAAACAGGCCCAGTAATTTTCTCACTAAAGTATGCAACAGGTTTACCATTTTGCATCAGAACACCACCAATGCCTATACCACTAGCATCACATTCAAGCTCAAAAGTCTTATCAAAATTGGGTAATTGCAGCAATGGTGCATGTGTAAGTTTGTCCTTCAAAGCATCAAAAGACTCATGATGTACCTTACCAAAATGGAAGTCAACGCCCTTCTTTGTCAACTCATGCAATGGTGCAGCAATGGTGCTGAAATCTTTGACAAAGCGGCGGTAGAAACCTGCAAGACCAAGAAAACTCCTCACTTGTGTGATAGTTTTTGGTACAGGCCAGCTCTTTATGGCTTCAATCTTCGCCTCATCCACCTCAATTCCCTGTGGAGTCACAACATAGCCAAGAAAAGAGACTCGATCCGTGCAAAAGGTGCACTTCTCAAGGTTACCAAATAAACGTGCAACTCGCAAAGCATCAAAAACAGCACGCAAATGAATCATATGATCATCCGTGGATTTGCTATAAATCAAGATATCATCAAAGTAAACAACCACAAATTTGCCAATAAAAGGTCTTAAAACCTCATTCATCAAACGCATGAAAGTACTGGGTGCATTAGTTAACCCAAAAGGCATTACTAACCACTCATACAACCCGAATTTGGTTTTGAAAGCTGTTTTCCATTCATCTCCAAGTTTCATTCTAATTTGATGGTAGCCACTACGCAAATCAATTTTAGTGAAAATTATAGCACCACATAACTCATCAAGCATGTCGTCTAGCCTAGGAATAGGATGACGATACCTAATAGTAATGTTATTAATGGCTCTACAATCTACACACATACGCCAAGAACCATCTTTCTTAGGAACCAAAAGTACAGGAACAGCACAAGGACTAAGTGATTGACGAACATACCCACGATCCAAAAGGTCTTGGACTTGTCGTTGTATCTCCTTAGTCTCCTCAGGGTTGGTCCTATAAGCAGCACGGTTTGGTAAAGTAGCACCAGGAATCAAATCAATTTGATGCTCAATCCCTCTCAAAGGTGGCAATCCCGGGGGTATCTCAGCTGGGAAAACATCCTCATACTCCTGCAAAAGGTTAGTGACAGCAGGAGGCAAAGCACTAGAAGCAATATCACCAAGCAAAAACAAGGCTTGTTTGCATATCAAAGCATAGCAAATATCATCAGTAGAAATTTCAGCAAGCTCAGATTTTGTGGCAAGACATGAACGACCTTGTAATTTAATTGCAGCACCCTTGGTGTAGAAGCAGAATTAACAGGTTGCTGAATTTCAGGGCGTTTATTTTTCAAACTAGCAGCTCGTTCTAAATCAGCTTGTACAATTTCAGCAGGGGTCATTGGTAACAAAGTAATTTTAGTTCCTTTATGCATAAAAGTGTACTTATTACTTTTACCATGGTGTACAGCATCATTATCAAATTCCCAAGGTCTACCCAATAAAAGTGAACAAGCTTGCATGGGTACAACATCACAATCAACAGAATCCACATAGGAACCAATGGAAAAAGGAACTCTGCAAGTTTGTGCTACCTTAGCTTTTCCAGAGTCATTTAACCACTGAATGTAGTATGGATGTGGATGTGGGCGTGTGGTCAAATCAAGCTTCTTAACCACATCAGAACTCACCAAATTGTTGCAGCTTCCTCCATCAATGATGACACGTGCCCGACGGTTCTTGATGACGAAGAAAATCTGGAACAAGTTATGTCGCTGCATCATCTCGGGTTGCTGGACTTGTGTGCTAAGCACACGCTGCACAATAATATTCATATAGCCCGTGGTATCTCCGCCTCCAAGGACGAGGTCACCGCTGGTGGCAGCGACATCCTCCTCCTCATCCTCCACATCGGAGGCGCTCATGTAACCGCCATCATCTGTCGCCACATATGCCCGCCTACTTGGGCAATCTTTCTGCACATGGCCAAGACCATGGCAGCGGTGGCACTGAATCCCTGTAGTGCGTCCCGTCGAAGCAACAGAGGAGGCACTACTAGCCGGTACCTGCACAGAATTTTTACCTGAGCGCGTAGAAGGGGCAGGGGCTGATCTTGGTGCTGCAGAAACAACACTAGCTGGTGGGGGCGGCCGGAAAGATGGCTTGGGCAGCCCCGAAGTCCCCGTCGGCCGTGGTGGGTAGAAATTCCTGGACTTGCTGTACTCCTCAAAAGCCTGGAAAAGTCCCTGTGATTCTTTCTCTGCAAGCATAGCATACTGGAAACACTGGTTGAGGGTATAAAATTCTTTATAATCAAGGATGTCCTGAATTTCTTTTCTCAAACCAGAATAAAAGCGGCAAATCTGATCCTCTACTTTTTCAACCACAGCACAACGAATCAAACCCTTCTGAAGCTCACTAAAATACTCCTGAACAGTTTTATCTCCTTGATCTAAACGCTGCAGTTTATTACGAATTTCTCTATAAAAAGAAGGAGGAACAAAACGATCACGCATTTCTACCTTAAGTTCTTCCCAAGTAGTAGGCAAATCGGTTTCAGCAGCTAGACCACTCCACCAAACAATAGCAAAGTCCTTAAACTCACTAGTGGCTTGTCTAACTCTTTGTTGTTCAGGAACAAGGTGGGCATTAAATTTTTGTTCTACCGTCATTTCCCAATCAAGGTAAGCATCACCATCGTATTGACCCGAAAACGAAGGAATTGAAAACTTAATTTTAGCATACGGGTCATCTGGAGCATAGTTACCTTGTGTGCGACGGGTGTGGTTGTGGAAACCACCCATACCTTGAGGGTTACATTGCAAACGGCGTCGTAACCTTGCGGTCCTTGTAGCTGACCTATCGACGGTGCCATCAGCCTTATACACCGTTGCTTCATCATGATCGCCTTCAACGTCGTTGTTGGTGTTGTTGTTGGTGTTGTTGTTGTTGTTGTTGTTGTTGTTGTTGTTGTTGGTCTTGTGAGCGGTCTCCAATTCGACAACCTGATCGGTTAACTTAGAGACTCTCTTATCCAACCGCTCAATGCTTTCTCCCAGGTGAAGCTTGGTGACGGCGTCGGTGACGGCCCTGGTGATCGTTTCTGCCAAATCACTCTGAACCGCCTGCAAAGCCTTCTGTAACTGATTTTGGCTCACGCACTCATCCAATTTTGAGGGTGAAGCACCCTCCCCGTCGCTTCCTGACATCAGAAACACCAAAACAGGAAACAAAAAAGTGAAGGTTATCCCTACAAAACTACTAAGCAGTGGTGCCTCTCAACACAGCAAAAGTAAGCTTCTTGCAAAGCTCTTACAAAGTTCTGAAAACAACAAAGCGAAGGATACCAGGGAGAAGTGTTCCACGATTGCAAGGGTTACCAAATAACCTATGTGCTGTCCAGAAGAAGTATGTAGAGCTAGGAAGGCCAAATATGTATATATGAGTGGCACACAAATCAAAAACAGATAGTAAAGCTGAATAAGTGCCCAAGTAACTTGTCCCTAGTTGCTGGTCTAACTATGTCCTAGAACAGTAGTGATAGCAAAGAAGAAACAAGGAGACAAAGGGACACAGCCGATAACAGGGGGCTTAGTGTAAAACAGCCAAACTCAGAAATTTCAGGGGGCTAGATGGAGCACTAGTAGGAATCCCAAATTTCTTTTTTTTTGATTTTATTTTTTTGATATTTTTTTCCAACTGACTAGCAAAGAGGGAGAAACCAGAAAAAATTTCAGCTCAAACCGAGCTAGGACGTGGCCTACAGAAAATCTTGAAGTTTCAGAAAACGTCGGGTTTCAACTTGAATGAATTTTTTCTTTATCTTCCCGATTTTTTTTGAATTTTTTGACGAGGGCACACAGGGCGTAGCCGAGTGTGGGTATGCTCAACTTTTCGTCTAGAATCTCCTGTAAAAATTTCAGCCAAAACGGACAACCGAGCGAAAAGTTATGGCTGTTTTACCGAAGGGGTGTTGGAATCGGTTTTGAAGAACCCGGTGGTTTCAGTGAAATCCGAGTCGGGCTTGGGGTCGGGTAGGGAGTTTTTTTTTTTTTGTTGGCGAGGTGGATGCAGCGGAAAGTGGGATTTATGAAAATTGGTCCGAGGTGGTGAGGGTAGGTTTAGGGTGGGACTAGGGTGGGCGTGTTGATCAATCAACCCTAGCACACAAAGCCGACAAAACCGA